>JAVJGJ010000060.1:47888544-48013407 GCA_035590215.1 Microhierax caerulescens | reverse complement strand
AACACCCCCCCCCCCCCCCCCCAAACTCCCGCGCGCGCGCGCCCGGAGGTGCACAGGTAATTCGAGACGGGCGCAAGGCGGCACTCACTTCCGCGCGACAGGGTTCCGGCCCGGGACAGCGCGAGTCGGAGAGACTCGGTCTTACACCCGGAGTGAGGTGAAAACACCAAGGCGGTCAAGGGCCGCCAGTCAGGAAAGTTTATTGGAACAGGGTGTTTCTAAGACAACAGCGATAGGGAAGGAGGCATGGCAAAGAAGAAAAGCTAGCGAGCAGTCAGGATAGAGTTGCAAGAGACAGCCGCCGCCGCGAAACGCGCAGCGCCCGCCAGTCCCAGTTCCCTTGTGCGCCGGTGCTGGGGGGTCTTTTATACGGCGCTGGGGGAGCCCGTTGCCCAGACGACGGCACGTTACGCACGTCCGCGCATGCGCCCCACCTCGGCGCGCACACAAGCGCCGCGTGGGCCTTTGTCACCGACTGGGCTTGCCTCAGCAGGCTGAGGTGATCGTTCATGTCGGGACGTGTCCCCCAGAACGATGGGGCCACTCCTCGGCCCCAGGCGATGCCTGCTTGCAGGTGGCTGTTTGCTCCTTGCCTGGCCCGCAGCTGCTGAGCTCAGTTAAACTGCCAGGGAGCCTTGCACCGGGCTCGGCAGGGTGTCACCAAGCTCTGAGGCAGTCGGCTCACAACATGGCCTCCCACTCTCTTCTAGGCAGATGGGCCCACCCCACACAACGAGCTGTAGTCAAAGAATGTCTTAATTTTCACAGAAACCAAAACCCAGAGGATGGCACCAGCCGTGAAGACACAAGCTGATTTGCATTATACGTCTATTTCTGGCTGCACCCTTTCTTCTAACTGTTAAAATGGAAGAAGAAATAACTTTAGCAGCAATATTTTTGGTTTGCACCCTCAGGGCTTTGTAGTCTGCCTTGATTCTGCTCAGGTTTCAGCTTTGGGTGTCATTCATGCCCACGTGAAAGAGTAGCAATGAATAGTAGTCTGCTATTCAATTTTTAAAACCTGAAGTTCATTTCATATTACTGTTCACAACTGATATTGTTGTAATTAGTGGTACTGTTTATATTAAAGATTACTTTTCATATTTGTCTTACATCTTCAAAGAAGAAGGTGTTTCAAGGATGTAAAATATATTACTTTCTTCTCAATTCTATGTCCGTGCCCTTTGAAATGGAGAGGTTTAATGTATTTTCTGAGATAGGGTATTTAGCAGGAGTAATATAGTGAACAGCTTCATGCAAATGAATTATCAAGAACTTTCAATATCTGAATGAAACTACCTCATAATAATGTAGGGGGAATGCTCAAAAATATAAAAAGCTGCCAATCGTGGTACCAAACTTGGTATCAAGAGGAGAGATACCCAATACTTTTGATAAAAATTGGCCACCCAACATGGAGAACAGTGGATTGGACACTACATAGATTATTTTTTCACAATGGTAATGAAGAGGTGGGGAGAATACTAGGGAAGGACTAACAGAGTTCATGCTATGCGCTCTGTATACGGGTAACAGTGAAGGTAGGTGGAGTTAGATGTGCTGAGCTGTTCTGCATGCTGACAGTTGAAGACCAACGACACCTGACATCATGTGAAAGGGGTAGAGAGAGAATCCTCTCAACCCCAGGAGTTTGATCTCTCTATTAGCACCCCAGGAAAGCTGAGATCCTTGTGCCTGATCAGTCTATCAGTGTCCCGTTATAGGGATCCTTTGCTGAACAGTCCCACTGGATCAGAGAGCAGTTTGACTGCCTTGTTCAGGGAAACACACCAACAGCATCAGGGGGACCCCTTGGCGGGCCTTCTCACTTTGTTTAAATGTGTTACCTGCTGCCAGCAACTGCTAGCGCCTGCAAAGGACTCACACTAGCAGTTTACGGAATAACACTATTATAAAATCATGACAAGTTAAGATTCGTGATTGCTGGTGATAGGGACTGTCTGCAAAAACAAGCCTGAAATGATACACTGCCAAACTATATGCAACCAAAATCTTAACTACTAATGACAGCTAGAAATAGATATTTAGCATGCATAAGTCAAAGTTCTTACCCAGTAGGCATCCCTATGGGGGGAGAAGACAGGCTTAGCCCCTTGACTGATCCCAGAAGTTACGATGGAATCTTCCCCTCTCTTCTCCCCTCATCTATCCACTTCTTGTACTTCATAGTATATTGCATACTTATTTATCATACACAAGATTGGTTACAAGTTTCTCACTTGTGTGCAAATTAGTACACATACTCAGATAGCACTATTGAAGGTCTCTGCTAATTACGCATGCTCCTCAAGTGGGTTTTGCCCTCTTTCAGGGGGGCTATTTGAGTTGGAGGTCATGATCTCCCACTGCCACTATTATCTGTGTCCTGTTTTCAACTAATTTGCTGTTGATGTCAGTGGATTGCAACACCTTATCACCCTGTTCCCTCTTGTAGCCAGAACTTTCCTTACTTGAAGGCTTCTTTCTGCTTAACTTAGATAATGGTGTTCTTTTCAGTATCTGTTCTCATGCTCCCCAAGGCTGACTCCTTTAGTCAGAAGTCCCTTAATTCATGACAACTTTACAGTGAGTCAGATTGACCTAGCTTTGTGTAGACAACAATTCCCCCTGCCCTGCACTTACTTCCATACCAGGACTAGTCCATTTCCATCACATTTAAGGTGGAGCTTGGGCGACTCTAGTCATACATATTGTTGTTACTAACTGGTATCGTGTGCCCAGTGTAGTAGTACCTTGGAGGCAGGTAACTTTTGGAGGGAGGTGTGCACTAGTATTACAGTAAGTTTATTTCATCTGAGGAAAGTCGTTTCACCACAGTGGTTGGCTCAGCCGCGGACATCTCATGGATTCTTCGTGTGACAACTGGTATGCAGCTTATCAGCTGTGTGGTGCCATCAAGTTCCCATTCCTGCACGGAGCATGACAGAGCATGGCCACAGGGTCTCCACTCCGCTCCATCCTCCGTCACTCCTATCAGCATGCGCTGAGCTGGCAGGGTGTGCTGCTTGGGGAGCTGTGGTGATGTAGAACCCATGCATGCCAACCATCCTGAAGATGATAGCTGTCTTTTACCCTAAAAAGCTTTCTGTAATACTGCACTTCTATTAGAACCCAATTTTTCTCCAGTTACCCCCTTCAACCTGATTTTCCCACACCTGGGTACCTTTTGGTTGCTTTATTGCTTTAGTAATGCTGCGTGTGAAGCTGGTGATGTGTCATCTGAGCAACTCAGGTTGCAAATGATGTCATCTGACATACAGGTGATAAGTCATCTGAGCAAACTAGTGTTTGCTTGGGGTGGATTCATCTTTACTCCTTTGCAATGGTGTTAACAAAGCTATTTTTATATTATCCTCACTGTGCTGCTCTTGCGGTTTTGAACACAGGACATCCTCTCTATTTTGTTGAAGCCGATATGTTTCTGATGCAGTAAACACCAATTTCTACATTATTTTTTTACCTCAAAAGAGTTTCAGTTTCATTTACTCACTAAAATTAGACATAGCAACTTGTAGAAAACTACCTTTTTTTTTTTTTCTTAACACTAAAAGTTTGTAAGCTGCAGTGCTGCTTGTTAAAGGTTAGATTTCTTTTTATTACTTGTTCTCATCTGTTGCAGAATATCTAGATTTGTAAAAAAATCTTTATGTGGTCTTGCTAGGTGCAAAAAAATTATGTCAGAAGAATATTTGGGGAAAAAAATGCCACTATCTTGGACTCTTTTCCAATACTCCTACTGAGATTTATGTACTATCGAGCAAGAACTCTTTCATCTATAGATGTACTATTTGTTCTTACATTAGAAGTAGAGTTGTGATTTTAAGATACCTACTTGCTTCTGACTTTTTCAAGGAGAGGTTTTTTATTTCTAATGATGTGCATGTTTGACAAATTAAAAATGTCTTTATCAATAACATGTAATTCTATTTAAATAGTTCCTACACATTTCACTTTGAGGACAAAAAGTTTTCATACACACATTTTATCTGAAACTCATCTGAAATAATAAAAAAGGGAAATTAAACTCTTGGAAGGCACTGACTTCAGTTAATAAGCTGTAGCAAACCCCTGTTGTATTTCTGTTTTAGTTAAATCTCTATGATAGATTTAATTGTTTATATTTATATTTAAATGGAAAATAAGAATTACCAAACTGAAAATGGGTGTTCAGGGTATATCAGTAGTTTTCAGAATGATCTGTTGTTATTTAACCCAGAGCAAGCAGGTATTACTGAAGTAGATACAAAGATATTGCACAGAAGAAAGCCTTGGAACTATTTTGTCTTCTAGTCTTAGAATTAAAATCTGATTTGGGGATATGTTTTTATTTTGCTTTTTTAAAACTTACTTGTATTCTATCCCCAAGAATATGGTGGTGGAAAAAGAACAAGAAGGGTATGCAGAAGTTTATTCTTCAAAAGATTCCCTTGTCTTAGTTTCCATTTTTAATTCAACATGTTCTTTGCCAAGATATTCTTTCTAGACTGTTTCAAGTTCCTGTTTATTTAACAGTATGAAAGAATGAAAAGAGATCTATTCATAGTAGTATGATGACTTTGAAGATATTTTAGTGAGAAACAGATCTTTCACACATTTTTGATTTGACACAATTACTATGTAAAACTATTTACTATGTAAAAGAACTACTCCTCTGTAACTTTCTTCTGTGAAGGAAAATGTCGAATCATATTCTGCTCCAGTCTGTAAATCTAAAATGTTGAAGTTCTGTTTTTCCCGGGTTTAGTAGAATGAACAAAGGACAGGCGTGTTGGGGTACCCATATTCAACCTTTTAAAATGTGAAGTACAGAGTGCAAATGCTTTAGCCAGAAAAATATACATGGAGTAAGTCAGGTACAGAATACTAACTTAAGTAACTTTCAGTCAGATTTTCAGTATGGCAGATGAAAAACTGATCCAAGGCTAAATACAGAAGCTGCTTGAGAGCTGGTTGTTGGGATTTTTTTTGTTTGTGGTGGTGGTTGGGTTTTTTTATTTATATATATACCACTCGTTTCATCTGATCAATACTAAATCTAGGTGAGATGCATACTGATTAGAAAAGTAATCAGAATTAAAAGATATTGTGATGAATGTGGTACTCCAGGGAGTCTCAGTACTTTAAATTAAGGATTTACTTTACCTTTTGAAAGAAAATCCTTGAGCTATGTACTGCTGCTACATTGACTTTCATTTATAACAAAACAATCTAGAAATTTAGTTGAATTTTTACTTCCTTTTTTTACTGTTGCTTCCTCCTTTTCTCTCTTTTGTTTGTTTGTTTGTTATGTATGTAAAAGTATTCCTTTTTGAAGGTGAACTATCAAAGTCTCATGGACCATAGCAGGAGAAACACTGCTGTAGGTATGCTGATTAGAGAGAGTATCTAGCTCATACTTTTACAGAACTGCAAGAGCAATTCTGTAATCTTCATAAAAACAAATTCAGTAAAAATTTCTAGGAAAAGAGGGAAAGACTCCTAAAAATGTCACTGAATTTGGACTAAAATATTTGAGCTGAAAAGCTGTCACGTAAGTAAATTTAAGATGGAAATCTTTTAAAGGATAAAAAAGGAAGTATTTATGTCCCAATAAACCTCAGTTTTTTAGATCAGGCTTACTATGAAAGTCAATGAAAGCACTGTGACTTAAAGACACATGTAGAATACAGTGGCAAAGGACATTATTTGTTCAGATATCTTTCAGAAATAAATGCCTCATGTCGAGCTATATTCTTCTATCATTGGATATGAATGAAAGTTATGCGCATCAAAAATAACCGTCAATGGTTTTTCTGAATGATGGACATTAAATATCTAAGTGGTAATATATTGATAATTAGTGAAATAGGAAGTGACTGCAACAAAGTCCTAAAAAGATCAATCCCCAATTTTGACAGCAGTTCTAGAATGGATATTTTATTCCTAAGATAATATGATATGAACAGCAGAGGATAAACCTATCTGTCAACAGATCCAGTATTACTTAGGAGGTTTTGCTTTGAACTACTTCATGGCAAATAAAAGAAAGCGGTATGAGAGAGAAAGCATACTTTGCAAATATATTTGTCCCTGCTGACTGTGTTGGCATGTGTAAAAACATATAAACATTATCAGTGCCTTAAGAAACAGATTGTAATTAAGGATCTTTCCTCACATGTCTTTTTTAACTTGAGATCACATTCAAAAGTATTCTGAACATTTAAATTTGTTTGGAGGATCAAGGTGCACTTCTATAATAATTTTCAGATGTTTCTCTAAAGAAGTCTCTTACATTCTAAATAATTTTACTCTCTCACACCTGGTTAAAAATTTAAAAATGGTTAAAAATTTAAAAAATCAGCCTGGACATAATCTGCAAATGTGAAAATGAAGAGACAAGACTATAAGAGTGGAGCAATGCCTCCTTTGCTGTTTAGTAACATCTCGGTATACAGAAGTATATAATGCAAACCCAGCAATTTTGGACAACCTCCTGTAAATGGAAATGTAGACGAGAAAGGGAAATTAATCTCAGCTACAATGCACAAATTTTGAAGAGAGTCACTAGGAGTGTCATTACACTGGCAAATGTTTGAGTATTATCTTAATTACTATGGACTTTTAGAACTATAAGGTAGGGTTTACAAACTAGGTGCAGACAAATAAAGACATATACACAGAAGACACCAGAAAAACCTACAAGCCATAAATACATTTAGATTTTTACACGTGATGTAAGCTTTTTGTCTTCTGTGTTCAATAAATAGTCTGTAAGAATTACTATACAAAGACCTCTTGATCAGACAAGGAAATACCTAGTAACTTTTCATCCCTAAAAGACCTTTTTGCATTTGAAGATGCTCATATTCAAGAAGTGGAAAAAGCTTGTTCACTGCCACTCTTAAAGAATATAGTAGCTGAAAGTTGAACAGAATCTGCAAATTATAGCTTCTTATACACACACACTTAAATTTTTCACAAAAGCAGTCCAAAAAACCCAAGAAATGTAGACAGGCCTGTTTATTTCTAATAGTTCCTAAACAGAAGTTATCCTCATACTATAATTTTATTAAAATGGCAAAGCTAACAAATTTTTCTGTTGGGACCATTTCTGGACTGGTTTGTTTGCAATTGCCTCACAGTTCTGTACCTTGTTATTTTTTGGGCACTGCAGAGGGTCAGGCGCTGAAACTAAATAAATAAAAAACCTACAAACCTTTGTGAAGGTAATTTAGAAAAAGCACTCTACATAGTAGTAATAATCTAATGACTAGTATTTTGCATCTCTGTTTTCTAGACATCATATCTTCTTCCTGGTCTATATAACCCCAACAATTCATAGGGATCTTAGGGTAGAAGCACAATTAGTAACATCAGGGGTTTAATTAAGATTAGAAGATACAGTGAAGATTTAGTTTTATGCTAACGACAAACACAGTAAGTGCAATTGTAAAAGAAACCTTAGGCAAATTGCATATCCCTGCCCTTAGTCAAATAACATATTCCTCCTCACCCCTTGCCAGCTCACATAGAATAGACTTCTGTTACTCATCACAGGATACATGCTGCACCACTTGTTAGAAAAAAATCCACAAGTCCGCAGTCTATTGGTATCATATAACACTACTTTTTATGTCTATATTAACATGTTCCACCTTGCAAATCACAGGGTACAGGAAACAAAACATTCTTCTCATGCTTTTCACATTTTACTTACTCATTATCTGTCTAGGTTTGTTGATGGTTTTTGTCTTTTAGGAATTTGATTCTAAAGAGTATGCTTTTTCTATATATAGTAGATTTAGAGCAACAGAACCATGAATTTGACTAGGGATTTAAAAAACTCCTGCAGAGATAGTTGTGATTATTACTGCAATCTTCCCATCCATGGTTACAAGGGGAGAAGGATCAATAACCATTCTGAAGTCAAAAACATGTTTGAAAGAGTAATTCTAAAAAATTTCTGCATCAGCTAAAACGGATTAGGAAGAAACATGCTGAAGTTAAAAACTAGACATCAGTCAACTCGAAACATATTCAACTGTAAGTTGCCATTAACTAATTGCTTTTGAACTTGCTGAAAATCTTTAACAAAAGAGAGCTTAACTGAGATCTGTTTTCACTGTATGAATGATAGGAAGCTAGGAGAAGTACTTCCCCTCCCAGAGAGCAGAGGTTACCATCACTATAAGAAAAACAAAACCCCAAAGGAAACAAATATAAAAACCGGAAGTTATTCTGACCTTTCAAGAGCCTTTACTTTGAATACGCTGAAATCATTAAGCTGTCCCCAAAATATTTGAAAAAATAACATGCAGAGGTGTCTGTTTCAAGGGGAACGTTTTTAGGGAAAGAAGAGATCTGATTTCCATCTTAACAAGTTTACCCTTGTCTGTGCTAAATACTTTAAAGCTTTTTTTGAGCTTGTTAAAGATGCAGTGAACCATCCAGGGTTCTTATTTAGGATGCATTTCAAAAAGCCGTGTATAAAAGATAACAGGTCTATCTTGTGTTTTTAAACCATTTAACTTAGATTGAGATGCTCTTATCAGTAGATCAGGCTTTGAAAACCCAGAAAAATCACCATTTTAAATCAGAATTAAATAGAAGTTATATGGTTTTCTTGATTCCTTCTTCAGGGGCATTACTTCACTGAACCTGCCATAATGGAAGCTTTGCTGTACACTTCTCATTATAATCCATATAATTGTATAGAATCATTACAGAATTGTCTTTTGTTTCAAATCACAAATGCCTTAAAAGATTAGGGCCTCTCCCACCTTTGTGGGAAACATAACAGTAAAAGCAATTTGAGGTGGCATAGCACATAGAGTAGGGTTAATGTCTTGTAGCTTTTTACACTATACATTCTAGGATTAAAAAATCACTACCTAGGGGTACTTACTTGTCTTCATGGACTGATGAAGCTAGATGACTAGTTTTTGGGCAGCTGATACTGCCTAAGATTTATAGCAGTCCTAAATCATATTTTTTTATCTGTATGTGAAAGAAACAAACCAAAACAGAGCTTTAATTGGTCAAAATCTATCTTTTATGTAATACTTTTATGTTCTGAGCTTTGATTTTATGGTGCTAAACATATAAGATTATGTCTGTGTTGATTACATTATTTTAATTTTGAAGTTGTAAAATGGGTGAAAGAAACTAATATGAGCCTTAAAAAAATCTAAGAAAAATCATAAAATCTTTTAAGAAATTAACCTGATTTTTTTCTTACAAGTTTTCCTGTGTTTGTGATTTCCCTGTTCTCAGCTAGTACCAGAAACCCAAGCAGCTAACAGCATATCACATGCTGTTCTTCTGCTGAAGAGGCCATGTTAAATGTCCAAATGGGTCAAGTACTGAAACATTACTTTTGTGTAGCAATGATGTGCTTGCAGGACAAAAGAAAAAAAAAATCCTGCTTTTTAGGAATGCTGGGGACCCTTGACAAATACTTTGCAGTCCTATGTTACAGAGCATCACTATGTGGAGCATCACAGCAAGAGCAGGAGTTGGATTCTGGTCTACCTTTGATGAACACATGGGTATTTATTGTTGAAAGTTATAGAGAAGGTCTTATCTGTTTGTCTGTGCTTAACATCAGGAAGAGGTAGCTACGTAACCCTCAGTCTCTCCCACAGAAGACAGAAAACATATCTCATAAATCAAGATTGCTGACTTTCCTCGGGTTTTGTGTCTTCCCACATCCCGTAGTAGTCATACCTTTCCTGTCTCCAGCCTATTTGACCATAAGTTTACCCAAAAAGTCTTAGTTCTGTTGTGTATCCTAATGAGTCCCATCTGTGATCACATGCATTTCCTTTTGGTTGAGATATAATAAATAACAATAAAACAATGCAGTTTACCTCTTGAAAGTGCGGTTCAGACATCAGCTAATTAAAATCAGTGGTACTTTGTACCCCCAGTACTTTCTGTGTCAGAGCATTAGCCCTGGAATCTTGGCTGAGTACCAAGTGTACATTTCTATACCACATATCTAAGTTTGAAAGTTGCAGTAAGATGCACTTACATCACCACTTTTTCTTCCCCTTAAATTGTACTCTTTAAAGCCTGACAATTTACATAGCAAAGGTAGAGCTGCATTTCAATAATGGAAAAAGTAACCTTTTTCAGATAGTATTGGCTAATGTGAAATGTGAAGATTTTGTGTTTACCACTTTTGAAAGTCAATCAGCTAATAGACAATTTTAAGCTATATATATATGTGTGTATATATATATATATACACTTTGAGTCTGTAAATCACCAAGTAGCACAGTTGAAAAAGGAAAGTCCTTTTTCTTTCTTTTATTTAAACTCATTTGAGTCCAATCATGTCGGCAGGTCAGATTATAATAGTGTGAGCATGCGCAGAGAGAAAAGAATTGATTAATTCATTACAAAGATGGATTGAGTTATTTAGCAGACCAAAGGATATCTTTTTATGTAAAAAACTCTTTTAAGTTCTTCACACTGTAAGAGATGTCATCTTTGCAAGAAGTATGTGCAATAGGGTTACTAAAAACATTAAATTTTAATTATTTTTTTTCATGCAAAACATTTCAGAACTACATATTAGACTTAAAGGTTTAATTAAGATTCAGAATAGCAGGTGAAATTTGCGATGTGAGTACACATCATTTTAGTTTGGAGATAGGATGTGCTTTTAAAGTGAATCTTGGATCAACTCCATTTGCCATGCTTCAATTCACATTGTGGAGAAATCTTGGAATGTATGAACTTAATTTCATTTAGAAAAAAATGAACTAAAAAATGTAATCAAAGAGCATATGAACTGTGTTTCAACTGCTAATAAACGTTTAGTGTCCTGTGTTCTTCTCACAGCAAAAGGGATACCAAGTTTTGTAATATTTGAGGAATGTACAGTATGCTGTAGTCATATAGTTTAATAACAACAGAGATAAAAGTATATTGGATCCTAGTAGTTGCAAGAGGACTCCAGATACTAGTGCAAGGCTTTTCCTTTTACTACAAACCTTTGCAGTTCTCTTTCATGGACCTTTTGCTGCTCAGAAAAAATCTTGCAAATGTTTTTAGTATTTATGGGATTAAAGTGTCTAGAAGCAATACAGTCATATTGTCCCAGCTGTGGTTTGAAGCACTACAACTCTTTGGGAAGTTTCTACATTCATTCCAGGATGCTTTGGCGTGGACATCTAATAGCACCCCTTCGTCTTGTAGGTCACTGCATAGTTGTCTGAGCTAAAATGTCAAATGAATATTAGAGAGCGATGCTCAGACCTGGATGGTGAGTAATACTTTGTGAACAATCTGGATAGATGGCAGAGATTTGACTGCCTCAGATTTTTAAATGGGTTACTCATCAGCCAGAGGTGGTACAAAAATTTCAGTGGGATAAGGAGAAAGGGGGAGATACAAGATGACTTAGTGGGAATCCCAGTTCCTTGGGCTATTTATCCAAAATAATGAAAAATGAAGAAAAGGCAGATCCCTCCATGAATGATAGCATATCCACAGCGTGAAAAAAGAGGGATGGCTGAAATAGGTGGAACCTTGGAAAGGTGCTGAAGAAAACAAGACACAGCAAACACCTGCTAAAGAGACCCAGGAAGCTGCTTGGCATCACTGGGGACCTGAATGTGCTTTTCAGTATCAGAAAATACATGTGTATAGGAGTGGGACGCAAAGTTGTTCTGCCTGGGTTGCCTGTGTTAGATTAAAGAGGTTTAATCTGTACATTTAGGCACTGAAAGGCTGAATTGTGCATTTTTACAGACAGACATGGCCCACTATAGACATAGAGGTACTGTTTTATGAAATGTAGTACATGTAATTAAGGATTATTCCTTGACTTGCCAATAAGGAGTGTTACAGTCAAAGGCAAGCAATTTGGGATTCAAAAGTGATTTGTGCTCAACATAGATAACCTGTAAAAGAGAAATCTGAAAGAGCAACCAATAGCTTTGTAGACATCTATGATAGAAATAACTTCAAAGAAAAAACTGGAAAGATCCATTCTGTTGCCTGAAGGAAAGATTTATTATGCATGTCATTTTTGCTTAATAATTGTCGGAACTCTTAAATGTCTCCCATGATTGAGACTCTATCAATGATGGCTCCACAGTCTCACCAGAAAATTCTCTTCAACATTTCAGTAGTTTCACTGGTAGGAATATTTTAAGCATTCTCCTTTAACCAAGTCTCTTTTATTATAATTTGAGCCACTTCCCTCACACCCTTCTGGAAACATTCCTTTCCTCTGTAAGCTACATTTTATATATTTGAAAAATGTTTCCTCTTTCAGTCTTTCCACATAGGCCACATTTTCTAGTTCTATAATTGTTCCAGCTTTCTAACATAATTTCTAGAATCTTTTCAATCAGTCCACAGCCTTCTAAAATTGCAGAATCTAGACACAGTACTTCAGCTTAGGGACTCACTAGTATTTTGTATGGAAAAGTCATCTCATGTAGTATGTAATGATTTTCCTGCTTGTTACTTGGTTCATTTCCTGAAATGTTAAAGCTCATGAATTAGGAGAAAGCAAAACAGTACGTTTATCTGGATCAAGTAGTATGGGACTAATAAGTAAAGCAGTACTAGTTAACTTGTGCTAAAACAAACTTTTGCTTTTGATTTATTTGATGAGTGTGACAAAATATTTTATACTCTATTTGACAAAGTAGTTTTTCATTATTTGTGGTGACACAGACTTATATCACTGCTTATCTGCTCGTGGAGTCTTAGAAACACAAGGTCTCGTACTACTTCATTCATGAATGCACAGTCCTCATCCTCTTCCAGATGATATATGCACACAAGCATATAATCAATTGTTATTTTGTGTGTGCAAATCAGTGTAAGTCTGTACTAGTGGTAATTTGCTCTTTATTTTCTTACATATCATTTCGTGTATAGTCAGCTTATTTTCTATGTAGTCATACATCACACTCCTTTCTTATTTCGCATACAGTGATTAACAGCAAAATTTTGACGCAAGCTACAGTAGCAGCTTTGGTGTATCTTTCCTTTTTCAGATTAATCGTAAGACATTTTGGTTCCTACAGGTAAAACAAATGCTGTATAATCTTAGGATTGGATGAACAAGCTAGATTTAGGAAGAGATCATTTATTCTGATGAAGGGAACCTAGAAGTACAGAGAACATTGGCTGACAATGTATAGACAGCAAGGAAACAAGGGCTTTGATACTTAAAAGTCTGTATTTTATAAGAAAGCAGTATTATGTTTATGGCATGAAAGCAGACTGGAATGCTTAACAACAGATGAAAACTGCCAAAAATGCATTAGATGATTTCCATGGCAACAGGAGAGACTAACAGAAAAAGCTGCTCTAAAACCACCAAAGTCCAGGTCCTGAGCTGCATTCTGGAGGTATAATGAAGGAAAAGGATGGGTAAAGGACTTAAGCCATACGAATCCTCAGTCCTCCTGCACAGGCCTAAATTGAAAGACCCTTCTTTTCTTGAGATCATTCCAGTAGATGGGGCTTGCCCAGAAGAAATTGGGACAGGACTACCAATCAGAAATAAAAGACTAAAGCAACATGTACGAAAGCTTACCAATTCTGTCAAGCAATAGGCATGGCTTCATTTGGAGATTTATTTAGCTCTTCTCTTTCATGTGCAATCATATTTAAAACCTAGATGTTCCTGAAGGCTCAGGATGGTAATATATTTGGACAAGATGCCAACACTGTGAGAATGTACTGTGTAAAATAATTGTCCATCATTCTTCTTGCAAGCAATAAATCTTAAAATAACAGCAATATCCTGTAGAAATCAATGACATTTTTTTCATGTTATTATTGATGAGTTCTGACATTGCCCTGGCATAGAGACAGGCTACTGCTAATCCAAGCTGGAGGCATGTGCAACAGGAGCTGCTGAAATAAATGTAAGCATCGTTGTGATGCACCTAACTGAGCTTTCTCTACTACATGCCGCTGCCACTTATCTTATGTTGCTTTGATGATGTTTTCTACTCCTAGTAATATACAGTAAAGAAGCCAAGCAGTTTACAATGGGGAGAAAATGATTTTTGTATCAGTTTCAGTAATCTCATTCTATTTTCTGCCATAAATCTTGTTACAAGGCAAAAATCTCGTGACAAACACAGAGAGGCAGTTTTGCACCTAGCAGGAATGCTGCTTAGTGACAGTTTTGAAGAAAATATTTCATTTTCAAGACTTGAAAGTTTGGGTATTTCTCAGATGAAACATTAAATTTTAAATGTTAATTTAAACTAATATCAGTTAATCTATTTATTAAATTGATGTAGAATTTAATAAATAAAATTTATTTTTTTAAATCATCCAATATTTATCTGAATTATTTCAGTAAATGCAAGAAATGAGAGAATAATATTGCTCATCCCACTAGCTCTTCCTATAAGTTTTTAAATATATTTGCTGCTTTTTGGAAAAAAAATTACACAACTTTATTAATAACCTTCCATTGTAGTAAATAGAATAGTTTTACATTTTTAAAAGTGTCCTTGACTTAGGTACCAAAAATTATCTAAGCCAAAAGTATCTGGTCTTACAGATGTTCACTTTAGTCATGTGTTGTTGACTTAATACATATATTTACACCAAGGCGACAGAGTTTTCTGATCTAAAAATTTAGTATAATATCCTCCCCAGATCAATCCATTATGACAAAATATTCAAGCCATATTATATAATCATATCCAGTAATGTGATTATAAATCTTCCTTATGAACACCAGAAATATTAATGCTATATATGTCTGATGTTCAGGATTTAATTTTAAGCTTCCAAATAATTTAGTCAGTCTTAGCCAAGGTCAAGAATAATTGCTCAAGTTTTGAGTGAAACAGAATTTCTCAGAAGCAATTGTTTGTAAACAAATATTCAGTCCTAAACTTTTGGCTGTTCTGCATTCTCATACATAGATAAGGGGCAGCTAATACTCTTTTTCTATAATGTCCTGTCTAAAAATGCAGAGCACTATTGATAGGTACTGGGAAATTATAGACATTCGGGACTCAGCTGATCTAATCTACTTTAAATTATAATTTTACTGTGAGGAGAGTGGGATTAGATTAGATTTCCTTCCAACCAATTTTTCTGTGATTTTATTATCAACTGAAGCACTGATGACTTGTTTGCATGTTGCTAGCCCCAGAAATCTAGTCTGGTTTCCTTGCTATCATGCAGTCAGTATCCTGTTTCACTGCAAAAATTGGATAACATGTATTCGTAAGACTTTGTATTTTTAGCCCATGAGTATTCTGCTCCACAGTCTCTCACTAAGTTGATCTCAAATTCTAAGTCTTTTCTATGAGTGAAAACTCTTACCAGTCTCCACACCCTAAATTTCCTTCCTGGATAGCTTATAACCACATATTAGAGTAACCCACTGATTTTTGCCAAACCACTTTGCTATCACTAATGTCTATTATGTAATAAATGAATAATAGCGCTGTCAAGGATTATGAATTATGACCAAAAACCTTAACATGTCACAGAGAAGCAAAGTTTGCATTGCCAGGTACTCCTACTGTTTACATTTTCCATTAATTGCATGTATATTAATTTATTTTTCTATTACACAGTATAAAGACTCAGTTTCTATCAGAGTAAGAAACAGAGCACAACAGACAACTAAATGAATCCAAATGTTATAGGAAACACTTGTCCTCTGATTTTTCCTCAACAGTTCAGTCACTCTACTCTTTCTAATCATTCCTACCTTGTATTTGCATACTTCCTCACACCTGCCTTCCTGTGTGAGGGTCCCCTTTACTATTCCATTACGCACTAACCAACCTTCTTTCTGCCATGTATCCTTACTTTTAATATTTCCTTATTTTCATGAATTCTGTCAGTAGAGATATTTTGCTACCTGTTACACCTAAGACAGCTGATAACAAGATCCTTATCATACAAGCATTCAGCTTTTTGACTGCACAGCAAGAAGCACAACTGGGGTTTTTATGATTTGATTTTGTTTTATTTTACCTGTTGTTAATAGGCTAGAGGATAGAAGCACCAAGTTTGTAGTTCTTCCTAACTATAAACTGAAATAAGCCACTTTGTTGGGGAAAACTATCTGTAGTAAAGGATACATTAAGATCTTTGCACTTGGTACTGAATCAGTTCAAGTGATTCAAGAGTGAAATGTTTCTTGTTAGTTCTTAAGGGTTTGGATGTCTTGGAGAGAAAAAATCCTCCCCGTTTCTCTGTTCAATTCTGTTCAATATCATAACCCTCATCAAAGCAGTTACCTGAGCTTTTTAGTTAGCATATGGAGGTGCAACATCAGAATGAAAAAAACTCAAAAGCTCATGTAGGACTGCTGGATAACAATTAGATTAATTAAGTATCTAAGCTTCCAAGTACTTTTATAGACATGAATGTAGGTTGCCAGGAATTTCTAATAATTTTAAAATAAAAATAAAAATAAAAACTTGCAACTCAATTGTTTTATGCTAAGAAAGCTGCTATACATTTTAAGAGTTAATTACCACAGCAATTGATGACTTTCTAAACTATATTTGTGTTGTCAAAGGAAGAAATTTTGAAAAGCATTCAATTAAATAATTCAGATTGTTATGGTACATGTATATTTTTAAATTGTTTGAGGATTTTGCTACAAAGAACTATTTTGTGCTGAAATAAACTTGTCATTAGCTTTCAAGAATCACTGTTGCTCTTCACTGTCTAATATAGGAACCACTAGTCTTTTAATCAGGAAAACCTGCTCTATATTTGAGTTAACTGTTAGAATTCCAGTCTTGAAAAAGATTTCAAAATATTTAGTTTATTTTGTATCTAGATGGTTTAAGATTTGCTAATAATAAATGCTGTGATAGAGCAAATCTCTTAACTGTTCGTAAGAACACAAAGATCAGTCTGTATTGTGCCTTAAGGAAGTAAGTACTTCCTTAATTACCTGCATATGCATATACTTAGGACTAGATTTAGAGTGGTTACAGCCATGTCAAATTAACTGAATTTCACTGAGATGGCCTGTAGGGGAGGAAGCAAAGAAAATTTCCGAACTGCATGCAGATGGTACTGCAGGGCTGCTTCAACAAACTTTACATCTGTCCATATTTACTTTTACAACTTCAGGTCCTATCTGTCTTTAGAACGTAGGTAGTTTATTTTCATAGTTACCAACTTAAGGACCTTGAGTCCATCCTAGAATGCAGCTGTGGGCTCAAGATAAGGACTCCACCTCACCCATCACAAAACACAATAGTGGTTCAGGTGTGACCTCCCTAGAGGAAGAAGACAGAAGCGAATGACTCACAGCAGAACTTGCCTTCTGACCTCCAGGTATGCTCCTGTATATCATAGGTAGCTCTAACGAGGCCACCCTTGGTGGAGCCTGACGAGTTGGAGGGACTGCCTGTCTCAGTAGCTGCATTTCTACAAATGTGGATTTAGGTCTGTGTGTAGGATTTATTTATTGTATCATGACCTTTCAGATGAGTTTACCCTGATCCCTAAGCCACTCAGGTGATTTGTCTCCCACCAGAAAGTATACAGAGACAGAGATGAAAAAACAGAACTGAAAGGGACACCTGAAATAGCTTCAGTCAAATGTTGGCCAAAAATTTATCTAAAACTGAAGCTATAGATCGGTATTTGTGACTAGAAACAGCCAGTTTTCTGTCAGTTCTAAAACCTACAGCATATTTGAGCTATACATAGTCAAGAACCTTTTTTTTTTTTCTTTTTCCTTTTTTATTTTTAATATGGGACTTTACAAGTGTCTGACCTTACTAATATGAAGGTATTAAAGGTTTCTGTGCTAGAAATCTAAGAATAGATTCAAAGAACAGCGTTAGACACAGAAGATCATTATATATCACTACACATTAACTTTTTTCCCCCTATTTCAACAGTAATTTTTCAGACAGCACTAAAAGGGTAAAAAAATATTGTTTTCTTAGGGAAAAAGAAACTAAAGCTTTTGGTAGTCTGCTTTCTTCCATGTTGTCTACTGCTAATATATATATAAATACACACATGTACATACATATATTTGCAACTCTTGTGATCTTTTTTTTCTACATATTGAACCTCTGAAATATCTCCAGGTTTTTCTGCAGATGAGACAGCTGACCTTTTGAGAGGCAGAAATATCTGCATAAAAAGTCCTGTTTGTTCTTGCCCTTGTCTTAAATATAAAAGTTACCAAGATAATAGATAAGTCTGTTCTTCATACAATAATAAAATGTGTTTTACAAAACCAATGGAATTTAGAAAATAAGTAATTGGGAGTATTTAAAAGAGAAGCACTGTGACAAGATGTGATGTTGAAAGGAAGAAAAAGATGAAATTGTTTTGGACATAATAGAAATTGTTTGAGTAAATGGAAAAAAGAAACCTTGGTTGATTGTATTGTTTGATAAACAAAAAAAAAACCCAAACGGTGGAGGTTTTGTATCACTTACGTTCTCCTTATGTTTGTTCTGAATCTTGTTTCATTTAACACATCCTAATTTTTGTATAAGAAGATACAATTAACAAAACCTCCCTTTTTCATTCAAGAGAAAATTACCCTCTTTCATTCTGCCTGTTAATAGACTTCCAACATAATATTTAACTTCAGTTATCTCTTTCCCAGCCTGAAGAGTCAGTCTGTGCGGTTTCTCCTTTTATACAGGCTCTTCCTCATCTTTGAACATCTTTACTGATGTCTTCTGAATCTTTTCTGCTTCTTTTTCCTTTTTGAGATGGGATAACCAATACTGCACATTGTATCCAAATTGTGGGCATGCTGAGGATTTATAGCATCCTAATGATATTGTCTGTATTTCTCTTCTTTTCTTTTATTCTCAATATTTGATTTGCTTACTGACCACTACTGATCACCAAGCTAACATTTTTCCTAGCATTATATGTTACAGCTCCTAGATTTCATTCTGCACTGAAAATAATTTCTCCCCCACCCCCCTAATCTGTGTTAATCGCTTAGTATTTATCTTTTAAATTCCACCTACAATTTTAGAGTTTAGCCACTCAGTCTTGTTTGGACCTGCTAAACTTTATACTGGGATTTCATCTTCACTGTTCTGAATATATCAATAATATTTTTGGTATCTCACTTGCCACTCCCTTTCTAGATTCCCTCAAGAATTTCTACTGACATCTGTCCTTTAGCCATGAAAACTGTTTACTTCTAGTCTTTATTTCCTAACTTTCAACCAATACTTCATACAAGAGAGATTCTTCCTTCTTACCCATAATTACTTCTTTTTTTAATGAGCCTTCAATGTCAAATTTTGTAAAAGACAATTTGGTAAATCAAGTGACATGACACCACTGATTTTCTTTCAGTCATAAAGAGGTTTTGGGACCTAATGTTTTGAATATTGCTTCTGCTAGCAGCTCCATACAACACAGGTGAAGCTTTTCAAGCAGCAGGTTCTTCTGCCAGATTTTCACAGTAATTTATCCCAACTATAACTATCATTGACATTTTCCTACCTGCAACACTGCACAGTTCTGACATAAAAAATACAATATAAGCAATCCAAATAAGACTGGGGTGCTCAGCCAGTGACTGAAAGTGCTGTGACAAGGTGAGAGGAGTCTGATTGTAGCTGGGGACTCTTTTTAGGAGGTAGGAAGAGAGGGAGAAGTAGGGAAAAGTCAAGAGATCAGTTTTACTCTCCCTTAGGATTTTTTTTCACACAGAGAATATTCCAAATAATTCTATTGAAAGAAAAATATCTATATACTTAAGGGAATCTTTTAATTTGCTATTAAGAAACCAGCCAATTTAGGAGTAGAACAGAATATATCAATGAATTTGAAATTGAGATGGGAAGGAAAACATCATTTCTCAGCTGAAATTAGAACATAACACTGAGCAACGCACTTTTCAAATACAAATGCCAAGGGAATGTGAAGATAGGTAGTTGTCAGGACTGCAGTTCTGCTGTTTATGCTTGCCATTTTGTCTCTACCTTTTAAAAATACTTTCTTCGCCATAGATCATCTCTGTGATGTTGTGTAAGGAATGCATGTTAACACTTTGAGAATCATGAATCTGTACTAGAGAAAAACTACTCCACACATACTACTATAGGGTAAATTATTACTGTTGTGTGGACTGAGTGACAAAGTTTCAGTTGTGAATTCATAGTCAGGCAAGAAGTTAAATCAACACTTCTGCCAGCTAGTTAATCATAACTTTAAAAAGCACCATTCTAGTGTGATCCCCAAATACCATCAATGCCTGTGTATTCAAATGACAAAGAAAAGTCTGTGACAAAAGAAAACACAGCAGATGCATTTTCTGCTTTTACTTGTGTTGGGTTAAGTATTCTCCCACTTGTTTGTCAATGTTGAAGTTGCTAATGCAATACCAAACTCTCAAGGAAAGGCTAATACAGTTGCTGAACTTGGAGGGTAATTTTTTTGGTTTTGAGTGGTACAGTTTGATGCTATTATACCACACAAGAAAATTTAAATGAGCAAACCAGGTTTCCTACACTGCAAAAATATTTGAAACATTCTATCTGGATGAAATGAAGCCATAGTTATGAAGATCTTAGGAGGTACTAGCTCATTTCTGAAGCAGCTCTTTCTGAAGAAACTTCAGTTTGAGATAAGATTTTCCTTTTTATATTTATGACATTATGTAAAGTGCAACCTTGAAGAAAGATTCCTTAGTCATGCATTTTTTCATCTGTATTTGTGACTTCTAGTACAGCTGAGTTTTCATAGGTGAGATGAGCTTGGAATAATCACAAATTTAGTCTTACCACCTTCTTGTTTTCAGTCCAGAAGCAGAAGAGCCTGAACCTATGTGAAGGTGCTGGGCTATCTGCCTCTGAATCATCTGCCAGCCTGTCTCCTAGCTTAAGAACATGCTTGCAGTTTCACTCAGTGGGTGGTAGATAAATCCAGACTTAACTGAGATATGTTCACTGTAAATATAATAATATCAGTCTTGATATCAGATGGTGAGTATTCACCAGTTTATAAAAATCAGGTTCTTCTACTTAATATAGATAGGAACTGGTCTTGAAATCTCTATAATCAACAGACCTTTCTGGAGAAACTTAGCTAATGCTGTAACTACTACATTTACAGAACAGCCTGTTAACCGTTGAAGAGATGGACTAGTTCTGATTCTGAAGCTTCCCCAGGATGGTTTAGGTGAATTATTCCTGTTCAGTACTGTGTCTGTGAGCTATTGTTTTGATTATCAAGTGCAGCAAGG
The DNA here is from genome assembly GCA_035590215.1 of Microhierax caerulescens. Classification (NCBI taxonomy): domain Eukaryota; kingdom Metazoa; phylum Chordata; class Aves; order Falconiformes; family Falconidae; genus Microhierax; species Microhierax caerulescens. Next base: position 47,992,190 of record JAVJGJ010000060.1, on the reverse strand, counting down.
AGCTCAGGTCTGGGATATACTTTGTTGACACTTGTAAAAATGTGGTAAGACCTTTATAGTGCACACTTGCAATTCTTCATTCAGATTTTAAGAATATTAGAATGATTCAAATATGTTCCTGTTATTTCAGGTGGGAATTGCATAAATAGCACCTCTGGATCAGAAGGTTATCTGTTGGATGTTTTGATCATTACAAAAGGCTTGGTAAACCACAGTGACTGAAACCTGTTTTAGTAGCACTTTCTTTTTATATTCAAGTGGGTTTGTCTGTTCATTCAGGTATTACAGGTGGGCAAGCAGAAGCAACAGAAAACGCATAAGGTATATCAGTGTCATAGCTGGAAACTAACTTCAGGAGTCTTACTTCTCAGTAAAGGAGGATTCTGTCCCTTCTATATTCTTAGTACTTTCAAAATAGCTACTTGGAAGCAAAATCCATGCTTCGTCTGCTGTATTTGAAAATCAGGCTTCAGATACTAAATGTTACTAGAAAAGAAAAAAAAAAAGAAAAAAGATGTATCAAACTGCAATAATGTTCATATTTGATATATTTGAATTGAGTCTATGAACTTACGTAAGTTATCTTTTTTTATACATGTGGGTAATTGAGTGAACTGCAACAGCCAGTATCATGCAGGGATGAGACATGATGTTGGCATGATCTCTCTGGCTCTATGCACAGTGAAATCCACAACAGTTTATAAAAAATGGACAAAGGAGAATTTCAGGGTAGCAAACCTGTGATGAGCATCCTCTCATAACAATATAGAAAAAAATACTTCCATGTTTGCTGTCCTCAGATAAACTCCAAGAAAGTCAAATTTCTATTATCCTGAAACTTAGAGGATTGGTCTTTTCTGCTAACAGCCCAGGACAAGGCATGAAACGGGTACTTTCATAAAAAGCATCTATTTCCAACCTGAAAAGGCCAAGATAACTGTTCAGTGAGCAGCAACAAAAAACATTTGCCCCCTTATATATTTGAATAGGACTTTAAACTGCAGTTGACTAGAAGGTGAGGAACAAAATACATGAATATGAAAGGCACCTACATGTCTTGGAAATCTGGAGAATGAAGCATATATCCTTCAGCACGAGATAAAACTATCTGATGCAATTACACTTTCAGCATTATTGTACTGTGAAAACTTGACAACTGAAAGTCAATGATAAGAACCCTAGTAAAACATCTGCAAAACATTCTCAGAATTAATGACATTATCACAGAAGTAGTGATAAAATGTGAGAGAATACTGGACAAATATCTGCTGCTTCCAAACTTAGAAGGTAACTTAGAATGAACTTGGCATAGCCTTGTGCTGATATGTGAATCAAGCCTCCAAAAAAGCAAGGGAGAAAGCAACTGGAAAACAGAGAAGAAAAGAACTGTCACAAATTTACATTATATTCCAACATAGTTATGGTAGGACTTGCTTCTGCTCACACTGAAAGGACAACAAAATACCTAAGACAAACCAGTCTTCTGTAATATATGGGATGATCCAAGACCAAGACACTATATAGGTTGTTGAATGTGTCTTGAATGGTTTATTCCAGAAAAGAAGACACTTATAGAACATTTAATGACTTTTGGCAATGCTTATTCAAGCAGACAATCTCTCATTAATCCTTCATGTGCCAAGGGAACAAAAAATAACTGTCTTTGGCTATATGACAGCAGAAACTAATTAATATGAGTTCTAATTTAAAGGAATGATGTCAATTTATACATGAAAATTACTGAAGCCTACTTTTATTTTCTACTCTTTGCAACAGTCAAATGTAACTGACATGACGGTAACTAAAAGATTAGAGCAAAAGTCATTTTGTTTCCTTTCTTTTCTCCACACACACCCCCACCCACCCACCAATTTTCCTTGTTATTTCTTCTGCCTGTGTAGGTGTTTCATATGAAGGCAGGAGAAAAAGTGTCTTTGAAAACGGGGGCAAAAAGCTGTATACACACGGGGGATACAGAGAGGAAGATATGGAATACGAAATGGAATTTAACATTAATTTGAAATCAACAAATTTCCCATCTGATGTTGTGGTTTGAAACTTTAAAATATTGGCCGTATGCTACACTTCAGTCCTATACTTAAAACTTACTTTAGAGGAACATTACAATTGATGAGTGAATCAGCTCTGAAAATTTATTTGTGAATCAGTATAATCAACAACAAAAAAACCCCACCCATGGTTTTCCTATTTGCATCACTACTTTTTGTCCCATTACATTATAATCATCTTTATTTTAATTCGTCTTTCATAGATACGCATAAACTTGGAGGATTTAGAGCAATAGACAGAACTAAAGGGAAAAAAACAGCCAGCTTGCTTCTGATATTTTCAAAAATACTTCTTTGCAAAATCACAGTAGTTCCAGTGTTGTGTGAGGTCTGGAAATCATTCATTATAAAAAATTACATAACTGCATGTGCAATATGCAAGGATTCAATAATCTTAAAAGCAACTTATTTTTTTTGATGAAAGATCTTATCTATCAAAAAATTAAAGATCTAGAATTAGAACTGAATATTCATTATCTTGTTTAAAAATGTTAGTCTCAAATCATAATGTATATCGACCTTTCTGACACACGCACCATTTGTTGTGCATTTGTACATATACGCTATTCGTTTGTATTGCAAGATAATGAAAACCAGATATGCCTAATTTGTGCTTTAACTATGTATAGTATGACTTTATCAGCCAATTACTTTAGTTTCCAAGTGTAGGAGCTTATGAATACAAGCAGATTTTCCAGTTAAATTTAAAATCAAGTTGAAGTATCTTTGTTCTTTGTTTTAAACTAAGTAAGCATGTTTTCCCTTTTTTGCATTTAGATTGTGGCATGTCCTTGCTGAAAGAGGACACTAAATGTATTATCAATATGGATGGAAGTTACAAAGTTGATAGCACCTTAATATGCAGCTTGAAAATTAATCTCATTTCTGAGATAGATTTATGCCATTACCAGCTTCCTAAGGAAGAGTCCATTTTGATTCACATAAAAACAAGTTGGAATTTTTTTAGATTAACTTTTTCACCCTCTGTATAACTGTATTGTACACACTAATGCAGTTACTAGAAACATGTCCAACTACAGTCTTTGTGTCACAAACCTTGTATTTCAAGTTATTTGAGCAGATAACCTAAAATGTTAAGATGAGTGTTTATTCAAATCTGTTACACAAATTTCAAGGTGAATAAAATATCTCTGGAGAAAATGCAACATAAAAGTGGAAATAGCTGCTGTCCCTTAGAGACTGGATGTCATGTGTATCTTAGGCCAATGAAAATCCACATAATCAGGGATGACATAGACTAGTACTGGAAGGACCAATCTGAGCTAGAACAACTGAACTGAACAGAGGACAGGAGTGAGAGAAGAAAATCTTTCCCATTTGAAATGTCTTAAATAAAGTATTCCTTGTGTAATGGAAGAAAGTCCATTTTTTTTAGTTTAGAATGAGTTAGAATTCTAGAAACTAGAATAGATGACATACAAAAGTAGCAAAAATAAAGTTTAAGTAAGTGAAAATAAAATCACTGGATCACTGAGATTTTGAGTACAATAAAACCATCCTATGATAAATTAAGTACCCAAGTATGTGGTGCAAAGTTTCAGAAGTACTTACAAGAACACCAGGATTATTGTGTGTAATGCCGTGGACTATCAAGATGGATGATAACTGAGATAAAAATCTTGAAATTAAAGTTACAGCAGAAGGTAACATGAGTAGCCGAACAAGTGGTAACGTTTGTCTGGGTGAAAAGCGTGCATCATCATCAGCTGAGTCCTACTATACTAAAATCACATGTAAAATCTCTTGATTTCAAGAGGTAGAATATCCTCAGCTGATCAGTTTCTCAACTGGTGTGTTTAAAGGTAATATACCTCTATACAGTGAAACACCAGAGTGCAAAGGTGAAAGTGGGTCCTAATGTTAGAAATAGCTACTGGTTAAGCATTGCATGTTCTAATACAAGGACTACTTGGCTAGTTAATGTAGTGACTTACCTCTCCCTTTATTTGCTTTCACTGCCAAAAATTAAAGGGATTGTTTTCATCATGTACTCAACCAGTAAATTTATAATCTGTGTCTGTATAACTTTCTGATTCTGACGAGTTAGAATTACCAGGGGAGCTTCATGCAGTCATAGAATCACAGTATGGTTTTGATTGGAAGGGACATTAAAGTTCGTCTAGTTCCAATCCCCCAGCCACAGGCAGGGACACCTTCCACTAGACCAGGTTGCCCAAAGCCCCGTCCAGCGTGGCCTTGAACACTGCCAGGGATGGGGCGTCCACAGCTTCTCTGGGCAACCTGTGCCAGTGTCTCACCACCCTCACGGTAAAGAATTTCTTCCTAATCTACCTTCTTTCAGTTTAAATCCATTACCCCTTGTCCTATTGCTACATGCCTTTGTAAAAAGTCCCTCTCAAGCTTTCTTGTAGCCCCCCTGCAGATACTAGAAAGCTGCTATAAGGTCTCCCTGGAGCCTTTTCTTCTCCAGGATGAGCAACCCCAACTCTCTCAGCCTGGCTTCATGTGCAGTATGCAAGGTGCTGCAGCCCTCTGGTCATCTTTGTGGCCTTCCTCCGGACTTGCTACAACATTCTTCTTATGCTGGGGGCTCCAGGGATGAACACAGTACTCTAGGTGGAGTCTCACAAAAGCACAGTAGAGGGGAAGGATCATCTCCCTCAGCCTGCTGGTCACCCTTCTTCTGATGCAGCACAGGAATTTGGTTGGCTTTCTGGGCTGCAAGTGTACATCACCAGCTCATGTTGAGGTTCTCACCCACTAACACCCCCAAATCTTTCTCCTCAGGGCTGCTCTCAATCCATTCTCCACCCAGCCTGTAGTTGCACTTGGGATTTCCCCAAGCCACATGCAGGGCCTTCCACTTGGCCTTGTTGAACTTCGTGATGTTCACTCAGGCCCATCTCTTAAGCCTGTCAAGGTCCCTCGGGTTGGCATCCCTTCCCTCCAGCATGTTGACCACACCGCACAGCTTGATGTTGTCAGCAAACTTGGTGAGGGTGCACTCCATCCCACTGTTCAAGTCACTAACAAAGATTGTGATCCAATTCCCTATCCACCGAGTGGTCCATCCATCAAATCCATGTCTCTCCAGTTTCAAGACAAGGGTGCCATGTGGGGTAGTGTCAGATGCTTTGCTGAAGTCCAGGTAGATGATGTCAGTTGCTCTTCCCTTATGCACCAACACTGTAACTCCATCATAGAAGGCCACCAGATTTGTCAGGCACAATTTGCCCTTAGTGAAGCTGTGTTTGCTGTCACCAATCACCTCCTTATTTTCCATGTGCCTCAATGCAGTTTCCAGGAGCCTCTGCTCCATGATCTTGCTGGGCCCGGAGGTGAGGCTGAGTGGCTTGTAGTTCCCCAGGCCTTCCTTTTTTCCCTTTTTAAACATGGGGGTTAGGATCCCCCTTTTCCAGTCAGTGGGAATTTCACCAGACTGCCACACATTCTCAGATAAGATGGCTGGCTTAGCCACGTCATCCTTCAGTTCCCTCAGGACCTGCAAATGCATCTCATCAGGTCCCATGGACTTGTGCACCTTTAGGTTCCTTAAATGGTCTTGAACCTGACCTTCTCTTACAGTGAATGATTCTTCATTCTCTCAGTCCCTGCCTTTGCCTTCTGTGACTTGGGTGAATGTGGCTGGAGCACTGGCTGGTGAAGACATCATATGCAAAGATGTCATTGAGTACCTCAGCCTTCTTCATGTCCCAGGTAGCCAGGTCCCCGTGCTTCCTCCTGGAGAGGTTCACATTTTCCCTAGTCTTCCTTTTATCACTGACATACCTATAGAAGCTTTTCTGGCTGCCCTTGACATCCCTGGCCAGATTTAATTTTATCAGGGCTTTAGCTTTCCTAACCTGGTCTGTGGCTGCCTAGACAATTTCTCTGTATTCCTCCTAGTCTTCCTTCTGTCCTGAGAGCAAAGACATAGAACAGAGAATATGGCTTCTCCAAGAGCATGGCTTCTCCAAGAGCAGACGGCTTCTCCCTGAAGGAGCTATTTGGTGAGCAAACTTGTTCACACTGCTTTACAAAGCAATGCAAATCTGCTGATATCTGGCAAAAAAATCCAAACCAAACTAAAACATGAATAAAAGGCGTGAATGTAAAACACTAAATGCTTTGCTTTCACAAATGTTTTAACACCTCTAGATCATAACAGGGACAGAAGTAACTACTATATTTGATTTTCATGTCTTCTCAGATCTGTCTCAATGGTAGATGTGAGAGCACAGGAAAGTGCATCAGCTCATAAGAATCAACTCTTGCTTTTAAAGCATTTTATTTCATAATATTTTCATTACAGGGAACACCAATTACATTGCTGCCACTGCACACAACAATGGCACTATGTTTGTCATGAAAATAACATGTCATAGCTTGGAGGACTGGCATGGTTATTACACAGTTGTGTTTTGGTGTTTTATTTTTAAAAGATCAAGGAGCTATCCATGTGTTTCAGTCTTTTTCATACGTTTCAGTGCTGGTAAGGGAATCACATCTTACTAAGAGCTCATCCAGTCTGATGTGAAGCCTCATTAGTGCCTTTCTTAAAAAAGACACCACTTGCTATGAATTATCAAACACCAATATCTTCCCTTTCCCTTTTCTCCCTTACTCCCCCCCTTTTTTTTTTTTTTTTTCCTTTAAGTGTATGTGAGAGCCTTTTAGTGGGTCTTTGAGTAAGTACTTGATGGTATACACAGAGTTTCATGACCAAAAGACAATTTTGCAATTAGACAGAAGTTTAGGCAGCATTCTGGCCATAAAACATCTGGTGAAGAGGCAGGAGATAAATGAGTGGTATCATCAGCAAAAGCAAAATATAAAAAACCCCTCAGAGCTGAGTTGTGGCAGTATAATGAAAGAATAATGCATGTTTTGTATTTTGCATTGTAATGACTAAAACATAAAATACTGCCTACCTGGAAGACTAAAATGATATTATAACTGTTAAGGACTTCTTAATCTGAAGTCATGAGAGTCTGTGGTTTTGGTGCTGTTAGAGAAGGTTCTAAATTAAAAAGTAGCAAATTGAAAAAAACTTATTTGTTTTCTCTGAATATGAGAGAACCAAATGCAATTAGATACATAGGCCTAGGGAAAAGGAGAAAGAAAACAAAGCTCTTGAGTTAGCTCTCTACCACTAGAAGTAGCTGCATTAGAGATAACACCTCTCATAAACTGAGAAAGCTCTATCTTAATGTGAGCGGTTCTTTTATTAACCTGACTTCTATTGGAAGACTTTCATTACTTCATTATTGATGGCTGGAAATTTTCTTTTAATTGCAAGTCTTCATTTACTCTTGGAAGTTTAAAAATCTGTTTATGTTTTCATATGTAACATTGAACTTCTTGACGGGATCTTATATTCATCTTAAATCATGCGTGCAAATAGAAGGCCTGAAATGGCATAGGGATACAACTATCTTGCTAAATAAAATACCACTCAGAATAAAATATAGGAGTAGATCCCCTGATCATCCTGAGCCTTACTGTAGACCGGCTGATCCTACTAGCTTTTTATGGCAAAACCCTGTGTAGCTTTAGGGAAAGATCACTTAAGAGTCCATGTCCTATAATCAGTGTGATCAAATGAGGTTTGCAGGTATGCAGATTTGTTCTGCACCAAGGCACAGTCCTCCAAAACCACACTAGTGAGGTTTATGTCATTTTACTCCTTTGTGTGTCCCCACATTATGTTCCTGGGCATGCCACATACAGTTTCAGCATTGCACTTAAGACCTGTCGTTGCCAGGAGTGTTAAGGCATTATCTCATTTTTCTAATACATCTGTACCAGCACAGAGGAGTACAATGTACAGGCCAAAGATCAGGACATATGATGAGACGAGGGAAAGGCTGTGGATGTTGTCTACCTAGACCTTAGTAAAGCCTTTGACACTATCTCCCACAGCTTACTCCTGGAGACACTGGCTGCTCACAGCTTGGACAGGTGTACTTTACGCTGTGTAAAAAGCTGGCTGGGTGGAAAGAGTGGTAGTAAATGGCTGGCAACTGGTCATAAGTGGTGTTCCCCAGGGATCAGTATTTGGGCCAGTTCTGTTTGAAGTCTTTATAGATGGTCTGGATGAGGGGATTGAGTGCACCTTCAGCAAGTTTGCAGATGACACCAAGTCTTGGGGGAGTGATGGATCTGCTTGAGGACAGGAAGGTTCTGCAGGGGGATCTGGACAGGCTGGGTCCATGGACCAAGGCCGATGGTAAGAAGCAACAAGGAGAAGTGCCTTGTCCTGCCTTTGGGTCACACCAGCCCCACACAGCGCTACAGGCTTGGGGAAGAGCGGCTGGAAAGCTGCCTGGGGGAAAAGGCCCTGGGGGTGCTGGCTGACGGCTGAACATGAGCCAGCTGTGTGCCTGGGTGGCCAAGAAGGCCAATAGCATCCTGGTTTGTATCCAAAACAGTGTGGCCAACACGACAAGAGAAGCCATTGTCCCTCTGTACTTGACACTGGTGAGGGCTCACCTTAAATACTGGGTTCAGGTTTGGGCCCCTCACTGCAAGAGGGACATTGAGGTGCTGGAGCATGTCCAGAGAAGGGCAGCGAAGCTGGTGAAGGGTCTGGAGCACAAGTCTTGTGAGGAGCAGCTGAGGGAACTGGGGTTGTTTAGTCTGGAGAAAAGGAGCCTCAGGGGAGACCTTATTGCCCTCTTCAACTACCTGAAAGGAGGTTGTAGACACGGGGAGTAGGTCTCTTCTCCCAGGTTAAGAAGGGACAGGACAAGAGGAAACGTCCTCAATTTATGCTAGAGGAGGTTTACATTGGATATTAGGAAAAAAATTCTTCACTGGAAGGGTGGTCACGCATTGGAACAGGCTGCCCTGGAAGGTGGTGGAATCACCATCCCTGGAGGTGTTAAAAAACCTCATGCTTAGAGGCATGGTTTAGTGACGGACTTGGCAGTCCTGAGTTAATGGTTGGAATTGATCTCAAATGCCTTTTCCAACCTGAAGATTCTGCGATTCTATGAAAATTCTAAATTACAAGTAGATTAACTATTTTGAAGGTAGACTGTAAGTGGAAAACATTAAGAACTTTTAAAATCCCTTTCTTTATCCCCAGATACTTTTTTAAGTCCCTTCATGGCTACCAGTAGGAAATCTCTTTCCCCAAGTTTAGTTGTTTAGCTAATGTGAAGTTTGTGGCAATGGGCTTCAGGCAGCCACAGGTCAATGTTGTTCAAAAGAGCTTATATACACTGAAGTGATAAAGAGTTTAAAATGCAGCACTAAGCACCCTGTGCAAACAAATGTAATGAAAAGCATGTAAAGAATAATTTCCGTAGCTTTTCCCCTGTTTTCAATATGTCACATCCAAAATCCCATTAAAAATAGATGTTCATGAAAACAATCTGCTTTACTCTGCACTGAGTTATGGTGCAGTTTATGCAAGAACTTTTTATCTGCAAGGATAGACCTAATATAGAAGAAAACATAAATATTACAGTCACCGAGCAATTATGGAGCAATTATGATGTAATAAACTACAAAGTATGTACATGCATAAATATAATAAACATTTTTTCATGTTTATGAATGTTTTTTAAAGTTATCGAGTATGCCAAAATTGAATTATTCACTTTAAGAACCTGTTTACTATCGTAAATTGCTCATACATCATCTACTTATTTCTCCCAATTATTCATCATGTGAATGAGATTTAAAGATTAATCAGTAATCTGCATGAACAGTTGGTGCAGTCTAAGTTCTCCTGTGAGAAATGGGGGGTAATATTAAGGCCAGAGGTTTTCATTACACAATTATTGTAGATTGATTGCACTCATAATTTTACTCCACAAGGATAGAAGGTCAGAGTTACAATATGTAAATCATCATTCAAAGAATTAATTAAGTTTAGAAGTATAGATCTTTAAATGATACGTGTTATGTTAAGTACTACACAGCAATAAACTTTCATTTATAGACAACTGTTTGAACGCATTTACACAATGAGGCAACATGACAGCCTGATGGCAAATTTACATGTAGGATGGATGAAGTGTGAAATATGTAACATATATAACATATTAAGACTTCACCATCTACTTTAAAATGTATGTATAACTGTCAGTTATACTTCTTGTTAAGTAGAAGAACACATTCATTTATCTCGAAAATATTTCCCCTTTTTGCAACAGCACAGTGCTGGGATCCACTATGCTTCTGCCATCACACATTCCCTAACCAGCTTTTTCCTCATCTTCTATTTGTGCAAACCACTGTTTCTTTCTCAGTGTAAAGCCCTGTACTTGTTAAATTCCATGCTGCTGTTTTCAGTCATTTTCCCAATTTTATTAGCATAATTTTTATTCCAGTTCTGTACAAGAGTCTTAAATATATTAATACTTTAATACCATTCATATCTGCACCAAATAGAGGACACCCATCCTCTCTATTCCATCATCCAGACCATCAATGAAATTCCTTAATAGCACTTAATCCACAGCCATCTGCAAAACTTAATGGAAACATCTTTCTCTTTCGATAGCTTCTTTCCAGTCCTGCATTGTGACAACCTTTTCAAGAACAGTTCTTAAATAATTATATCACTGAGTTGCCACTCTACCTAAGATTTATAGATGACATTTTTATTGTCTGGATTGGAAATTCGGACTCCTTTATTGATTTTTACCACAAATTCAATAATCACCACTCTCCATCAAACTGTCGCTGCAATGCTCTTACACTAGCACCAGTTTCCTACAGCAGCATCAGCAGTGGTAACTTGCAAGTGTGACAAATGCAAAACTAAAAGCCAGCACATCTGCAGGCATCAAAAATAGCTCCCCAAAAACCTTTATATATAGTTGAAGCCTGTGCCTCAGCTACTAGAAAAGTACTCATGGTGCTCACCTTAGCAATAAAGAAGATTTTTACCCATAAGGAATATTCATGCAGAGGAGTTTTTTTAAAGAGATGTGAAACACTATGTAAAGAAATGTTTTATGTACAATATGATGCTTCTACCCATTGCTGAATATACACTGTCTATTATCAAATCCCATGCTATCCCAGAACCTATACAATATATCATTAAAAAGTTACAACTTGGAATTCAAGAAACATCCTGCTCTTCAAACAGCCCTGCAGCCTCACTAAATTCACTTTGAAAGGAAACTCCTTGTGCTGTCAAGCACACTAAATGAATATAGTATTCGAGTAAAGAATAGAAAATGTACCAACATATCTCTACTGTGCTACAATAAATATTCTCAGCTGCTGAACAATTAGTACCTAACAAATCTTACAGCTGCGTGCGTCATCCAGTACACCATGCTCTCATGGTAACTGTGGAGGTGAAATTAAGCATTTTTCCACATGGAAAATCTGTGTAGGAACACGCTTCTAATGGAGGAACATGTCCTACAAAATTCACATTCCATCATATTTTTAGTCTTGAACTCAAAGGGGAATCTGCAAAATTTCTGAAAAAGATCTTGCAAATTAAAATTCATAATTTGTTTAGGTGGGTTTTTTCATATGTAGAAAAATAAGAATTTAGGGGTTTGGTACATTACAGTCTTCCTATCGTCTCATACCTTTTCCATTTTGCATACTCTGAAAAGTTGTCTACTTTTCTTTATATAATTTATTGTTAATTTCTCACTTCTCTCCCTGCTCTTGTTCTGCTTGCTATGCACCATCTTTATCCCAGAGACTAGCTCTGAAATCTGAGTAAAAAAATGAGCACTTTTTCTCAGTTTGTGTTGGGTTCTGAAATCTGGTTCTTCAGTTTCAGGCTTAAAATATGTAAGTTTGCCTAAAAGTTGTTTAATTCTATCAATTGGTCCAAAAAGAGATAACACTTTACTTACAGACATTTTTCTGTCTGTCCTTAGAGCCACATACCTTCAATAAAACACCATTTCTCTTCAGCAAGCTGGCGTCTGAACAGTGTTAATTTCATCAGGAACGTATATTCCCTCCCTGGCTTAGTTTTGGGACTGTTCTGAGACAACGTCAAAGCCTCAATAAATTCACAGCATGAGCCAACATAGAAGAAAAGACAGCTTGCTTGACAAGATTTGCTGATGGCATATCCTCACTCATGACCTTGCTATCCTCCAGATGCTTACAGCTTGTTTGATTATTCCTTCCAAAATTACCTGGGAATTGGAGGTCACATAACACATACAGTGTATCCTTGAAGAAGACAGAGGGTGAAATGCTGCCATGAAAACCTAGCCAGCAGTAAAACTGCAGGACTTCAGTGCTAGTTGTGTCAACGGGACAAGCGAAACCAAAAACCTTATCCATTGTAATGTAGTCAGAATTCATTACTATGAAAAATATTTTCGTATTGAGTCATTCTTTAGACCTTTCATTGTTGGAAGCTTTTTTCTACAAAGCATTTATTATAACAACACATTGCAGGGTATTTGCTTCCTTCCATTTCAGTATGTTTCCTTCTCAGTTTTTGGAAGGAGAATTTTGCGTCTGGTTTTGACCTGAGGAAACTGTATTTTTCCCAGAACTTCACAGATTTACTGTTAACCAAAATTCATCTCATTCAAAAGCTAGGTCTGATTCTTACTCCATTTCTACACTGAACAAGTTTTGTGCTACTAGCTATGGAGATAGAATGAAATGCAACATAAACCAACCTATCAGCTAAGTTCTGAAAAACATGCAATCTCTTTTAGAATCTCATTCTTTTTCATGTCCCAGATTTCAATATTTTGTGGGGGTTTAAATTTAATTGCTCTATTTTTTGAATTACTACAAATAAAAAAGAACCTTAAATCACTCTAGATTATTACAAAGTGAAGCTTACAGTTGTATTTTTGCTAAATATGCTTGTGATTACATTGTATTTTGATAAGCAATAACAGTATTATAAGACCATTGTCATATAATGAATATACTACTCAAAACTGTGGAAAAAATACATCCAGAAAAATTCTTTGAGATTTTCTTCATATTTAGTGTAAGATATGTGATACAGTTGAAGTGAATAGTAGCTGAAAGCATTCAGGATCTGGGAGAAAGTGCTTGGTGTCACATAGGATGTTTTCTAGAATTTCTTGTCTATTTTTCTGTACTACATGCATATACCAACATGGCAGCGCCTCTCTATAGCCCAAGCTATGATTAGGTAGTAGTTTACAACAGCGTTCCCTAGAGCTCTTCTGTATGATGTGAAAGTCAAATTGCACTGAAAACTGTTCAGGGGACGAGGGGAGTGGCTGAACCTATCACACAGCTTGTAGAAGAAAACACAGCTCCTGCACTCAGAATTTGAAAATTATGTGGAAGGAAAAGCAGCTTTACTGATACACTTATTTGCAGAGGAAAACTCATTTGAGCTAAGGTCTACAGAAAAAGTGCTTGACATAGATGAAGTCTGGTTATCCAGACCAATTGAGTAGAGATGACAATGAGGATCAATGACTTTGCAACTATCTGGCTTTTACTCTGCAGAAAAGAGATAAATCAGGCACCTCTCAGATTCTATCAGCTGAAGACATGTAATTATTTCTGGAAATAAGGCATATGTACATTTCTTTCCCTGTTATCATTGCTTTCCTTAAATAATTATTTTTATTCTTGAAACAAAGGATTTCATTCTCTTTTCCTTATTCTTAAAGGAAGATGTTAGCCGGTGCAAGGAAGGTTGCCTCAGATATGCGTTATAACTATGTTTCACCAATTACACTTGAAAGTCCCCTTCCTGAAGCTTTACATTAAGCTCTGCATCTTCTAGGGCTTATGTATTACACTTAATCGTGTCCACTTCTCAAATAGTCACTGGTTGCAAGTATGCAGCATGTGGATGTCAGCAATATTGTGAGTAGTCCTCTGGATTTTGTGGGTCAGATTCAATTTGTTTCACACAAATAGACTCTTGCTTTCTTTGTAGCCAGCTTTTATAAATCAGTCTTTTGGATTCACTGTCCTGGGAATCTATGACAGAGGATTGCATATTATGTAAATTTGCTGTTGAAGCAACAAAAATGTTACTGCATGTTTGGACTGAGCTCTTAACCTTTGTTCCCTTATATTCTTCTCTAGTACAACACCAGAATCTTAATTCAAAATCTACCCCTATAAATTCTTGTTTTCATAAATTAACCTCTTGAGATATGTTGTCCCCCATTTGAACAGTATTTGTGTTCTAGCTGAACAAAATATGGGAAAAGGCACCTTAAGAAGAGACCCTGCATCTTGGCTTTCACCTCTGCTACCATTCCAAGCAATTTCACTTTCTTTCTGTTATTATTTCAAGGTTTTTCTTGACAAGCGAATACAGAAATGAAGAGATAAAGCCTGACTGACTCTATTTATCTTAGGTCTATAGCCTACAGACACACTGAAGAGATTAATGCACTACAGTAAATCAACTCCTAGGTATCCAAATCCAATCTGGGGGCATCTTTTCAAATTTACTTTTTTTAAGCAAACAAAAGAGAAAATGAAAATATACAGTCAATGCCTTTTCTCCCTTGCTTTTCTCAAATTGAATCCATCTTTGATTTTCAAGATAGCATGAGTTGCAAAAGAGCTTGCTAGAAGTGGTATCTTCACAGTCATTCATTATGAAACACACTCTTCAGAGATTAAGTGAAGGTATTTTAATCAATATTTTAATAGTGCATCTCTATTCTGAATAGCATTGTGGCCAGTTTCTAAGAATAATCTGCACAGAATTTTGTGTCATTTGCACTGTGGAAGTCTATGGTACATTAAATTTAAAATACATGAGACATATGCCAAACCTTTAGGTTGTTTGCTCTTGGGCTTCTAAAAATAGTAAATATAATTTTGCATGATAACAAGATGTTGTTCAGAAGTCAAAAGCTGCAGGTTGGAAAAAATCTTCTCATTAGTATTTTCAACAGCATACTGAGAAGGAAAAGTGTCAATGGATTTCTTTCCAAAATGCAAGCACAGGCTCAGTTCCTTAGGCTGCAAACTGTATTCATGTGAGTTTTCACTGAATTTTTCCATACAAGCTTCTGGTTTCTTCTTCTACATATACATTTCAGAAGCCATTTTAAGTGCTGCCCCATATAACCTGAGAAAGGCAATCTTTTAACCTGAAAAAACAGTGAAACACTCATTTTCTAGTAAGTGACTCAATAAAATATGGTAATATACTTCAAACCAAGGTTTTTAAATTAGAAGGCAGAGGTGCCATTCAAAGTGCTGCATCCTGGCATTTTTCTCAATTTACCAAGGCATTTTTCCTGAAGGACAGCAGTTACTGCCCTCCTGATCTGTACCTTCATGCTCATGGCATCCTTTGTAATCCCAAGAGGTTTTATAGACAAATTACATTTGTATGCAGCAAATAGTGCGTTGCTATATCAGAGAGAAAAGAAGATTGTTTGTCTGAAACTCACAAAATACTAAGTTGCTGTAGTAGATGCATTCTACTGCCTTGTCCCAACACATGCATTAAAATCCAGTTTCAGTACTTTCCCACCAGTGTATACAAGTAGTCATTCTGACAAAGTCAGAGTGTCCATTAGAAGACAAGGGCCTTCGCCCCATGCTCAGGGGCTGCTTGAAAGGCAGTAAAGGCAGCCAGTGGAAGAGTCAAGACTGCATAAAGTAACTTATGCCATCTACTTGGGGGTGATTTAAA
The DNA here is from genome assembly GCA_035590215.1 of Microhierax caerulescens. Taxonomy (NCBI): domain Eukaryota; kingdom Metazoa; phylum Chordata; class Aves; order Falconiformes; family Falconidae; genus Microhierax; species Microhierax caerulescens. The sequence goes on along the minus strand of JAVJGJ010000060.1, from coordinate 47,976,524 downwards.
CTAAAGCAAAGCACCCTTTGGGGACAGAATGGCTTCAAAGATAATATGAAACAGTTTTACAGTGGCAGACAAGACTGAAGAGCAATTATAAAGTGGCAGAGACCTACTGACAGAAAAGGAAAGGATAATCCCTTCAAGCTACGTGAAAGAAGACAGACAGTTACATAACAAAGGTTAGTAACGTGGTTCAGGGTGATTTTAGGATCTTCACTGTTTATTTTAGAGTAACCACATCATCCTCACCCTTTTCCATAAACCTCTAACACACACATTTAGTTTTACTGGGAGAGGCAATGGCAGAGGGAAAAGCAAGGAAATGGTAGCCCATAGCGATGGCAGCACATTTAGCAACATGCTGTGTTAGAGTACATGGCTGAGCTGAGAAGTAACACACACCCAAGGGGACCATGCAAAGGTACCAGGCTAGATGCCCCTCCAGAGGGGTCTGAAAGGCTCATCAGGAGAGCATCAGATCACAAGGATGTAGCACGGTCGGTGCAGCACCTTCTCTTCCAGCTCGCCAGTCCAACCCCGGTGCTGCAGAGAAGCCCTTGCCACTAGACACAGTGCTTAACGTTGTGCCATATTCAGAATGAATTCTGGAAGCTCATTCTGTCCCAGTTTCTTCCAAGAAGTAGTCTGCAGAGGAATGTAACATTTCCTACTACGATTGTAATTTCAGTTGGCAATGCAGGGAGTTGTACAGTATGGGTATTGACAGCACTGCACCATGCAGGCGCTACGCAGGAGTCGATCACCCTTTCTGAAGAAGAAAACAGTACTGGCTGGAAAAGGCAAGAAAAGTGTTTTTTTAAATGAAACCTAACAATAGAAGTGTTTATAGAAAGACTTTCAAATATTTGAGATCTTGAGATTCAATAACTACTACCAATGCTAAGCACTCAGGCACTGCTGTTCTAGGGTGAATCATGCATTAGCGTCCCAAACAGTAACTACAAACATGCTGACACAATCTGTAGGGCAGAAAAGAAAGAAGTACACAATGCTGATACGATGTTTGAACATAAAAAAAGCCAATGGAATATGTTCCTTGCCAGGCATCATTCCAGCTAGTTCACACGTGGGACCACTGCCTTATTTTGAGGCTAGCACATTTACAAAAGCACAGGTGCAGGCCCATTTTGTGCCAGATCATTTCCATACCATGACACCTCCCAGATGTCCCATTTACTAGTGTATATGTAGACTTATAATTTTACAGTAAGTTTTCCACAGCACTTAGGGTTTACGTTATTTCAGCTATATTTAAGAAATTTCAGACATATGCCCGTACATAAGTTATACATAAATAAATGTATAGAGATGTATGTAGTAGGTATAATAACTACACACAAGCACTTTATATTTCTGTCCTCTTGTCATGAAATTAGTGGTTTAGGTCTGATTGTTTAAAGAATCACCACCAAAAAGTTTGAGTGAAATATTTTTAATACAAATTTGTGGAAATGTGACTGCACAAGATTTGATGTCAAGGTTCACTTCATTGCTTATTACATGGAGTAAATGCACAGAGATAAATCAAACTGAAATCAAGTCAGTGTGAAGCTGGAAGTAGTTCATAAAGATCAAAGGTGTAAGAAGGTAAAGGAGATACTCCCTCTGAGTCACGAGATTTAGTGGACCCCCTTGCTTTCTAAACTCACAGAGTTTAGGTGCAGCTAGATCCAATGTAAGTTTCAGGCTTGGTCAGTGGTTTATGTCTAATGGGAGAGATATAGAAAGGGGGGGAAAGAATTAAGGAGAACCTTCCACTGAATCATGAAGTTCAGAGTAGACCCCCTTGCTTCCTAAACTCTCATATCATTTAGGTGCAGCTATCTCCAGTCTTAGTCTCAGTCTTGGATAATGATTTGTATCTAAAGGGGTAAGAGAGACGGAATTTGTTCACAATTCAGAATTATCCATAGGATTTTAGCAGCAAAGAAAATCAATAATATTTGTTCAAATCACAAAAATAAACTAGCTACTTTAAGCTTGCAATGTATATTGTAACAAAGGTATAGCTGTTAGAATTTCCCCCCAAGTTCAGTGAAATACTGATATCTAATGCTTTTTGCGTTCCTCAGTGGGAAAATGGTTGACCCTCGAGGAGCAGGGGTATCAGCCCAGGCTCCACTGTTGACTTCCTGTGATGGTCCCCCTAGTATCACAGATTTGGTGGTTTGCTAGCTCTGAATGGTGTCCCACTCCGAGGGAGATGCTGGTCACGGCCTGCTGTCCAGGAGAGCTTGAAAGGGTCTCACTTTAGCACTGCTGTTCATAAAGCTACGTGATGATTGGCTTTAGTTATCAGTAAATTTCCATCCTGGCCACAACCTGAGTTGTTATTTTTTAAAAAAATCCAAGAACAATGGTATCGTTCCACTTGGGTTACCTCTTGGCTACGATCTGGGCAGGAGCATTCCAGGGTTGTCAGGGAATAACTGATTGTGTCCACTCTTGTTCCCTGCGTTGACAAGTCAATGTGAGATCCAGTACGGACAGTGACCTTCTCTGCCTTATCAAAGAGTTACTGGTACAGCCAAGGGGTGCTTAACCACCTGACTCAAGGTGCCAGGGCCTAGTTGGAAGCTCCTGGTGTTGCAGAACAGCCTGAAAAAGGGAGAGAAGTGCACCACACATCTGTAGGAGAATTAATGAGAGTCTGTACTAATGGCGAATAAGACCTGCTTCCTCTACCATGTTTTGTTTGTGAATAAATAGTCCTCACTGTGCTGAGCAACACCACCAACAGGATGATTTTCCTGTACTGAAGAAAAGGTTGTAATCAAAAGCGCTGCTTCTTGCCTGAAGAAAAATGCAGCTGCTTGTCTTGGGAGACCAGACAGTGCCCAGACTGAAGAACTGTGACAGAATCTGAGAAACACAGCTACAGTATCCTATGAATTTCATTATTAGGGCATAAGCTTTAGCTATATTTACACCAACCTTTTTGTTTCTCTTTGTAGATGGGAAGCTCAAGTTTCTGCCCTAGAGACAACCTGAAGATATACAGTATGTCCCTTGGGAAGGGAATCTCAGCACCATCTTCAGAAGTAGAAGTTAGAGTTCTGTTTCCTACTATTTCTTTACTTGTGATCTTTCTTCATTATTAGACTGTAGGGCAATCAGTATCACTTTGCCTTTGATAGGTGTGCTTATGCAGCACACACAAACAGTAATTATGACAAGTCAGCTGTGTAGACTTGAGAGGTTTTAGATAGACTTCATTGCACAGATCTGCCTCAGGCGTTCCTAGAATTTACAGATCTGCCTCAGGTATTTCTAGAAATGCTGCAAGAGGGGCTAGATCATGTAAGGTTTTATTACGAAATAATTTTGCAATGTATTTACTATATATTTATTATAGAATTGAAATAAACCTAACCACTTTATTGTACTAAGTGAAAAGCCTGGTTGACATTTAACTGAAAGTTTCTGAACTGTATTATTTACTCCCTAACATAATTGCATTTCACAACCTTCCTAAAGTAACAAAATAAAGATTTGTTCTTTAAGCTATAAATGTCACTTAGGATCAGTCTTAGATTTCTTGGACACATTAAGCACTGTTCAGCTATTTTTCCAGCTGAGCAGTCAAGCAGAGTAAACAGGGTGACTTGAATTTCACCCCGGGTGCAGGGCAAAACAATCAGCTGGCACCAAACAGGAGATTTCAGAACATCTGATGCTCTTAACTGCCAGTACGGGAATTTCAGGGGGAAGAAATAGAGCAGAGGCATCACTTACAACTTTTCCTCCTTTCCTATCCTGTCTTGAGATCTCTTTAGATCTCAGGCTTTACAACATGGTTACTGTATTGCAAATCCTGTATGGAAATAATAAAGAAAAAAGTTATTGTAAGTCAACCTCAACAACTAAGAGGTGTGACAAATTATCCAGATAGCCTCTCTTTACTGTTGATATTAGGGACAGGTACAGCAGATTTGAAACTTTCTGAAAGGTATTTTCTTCAACAAAAACATTTTGTTTCTTAAATTGATGCATATAAAAGGTTGGCTAAAAAACACTAATCATTTTTTATATTAAGTTGGCATGAGGAATTCACTGTAGCACCTTGCAGTAATTAACTTTGTTAATACAAAAAAGACAAGTAAGCTGGTGGAAAATTTTGCTGAATTTATAAATTTCATAGAGTTTAAGACAAGAATAAACTGACTCAATTAACTAGTTATGATTTGAAGAGGATACAATTCATGCTGCTAGAGTTAACTAAGTTTTAAGCAAAAACAAAATCAGTCCTTGAATAACTATTGCTTCAGGCAGAAGATTATGACACTTAAAAATTCCTAACAATAAAAAGCCTATGAATGGGCTAGATGAGATAGCTGCTAGGATTTTCTGTGTGTAAAGCACTTCTATGCAGAAATACACAGGTAAAATGCACTGACTTTTTTTTTTTTTAATCTGGAAATGCCTTCCTTATCACAGATCCAGAGACCAGTATGCCTCTGCACAAGTTAGAAAGATGTACCATTAGCTAACCAAGGAAGAGAATACTGTGTCCCCCTGTAAACATGATTTATTACATCTAACAACCCATTGACAGTCATCAGTATTTTGGGGAAAAATAAGCAAGCAACCCATCCCCAGAACACACTTGGCTAGGTCTACTCTACATCACATACACAGAGCTTCTGTATTATCCTAGAGCTGACTGAAGCCCTGAAGCCAACTCCATAGAACTTGGAGTGTATGAATATATTGAAATAGATACCTTCACTATAGCTATCTTTATTTTACTGAGGCTTTGATCTTCTCTTATTTGATACTTACTTTTAAACACTTTAGATTAAATTCTATTTAATATTTTTTCAAGCTTCCTTACTCTTCACATGAACTCTATGGTAATCAGCAGGTCTAACATTTTTATCAGCTCTGGGTTTAGTGTTTTTAAAAAAGTGTCATCTCTTCAGGATGTCCACAAAATCATATTTCTGTAAATCACAAAGCTGTTATTATTTACATCTAAACTAACTTATCACAAATATTACTGATGAAAATACAGAACCATCTTGGTTCTGATAAGCAGTTTTCAATACAAATAAGGTTAACTCTGAGTTAGCTGGAGGTCAACACTGATAAAACAGTGCATCTTGTTGTAAAAGGCCATGACACTTCACAGACCTGTAGAACAAGTTAGGTTATAAGCAAGCTCTGGAGGCACCTGCTCCAACTCTGTTCGAAGCAGAGCTTTTGTACAGCTGGCTCCCACCTATGTCACAACAAGCAGAGAAGTGTTGGTCAAGGGTCATTTACTTAAGATTTGAAATTAAAGATTCTACCCCAAAAGAGTACAATTGCCACTAAAAGACACTTTAAAGCAGACAAACGTGCAAGTGCTTTGAGTTGGTTTAGTGTTGGTTTGTTTTATTTTTACTTTGTTTTCTTAAGGAAGGAATCTTAATTTTGTAATTTCAAAATTAAACCATAGTCTAACTATATATGCCAATTATATTACACTGCCTATAAAATATTAGTTATTATTTTCTTACCTAATGTTATAGAATGCTTTTTACTTGCAAGATACCTGGCAGACATCCACTGGTCTTGTAAGAACCAAACTGACATTGTTTGAAATATCTTTCTTGGGGAGTAATATTATTATTTACTTGGGGAGTAAAGTTATTACACATCAAAACTAAAGACACGGTCATGGTAGCTTCCTCTTACACCTAGTGAATTTGATATTAGCTCCAAAAGTAATTGCTAAGAAAAATATAGGGTAGTTTTATTGCTGATGCAGGAACTAAATGTGTGTAGGCAGATATCAAAAAAACCCCAGCCAACAAACCCTGACAATAATCTGTCTGAATGAAGTCAGATTTCTACTGAGGGAAAGTTGCCAAGCTGTAACATTAGCTGATTTGGCATACTTCAGATAGGCATAGCGTTTGAGAACCGTTTCTGTTAAAACAGTCTGTCCTTACAGCTCCAGTGTCTGTCATTCTTTTATAAGCGACACACAAGTCTCATGTTGCACAAATCAGGTCCCAAAGGAAAATTCATTAATTTTAAATATATATGGGAAATTAAAATTAATTACAATTTCCAATTTAGAAGCTAATTGATAGATGACATAACTGATAATGAACAAACTTGAAAAACATTGTTTCATGTATACATAAATTATTGCACCACACTTGTTCTAGAGCATATTCTGTCTTTTGCTGTTAATGTTATTTTACTAATCCACTCATATTTCCCAACAGTACTCATGCAAATAATTCCCACCTCCCCACACACCCCCAATCTTCCTTTCCTGCATTTTCTTCCTGTTTATAATTTCAGTGGATTAATTGCTGCATTACAGGGCCAAGATAGATATGCACATCATTAATATATGTTGTAATGCTTTAAATCTGCTTTAGTACATTACTTTAACTGATGTTTGTTAAAGTATCTGATATACAATATGGAATAGCATTATAACAATGTGCTAATACCCAATTGCATTGCTATTTCTTACAGCTTCAATTACAGGATGAAGACTTCCATTATTTTCTAGCTCTACTTGATTGTTGAGTACTTTAAGTTCCATGTACTTTGATTGAGAGTCAAATCTATTTATGTGCTTAAAATTATAACCTCTAAAAGTCCTGCATGTTCCCTTTAAAGGAGACCTCTATAAATGCAAAGTCAAGTATACACTGAAAATGAGGACAGATTTCACCTAAAGGGTCAGTAAATGTATTAAACAGCTATGATGCTTTTCTGTTCTATAAAGCCATTAAAGTTATGTAGACCATATCACAACACTACTACTGAAAATGCTATTATCAAAATGTCTTTACTTTCTACAAAATTAAATAATATTCTGATCAGCACATGGAGGCAGTATGACGTTAAGCCATTTACTTGGTGATCATACCCACAGAAGGTTAGTATCTCTGAAGAGAAGGACGTCAGAATTCCATTCTGATAAAACTCATTTCCAAATTTTGAAGTTTTAGAGCATTATCCAAATATAGCCAAGTTAGTCACGTCTGAAATCACAAGTAACCCAAAACAACAGTGTAGGGGAATTACAGAGGAATGAAGCTGGGTTATTTGATAATATACAGCTGTGAGCTGGCTTCAGGGGTGGTGGCTGGCTGATGTGGATAATGTACAGCTGTGGCTGGTTCCGGCTAAGTAGTTAAATAGCTCTAGGAGGTATAGAAGAGGAGCTCTGAATGAAGAGAGACATGGAGGAAGCAGAGGGAGGAGAGAGAGTGTCCTGGATATAGGAGAGACAAGGAGAGGGCCTGGGTGAGGAGAGGCTGGCTGGAAGAGGGGCTGAGAGAAGGAAGACTCCGGATGCAGCAGAAGCAGGGTGGACTGGCCTGAAGAGGGTGAAGGAACAGCATGGACAGTAGGTGAACTTTTGAAACTTTGTGGGGGATTGGTGGCTGTGCTGGGGCAAGGTGTGGGAATTACTCATTGAAGTTAACCTGGTATGGGGTGGTAAAAGCTGTGGTGCAGCTGTCTGGTTTTGATAGTGCTGCAGTACAATAGTTCCCATGTATTTTTTCTATAAGGAGGTGTTAAGTCTGAAATGAACCAATGTAAATCCAGGAGAATCCTGAGGTCCTCAGTTTTATCACTTCACTGTAGCTTTGCCAGCCAAATACTGGTATGTCTTCACAGGATCAGAGTGAAAACTACACCCTTGTCTTTTAACTGACAGCATTCTAGAAAGAACAATAGTGCCAAATGCTGCTCCTTATAGTTCCTGTGACCTCTGAGAAAAGTTAGGGCTGTGGCAAAGGAAGAAACCTGTTACAGAACTGTAGACCTATGGACCCTCAAAGATTTAGATCAGGGTGTATAAGCAGATCTCACTGACTACACAAAATATGTCTTGAATTTAATGAGTCTGTGTCAAGGAATCATTTCTATAGGTTAAATTTGGTGCCTCTGAGTGATTTACTTGATGAACTGGAGTATGCTACTTAAAGTATTGGTGTGACTTCATGTATCTTGTTTGTAGCTGAGTAGTTTCTTACCATATCTGTGGTAAGACTAAATGGGCACAACTCGGGAAGTCTTTAGGTGGTGTCAAAAGAATAGTTCCCCAGGCATAAAGCTATATGAATACACATTGTTGTAGAATGTTTTGGAGGACTGATACAGTAGTCTGTTTTTTTTTTTTCTGGAGTTTCATAAGAAAAGCAAAAAAAAAACCACTGAAAAAGTATCCTGCAAATGGCTCAATAGAAGCAAAATAAATCCACCTACACAATGAGCCAAATAAAATTTAATACAGATAATATCTATGACTGCCAATTATTTTAGTTTCATAACTTCAAGCACTTTTCACTGTGTAATTCCCTTTTCCAACAAAGAGCATGGAAGATCTTGTTTAATGAATTAGGAGTTTGCATACATGTCTAGAATAATGTGGCACATCATCTTGGAGAAAACACACACAAAATATTTCTTCACAGAAATGTTTCTTTGTGTGTTCAGACCTATAGTCTGCTTTTGTTTGTGTTATTTTTGGGGTTTTGTTTTGGTACTTTATTGTACAAAAGGATTGTATTCAGAGTGGAGTAAGTGAAAGCATTTTATCCAAGAGACAAAAAGAATTCACTGGATAGTAAAGTAGCCTTTTACTCCTTAGTCAGCTCTTCAAAATTTTTATATCATGTATAGCTAGGCTTTGAAGACACTAGCTAATTCTGCTGCAGAGATTCTCTGTAGCCACATTTTTCAAATTGCAGGTTAAGGACTTGTTCTTCACCTTTTAGCCCCCTTTAATCTATGTCCCAAATCCTCTCTATCAGGTAAAATTTTAAGATAGGGCACAAGCCAAATCATGAGTAGCTGCTAGTTTTAAAAATAAATACAATACTACACTTCCCAGTAACAGCATGTGACATGTTCTACGCACTCAAATGTACCTTGAAACCTGGAAGACACCAAGCAGCTCCAGTTTCAGAGGAGGAGAGTGGATGCTATTAGTCACATGATTCCTGGCTAATACACATTCCTTTCAGCCTGTTCATATGGCTTAACCTTAATATGGTGTATATATAAAGTAATGTATTTACACAAGTATATAAAATATAAATGCTTAGAAATATATGTTTATAACTAAAGTTATGTAAATGAAGAGATTGACCATGCCAGCTGAATGTAGTTTTGGGAAGACTTTTACTATGTAAGTTTACTAAAATCTGAGAAGTAATGAGATTGGCAATGTTTCGTTACATTTCTGCTTTAGTCATTACAATTGATCAAGAGGCAGAAGAAATAAAAGCCAAAACAAGTTAGGATTCATCAGTCAATGGGATTAAATACATAGAAAAAAATGTAGTTTTATTTGTACACAGAAACAATAGTTACTGATTAATATCTGAATATCAAAGGTCCTGTTGTAGGTGACTTCTTAATACAAATGGATGATATCATTTAGCCAGAAGCCTTGTTATCTAGTTGGTGATCTCCTTATCACTGAAGTCTGACAGATTACTACTAGTAAATAATCAAAAAGCATCATCTTCTAAAGCTATGCTAAAAGCAAGTTTAACACTTCATATGTGAAGAGTATTAAGAAATTACATTCCTCAATCAGTAAAAGGAAAAAAAGAATTCACTTCCTTGTATATATATTTTGTGCAGCTCTTTGTCAGGGATGAGGCTCAGATCTGCTAGACTGATTAATTTTTTTGTTTGAGAGATTCAGTAATGTGAATTCTGTATTTAGAGGGCAAATAGATCCAGCAAAGATTTTTGCAAACCTTTGTGGAAATTGTGAACACTTCCATAAATTTTCTTTCAAGGAATACTTAGCATGCAATTCAGAAGTCCTGGTGAAGGCCACCAAGCACAGAACTTTAACAATTGTGCCTGTTCTTGGATTCTTTTTACTGACTATTGTCTGCATATTTGATTTTAACCTCACATAACTAGAGTTAATGAACTTTTGGGTAATTAAGGATTTAATAACATATTAGAAATGGATCTGTACATCCAAAGGCATATAGCCTCATACCCTGTAATTAGAAAGGAAGATACCATTATGTACTCCAAATTAATAGTTAGACCTAACTTTATCATGTTCAGTTGTCCAGCTAGCTGTTTAAGGACAGTAAAAATATTAGTTGAAGGGTTGCTTTGGAATTTGCTGTCAACAATATGTGTGAGAGCATTTTTCGTCTTAAAGGGAAAGAAAAAGTAGAAAACTTCTGATTTTGCAGACATACAATTTTCATGTCAGGAAATTTGAGGAACAGCTTTAGTGCTGGGCTAAACCTTAACTGAACACGCTCGTCAATCTGAATCGCAATGTTTTGCTTTGGAGAGCTGACAAATTCACACTTTCTAGTCTTGTGGTGAGTGAGTGCTGTAAGTTCAAGCTCTTTGTGTTCCTAGGCAATGGTTCTCCATTAATTGGACTACTTTCAGGAAAAACTTTATCAGTTTTGAAAGGGACTGCATGATGTGGTTACCTGTGGTAAAATGGAACTGTAGCTGACAAAATCGAACACCTCTACTGTTTCTGACATATCTTGGTCATGGAACATATGCTGTGATGAACAGAGAATTACCTTGCCCAAGCCCCTTGAAGTACAGGACCACCCATTCACTATGTGATAACCTAAAGGAGAACCTCCGTACTAACCCTATGAATTGGTATGTACACACACTAAGAAATACAAACTGAAATGGGAGGAAAAGCAAGTTATCTTTCAAAATAAACACTCAGTCTTGGATTCCTGCTGCTTTCCTTTATTGGAGGAAGAGCCCTGGTATAATCATGTGAGTTGGGGAATATATTTTGATTGCCTGTTGGATCCAATTTATTAGAACTTTTCTACATGTAGTTAATGTTGTAAAATTTTATGGAGAAGTCAAATAGCTTTCTCCCCCCTCATACTTACACTGTAATTAGTCATGTGATACAGTAAAGAATTTTCCTGAGCAAAACTGAAGGTATTTTGGTGGGATGGACAAAAAATATTTACCAAAACCAGCTAAGTATCTGGGCAAAATTAAAGGGTTTGTTTCTGTTCCTGCTAATTCAATGTGACAGAATTCCTTCTTCCTTAATTGTATGTCTTTTGCCAGACTAAAGTAAAGCAAGAAAACTACTTGGGGAAAATCTGTCAGCATGTGTTTCTGGTCTGCAGCTTACAATGCTAGCCATGCTCTGCAGACTAATTTTCCAGCTCCATCTGCCCTTTTGCTATGCAGACCCACTTTCTTCAGACATAAGCAAACTGAGTAAAAAGCACAAAAATAAGTAAATTTGGGTTTCATGCTATTTTGTGTGTGGTAAAGTAGTTACATATGAGTGTACCTTTTTCTTATGTGCACTTTGTTTTCTGTTACAGATAGCTAGTAATGACAGAAACAGTATCTGAAGAGTTGTACATGTTGTACAATATGTACAGAAACTGAGTCAAGTGTTTGTTTTTTCTCTCATGTTGTATATAGTCATTCTGAAATGAATTGGTCTGATGTTAAGATATAAGCAAAGCATTTTTCAAATCTGTCAGCTGATCCAAGATAGCTTCAGTTATAAACTCTGGTGAACTAGAGTTCAGATTATCCACAAAACCTTACAGAAGCTTTAACATTTAGAGAAAAAAAAAAAAAAACAAACCAAAAAACCATCTCTGGAAAAGATTTGAATGCCTATGGTTCATTCTACACAATATCAAAACTTAATTGCTGCTCCATCTTAAGCTCTTTCTTAGAGGAATATAGTATCAACAGTGAAGTAAAAGGAATACTGGGGAGCTTGTGGTTGATAAAAGAGAATGTATTAAAACCATAGCATTATGATGAACGGGTATGTCTGCAGAGTTCATTATTAGTCTGAAAGTCAAGAATTCCGTAACAAATGGAAATACAGCTATATCAAAGGAAAAGTACAAAGACTAAGGGCTGCAGTGTGGGTGAAGAACATAAAAGATAAAATTTAACAAAAAGGAAAGCAGAAGAGTATTTTTTTCTGTCTGTGTTATGGGCATATAACAAACACTATGAAGCAAGCTGAAAAAGTTATTTATTATAGTATTCATAGGTACAATTACAGTAGCCAGATAATTAGAGAACTTTAAGGAGAAGAAAAAAGCTAAGGAAATAACAATTCAGGGATATTTAGATAGGTTATTTGTATTTTGGCAAGGTGTACTAATAAATATTTGGAATTGTTACTTTCTGAATCAGTCTCTGAGGTATTATTAGCTCTTTGCAAAAACTCATGCAGGTAAGTTTAGAGAGAAAGGGAGTCAGCATTGTCTTATAAAATTTGGAAAAGATATATCTTAAACTAGAAATCTATCAGCTGACCTTCATATGTCTGGAAGAAATACTAAAGTAGATTATCAGGTACTTCACTCGGACATGGTTAATATCAAAAGTAGGCATTGCTTCTCATCTGGAACAGCATCCTAGATTCTCTGATGTCTAGTAATATGTTGAGCACTCATTGGAACTTTTCCAAGGTCAGGAAATTAGCAATGCTTTTACTGGACGGGTTCACTAGTGTGTCTGGATGAATTGAATCTTCAGTCTATCTTATAAATGGCAGTTTTCATTTACCTAGCTGCCTCCTTCCCTGCAGTGCATAGGGATTTAATTATGTTTGAGACTTCTATCCCTCCGGTCAATGTCAAATTTGGTTGAAAAGAGGTTATTAATCAGGAAGAACAGACACAGTGTGATTGCAAAAGCCTAATTTCCTTAGGAAATTAATCTAAAGTATGTGAAAAATATTTCTCAAGGACAAATCCCATCAAATCAATCTGATATTTGACATTGTCATAAGACATTTTTTTTTTAAGGTGAGAAATACAGCTAGGTGAAACAAGGTATTTACAACTGGCTAGAACACCAGATACAAGCTGTAAGCGAGGAAACTACTACACCTAAGAAAGCATTTCAAGTGGGATCCATTACAGTTTTGTCCATAGTCAAAACTTTTATATCTATGGCTTTGGCATGACTGAATAGAAAGCTATGAATGTCATCCAGCTGACCAAACCTCAGTACTTCCAAGAAAAATGGGAATTCAAAATGGACCTGATAAAATAATCTGTAAAGAAAATGCAATATAATTAAGTGTAGTTTTTCATCTATTAAAGACTACTCAGAAGAGAAATAAAAAAACTCTGTTTGTATACAAAGTTGGTGAAGAAAAATTTCCACATTTCAGTGGGTTGCAAAGCCAATTTAAGTAATGAGTGGCTTTGTTCTTAAGAAAAAGTAAACCTGTTTTGTGGTTGTGTCAAGCTGAGGATGCTTGAGGGATCTATTTTGCCTACTCAGCCCTAATGAAGCTTCAGTGGGTATAAAGTCCTCAAAGTTTTCTATCACCCTAAGGTACAATAGATAAAACAAAGTTGTAAAAGCAATTAAAAGTACATACAGGAAATTTCCCCATACATAGAGAGGTGGTTGTTTTGGCATCAATCATCTGTTATACTCTACACTTACAAAATGTCAGTAAAACAAAAAATCAAATTGATCTTGAAGGAGATTGAGGTTGCACATTAGGTAGAAGCTTTAACTGAAAAAAATAGTTAATAATGGGTCAACTGGAGATATTTGAATAGTGTACATTATTAGTGTTTAAGAACAAATTCATAAAACAATAACCACATGCCAGCATTAGTGGTGTGGAGATCTAGCTAGATGATCTTCCTGTTCCTTCTATACGGGCATTGATGGGACTTTGTGGAAGAGAAAGGTACTGTAGATATGAATTACAAGTTACAGCTAATGAATTCTTTGCAGCTGTTGCACATCAGACTTCACCAGATGTTCATTCACTAAGGGAAGCTATGACTTGCATAGTAACTAACTTGGACAGCTTCTATTAAAGTGTAACATGTTGAATATTTTGATGTGAGTCAGTGCGTGGCATGTTCTCCAGTCTAATTTGGTTCCAAGATGTGCATTAGGAATTTTCTTTCTGTTGTGGTCAAAGATGCCAGCATTAACTGCTCCAACAGCATTAATCGTTAATCTATCCTGAATATAAAATCATGATATGTAGCATCAAATAGCATTTCCTTTGTATCCCTGTCATGTGAGAGTGAGGCCTCTCAAATCCCAAGTAATTACAACTCTTGTCTGTTTGTATTATTGTGTAATACTTATTTTCACTGAAACATGTTGGCTACTGCATCAAGAATCAAAAGATAAGAATAGAGTAGCCAAAGCAGGTGTTAAAGTACAAATAGGAAAAGACATGCATGTGAGGTTTTTTCCTATCTATTTCAAAAATATCCATTAGTTTTGGACATTTAATTTATAAGAAAGGTATTAGGAAAACATTAACTCATCTGTAAAGTATGCTTCTGTTTTTCCTATTGAATTGGACTTTAGTTTTTATAATTTCTGTTAATGTTGATATAATTATACCAAGAACATATCTGAAGGAGAAGATAAATCATGTCTCAATCTATGGAGACTTATCCCCGTGATATTGTCTAACAATTTCTACCACAGTAATACATGAAATAACAACTAGTTCCATTACTTTTCTCTCTATACATGACATTCACGATGAGATGTGATTGATTCTTTAACCACAGGTAAATTTTTGTATTCAAAACTGTTTACTTAGTGGTCAACATCAATGTCTTTAGCCTTATGCACCAGTCAACACCCGTCAAGCACCTAACTTCATACGGTTAAGTGGGATCCAGATAACATCCCATTCAAGTGAAACCCAATCAAGCTTCGTCATGTTTTATGATTATAAACCTCCTGTACATTCACATAAGTCTCTGCCTTGATATCCAAAATAATGGCGAAATGAACTCTTATCACTCATGTCCTTGATAAGTTTACATAGTTGTAATATTAAGAGAAACAGATTCTTCTTTCCATGCTAGGATGTATAGAAGAATTCTATGGAATTGGCTTGTCAATTACAGAAATCAGTAAGTTTAAGATTTTGGCAGATGATCATTGTGAGACTGATCAGAAAACAGGAAAAAACAGACTGCACATAACAAAAAAGCAATTGGCGCTTTGGACTGAAAATCAGGCTTTGTCTGACATAAAGAATAGAGTAAATAAAGAGTAAAGAATCAAACAGGAAGCACAACTGAAGTGTACTGACATTTATGATTTTGTATAACTTAGAATCTTGAGCTTTATGATTGCTAAGGTTTAGATTTGCACTTCAGAATGGAAAATGACTACTCCAAGTTTCAAGAAAACCTTTTTTTTTTTTTCTCAAAACACAAGACAGTTTGCCAAGAATAGTGTTCTGGTTTTTAAATATCTAGGAATTTGCTACAGATTTCAATAAAAGAGTAAACTTGACAGACCAGAGTTCCAATGTGAATTGTCAAACTATTTTTATGAATGGTTTAGTGTTTTCTTGTTCAAGAAATGTAAATTTTAGTGTATGCTGATCACAGAAAAAATGCAAGCCATAAATACAGCAGTAGGAGACTGATATGTGATATTTAGGAATATAATTACTAGATGAGCAAGCATTCCAGTCTGGTGATATTTTCAGGGAATATTACAGTTTTTTACAACGTATACTTACATACTAAATTATTTTAGGATGTCACTTTAATTTAGTAACAAAAACACAAGACAGCATGTGAAAGAACCTGCAGGTTTATCCATTACTGAAATGAAGTTACTTCTCCAAGAACATATTCTGAAAAGGGCATTATAAACACTAAAGGATTTACAAGGCTGAGAACAGGGAGTGCTAAGGAACCTGCATCTTTGTCTCCAAACTTCATATACATTTTTTTGTTTAAAGTAACAGAAGCAGAAGAGATGCCAATCATTATGGGAAAAATAAAGCAGATAAACACTGACAAGGAAGAGATAAAAACATCATGATTATATAGGTATTTGTCAGATAACATACTGTCCAGTGAGACACTGATCAAAAGTGTCCATGTGCTCTGATTTTGCAACAATTGTATACCTCAGCAAGCAATTCCATTTTGTTTGATGCTGAAAACAAAATGCAATTAAATAAATCTAGAACAAAATACTGTGAGGCAGAATAAAAAAAAAAGTAGGTTGTAGAGAGGTACCCAGCACAGTTGTTTTCCATTATCCATCAATCTTAAGCTGAATGGCCCATTTACACAAAGGTGAGATTGTTCTGAGCCCACAAAATCCACTTAGTCTCCCTGATTAGTCTATCTTGATCTCTGCTCCTTGCAGTGGTATGTTGCCTTTTTATTTAAAAGGAGTGAGAGTCTCTTAAAACATATTTACTATGGGAGTTCTTCAACCAGGTTCAATTCTGGGTTTGGTTTTTACGCTTCATTTTACCAGATTTTGCAGAAGTGATGTGGTTATAGAGTAAAGACATAAAAAATGCATTTTTGATTGGAGAATAATTATATTTACAATTCATATTTACAGTGTATTTTCAGTATTGCTCTAAATATTTGTAAATAGCAGGACTCCTTTCTGCACAGTTGTAGAACACTGGAACTGAAGATGAAAGTGATATGTTATTGCTACCAAAGATTTGCATTTTAAATGAATTAAGAAAAAGATTGTCTGCTTTTACTTGAGCACAGTTGCAGCTCTTTTGTTACTTATTCGTTAGTTACACCACAATTTTGATGTATTGTGGCATTCATCTCCACCCTTTCAACCCTATCATATGCAGTAGTAGTACCAATCAACTTTGAAATAAAGGTTCTAGGCACATGTTGCCAAGGCCTTAAATTTTTCACTGAAAGAGATGAACATGCTAACTTAAATATTATTTGTTTCTAAGTGCTAATTGAGCTCATTCCTAATGAAATGAGGGGGAAGGGAAATCTATTTTCTTGCTAAAATCATGCTAAAGATGGTATGACAAAGTAGTCCAGTAATTAGTAAATTATACCAATATTCTCCTTAAATTCAAATTATGTTGCTAATTTCATTGAAATACAATTTTCAGGCAATAAAGATATTTAGCAGTTTGCTAACGAAGCAAACAAAAACCTACTGTTGCCATTTTGACCATAGTAAAAAAATTTTCCTTTGTAACAGACAACCTTAAAGTATTGTGTTATCCTTTAGAAAAGATTGGTGAAATGCCCTAAAGATTTTTTTTTTAGCTTATTTAGTGGCTGATTCAGAGAAATAATCCAGTACTGATAACCAGATAAGTGGGGTTAAATTATTTTATTCTGTTTTTCCTTGTGTTACACAAAGGCTTATAGTAAATATGTATTTTTCCTTTCTGCAAAGTGATCTAACAGTTTTGAGTAATGCTTTTTTAATAAGTGAAAAAAACCCTTCTAAATACATACAAATAGGAACTGTGGAGATACTCTTCCACCTAGGTCATTGAGATGCTTGTCAGCTTAAGCAAGGCAATGTAGAGAAAAATGCAGAACCTAAGTCTTCAGGTTCAAAGTTGCAATAAGCCTAGTGATACACCGTCGTTGAGCAGTAGAAGGCAGAAGACATGAAAACCCATGGCAGAGATAGTCTCATCCATATTAAAACAGCTTTATTAAGAGTCCATGGCTTACAATTCAAAATGTCATGGAAGTTGTAGCCATTTAGGAGACAGACTATGCCTCCACAATGCAAATTAAGTTACAGAAACCTAACTAGAGGCTAGTGTAATACATATTGGCAGTGCACTTTCCAGTCTCTGTGCATAATGATGAATTTTAAAACAGGAAAGTCTTCTGTTTTGGGGACAGCTGGTAATTCAACTATCAGTTACTTAGAGACTTAAATGCTTTGATACTTGGAACAGCAGTTTTCAAAGGCATCCAGGTAATTGTTAATTAGTCTGTATAGTTAACATGTCTCTATACGGAGCAATGCAAGTGACTGGAGTCCACACCCTCATCCTTTGGGAACCATTACATATTGATTGCTTATAGACAAAGCATAACAGACTTGCTTTATCAGTCAGGTGGTACACAACTGCTTGTTTCAGCTCATTTTCTGATAGCTATTTTTCCTCAAAGAGAAAGCCATATTTTTTGGCAAACACTCTAAAACCAGGGGAGAAGGAAAAGCAAGGCAGAAAAGATTTATTTCTGTTGAAACAATTTCAGCAAAACTATAATTACTACTAAACATGAATACAATCAGAGTCCAGTTGCTATGCAACTGTGAGGAAATTACAGTACACCTGATGTAGACAAAATGAGTGTGAAAAGAAGCCAACTGACAGGAGATATGCTTTTACTTAAACATAGGAATGACCTCTTCATCTTACATTAAGTTCTGTCACAGACAGTTTGTCTTTGTCATTTTCAAGATCTTGCATCAATTCATCAGCTTATGATAGATACTTCAGCAGTCTCACCAGTTTGGTACAGCTTACATCACTCTCCCAACTATAAATCTGGGCTTACAGTAACCAAACACCATCATACAGACCATTTCTGTGACAGATAGATTCCATTTTAGAACTTCAAGCTTCTGTATTTTGGGTTTTTTTCTGACCACTTTCCCAGATCTCACCCTGGGTAACATATACAGTGAGTTGATTAATGAATTTTATTTTCTGTCTTCCTATTCTAGTGATGAAAGTAAGCAAAAAGTCCAGGTTTAACTGGCTTTTAGTAAAACAAGTGTTCTGAATACATCATTTACACACCTAATAGCAAAGACTGCAGAAACTGGTGTATTTCCTAAAAGCTTTACAATCAGACAACTTGGCTGCTCTCACATGGTGTAGCTTCTGTGGCAAAGAACATATTCCTGGGTACATGCTTACAAAAAGCTACCCAACAGTGGCTGGGCTGCAAGGGGTGCAAAATAGCTTCCTACAAAGACCGGTAACACACCTCCAAAATAAGTCAGCCCACAATCTCCCTCTTTTATGCCCATCCTCACCTCATGCTCCCTTTATAATATCCCTGGTATGCTCATTACTGTTAGTCTGGGCTACCTGCCCCACTTAGCTGATCATTGAAAAGGCCCAGCTCTGTGCAAAAAGCTCTACATAGTAGTACTGTTTAATTTTAGGAAAGATTTGGGGTCCTGATTCTTAAAAGTTCCCTGCTGACTACAGACATAAGTGTACTACAGCCTAAACATATCTCTAGCACAGGAACAGTTGAGTCTGTCCTCTGAGAATTCACCTATGAATTATCAAAAGTTTCATTCTGCTGCATGCTAAATGGCCGCGGCCTACTGCATAGTAAGTAGCAAAACCACCTTTGGAATTTTCAAGAAGTCTCTCACAAACGCATCTATCAGAAATGAAGTTAAAAAAAAAATAAAAGTACATCATGGTTGTCAAGTTTATATCATTAAATGAGATGGGGGGGAAAAGTAATTTCACAATAGAAAGGACCAGTACTGATGTGAAGCTGGATTATTTTTAAACCTTAATTCTTAATTAATATATTCCACTACAACTGGTAGAAGTCTTCCTTCATCTAGGTGAATAAAGGAAAAAAAAAAAAAGAAGAGAATAAGAGTCAAACAATGTAATCGGGATCTTGAGCATCTCTGATTGGTTTGTTTAATTTGTTTAGGTTGGGGTTTTCCTATACAATAAAACTTTGAATATGTATTTTTAAATTAATATAGACACTCAAAAATTTCTGACATCAGCAGGATATTTTTCCAGCAAGAATTGACTTCACTGGAAATACAAGACTGTCCCCTGGGTATTACACATACTATAATTTAATTCTGAATTCAGAGAATGCTAAATGCATAAAAAAATTTATAAGATTTTACATAGAATTACTGGACCTCAAGAGCTTCAGGATTACATCTTTACTGTGACTTCCATATAAGTAAATCCTTGAAGAATGAAGACCTTTTTATCAGTTACTGAAGCATACCGTCCATTACAATGAATTACCGTCCATTTCATGATAGTAGAATGTCTGTGTGCCTTAGAAACAGTCAGATGACATGGTTTTGCACTTTGCTTTGAGTCACTGTGAGACTATTAAGAATTTGCTTGATGTCTTGAGCCTTGGTATTTATATCTGCAGTTAGGATAACAATCTAAATATCTTCATAATTTGTGACCTCTGTGGGGAAAAAAATGCATAGAGGTTATGACTGAATAGCAACTAGATAGTTTGTCATGTCATAGAGTGTAAATAATGGTAATTATCTTGGGCTGAAGGATTTAACTTAATTCCTATCCATTTATAACTTCTATATGGTGACTCTTCTATGACCATCAGTCATATCAGAAATAATTCATATATAAATTGTCATGTTTTTTGTCATCAGCCTTGAGAATTTCAGCAGAACAGCCAAATCTCAAGAGGATATGAGGACAATATGACGACCTTCCTATTCAAATTTAGAAACTAAATATTCCTAGGGGTGAGGATTTAGTTACAGTGAAGAAGCATAAGGCAATATTTTTTTTATATTCTTTCTAGTACTCTTTTGTTTGGAGAGTATAGTAAGATATTTTATTCAAATAGCTTTTGGAGGCAGTGGTATTCAATCTAAAAAAGAGAATGCATGTTAATTACAGTATGCAGTAAACCAGAATAGCACTAAGTGTACAATACAGAAAAATATATGTTCAGGATACAAACTGTGTATATTACAAAAGGCGAGGTAAAAGTACTCTATATAATCTGTAATTGTTGATTTTCCAAGTCAGCTATACTACTCTTTGTTTAAAAACACACAAATTAGGAGCAATTTTGCAAATTTGTCTCCTTTTCCTGTTTGTAGATTATTTATAGCAATTTGCTTTTCTGCAAGTTAGGTTTCAGAGTGGCTCATACTCAATATACATGATAGTTCATAATTTGGATACCACATACATTAATATTTTCAACATTTTACCTTGTCATTAATGTACTTGCCAATCAATTTTTCAGAATAGTTCTTGAAGGAAATGGTGGCAAACTTCATGAAAATAAACTCGCAAGCTAATTGCAGTGGCTGAAGCCATTTGTTTAGGACTGGCCAGTTTTGATGTGGGGAAAACTTGTTACTTATAGCTATTTTTACATTTCCACAAGGGCTAAAAACACCCCCTAACAACCCTACCCCTACAAAATAAAAACATAACCAAACCAACACACCCTCTCTCTATGCACATCAGAAAATAATAATAAAAAAAGATATGGTTCTTGTTAAAGTTAGGGTACAGCAGAAGTAGAAGCCATATAAATAAGACTGTTTTTCCTTCAATTCAACTTTTTTTCAGATGGACCCCAATGGGTTCTTAGTTCACTTGTTTTGCTCACACAGGCTGTGAAGTTATTGCAGAGAATGTTCTCCTTTTTGGCCTTATGACATTTGAGATATTAGGCTTTTGCCTAGGTAGGGATCTATCTCTCCTCTCTACTTCACATTTCTTTGATGCTAAGAAGTGTCTTGTTGTTAAAATTCATGGCTATTTCAGTGCCGTAGGAGCAGCCTGCAGTGTTGGTTCTCTCCACCCAGCACCCACTGCATTGCACTTACCACTCCTCCTTACAGCTCAGGCAAGTTTTAGTGAAGTAATATAGATATCTACATTAGATGACTATCCAAGAAGTCCCTACATCAAAGAACAACGTCCAGTATATACATTTTGGTTTACTGCATTTCTTTAAATGTCTCAAGCATTAAACAGGACCTTTAAACCAATGTATAATAGAGAGCGTAAAGTATTTCAATTTACAGATAATTTTTTCCCATCTTACCCAGTCTTTTCAGGAAAATCTCCAGACAGTATGCTGCTTAAGTCAAAGTGCATTTTTTCTTGCAATTTATCTGCTGGATTTTTACAAACCATAAATTGTCATTTTATCACTCTGACTGACAGCCCATCCCGCATTGAGCTGCAATATCCAGTTTTTTAAACTGACAGTATATAACTGTCTAGCATCAGCAAGTCCCAATTGATTTGAGTTATAAAATAAATGCCCTGATGGTTGTAATATGGTGATTTATTACCAGAGTCAATGGAGGTTTTTCTTTGCAGTGGATATGAGTGCATGCACAGAAATACAAGTCCCCAGAGTCCCACTCAGAGTGTGAATATTCCATAATTTTCAAGCAAACCACAGCATGAAACCTGGTCAACAGGGAGTTTCAGGGAAATAAATTTATGGAACAAGATATCAGCTGTGAAAAGTAGGCACTGAAAACGCTACAGGTTGATTCTCATGTTTTTAAATACAGACACAAAAGTTTTCAAAAACTGGCTAGTAATAAACCTCATAAACTTCATCTGGAAGAGTAGGTGGAATAGAAAACACAGAAGAAAAACAGAGGTTGGGTTTTAATTTAAAGGTGCTGTTCAGTATTTAATGGTCATAAAAAAAAATGAATTCCTAGTCTCTTAGAAGTATGAAAAATACACTGTGATGCTAATACTTTTTTTTTAACAAATGTGGAGTAAAATGTTAATTTTTACCATATCTGTTGACCATTTCTTTTCTATGATGGTGTTCTATTTTTCAAAAGTCAAAATCAATACATTTTGAATCTTGGGCTTAGCAGAGGGTTAGCTTGTTTCTTTCTTTCTGTTTCCTTGCAGAAAGTATTTGTTTTCAGGCTCAGTGTACCTGGTATCATCCTTGAAAGCACAAAAATAAATTTTAACAGGGTGATACGCATAGCAAGAGTGCATTTATCACCTTTCTCTGTGAGGTTACACAGTTCAGTTGAAGACTTTTCCAAACTTGTGGTTTGCACTTTCTTTGCCATCTTAAAGTTACAAGATTATAATTTTCACTGGAAAGGTTTCAGGTGCAAAGACAACTTCCTAATTTAGCTTTATTGACTTCCACATGAGGCCCCCTTAAGTGTCAGTTGGATTGTTGGGAAAAAAGTGCCATTCACAGAAGAGAAGGAGGCTAGGCAAGGAGTACAGAAATTCTTACTAATAATCTGATTTTGTGTTAAAGAGCATAGAGTGATGCTCACAAAAATCATTAATCGTGATACCTGACGTTCACTTTGATTTAGCTAGAAATTGAGGCTATTTCACACAGGTTTTGTGACTGTAAAATTTATATTTTACTAACATCTTGTCCAATGTCCACAGGGTTCTGCAAGTTTTCCTTTCTGTTCCTACAGTGTTTGAATGTATTCCTGGTGTGAAAGACAATTTGTTTTAACTAGTCACAGCAAAAAGAGAGAAAGCTTTTTATCTGGTAGAGAAAATACTGTAAAGAAATTTTAGAGGACTATATGCGACTTAAACTCATAACACAGATGCAATAGGAATGCTCACTTGCTCTCTATTAGAATAACTTTTCTAGACCGAGGTTCCAGAACAAGAAAACTAGTTTTCTCGCTAAATTACACTCTACTCTTGCCTGGATCTTTCTAGTTACATGCAGAGCATCAAGCAGCACTGTACTTTTTTAATAAAGAAAAAAGGAAAGTGGTGAAAACATGCTTAATTTTACAGAAAGCTGAGCATTTTAGTTGGCATTAATTATGTTTAATATAAGGAATTCAAAGGCAGAAAAACATGCAGATTAACCATCTAGGTCCCTTCCAGTTACTGGAAGGAACAAGCACACCAGAGACAGTTTATTGTCTTTTTTTATTGGATAGGACAAGTCACTCTGTGGAAATGCTCTCATATACTGACTGTAGCTGGAGTAGACTTTATTAACAAAGATCAAAAGCCTACTTTTAGATGAGTGAAAAAAATGAATTCTAATACTAGACTGTAATAAAGAATGGTATTTGGAAAATTTGATTCAGGAAAAAAATCCTAAAAGCTTTGGTTTTTATTATGGAAAGTTATTTAAAATTTATCGGTTAATACCAATCTGATTAACTAGGGAAAAAAAAAATCTATACACAGTCACATATTCAGCATTCAAGGAAGTTGTGACTGGCCAGGTAACTCACTTAAGAATGTGAGGTCATTTAAATAATGTAACTTTCCCTCAAGTAGATAAATCAGACAAATTTTTCTTAGCTGTGTGTTAGTTCCTGCAAAGTTTGTTTCAGTTTCTGTAAATACTGTGTGTTTATCTAAAAAAAATCACTTCTAGTGATTATTCATATTATTAATTCAAAATGAACTAAGCTGCTCATAACTTTGTGTGTTTATTCACTCAGGAGTTCCCACACTGAGCCTACTAATAGCAGTGACTCATTATGGTGATTGAGCACAGTTTGCATGATATTCAAACCATTGCTGCTACCCTTCATGATCAGCCCTGAGCCCCAAATTTGATCTTAAAAGGCATATAAGATCTATGCAATAACAGTAGATTTAATTTTAGTTAATTACTTGAACCACACCTGAGCATAGATTCAGCTCATGTGCACAACAATATTCCACTTACCCAGAACTACAGGGTAGGCTGGAAATACTCCTGTACCAGTAGGTATCCTTCTAATGAGAAAACAAGAGTTAACAGGCATTGGATGCCGCCTTTAGCATATCCGTTCTTGCGAGGGCTCATCCAATAAGGAAATGTGACATGTCCCTACTCAGCCCTTTGCTAGGAGGTAAATTTTGACTGGGCTAAGCACAGTAGGAGACAAGATAGAGCTGGCTTTTAGAGAATACGAAGTTAATAAATGAAGAAAGCCTTTTTCTCCTTTTTTCAAAGTGCAGTCATGATGTCTGCCCCTGGACAATTTAGGCTGCCCTGAACTGGACCTCTGATACACATTCACAGAATAGAGCAGTTGGTCAAAGAGTAAAACCATTGAGAAGTCTGTGTGGGGCCACTCTCCATTTAGCTGTCTGTGTTTCAGCTGGGATAGAGTTAATTTTCTTAGTAGCTGGTACAATGCTGTGGTTTGGATTTAGGATGAGAATAATGTTGATAACACACTGATGTTGTTGCTAAGCAATGCTTAAGTCTAATTCAAGCGCTTTTCAGTTCCCCGTGCTCTGCCAGTGAGCAGGGGCACAAGAAGCCAGGAGGGAGCAGGGCCAGGCCAGCTGACCCGAACTAGCCAAGGGGATATTCCATCACACAGAACGTCACGCTGAGCATGCGCACTGGGGTGAGTTGGCCAGGGGCTGCCAGTCACTGCCCAGGGATGGCTGGGCATCGTTTAGTGAGAGAGAGCAACTGTATTGTGCATCACTTGTTTTTTTCCTCTTGGGTTTTATTCCTCTCTCTCTTTCCTCTTCATTACAATTATTATTGTTATTGTTGGTAGTGTTATTATTTTTGGTTTTGTTATTATTAATTTCAATTGTTAAACTGTTCTTATCTTAACCCATGAGTTTTACCTGTCTATTTCTGATTCTTCTCCCCATCCCACTGGGAGAAGGAACTGAGTGGCTGCATGGTACTTAGTTGCTGGCTGGGGTTTAATCAGGACATTAGCACTTACACCTGCCAACTGCCCCAGTGTATTATAAAGGAAAGGAAAAAGACGGGCCTTCTGATCCAGGTTCCTGGGTGAGAAATTTCACTAACCCATGAACAATCTGGATCTCAAAATCATGACAGCATAAGGATTCTGTTAGAGGCAAGACCAAAGCTGAAAATCCTGAAGTGTTCATAATTTCTGAAGGTTTGAATAACCATAATTTCTGTTTCCATGATTATTTTAATACTGATGTCATTTCTTCTTATGTAATTTTTTCTTTATAGCCTTGTTTAATAATCTCCAGTATTAATGTAAACTATATACATTGTTTTAGATCTCTGAACCTTATCTATAGGTAACAAAATCAGATCTAGCCCTCATCCTCTAGGCACCTGAAGCTATGTGGTTTTGTTCTGTGGATACAAATTTCTTGCACATTAAACAAGGTAGCAACTGCCTCTCACAGCAGAAGCTGGCTTAAATATTAGGATTACAATGTTTGCTATAACAAAGGGGACTTTCCCCAGATTAGACAATGCGTATTTGATATAAAACTAACAGACCTTTTCTGCAGAAATCCTGACAAGTGTGGGGCCATAGAACAGTATCACCAGAACAAAGCACATCTCGCCAGAAAAACAAGCACGCTCACATACAACCTAGTATGCTGTATTACTACCAAAGATTATATATCATTGGCAAGGA
This sequence comes from Microhierax caerulescens, assembly GCA_035590215.1. Taxonomy (NCBI): domain Eukaryota; kingdom Metazoa; phylum Chordata; class Aves; order Falconiformes; family Falconidae; genus Microhierax; species Microhierax caerulescens. The sequence goes on along the minus strand of JAVJGJ010000060.1, from coordinate 47,950,622 downwards.
AAGAAAAGTGTAAGGCAGTTTTAGTTTCTGTTAATATTAATTTTGGACTAATATGGATAATGACTCCTAATGCTTTATGGTTTTATTTTTCCTTAATGAATACTGCTAACACCCATGGCAGTACCATGAATGCCTGAGGGTAGAAAAGATCCCGTTACGATTAGTGCCTGATCAACATTTGCTGATTATACAATCTTTTCCTTTTATTCTGTATGGCTTTGCATTCACAATAAACTCATCTGAAATTAATCTCCTTTCATAAGACAGAAGTTTTAGCTATTGTACTTTTGATTTCTGTAACAGATGCAAACCTTTTTCCATTCCAGTTTAAAATTTGGGTAGAAAAGCATTGGTAATAGACTAATGTCTTGTACTTCTTTTCCAAGAAAAGGAAGGAGTTAACTTTTTCAGAGTTGAAAGACACCAAATATTGAAATAATGAAACCATTTTCCTGGGATATTATACATGCATATAATGAATTTACAGAGCATATTCAAGGCAAAACAGTAAGTACCCTTGGCTAGGGGGTTAAGACTAGCAAGGAAAGGGGATCGAAGTATTTCATTTATCTTCCATTTAAGTCATTCAAGTGTATATAACATTAGTATCACACAAACTGTTACCACTCAAAGATCTAGAAAGATAGTGTCATGTATAGAAGTGTTTGGGATTAAGCTAGCTAGCTAGAAAATTTACATGAAACCAACATTACCACATGTAGTATCTATAAAATGAGTTTAATTTTAATCAAATCAACTAGATTAAAAAGTCTTACTGGAAAAGTCAGTAATGCAGAGAGTCTTAGAAAGTCCCTGATGGTTATGTGCAAAAAAAAAAAAAGACTTTTTTGTAACAAAATTATTAATACAAAATAAATTGATTATGCCCTGAGAAATCAAGATCTGGGAATGATTTACTATACCTGACTCAGCTCACAGTGGAAGAAACACCAGCTGATATTGTCACTGGAAGTGTTTCAAGAACAACAGGCTCACCCACTGAGTAGTGAAATGCCAGTTTATTGCTCAACTATTGCACAGGGCTTTGCATTGTCCCAGCTGGGACATGGGGTTATAACTCATCTCTGAGAGCACCTGTCACGGACAGAGGCTGCTTGGCTTTTTGCAGTTTGGGAAAGTCTTGCAGAATGTGGTATATATCATAATTTTTCTTTTGTTGTTCCAAGTGCTTACGTGCACCTTGAAAATGGCTATGACAGGTATAATTTCCCTCTTTTTTTTTTTTCGTCCTTCCCGAGATACCTCTGGAAATGTAATAGTCTTACTTGTTCCTAAGAACTTTACCTTATTAAAAGCAATATGTGGTTTAAATGCTAACAGCATTTGTGAAGGACATAATCACTGTGGAGAAGCATGGAAAGGTATGAATTAGTGCCTTGGATAAATTGCTCTTAAGTGGACTGGAGGGTTTACTGGGGTCTCTGTGAACCCATTGCTTTGTGAACTGCCATGACTGGAAACAACATGAGGAAATACATTGAATAAAGCATCTTTAGGATTCAATTGTGTCTTTATCACTATAGGTCATTTCTTGCACAGTATGTCTGAGGAAAGTAGACTTCATGACTGAAGTAACAAGGGGTGAGGAAAGATCTTCAAACTCGCCCAGTTTAACATAAGACAAATAATTTTTGGACACAAGAAAAGTTATTCTTGTGAAACACAAATGCACCTGTTTATGCCAAGGGAACTTAGGAAAAGTTAATGATATTGGCTCACATAGAGACATCATACAACATCACAGCTCATGAGAGCACTGCAAACTGCCATCTGCCAAACAGACTTTGGGAAAATTTTAGTTCCCACATACCCAGCAATGATCAACATAAGATTTTCAGATCAGTTAATCTTAAAAAGGTAAACTTTTCCATGCTACCTACATGCTGAATGGTAAAGCACAGTGGAAGATCAGTCCTACTGAGAGTTCTAGACAAGATGCTGATACTTTAGCTTGCTTCACTGACCAGTTTTCAGGACCTTCTGTGGCTAGTAGTAATACCGTGGTCATATTTTACACATGCAGTTAATTCTTTGGCTGTACTTCACTCACCTGGCTAGGGAGTTGGTTGTCTTGATTTTTGTTTCCAAAATTGGGTGCATTTCCTTAAACCTGATAGTGTAGCTAATATTTGAGGTCTGAATACATAAACTTAATTTAAGAAATTGTAATTAATAGGCATTCTTGTATTGTCTGGTTTAACTTATACATGGATTGCACCTCTCCCTTCTTACCAAAGCAAACACATGAATAATTCTTTCCCTGACAAGAAAAAATTTTCATTGTTAATACAACATACTCCCTTGCCAATTTAAAACTGTCCTAATGGAGGTATTTTCTATTTATTTTAGCCCTCATACATGCATATGCTTGCACAAGAGGTTGCCTGAATGCAGGTATTTTTTTTTTACATTTTTGACATTTTTTAACATTTTGGCACTTGGGTCACAAAAAAAAAAGCAAGGTCTAAATGAGTTCTCGGTTAGTGCCTGAGCACTATCATAATCTCTTGTCCTCTAAAGGAACAAACAGTAAAAGATATGGCTTTGTTGCAAATGCCAGCTGTCTACAGGAAGCATTTTATCCCATCAGTAGTAGCAGTCTTCTGTAAAGAATGTTATAATTTGTCATATAATCTGATATGTATCATATGCAGCCATAAAATCATATGATCATTTGCTGGCTTTTGTCTGAAATGATGTATCCTCTCCTAGAGTCGTTGTTAAAGTGATATTATGTACCAATTTAATCCAATGTAAAAATACCCTTGTTTCATAGCTTTTGCTTACAGTTCCAGACCTGTTTATTCCATTATTATAGCTAAATTATGCTTATATTAGAACTTGAGTATACTTTACTCAAGATGAAGAGATAAATTTTTGCTTAAGAAACATTTTGCTAAATCATTGGTTTTTAAGACAGAGACACATCATGTGGATTAGAAATCTTTTGCTGTGAGACAATTATTCATTTTCAGGCAGTGAACTGCACAAATAAGAGACCCAAATGCCCTACTTCTTGTGTTATTTAGTCTATCTTCTTCTGTCAGTGAAGTTATTCTATACATCATATTCTTTAATATTCTTCCACTGCGTTGTCAATTGATTCAGATTCTGTCTGCATATGAACATATAACTTGCTATGTTCTCTTGATATTCACACTGAAATGTATTGTTTCTAATTTCACCTTGATACTACTATATATATATATATATAAGTGTGTATATGTATACACACACTACTCTATATAGCTCTGGGCATTGACCGATTAATTTCAGTTCCCCCCATATATACCTATTTATTTATCCTGAGCCATACTAATGAAAGAATATTTACTTGGAAGGCAATCAGTGACTGTGCTCCATATAGTGTGCTTTGGGTTTTGTTTTTAACTGTACCAAAATGTATCTAAAAACTTGGGGGAGGAAAGGTGATAATTAAGTATAATCTAGCACACTGACAACTACAGGAGAGACAGTAAGGGTTCATGACTCCTGAAGGACAATAACCAAAAGTTATTAATTATTTAAAACCTTATTTGTAGAAATCTGATTAATTCAAGAGAGGGAACATTTGAATATAAGGAGAAATTTTCTTACAGTAGTTTCCTTTTGGGGCAGAACTTTTCTTTCCAAAAGTAGAAGGAGATCTGTTGCTTGGAGTGGTACAGTTTTGTCTGGGTAGCAGGACTGAAAAATTGTTATACAGCAGTTCTTCACTGACAGTGGGATGAATTTACATTTAAAGGTGCAATTTCCTATCTGTAGTTCTCAAAAAGTGTGTGTCTACATGAAAGCAGGTCTGCCTTTCAGTTCTTCTCAAGTCACAGACATAGTCTACCACCCTTTTCTACTGTTGTCCCCTTCCAACCAAATGTAACCTGAATACAGATTAAGGGTCATCAGTTGAAATCACAATCTACATGTAATCTTGTCTGTAGTCCCAAATAATAGTAGTAGAACTGTTTAGTATTATAACTGAATATTCATCATTGGTGGTATGATTACATAATAACAGTTTTTAATTTCCCATGCTTCTGTACAGACAGCTCTCTGCAAAAATGATGACATTTCCCATTGGAGAAATGTCACCTTTCTCACTGATTTAATGCGATATCAAGGACAGATCCACTGCATGCTAACATCTTCAAGGCTAGAATAGCAATAGCAACAACACTAATAGTAGTTCCCATTATTACATTAAAAAGCAAGTTAATCACAGGTTTGAGGTAGGTAAATTTTCTGTTAAGTTTTACAAGGATAAAGAGTATTTAACCAAACATCACAAGCAGCAATTCACATAATTTTATTAGTAAACACTGTCTCAACATTGAACATTACCTCCATAGTTAGTGAAACTAATCTTTGAATCACTTCAATAAGTTGTTAATTTTCTTGAGACCATTTCCATTACTAAGATTTAGAACTATGAAGTACAAAAATATCTTTTGAGTAATATTCTATCTATCTCATGATATTCTCTGGGTAAAGTAAAAATATGCTGTTTCTTACTGGTATGATTGACCATTTGGGCAACAGGGAAAGTAAATCTGCATTGCATATTGAGATGAGATAAAGGTTCACTACAATTATGCTGCAACCAAAAAAAAATAAGTGAATAAGAACTGGCTACATTTATGAATCTCCAAGTCTGACTGAAGAACCTCTGCCTCTTAGTGTATACTCTGTATATGTACCCACCACGTTATTTTTACATGTCTGTTATAAAGGAAAATAAAAATACTTGACCCATTGATACACTGCTATTAAATCTTAATCATTTCAATGTCATATATCTGATGCTGGCTTTTTTATTATCCTCAACCATTTGCCATTTACATTGTGAAATAGGATATTAAGGTATGAAGACAATCAAGTATTATTCCTAATTCTCTTTGGAATATAATATTAACAATACTGCTGTCCCTGTTTTCAAGAGGAGTAAGAAGGAAGACTGTGCTAATTACAGGCTTGCCAGTCTCACTTCAGTTCCTGACAAAATTATGGAGATTTTCTGGGAGTTATTGAAAAGTACTTGAGAGACAATGCAGTCACTGGTCATAGCCAGCATGATTCATGAGGGGAAATTCCTGTTTAACTAACTTAAGGTCCTTATACGATCAAGTCTCCCATCTAGCTGACTAAGAGAAGATAGTAGATGTGGGGGGTTTTTTGATTGTTTGTGGGTTTTTTTATTATTTTAGCAAAGCTTTTGATACTGTCTCTTACATTTCATTTAGTCCTTCTGAACTAAATGTCCAGCATTCAGCTAGAGGAGTCCATAATACACTGGGTAAACTATTGGTTGATGGGTCAGGCTCAAAGAGTTATAGTAAATGAGGTTACACTAGGCTAGTGGCCAGCAACCAGTGAGGCTACCTAAGGCTCAATTTTAGGGCCAGTGCTCTGTAATGTTGTTTTAAGTTTTACGGATGTGAGAACTGAATGTATACTAAGATTGCTAATGTTACTGGGTTAGGAGGAGCTGTCAACTCCCTTGAGGGTAGAGAGGCCTTGTAGCAAGCTCTGGATAAACTAGAGAGCTGGGAAATCATCAACCATATGGAATTTGACAAGAGCAAGTGCTGGATTCTCCACCTGTGACAGAATAGTCCTGGTTATACATACACATCAGGGGATGAGGGCTGGAGAGAAGTCCCTCAGAAAGATAATGGGTGTCTTTAGTCAATAGTGCCCTAAGAGCTGACTGTATCCTGGGGTGCATCAAGCACAGCATAGCTAGCTGGTCGAGGGAGGTGGTTGTCCCATGGTACACTGCACTGGTGTGACCCCACCTCAAGTAGTATGTGCAGTTTGGGGCACCTCAATATAAGAAGGACATCAGAAGATTACAGCGTGCCTGGAGGAGGGTGACCAAGGTTGTGAAAGATCTTGAGGACAAGACTTCTGAGGAGTGGCTGAGATCACTTGGTTTGTTCAGCTTAGAAGGCTGGTGGGTGACCTCATGGCAGTCTACAGCCTTCCCAAGGGGGACAGCAGATCAGGAGGTGCTGATCTCCTCTCTCTGGTGACCAGCAACAGGACACAAGGAAATGGAACGAAGCTGCATCAGGGCAAGTTCAGACTGGACATTGGGAAAAGGTTCTTCAGTGAGGGGGTGGTCAGTCACTGGAACAAGCTCACCAGTGAAGTGGTCACAGCACCAAGCCTGTCAGAGTTCAAGCAGTATCTGAATGACGCTCTCAGTCATATAGTTTAGTTTTAGATAGTCCTGCAAGGAGCAGGGAGTTGGACTTGATGCTTATGGGTCCTTTCCAACTTGAGATATTCTATAATTCAATACACAGAGATTGCTAATGCATTTTTGTGGTTTGTTGTTGTTTTTTTTTTTTTTTAATAATGCTGTTTAACTCTGAATTCAGGCCCAAACTCTGATTACAACAGGATCAGATTTGTGTCCATAATCCTTACCTAAGGCAGCTAGATAGTAATGTGTTCATATAATTAATTTCTTCTAGGGTCTATTTTACATTAAGCAAGTGATTCAGAAAGCAGACAATATCACATTAAAATCATTAGAGAAGTATTACTTAGTGAGTTATGTTTTCAGAGACCAAAAAGAAAAAAAAAATATTTATATTTGGAGACCACAAGATAAGCAGAGAAGAAAAAAATAATTAAGAGTAAACAATAATGTAAGAGCAGTGACTTCCAATAAATAGTGCTAAACTTCCTTGGTTTAAGACACAGGACACTAAAATGCAAGAGAATAACATAACTTCCCATTTCATTGTTGAATATTGATGTGCATGTAGGAAATCTGCTGTCTTCTTTTCATGCCTCCTGTACAGTAAATTCATTCTAATTGTTAAGTATTGCAATTGTCATGGTCTTAATTGTTAAGATACACAATTATATACATTATTTAATATATTTTTTTAAATTAAAAATATACATTATTGTATATAATGTACAGTGCTAAACAGGCAATGTGTATGAGCCATGACTCAAACTCAGAGATGTCAATAGTGACAGCCCCAGTTATGAAAACTGAAAGCAAGGTAAAATGGTACTGTGGTGACAGGAAATATGTTCATCACAAGAAAAAATATGGGTAAATGAAAGACAAAACTCTCACTTCGCAGACATTATCCCCCTTCTTACACAGAGCATCCTTCCAAAGTCTCAATTGTAGCTCTAAAAAGCTTTCAGAGTAAAGCAAATGTGGAATTGATAAGACACACAGTTCCATAAAACCCATGGAAAAAATGTAAAAAGAGACACAAGGACTTCTTGACAATGCGTCTATCTCGGTCAAGACATGCAGCTAACAGACAGAGTGTTCTTATGCTAACAGAAGTCCATTCATATCAGTTCCATGAATTCATGCTATAATGCAGAAAGTAATGGCTTTCTTCTTTTTGGTGGGACCAGAGTTCTTCCACGTGCCTTAAATATTATTTTTTTTAATATGCTTATATCAATATCTGTCAGAAATAATTCGGCATTGAACATCCTTAAGTGACGTGTGGAATGTTTCTTATTTCTGATTGTTCTTTAACAACAAATTCTGTCTTCATTTGTTTTAAAAAAAGATGCAAAATTGGGACCAATAGCTACCATGTCTTTAGTATTTACCCTGTTCTGATTGAATGATACTCCTGTTTTTCTCACTGTTCTCTTATTCAGCTCTGGTTAGATCTTCATAGTGTCTAACACATCATGGCTTTTGCCATTTTTCACTTTATGCTTTTACTACTTATCTCTAATATGCATTTGTCTTTCCAGATCAACAAAGTTACTTGAAATGTCTAAAATCTTAGTCATACCTTTTAGTATAAAAATTAGACAAAAATAAAAAGTGTTTCATGATATTTCAACCAAACCCAGTTGTTTAGGATCACTTTTTTCTTTTCCAAAACTGGCATTATTTTTTGTGGTTTCAGTGACTGCTTGACAAAAAGTTGCTCTCAAACACTTGGCTAGCCTTTGTTTGTTGCATTCATGTCTGATCTGGAAAGAAAAAAATCTTTTACAGTGAAGCAATTCTTGATAAAATTTATTTTCTAGAAGTACAGAGCTCTTCAGTTATATATAACGCAGTCTCACCAAGACCCAGAGAAAATCTATCCAGATCACAGCAGAATTTATTTTACCAGTCTTATTCAAAGCAACTAAGATTCATATTCATTATTAATCCAGAGATAAGTGACATTCTCAGGGATAATCACAACTATAATTAAGATAAAATCAAGAGAAGATGGTTCACCACATTTACAGCAGTTCCTTGCTCTTGTCCTGGTGATATCAGCAGAGTGTGAGCAAAAATGGTGGAAGTGCCTCAGATAAACAGTTCTGGATATCTTTGTTGCTTGACTGCTTTGGCTGCATTGTAGACCTGTTTCTCTTCCATACCACCAGAATTAAAACAGCATTAATTTTACAGTCAAAACTTAATTTGTCCAGAATTAGCAGCATCTATACATTGTATTTTGGAAGTTACCAATGTGGACTAAATAGTTTTGATTTGGCTTTTTGACTTATTTCGTCAATATAGTGATAAAAAGGTCTCTAATCCACCTGAAAGAGGCCGCAAACAGAAAATTGGGGATGGGCCAAGGAGATATCTGAGAAACTGCTGAGCAGGGAAGGACTGTTGAGAAAAGGTCAGAGACACCAACAGGCCTCTCACTGTCACGTACCGTTCAAATCCCATATTAAGGGGGAGAATGCCTGTCAGTAACGGTTCTTCTCATTATGTTTCTCAGTCTCTCAGTATCTTTCTGCACCGTAAACTACATGATCCTGTTGACCTCTTCAACTGGTAACGAATGCAGCAAAACAACATTTTACCGAGCCCTGCCTTGTTATGTGTTTGTCTGTCTTTCCATCAAAAAAGCACTTAATACATACAGAAAAGACTCAAGGAATATGTGAAATCTCAAGTACTAGACACTGCTTATGTAATATGCATTCTTTGGAGGGATTTATACCATACTTCTGAAAGTTTAAAAGCTGTCTGTTAGTATCTCAGCCAAAACAAAACTAATTTTTTTTAGATATGAATACAATCTCATGAATTTTCCTTTATCTGTACATATCAAATTATTTTCTTCTCCCTTCATCCTACCTATACTTTGTGCAAGTGATCTGCTTTTATACTCTTTCTGTCAAGTTTCACCTTACCCAGGATTTATTAACCAGAAAAATTGCAAGACAATCAAATTAGGGCCGGCATGCTCCAGCTGTCAAAAAGTCACCCAGCTGTGATTGATTAATAGAAGAATGCATCTGATTTTGTGATGCAAGACCTTCCCTCAAAAAATTTGCAGTTGTTTAACAGGTTTCTGTCAGCAAACTTTCTCAGCTGACAATCTTTATGGAACAGCCATCTGTTTTTGAGGATTATAAATACTTTATCAAAATATTTATGACATGTTTCTCCTGAAAGATGATATCCTCTTCCTTTCAATAGATTAATGTCTTAGGGGTAACTGCAAAAGCTAAGTATACAGTCAGAAAATAAACTTTAAGATTCACCAGCAAATGACATAGCCCGTAGCCTCAGTCCATTTTTTACTGTCATAAGGGATATTAAACCAACATCAACACTTCCAGGGATGCTGTCATTTTATTAACAGAGTGAAAGGTCATGCTAAATCAAATTAACTAGAATTTTAAATGGTTAATTTGTGTTGCATTGTCCCTCTTATCTCTCCACCTGATTTAAACACGTGTTTGTCTATTTCTTGTCTTGACATTTTTCTGTCATTTCAAGAAGAATTAGGATTCATGTATTTTAGGCATCCATCCTATAGATGTGAAGGTAGTTCAGACTCTGTGAAGAATTTCACTTTGCTGTCCTGCAATTTTCTGTATAAGATAAATAATAATAATTTTATTTATACTTTTCTGCAGTGACCAGAAGTATTAGCTAGATCAGGACCCATTTTGCTAGACATGAAGTAAAAATAAATAAATCTTGGCTATATGATTTTATATGCTCAAAGAGAGGACAGAACTTGTAAATGGATAGGGCCCAAGAAAAAAGGATGAAGAAGAATGATTTTGCTTTAAACAATTGCATATGCCATTTGAATCTCTTAACAGATCAGGAGAAGTAATATGAGACTGTCATCCTTCCCCTGTTAGGTGGATATTTTTTGTAGGAAAAATTCTGAAGGTGAAGTTAGTCATCACATTTTCTAAAGCGAGTCTTAGGTTAACTTTGTTAAAAGGCTTTACTCGCTTCCAGCTGCTTTGTACCACAGTGACTTTGATTTTGTCCTCCTGTGTAATATATATTTCAAGAGATGCATACATTTAGGAGAAAAGACTTTTTCAGTTGTGACTAGGAGGCATATAAAAATAATGCAATCAAAGACTGGAGAGCTACTGCATCTTTTAGAAATACCTTGTGGTTTTCACTAAGTTATTTCTAACTGACCACTATTTCTTAATTTCTTTGATTTTCTTTTTATCTTTTTCTCTTAACACTTTCAGTATAGAATACTGAAGCCTTTTGCACTGATCACCTTTTACATGCATTTATTGTTCTATATATAAATACAAATAAAGTGGTATCTGAAGCTGATAATATTTCCTTTTCTTCCTAATCTTTCTAGATCTAGAGAATAAAGATTTTTGCCATTATTATTCACTCAGTAAATACTACCATTGTCTGTTAGAGGGATTTTATTATGAACATTCATATTTATTGAATGAATAAAAACTCCATTCCATAGCCTCCCTGACACTAGTCATCTTTGTCCTTTGTTAACGGATATCACCCAGTCCTGTGAATACAACAACAATGTGCCTCATATGACTCACATGAATAAAACTTGGTGCATACAGAAATATTTGCAAAACAAAGATCTATAAGTTAAGATTTTTAAAATAATATGTTGGGAACACCGCAGAGGATAAACTTTATTGTTATGTATATGGTGATAACTGCCTCCCAAGAATCTTGGTGCCACTATGGGGTTTCAGTAGTTTCTTTAGACACCTCTCTGACCTAGAGGTGATGGGCAGAAATTCAAACTTCTACGGTTAACCCTCAGAAACAAGCACCAAGGTTAACCTCTTACTAACCCTTATTCTAAGGTTAATCTAGGGTGCTGAGGAAGGGGAGAAGAAATTTGTTGCAGCTCTTTGCAGACATTGGTATTACCTTTTATTGAAAACAACTGTACAATGAATGCAGCTCTGCTGACAAAGGAAATATGTATGCAAGAAGAACTTAATATTTCTTCTTTAAACTGTAAGAAAAATACATGTGAGAATAAACTATTGAAACAAATTTTGGAAATTTATTACATTTCTGGAAGGAAAGTTCATATTATACAACTGAAAGTATCATTTTGGCTTCCTGAAGTCAGTGGAAAAGTCTTTTAGACTGAATGAGCCCATGATTTCCTCTCTTTTAGTATCATAGGAATTAACACATGCTGCCTAACAACAAATCCTTCTGTTTAACTCTGGCTGTACAGCACTGCTGTACTGAGTGATGAGCGAGTGTCACCCCATGTTCCATGGGTCTAATTCTCTGGTTGTTCTCTGTGACAGTAAGTGTGCTGTGCTCTGAACACACTATATCCATATAGATATATCTCTCACATATATATATATATGATTTCTATAATGGGACAGAAGTACCACTGAGATTTTGAGTCCATTAAGTTAAGCATTGCTTATAAGATTCAGTTTCTGATTGAACACCTTTTTCTTTCACTCGCAGGCAGTGTTCCAGATAGATGGAGATTTGCCAGTGTTTCTTGTATGTACCTAGGTTTGAATTCAATGTATCCCTGGGTTATCCAAATAACATGTCTGAAACTGAGATTACTTCCTTATCACATATTGCTTCCTAAACTTCTGAGCTTAGATCCAGACAATGCTAGCACGTTGTTTGCCTTCCAAAGTACCTGTGATTGAAATGTAGTAAAAAATGTTTCTTTTGTGAAACTAAATAACATGCTTGCACACACAGGAAGCATCAGAGGACTGAGTTTTAAACTGTCATGATTTCCAAACAGTCTTTGCATACGAATTGGCTAAGTAGTTCAGCACCATTAACAGGCAAAGATTACAGCTTTTGTCATATGGGGAGAAGAGGGCCAGAGGCAAATTTGTCCCTTTTTTGTTTCAAACCAGCAGTGATGTCTAACTTGTTACAGGAAAACAAGATTAACTTCAGGGGAAAAAAAGTGACTTAACAGGAAATTCTTGGAAAGGTTACAACAGATATGCATTTCAATAAATCTATCATATTTCAGCTCTGGCTCCCCTATGCAATTCATGGAGCTGTATTATATCACTCTTAAGAAAACAACTGCAACTTCATGAAACAAATATGTTTATACCAATACGTATTACTGATTTGGAACTGTGACTAGACGCTGTGCGTATATCTAGTTTGCAAACCAGACAAATTCCAGCAAGATTGCAAGTTGCCTGGTAACAGGCAGTGGAGACCAGAGAGGAATAAAGGTATTTAATTTTCTTTCATATTACTGAAACCAGATAAATTAGAGTTAGATTCTCAGAGTTTAAGCTAACTTTTGATACTTGCATTACGACTGAGATTTTAAAAAATAGTTTGGGGCGAGTTTGGAATTAGACATAGAACTACATGATAGAACAAATGAGAAACCAAATCATTGGTAGTGTTTAATACTACAGAATTCAACTTCAGTCCAAACCTTATGTTGGACTTATCTTTGTGCTGGCATGCTCAGGCACTATTCTAAATTTAGATCTCTTAACAAAATATTTCTGACTGTCTCTTTGATAGAAATAATTTTAAATAAGCAAGGATAATAAAGAGAAGGAAACTAAAATTACTAACATGCAGTGTTATGAAAAATTTAACTGAAGATCACAGGATATGAGAATTTTCTAAGTCTAAAAAGTGATTGCAGATGAAAAAAGAGGAAAATGCTGTAATTGGTATGGTAACAGTGACGTCACTCACAAAATGTCAGGTAATTACACTCCCCCATGCAATATTGAGCAGGTCTCATCTGAAATATCAGTGGCTTTCCACGTTGGCTTTCCATTTCAAAAGCTGTATCAATAAAATGGAGCAATTATTTTGAGATGAATAGGATTAAGATACGGTAACTAATCCATGAAGAAAAAGTATCTGGAAACAAGCCTAGTACAAACAAAAAAAAAAAGGAAAAGTGAGCTGACAGGAAATTAGTGTCCAGAGATGACAACAAAGCATAAGCTATGTTATGAGGAAGATAAATATTATCATGAGTGAAATAAAACAGAATAAGAAACAGAGAATTTAGTGCCTGAGCCATGGAAGTGGAGATTTACACAACAGAACTAAAAAGGAATACATTATGCAGCCCCGATAGGGATTGTATTTCTTCTTTGTGCCTCATTGTTCTGGACTTTGGCAAGGCCAGACTTGCTAGAGGAGGAGATTTCTACAGCCAAACAAATCACTTTCTGCTCTGATATCACAAAGTTGTCCATGGTGGAGTCCCAAACAGCTCCTAAATGCTTGAACACTTGGTGGTTTTTTGATGTCTAAAATGCCAAAAATGTTTGTGACCTTTTACCTGAAGGGTCACAAGGTGAAAAATAATCTTTTATGAACATTACTAATGGCAGAAAAAAGGACAATCTCTAGTGGACTATACAACTCTTTTCTAAGCCTAATAGCTAAAATAGATCTCTGAGAATTATTAAATCCTGTTTTTTCTTAGTGTTAAGTTCAACAGCATAAAGAACCCCAAACACTGTCTCATTTAAAAATGCATCTCTTTTAAGTAGCCCAGATGTTTAATGCAAAACTTGAGTTAAATCTATCCTGATTAAATTAAAATGTTGATAGGATGTTAATTTAAATTATAGCAATTGTAAACCAGGCTGACCTCAGTTAAGTCTAACTGTTCATACAGGGACATGTCTACCCAGGTAAATAGACCTTAGAAAGTGTTATTTGAAAATAAATGTTCAAAAGCCAAATCCAGAATTTATGGGACATACCTGAAACAGCTTAGTATAATTTCATTTTCTAAAGCAAATACATTTAGAAATCAGGAAACCATAAAAACAATCAATTATTTTAGCTTAAGAATCAGAAAAAAATTGGTAATATGTAAGGAAATTTTAAAAACAATATGTATAATGCTGATACCTTAGCATAATCTATAATACAGTATTCCAAAAGATTAAGAAAATGTTCTAAATAACTGCATGTAGCAGGTTGAGAAATATAGTATTACTCATATGCTTCTTCATATAATTATTCATACATTTTCTCAACAACCAGTGGTTATGTACTGTTTCTGACTGACTCAAGCCTTCGAAGTTTCCAGCACTATAAAAGTAGAAAATACAAATAAAGACAGAGAAAAGAAAAATAAATGTAGAATCACTGAGGACAGCAAAACTTTAAGAAAGGAAGAGAAGTTCTGAAAGGATGCAGAATTAAAAAACAGATAAGTAAAATTAAATAATTAACATTTCCAGCTTCCTTTTACTTTTTCTAAAAGATGTTTCTTACTTTCTGCTTCTGTATATTTTAGCTTGAAAATAATAGTCCTTCATATTTATCAAAGAATCATAAAACAGTTTGCATTAGAAGGGACCTTAAAGATCATGTAGTTCCACCCCCCCACCTTGGGCAGGGACACCTCCCAGCAGCCCAGGCTGCTCCCAGCCCCATCCAGCCTGGCCTTGAACACTGCCAGGGATGGGGCACCCACAGCTGCTCTGGGCAGCCTGTGCCAGTGCCTCAGCACCCTCACGGTAAAGAATTCTTCCTAATACCTAATATAAATCTACCTTCTTTCAGCTTAAAACCATTTTTGCCTTTAGAGTCTGAGAAAGAGAAAACTCACACCTTGTTTAATTATTCTTTATCACAAAATCAGGTGAGATAAAGAAAAAAAAAATGTTCCTTTGTGTTAACAATTATTTTGTTGTGATAGCAGCAAAGAATAACCTGAAGAGAAAACTACTTTGCTACATTTCTGGCTAGATTTCACAAAACTGCAAGGCACAGGTTAGCACATCAATTTTTTATATAAAAATGAAACATTTATATGCCAGTTGGCCTACCTGAGGTTTGAAACAAATTATTATGACTGTTATTGTTAACAGTCAAAAGAACAAAATAATATATACTCAGGGAGTAGCATTTTGTCAAAAGGGGAGACAAAACATGAAAGGATACTAGGTAAGGGAGTACAGGCTATTAGTGGAAGATTTTTGTTACTATCTTTTTGAAAGTCACTAAATTTTTATTTAAAAATGAAGCAATTTACCAGTCAAATTCAGCAGTACTTTTGAAAGTCTATCACGAGCAACACCAAGGAAGAAGGCACTACATTTTTAGTGAAACATACAAAGTAGTAAAACAGGATAGCAATTAAGCACAGTAGTAGAATTTTCTCAGAGGGAGTAAGAACAGAGAACAGATATTGAGGAATTAAGTGGTGGGAGAGAAGGAAAAAATTGCAATAACTGTACTGTTATGTCTTCTTCAATGCATATCTATACTTTTTCTCATGTTTGTGATCTCTGTCTTAGGCAGGAAGAACAGGAGCTGTTATAGAAAATGGTTTTAATCAAATAATAAATAAGATTATTAGAATCATGTAATGCAAGTGTGCAGGCTGGAATAAATATAAGGTGAACAGTCAACATTCAAATCCAGATTAGTTCTACAGAGTATGGGCAATAACATGGAGAGAGTATGGATTGTCATGGACTCATCAGCCTCATTGCATGGATGTAAATTCCAGTTAGAAAAATTGATTTCTGATTGATTTCACTGATATTTTCATTAACTCTGCATGATATAGCTTGCCAGCTCAAATATTGGTATGTCCACTGTCTTAAATTACTACTGTGGATGCGCATACTTCTGATATCAAGGATCAAAACCTTACTTCACTTATTCCTACTCAAATGTTCCTGGCCTTTGACTCGGAGCTCCACAGCCGTACAGATGTATAATCTTAGAAATACTTCTTAAGCCATGGAAGCAATGGTGGTAATACGAAGTAGGACATACCTCCCAGAGCCTGTATATTTTTTTAAAGGATTTACATAGTTATGTTTCCCATTGTATACCTCTATTTTGGCTCCTCATCAGGGATGGTAGCACTTACAGCTTCCCTAACACCCAGTTTGACTAAATCAAAGGTATCAAATTCGTAGGTACCTATTTCTAGCTCCCTAAAGTGGACTTACAGGGTTGTTTTGTTAAGGAGATTTGTTCATGCACATTTATTAAAAATACCACTCCCTAGAAATATTATTATTTATGAAACGCTTACTTCTACAGAAATAAATATATATTTGTTGTGAAAAAAAAAAAGAATAAAAGAATGAAAAAAGAAGGAAAAAAAGGTAGGAGAGGAGAAAGAGGAAATGTTTCCAGTCATCACTGAAAAAGAAAAAAATTCAAATGGCCATTGTATTTTATAGCAACATGAGGGATAATCAAAAAGAAAACAATGCTGGAGTAACAATGTTGGTTCTGTCGGACTGTCGGAAATGTCACAGCTCCGGGGTGGTAGCTATTGCTTTGAACTCTTTCCTTTTCTTTCCTTCTTTCTTTCCTTCTTTTCTCTCTCTGTCTCTCGCTCTCTCTCCCCCTTTGCATTTGCAGATGTATTGTTGGGCAAATAAAGTTCCTTGGCTCTTGACTCCATTTTGAGTCTTTATTCTGTTCCTGAGAATACAAACAGAACCACACTCCGGTCTCTGACCAGCATGTGACAAGACTTCAGAGAGAATATTTCTGTTATAGCCATTTAATCCAAAATATTTTTGCCGAACCTACCCAGAGAACTGTTTAAAAATAAGCTCAAAAGTGTTAAATATAAATTAGGGCCAGAGTGCAACCACAGAAGTCACATTACTGCTTGTATCCTGCAAACTTCTAAAATCACAGCAAGATTTGTTCTCATTTCCAAATATATTTCTCAAGGGAGCTATGTTCACTAAAGTCATGTACGGTAGTATTGCTGCCTACAAAGGAATCAAAGAGTGACTTGAGCTTCCAGAACAAAGTATCCTAAACATAGCATCTGTCAGAATATTATTGCCTGCAGATATGGCAAAGCTGTTGCTAATCAGAGTGCATAGCTGCTTTTCTTTATCTGATGTTCTTGAACGTATACTCTAAACAATGTGGTGCCTTCTTGTCCGCTGTACTTAGTGTTGCATCTTGCTTTCTGCAGACACAGCAGGAATAGATGTCTCTATCTTATCCTAATTTTGGAATTCTAAAATAAGCAAAACTAGAAATTCAGAAGGGTGTAAACTAAAAGTTTACAATGTTTGAAAAATGTAGTACAGATTACATCTTTTAACTTCATCAATCTCTATATTTTTTTTTCCCATGTGCCTTATATTCTAGTTTGATAACTCAGTAAACTAAGGGGAGGCATAAGACAACAGGAAACTGAGGTGAAGGACAGTACAGATAGTATTGGTGAAAAGAAGGAAATAATTGGGATAATACAGGCGGTGCTGAGGAAGAAGGGTAAAAATTTTTGGAAGCTAGAGGTTAATGATTGTAATAGTGATGGACCGTAGTAAATAGCCAAAAGGCATTGCATGCGAGACTGTTATGTCTGATTATGTTAGGCTTTTGTGTAGTTTTAAGCCAGAAATATTATCAGTGGCTGGCACAGACTTTAGTGGAGAGAGGGAGAATTAAGAAGGCCTGGAGATTTCTGCTTCTTGAGGGTTAAATTCCTTGCAATTTCAAACAAACGGGTTATGGCTCCAAAAACAAATTAGGCACGGATAAGGAAATATAGGCTAGGAAAAGGTAAGACCTCACTGATCCAAACTTCACCTTCAAGACTTTCCTACAGCTGTACACAGAATTCTGAGCCTATTACTTCACTGATCACCTCTGTTAATCCAGTGCAGGCTCAAGCCTGTCAGGTGCATATAAAATTTCAGTTGCTAATATTTCAAGATCTGTTTGGCAGTTTTTCAGAACAGCCTTAGTGGCTTTTACATAACTGTCATTCCAGAGTACTAGTCCAATGTAATTAGCCTTTTCATGGCCAATTGATTCTCTCAAAAGTTATAGTATTATAGTACCTAGGGCAAGCTGATTGTCAAGCTACCTTTCCTTTTCTTTGCCTGTTGTCTTCCAGTCTAATGATATGGACAGAGAGTGAACAGCTGTTATTTTGAAAAGAATTAATATTTGTTTTGTTCCTATTTAATGTTCGGAATATGCCTCATAATTTGTTTGACAATGTATAGAAGAGGACAAAATAAAACAAAATTAAAGTTTGCAGAATTGAGGTAGAATCTCTATTTTTAGTTACTTTCTACCCTCTAAGAATTTTGAAGTTTAGGAATAGATTACGTGAAATCCATATTCCTTTCACTGAGTTCATTAAAGCACTTTATTAAAGGCTTTTTCTGTTCTTTATTATCACACAATGAAGTTTTTACTACTTTTTTGTAGGCACCACTTAATTCTTTAGCAGTTTTCATGAATAAGAGATGTTCTTCCATTAAAAGACCTCCCTTCTGCAATTCAGAGTACGTTTGTTACATTGCTTCATATGTTTTCTCCTCTTTCTACTGCTGTGTTCATTCCCTCAAATATGGTAGTTGCACAACTCAAATGCTCACGGATATTTATCACATTTTCATCTATAACTCTGTGATTATAGTTTGTAAATATTAAACAACCTGTCACCATTCAAGTTTGTGGTTTTTTTTTTTAAAAAAAGACTAATTTATTTCTGGTTTTGACAAATGGTTCATAACAAGGTTATGGAAAAAGTTAAAGAAGCATGAAAAAAGTGGTCTTTGAGAGCTTTTCTCCCAAATGTAAACCTTGACTTTTTACTGAGAGGCAGTAAATTGTGGCAACAAGCCAAGTGTTTTTACTCAGGACATTCACTTTCATGTAGAGAGGCAATTGATGAGGGGACATTTGAAAAGTAAAATGTTCAATACACAATACAATAATTGATACTACCATAGGAAAAATCATGAAGTCAATATATAAGCTTTGTTGCTAAATTTCCTTTAGAATGTGATGGAATGCTAAAAGAAAACAAAACAAAAATATTAACAGTATTGCAGCAAATGTTAAAGTACTGTACTGCCACAATTTAAAAATCTGTACATTTGCAAATCAGGCTCTTCACTACACAGCTAAACCAAGTCAAATCTTCATCTCATAACTAGCATTAGAGGAAGACCTAGTTATTTTGTAAGCCATGCTTTGTAGTCTCCAGCCTACTAGGAAAACAGAATGGTATGACTATGATATCTAGATATTCCTGAGAATTTGCTTTCCTGTGCTCAGAGTTCATGGTTTTGCTGGAAGTGTCAGTGAGCAGTAAAGCACAGCAATAGATGTCCTACTGGGAAAAAAAAAGGCATGGGGGAAGGGAATACAAGAAACCATTTTTACCTTGAAGAGATTTCAGATTTTTACTGTTTATAATGTGAATTGCAGAAGAAAAGCACTCAGCATTTGTTTCTGAAAAATACATGTGTTGTGGACAGTTCAGAAAATGACTTGGCTTCCCAAAAGATGAGATCTAAGCTCTATATGCTTAAGAAAAATCTTAAAAACACACAAGAAAATGGACAGTAAAGAGGATTGTGTTCCACTGTGCTCTATGTGAGATGACCTTATGGGTCACTGTGTCAAAAAGACTTTTTGAATTACTATACTCAGCACTTGCTCCTTTTGGTAATATTGCATTATTTATTCTCTCGAGGCAGAGAAAAGTGGCTCTTGTAAAGTAAAGGATGGTACAATTAAGTCGTGGTGCTTTTCATGCTCTCAGAGAAATACTGAGAAAATAAACATGTTTTGTGTCTTTAAACACACATACACACACAATTTTATTTTTTTTTAATTGTGCAGTACTTTTCCTTTCTCTTTTAGCCACTTAAAAAGCAGGTTGTTACAATATCAAGGCTGTGGGTGTCAAATCTCCATGCAGTATTTTCACTTCCATTCACAAAGTTTATGATCAAACCTCCAGGTTATTCAATTTCTCTGTGCAAGATACCTAGCTAGCAGGCTGTGAGTTCCTAGAATCAAAAGCTACACCTACATATATACATCTGCTTTGTGTGAAAATTGTTACAATTTATCTGACAGTAGTTTCCAAAAGACCCCAGAAAAAAGTTATTGTGCTGTCCTCAATACATACAAATCATGATAGACAGTTTTTTCTTTAAAAGCTTTCGATCCAAATTAAAAGGTAGACAAGAGTGATGATGTAAGAAACTTAGGACAGCCAGGGACCGAGCCGGGTTCCCTGAAACAACTCCTTGACTGTTCATAGTCACTCTTAGAGCTACAGAATATATTCACAGCTGCTTTAACTTTTAAACTTTGCCACATATGGCAGACACGCAATGTTATCTACTACTTGTTTTTCAGCAGTATTCAATCTCTAGGCATCTATTATTTGTCACATTTTCTTCCGTCACTATTACAAATAACGACTGTTGGGAGTGTTGAAGCCCTATCCTAGATACCTAGACTATTTGTCAAATTCCTGTCACTAAAGCCTATAGCTACACACAAAGTGACAGCAGTTACATCTTTTATCTGAGGTCTCCCAATAAAAAAAAGCTGATTACATGTTTATGAAAGCATACAATGTTTGCTGAGTCTTTGCTAGTAGAAAATGAAAGGACCAGTGTAGCAATGAGTGAATCAAGTGTAAACACATTTAGGTCATAATTCAAATCATTGCTCAGCATATGACCAGATCTGTCATTACTGTCACCATTTTCACCTCACTTTTTCTGCTGCAGAAAGCCTACTGCTCTGATTCTGAAAGCATAGACCTTTCCCTGATACTGCCATTTACTGTCATGGTCTACCTTCAAGTAGATTTATGTTCTGGATTGCTTCCTTTACATCTTAAATATATCTAGACTACTAGAGGAATAATGCAAATGATTCCCTTGGTAGTAGTGCAGTTCTTCCTTCAATGAAATCAAGGAAACATTCTCATTAGTGTCAGCAGAAGGAAAAATAAATCCCTTACTTTGGAATGCTAGGGAGCCTGGGGAGAGTGAATGGACATAGTGGAGAGCCAGCTGGACTCATCTTCTCTGGCCTGTCTCACAAGCCAGGTATGAGCATTACACTGCAGATATCATATTTTATTAGAAAAAAAATGGAAGTTTCACATAGGAGTTAGATTTTTTAGACACAGAATTTAAAAGTTGCAGCTAGAACTTTGCCCTATATACCTGGAACTTTTCCACAGTGTCTTTTGCCATTGACTAATGGCTTTGGCAGTAGCCACTTGCAGTATTTTCTTGGCTTTTGGTTACCAGATGATAATGGGCCTAAATCAGAAACTGAGAAAATAATTGGGAGGGTCATTTGTTTCACTGAGGAGAGCAATAGAGTTACTAGTCAAACAAGTAGCTGCTGAGTTTCTATGCTGTCAGCAAAAACAAAAAAAGAAATGCTGGGGGTCCTTGGTCTTTGGAATTTCATCCAGAGGACTGAGAGAAAATTCTTCTGCACGCTTTCTCTCCCTAACTGTGGCACAGTGAGAAAATTCATCTGAAGATAGATCATACTCACTCGTCTTATTTTGGTGACTTACGATTAGACTGAAATACAAATTTGAGGGGACGCCAGCAGGTACGAATATGACAATGACTATTTTATTTTTTTTTCTAGTATTGTGTTTTCTGCTAGGTTTTACATCTTTTTTTTCCAATAGAAAGAATGAACATGTTTCAAGAGAGGAAATCACAGCTCAGGCTACTATTCCTGAGGGCAGATCCTTAGGCTGCTTAGAATATTCACTGTATGGAGAGGTGGTGTTGGTTTTATATGCACACGAGAGATGAATTATGCCCAGAGCAGAAAACTTGAGAATTTATAAGGAGACCCTTCCAGCTTTGCTTCTGGAAGCATGTTAGATCCTTGCACACAGAGCTATCAAGGTTACTCTTTCTTCTTGCTGCTACCCATAGTTCTCATTTTTCACAAGCTGATAGTGTGGACAGGAAAATTGTCAGTCCTTTATCTGTGTACCATGAGCTAGGTTTTACTTAGGGCCTATTTCAGTTGATAAATCAGTTTATTCCCTGAGTAAAGCGGGACACATCTTTGTTTTCTGAGAAATCACTCTGACATTTAACCTTTAGGGATAATTTAGCGAGTAGTTTAAATATGGTTGTGGCTTGGGTCTTTTTTGAAATAATTTTTATCATTCCCAAAGAATGAAAGAAACTTGGCATTTTATTGGTTACTTCCTCTAACTCTACAATTTTGTTTTTCTAAGGCAGTCCGTTTTCTCTACCTTTCAGGTGTAGATTTTATATGTGGTAAGTCTATTGCTTCCTTAGTTCTAGCAAGAAATACAATGTTAATCCAAGTCACGTCCATAATGTAAAGAGGAGGGTTTAATGAGAATTTTGATGTAATATTTAGGTTAATTCATACTATTAAGAAAAATTCAAGAGACTTCATAACAGCTAATGCATATTTATCCCTAATGAAATGATGCTTTATCAACAGGAAGTACAGAGAAAATTGAAAAAATAAGAAAAAGGCAAATAGTCTATATGTGAGAGATGAAAAGAGCAACAATTCCATGCTGAAGAAACAGGAGTCCAAGCCAATGCATGCACTGAAGATAGAACCTAAAATAATTTCCCAGTATAAAATGCAGTTGGATTAAGAAAGGCTCTGCTGGGGAAAAAAAAAAAAAAAAAAAAAAGACAGATGGAATCCTTTACACAGGCTGCCAGATCTGGGCTTTCCAGTACGTTTTAAAAAATGAAAAAAACAAGCTACACAATTTCATTTCTGCTAAATGGAAAGTCAGAAATAAATGGTTATGGCTGTTTGGAAATCTCTTCTATGTGTGAAATTGATTTAATTTGTTCTCTAAACTCCTGTGTTAGCCTATTTAACACAGGGGGAAAAGGAAGGAGAAAGGAAGAAAAAAATAAGGGAAGATTTTAGCCCAAGTCATAGTATTCACTATGAGAGGTACCAGCTCTGCTATATTATACCATCTGCTTGCTACAGAAACTTCAAGATAATGGACTTCCTGAAATAGACTAAAATAAATTAAATAAAAGTATAATTATTAGGGCTGCCTATGTACTTGTGCTCTGGAAGACTCAGATATTAAAAGTTGCCTGAACTCATGGTAGTGAAGCAAAGATTGTGGCTACAATCTTTGTTTTATCAATATAAGCATCCATAGAAAACAGTTCAGAGGTTCTGCTCTGTTTTTGTCCAACCATAAATTATTTTTACAGTAGGACTGTATTCACAGTTTTGTACATGTCCAAAAAGTTGTTGTGATATTTAATCACAATAACCAACAGATATATTTGAAAAGTTTTGAGGTTAAATTCTACTAACCTATACCATCTATCTTTTCAGTTTTGAGGAATACAGACAAGCTCCAAACAGAGGCTTTGAAATACAGGGACCTTTTATAATAGAACTAATTGGGAGGCTGGAGGAAAGTACTCATGACAGGAGATTAAGACAGACATATAGTGACGACCTTTGTCAGCTGCTTAGGTATTTTAGAACCATTTGAATTTTCTAGAAAGTAAGTCAATAGATTTTTTCATATTTTCAAATTTACTTTTTGTATGAACCATTTAGTGCTGATTTTAGTGTTGATTTTCTTTATATTGACCATACTCCCTCTCTATACACAGTTCTGACAGATGTTCATGACAGTGTAAGGTTAGATCCAAATGTTGCACAGTATCTTAATTTTAAACACCTATTTCAATTGCTATGAAAAAAAGAATAACATACCCAGCAAAAAATGCTGTTTCATGTCCTTGTCAAGCAGAGAGTCTTTATTCTGTCTCAAATAATAAAGCAATTTAAAAGTGCTTAGTTTTTTGCTTTATTTTATTTTGTCTTGATAAATCAGTCACATAAAGATTTTTTTCCATTAAAATTGTTTGTTTCCTAATGCATGTTTAGCTCCCTTTCCCTAGCAGCCTGCCTGCTCTAATTGCTCCAGTGACAGGAGAAGTGAGGTATTTTCATTACTTCATTTGTGCTTCACTTGGTAAAAACCATCAGCTCACTTAGGGAGATGAAATTAACAAGTCTGTAAGAATAATTTGGACATACTTCTGATATTTATATTTATAAAATCCAACTCTGGGAAAATAACCAGAGGTAAAATTTAAAAGAGTTAGGCTACAGAGTACTACTATTTATCTAGCCTCCAGGTTTTCATATTTGTTATGAGAATATCTTGAAAATATAAGTAAATCTCATGCACCTGAGAATAAATGTATGTAAAGTGACTATCTTGCTTAATTTAAAGCTCTTCTGGCATGCCCGTACATTACATTTATCTAATTACATCTGTATAACAGAGACTAGAGACATTAATATATCTGGAGTTGTGCAGAAGCAATTGTCGCAATTTCAGTCTGTATGTAGAAAATCTGAAACAGAGCTAAAGGTTAAAATTGTGTTCCATTATAAGCCAGAAGCATTTTACTCTTCATTTAAACAACCAGACTTTAAAAAAGAAGTGTGATCTGATTCTGCTCCTGAACTTCACAGTGCAATTTCTCAAAAAATTACATAGAGAAGGCTACATTTTGATAATCTGCAGGCTTTATGGTTTACACACAAAGTGCCTCCACATTCCCTGCTTCTTGGCAAAGATTTCATAGCGGCATGCTGCAGTGGTTTATTGTGTGCAGTGCAGAATTCATAAAGCTTCGATATTTTTGTAAAGTACATTATAAAATATTTATTACTATATTATGAAGTCATTATCATAAATAGTTAAAACTGTAGTTCAGTTGTCAAGTTAATTGAATAAACCATATTTAGTGATGTATCATCCTGCAGTGATGCACCATAATTTTCATTCTGGTCCATTCAGTTATTCACTCATGTGGCAAACCTAAAAATTTCTCAAGAGCCCACACTTTGAATTAGAGACCTACATTTACATTTACATACAGAAAGAAAAATTGAATTAAGTCTCTGTTCTGTCACTGTAACTTATATTTAAACTTCCTGGAAGGCTTCTTAAGACAGAAATTGTAGTTCTTGAAAAAACATACTTTTTAATAGATAACTTTATTTTAAAATTAGCACAACTCTGTTGCTTCCAGACTTTGAGAAGACACTTGTTTCTGTTTGATGGAAGACTAGGAATGTATAGATTATTTCTTTAAGCAATATATCCAGAACAAAGGAAATCTACATTTTATAAACCATAAACAATGGAAAAATGCAGAACCGAGGGAAAAGCCAGATCTCCAGAACTTCTCAAACTTTCACTGTCAAACTGACCTCAATAATACTTTTATGTAGACAGCAAAAAGTACTGTTATCACCTGTATTTTCCAACCTAGGTCCTTCTTAGAGTTCTGTGTTAAAGCCTGGGCTATGTATTTGCATCTTAGATAAGGATATTGTCAAGAATAGCCTGTCACTTTTTTAAATAAGATGTGTGAGAACTCTCACAATAAAAGGTATTCTGCAGCATTTGTTGTGCAATGCTCAGAGGAGGGGAAGAAATGTCTAAATGCATACTTCTACAGCTAAGCACTATCAAAATTCAAAATGCCTCTGAGGGTGTTTTTCAAATGCTGAGACACAAAGTCAAAATATACCTGGTACAATGACTTCAGAAATCCTTCTGCAACAGGAATCACTCATTTTCATTGTTCCAATCCCTCTCATGTGAAGTATTGGAGCTCCCTTTGAAACTTATAAGTCAACCAAACTTCTTGGCTCCAGGTCTGATTTTAATATAATTGCTGATACCACTATAAAGCTAGACAGTATATCAGCCTTGAATAGCAGTGGTTATCTAGTGTTTATGGGGTTTAAAGTTCTCAACCAATGTTAAATACGTAGACTGCCTATATAATTCACTGACATAAAAGCTAAGAACTGCAGACACAGCCAGCACACTAAACAGGGACTCATCTACATGAATTACTAGCAAATGCTGAGAAGTGTGTTTTGTCTGGGCTGGAAGAAGAGTTACATAGACAACATCCCAAAAGCATGTCGTGTTGGACAACATAATCATAGGTAAACTAGAGTGAAACAGCAAAAGCAGTTTACATACCGAGATAATGGTTTCTGTTCTGGAGGTTGTGGACCATACAGGCAGGTATCTGAATGACTTGTGAAGTAGCTGGCTTGGCCTTTGACAGATTAGTGAGTCACAGTAAAATGGTGCCAGCTGTGGTTTAATTTAATAAAATGGTATAGACTGGTTCAGAAGCTGCTTCATGAGCCTGAGTCACAGTAAAATGGTGCCAGCTGTGGTGTAATTTAATAAACTGGTATAGACTGGTTCAGAAGCTGCTTCATGAGCCATTTAGAAAAGAGTAGTTCAGGTGGATAGTCTAGAAGACTCTGGTCTGGCTATTTTATTAATCTGAGATTTTAAATCCCCTTTGAGGAACTACAGCTTTAACTATATTCCCTGTCCTGGTTTCAGCTGGGATAGAGTTAATTTTCTCCTTAGTAGCTGGTACAGTGTTGTGTTTTGGATTTAGGATGAGAATAATGTTGATAGCACACTGACATTTTAGTTGATGCTAAGCAGTGCTTAGTCTAGTTGAAGGACTTACCAGCTTCCCATGCTCTGCCAGTGAGCAGGGGCACAAGAAGCCAGGATGGAACAGAGCCAGGACAGCTGACCTGAACCAGCCAAGGGGATATTCCATCACACAGAACGTCATGCTGAGCTATAAACTGGAGGGAGTTGTCTGGTAGGTGCTGATGGCTGTTCAGGGACTGGCTGGGCATTGTGAGCAGTGAGCATTTATATTGTGTCACTTGTTTTTCTTGGGTTTTATTCTTCTGTGTGTGTCTCTCTCTGTCATTGCAATTGTTGTAGTATTATTAATATTATTACTGTTGTTGTTATTACTATATTTAATTTTATTTCAATTACTAAATTGTTCTTATCTCAGCCCACAAGTTTTACCTCTTTTTCAATTCTCCTCCCCATCCCACCGGGGTGTGAGGGAGTGGCTCTGTGGTACTTGCTGGCTGAAGTTAAACCACAACATTCCCACTCTTCAGTATTTCCATGCTTCATTTTTGAGAGTCACTTCCTCACTAGTTCTAAATATGTTCTCTTCTGTGAATTTATCTTTTAGAAATGTAACTCTCTGTGCACTGTTTAGCAAGCTTAATGAGAAATTACTGCAAAATTCATAGTTGGATGAGAAAAGGTGGTATTCAGACACACGACTTTAATGGTCCTATGGAGACCTGCATCTGCAGTCCCCTATCTGAAAGTTTGAGGGAAGTATTCTCTCACTGGGATTCAGAACCATGAGGACTTTCAAGAATAAAAGGTTTAAGTTCAGTCTTACAGAAATATATTTGAGGTAGGAAAGGAAGAAGAGTTGCCGCCTTCTTATCCACATCTCAAGAAATCCTTTCACTTGTGGAAAGTAGGCCCGGAAGGTATGCTGGCTGTCGCAGTATCACATGGCAACGTTTCTGCTCACACATCTTTGCTGTTGAAGGCTGATGTGATTACTGATATATTTCTTTAAGCAAATGTGAGTCATGCTTCTGACTAATGATAAGTGTACTGGAAAGTGATTTTCTCTTTTTTTTTCGCTTTACCCCTTTTTCTACCATAGGGTTAGTTTGTGTCTATTCCAATATGGGAGAAACAGGGATTTCAAGGTCACTGCAGTATTCCCTAATTAACACTTCAAATTACTGTACTGAAATCTGAGCTTTACTTCCTCCTAGGCTGTCAGAATTGCTGGGAGGGAGGCAGAAAAACTGCCCTTGGATAACACTGAAGATCCAAATTCATTTAAAGTGTTCAGAAGGATTATTATTTCTCAAATCACAGATCAGAATAAGTTTCTTTATTTATTTCGCTGCTGTTGTTTTCAACAGGAAGTGATAAAAGCCAGGCTCAGGGGACCTACCAGAAAGTGTCATCTGTGAACTGTAACAACAACAAAAATAAGACAGAATTCAGCAAAGCTAATAGCAACTTCCAGTATCTAGTGTGAAATATCTGAGATTTCAGTCCATCTGCCAGTTACTAACTACAGCCAGAGAGAATACCATTTTGTGATTGATAAAGTAGGCCACCAAATTAATCTTCTTTCCAAATTGTAGTGTCAAAAAGGACTGTATTTGTGTGGTGCATTTACATCACATAGTATCTTAGTCCTCATTATTTAATATGTTTGCTATTTGAGATCAACAATTAATATTATACTTGACAGAATGCTGAAAAAATTCAGAATCTCATGCTAGTTGGAGGACAGGCTACACAACATAATATTTTTGCTTGCTTTCTTCTGTATTCAGTGATTCAATAATAACACAGGCTTTGAAATAAATGCTTTAAAGGCATATGAAGAATGGTTTTATTCTACTGCAAGCCTTGCTGCAAGGCACAGCCTAATGGCCAGTCTAGGTGCCAGTGATCTTGGCTTTTATTCTTATTCCATGACTGACTAGCAGCATTTTGAACTATTCCAAGTCACTTCAACATTTCTAGGCTGGTAAAATATTGTGAATAAAAATACACCACTTGTAAATCACTGTAATACGTGTTTGGGTTTGAACAGAGAAGGAAGGAAGCACATTCTTAAATGCCCAGGCCCCCATCCAGCTTTTTTTGCATTTTCAAATGTAAGGTGCTATAAGACGACTTTGGTTTTGTGGGCATAGATGAATTAAATAGATGAAATGGCTTTGATTTAGCCTGTAATATATTTCTGAGATATTTAAAATATGCATACTGTTGTTAAGGACTGACTGTTCTTACCACAACAAGCCAAGAATTAGTTCTGCTTTGTTTAGGCATCGATCAGGTGACCTCAAAGAAACCATTTAGCCTATCTTGAAAAGTCAACAGATCACACATGATGACAGTAAAATTTTTACACAGCTTCTTAGACAATAGCTTTGTCTAAAAATAATTCAGTTATCCCTGAATGTTACTGTACTATGCTATGTTGAAATACTTCATATTTCAACTATATGCTCATAAAGGTTAAACCAACCAGTACAGCACCCTTCCATCTCCATTTATAGAGGTACTATAGGTTGCAAAATAGTCAAAATAAACCAGCTACATATTTTTTGTTTAAAAATGAAAATGTATTTCAGGATTGCATATAGTTTGGTAAGGATCATCAAGCTGAGAATTGTTTCACAAGATGGAGGCCTTGTTCATGGTGTTCATGGTTTGTAAAGAAAGTGACAATTGCTAGCTTAAATTAAACAAGGATCTCACAATGTACTAGATGAACTTCTCTGATCCTGACCTTCATGAAGTATAGTGAAATTGCACTTTCTAACATAATCCACAGATGAAACCTGCTACAACAAGTGTACAAGGTTACCTGAGATGAAAATTAAGCTTTCAGTCAATATGGCAGAGGTAAAGGTTAATGTGACCACACCATACTTACTTGAAAATCAGAAAGTTGCAGCCTAATTTGCTATTGTTCACTCAGACCTATTAATTTGGAATTCAAATTCATATGATTTCTTGACAATGAACAAATGGAATGAACAGGTCAAATGTAAGTGTTACTAGATTAATAAATTATGTTTTGTTTCTCTGTCATCTACTTCCTTTTTATTAACATATTATTGATGCTCTAAAAGGAAAGACCATGGAGAATTAGTTTTCTCTTTGCAGCTCCCTTTTATTTTGTGAGGCTGAAGATATCAATTTCTTATCAGTTTTTATCAGTACCCTAGAAGAAGGTGGGGGGGGGTCGTCAATCCTATATTCGTCTGGCCTCATATTGATGATGGGTTTTGGGTTGCATAGGAATTTATTTCCAATAGAATGTATGTCTGAGAAACTGGGAATTCACCACAGCTAGGACTTTTCATGTTTTACATAAGTTTTAGTTTCATTTAGTTTTCATTTAAATAAGGTGTAAATTCTGGAATACAGAAGCTACTCTCAGAGCAGCGAAAACTCTTATTTGTAATAGGATTGTAAATTATAATTAGAATGAGCAGGCTATTCAATTGTATTAAGGATCTTCCAAATTCTGATCAGAATTCATACATAAAAGCCAGGATCTTTCTTAATGCTATGGTAGTTGCTCCTTAGAACTTCTGTGCAACTGCATCTCAAAACTGGTTTTGGATGTCCCCTAAAATCTATGCTGAATCTTGGAAATAGGTAGCTAATATAGATAGAGGCTTTTAAAGAACACAGCACTTCTTTCATAGCCTCCTCATCACCTCATCATCTTGTCATCCTAAGAAAGGTAATTTATGGGTCTTATAACTGGTTACTAGCTGGATCTGACTGTTGTAATTAAATCTTTCTCAAAGTTATATTAAAAAAGGTTTTCTCCAGGCCATGAATTGCCTTGGAATAGAAGCCAATCAGACAATATAGAAATCTGAATAAACTTAAAACAAAATAAGTGACATGGAATAAAAAGGATTTATAACTTCAAACATGAAACTAGATAATAGTATTTATAAGCCTATAAATTTTAAAGCTCCCAGACTAATTTAAAAGCAGTTTGGTGATACTGCCAGATGAGAAGTGCATAAACAGAAGGTTCCTTTGATTATCAGAGTGTTTGCTTCTGAAAATTGGAACACAGCCATTTATCAGAGGGTGTCTCAAGGCTATAATCAGTTAAAGATATTCAAGAACTGAGGTAATTTAGTATGCTGAATGTCAATCAAACCAGGGAAAAACATGAAGCAATGTGCTAATGTAAACGTGAAATATGCATATGCTAAGGTGACATGATGAAGGAAAAACTGACAGTCACATTCCTGACGTGTTACAGTACTTTGAATACAGTCATGAAAGTGTGAATTCAAAGGACATACCTGCAAGGTTTCAAAATGCAGATCTATATGGACTGAATGATACGTTTCAACAGCAAATAACTATTATTCTATGACAGAGATCAAATAATATCCCCATTCAGGCACTAATTGAAAGCAGTATGTAGAAGGAGGGGGTGACACTTTCACAATGTCTTTCAGAATTTCATAGCAACATCAGGAGAGACCTTGAAGTAAGAGCTCTATTCAAGGAAAATTCATCTTCTAAGAAGGGATTTCAGTGAAGCTGAAAATAGGCAACAACCACAATAATACAATTATATTGGTATGGAGGCAAAGACAAAACAAGCTAGCAGCTCATTTCACAAAGACAGATCTTGCCAACATCAGTTTTCAGTGGCTGAGATGAGACCAGTCATTTCTCTCAAATGAAAACCCTGTGTTTTCTACAGGAGCTTAAATTTTCTTTTCCTTTTATAAGGTTTTCCAGACATCCTGATATAAGCCTTGGGATCACTGATTGATAATGGCATGTTCATTTAAGAAGTATTGAGAATATTAGTAGGTCTTCTGCTAGTTTGGGTCCATAATTACAGGAACTGCCTTTTTGTCTAGCTGTGTAACAGAGCATATTTTTGTCATGGAAAACTTATTTTGTTGTGTACAAGTTATTTAACAGTTGGATATGAGTCTTTTGGGTTGGTTTACTTTATTTTGCTTCACTCTGAGTAAAAGATGGTATAGCTGCTGAAAGTTTTGATGGACACAAGGGGACACTGAACAGAAGTAAACTGAGGGTTACTAAATATGTGAAAATCCCCTCAAGTATGTTTTGAGGTAAAAATACTTGGAGGTCAGAAGAATATTATTGGAAGGCTTTCCCTTGTCTTGTTACTCTATTAACACCTGCTTACAGCTATGTATGACATATTGCTGGGGTAGACAGACCGACCCACTTACAGACATTCTTATATTCTTACCTGAATCAGGACAAAAAAAAAAGACTGGAGATACCTGCTACCCACTATTTTCATTATAATGAACAGAATTTATACAAGCATTTATTATATAACCAATCTGTGAATTGAAAACACATGATGATGAAGAAGACAAAAAACAGGCAGCCAGACTTTTAGATGACTATGGTTTTTCCTAGCACTAATTTACATGATGGCCAGCTAGAAGTATGATCAATTTCTCTTCTGATATTTGCCATCATATTTAAATGAAAATACTCCATCAGAAACTGCTGGAGAATCATTTATCAGTAGTAGCTTTATCAGACCTTCAAGGAAATACAAGAGTAAGTCCTTCTTAACCATAAGCATGGCTATTTCAGAACCAATGCTGAAAAGCAGGGTATCATTTTACATTTTTCTATCTGTGTCTAAATATTTCATTTTTTGAAAGTTATATACAGTTATGATTTTCTATAAAATATTTGCAGTTCTCAATGTTATGCAAGAGAAAATATAGGACATAAAGGGACATAAATTCAGGACGTAAACTGATTACTGCAAGATAGCAAGGAACACTTTTCTCTATATGTGGCAAACACATTTGGCAACTATTCTGTAAGCAGCTGTTATCCTTTGAAGAAACAAGTTGGTCAATAATGGAAGTAAGACTGTGCCTGATGAACTGACAATAACCTCTGTCTAGAAAAAAAGATAAAAGTGTTCTTTTACAGCCTTATGTATTTCTATAAAAAACCACATAACTTAAAACATCTTTCCCTTTGTAATTTACTTTCTGAAACATTTAATTCCCTTGATTATTTTAAGCAGAGAAAGAATACATCTTTATGCGTAATTTTCTAGCAAAACTAAACAACATCTCGTAAAATATTAATTATTCCTCCCTCAAGAACATACCTAAATTAGGCTTTTTTACATAGTTTTTCATGTATCCCCCCTGGCGTGGATGTGCAAAGAAATTCTAAGTCACAAATTTTTACTAAGTGAATGCCCAAAAGCAGTTATACATACTGTGTGTTTCAGGCTTTCTTTACTCTCATCTTCTTCCTCCCTTTTTGTCCCTTTATATAACAATAGTGACAAAAGAATTAATAGAAAGTAAGTGAATTTTTTTTTCTCAATTACTGTAGTAAATTATACACACTCTTAATCCTCAGGTTATAATCTTTGAACTGAAATTACCTAAACCTGTATGGTTTTCAGTTTATAAAAGTTAAAATCAACTCTTCAGTTAAAATTGGATACAAGCACATTAATAGAGCAAAATGCATACATTTTTCCTATTCTATTTTGTAACAAGCATTATTTCTATTACTTCATACAAGCTCTTCCACCAAGACCAACAAGTATTGAACAAGATGTGCCACACATACCATAATGCCTTTGTCTCACAGAATTTAGACAGAAAAGGCAAAGATTAGAAGAAAAGATGTGGTTTATTCACAGGTAAGAAATCAAAGTTTGTTCATTGAATGGAACTATGTTCCAAGACACATAAACTTCCTATAGCTGAGACATTAATTGAGTATAGAGTTCCTGATTAGGCCAGTTAGCTAAACATAAGCCCTCTTAACCCCATAGTGTAACAGCTGAAATTTGACTTGTCATTCCATTAATCCTTTTATAACTTTCTTCTTAGTCACCTGAGTAGCTGCTACCAATCTGCTATAGTTGTACTGTGCAAACAGTTATTCTGGAATACAGTGCAAATTTTTCTCAGTACTAGTATTCTGATCCTCTACACTTGCCTACAAAGACAATTTTGCATGAATGAACAGCTTTTATTCTATATTGTCATCAGTTGTATTTTCATCAATTAATTCCATTTGTTCGTTTATAGAACAGAAGCAATATTACGTACCCTGAGTGACCTAATAAGTAACAGAAATCACATTGTTTGTGACAAGGTTAATACTGAAACTTTTTTTTTTAATAATTACTAATTACAGCAAATAAAAATAGCAGTGCTGTTTTCTCTTTATTGATAGATTCCAAAGACAGTAGAAGGATATAACTGTTAAATTATGTATTGCAAATAGTTCATCTAGTTCTGTCAGTAACTGATGCCTGTCCGTTGCTTCCTATCTTAGAACAGAATGCTGTTTCAGTTGCAATCTAAGTATCAGCAACAAGTACTTTAGCTGTACTTCAGAATTTTCTCTGGTATATCTGTAACAGTTTACACTGTTGTGACATTTTAAAACAGACATAGAATATACACTTATTTATATTATCTGAAGGAAATGGATTAATATTCTTCAGCAATCTCTTCTAAAATTCTCATTCCTCCTTAAGTCCACATGGACATTTGTTATTTCCTGACTGAAGAGAAACAAAGACTTCAATGCTAATGAGGGTCTGAAAGACTATTCCTTCCAAAAGAAGACGACAATTCTTTGAAAATTTTACAGCTATTGTTGTTCTTCTGCTGTCATGAATTAATATAATATGTTCAAGCATAACTTTCAGCATTGTTTTGCACTCATAAATGCTAAAGCAGGTTTGGACTGGATGGTATCTGAACAGGAAATTTCCCAATAATATGTAACTGCTTTTGAGGTAGCAATGGTAATCTAGTAGTAGAGAACAGTCTGAGTCTATATTAGTCATGCATTTATGAAGCATAGGACATACAGAGAAATGGGTTCAAAGACTCAATTTAAAATGTATGCTGATTCAAAGACTGCCAGGCTTCAGTTTAAATGTTGGAATCTTGACTCCTGTTTTTCAGCCAAACTGTAGTTTAAGTGATAATGTTCAACTTGCTGAACAAATTGCATCTGAATATCCTAAAATGATGGCAACATAAATTTCTTTCTAAACAGTTACTTCGTTCTACTTTGTACCAGAAAAAACTTTTATCCCACCTGCAATTTCCATGATGTTTGAAATTACCGATCTGTGGGAGTAGATCTTTGTCCTCTATCTATTGAACTGGATGACTGCAGAATCAGGACAATAGTTTGTAAAACCTTTGGGATCTTAGGGGTTAAGAGGTGCTTTTAAAATGGAAGTCATTATTATTTACTCATGGTGAGCTGAGGTATGTGACC
The DNA here is from genome assembly GCA_035590215.1 of Microhierax caerulescens. Classification (NCBI taxonomy): domain Eukaryota; kingdom Metazoa; phylum Chordata; class Aves; order Falconiformes; family Falconidae; genus Microhierax; species Microhierax caerulescens. Next base: position 47,915,805 of record JAVJGJ010000060.1, on the reverse strand, counting down.
AGAGTTGTAGGGAAGCTTCTGTACATACTACTTTTGCAAGATGTCTTAGTTGAAGCTCAGTAGGTTCAGGTAGTTTTCATGGAGTCATGGTTTAACAAAAGAGTTGGAACATATCTGAAAATCTCGTTAAACTTCACTTGCAGGAAGTATCTTACAAAGTCTTTCTCAGAGATCAAAACAGGAAAACCACTTAGAAATACTCAGCGTGAGCAAAGACTGATGGCCTCTAAGAAAGGAAAGGCAGGCTTCACCATCTGGTTAGGTTTCTTTGAAGGCAAGACTGCCATAGGAGACAAAAATGGGATTCAATGGACATCACATGTTCAGATTTCCAGAAAGGATTTGACAAAAGTTCTGTTCATGTGTTGCTCTTTTTTACTGCAAAGTAGCTCAAAAGCACATGGGCTAGCTGCCTGCCTGTTAGCGGTATCTTACTGTTCAAAGTGCACCAGAGAGGGGAGGAGGAACGAGCTGGGCTCTGGGGGCATCTGGGCATACTAACTGCTGTGAAATGTCACGCATTGATGTTTCACATAGTAACATCAACGGTATTTAACCCTGTCTCTGCTGATTTCTAGCGCAATGGCCAAATTTCCTTCTGGAACACTGATTTTCTTCTGAAATTTACTTTGATCTGCAGGGCTTTTTGTCTTAAGTATGTTAGAAGGCATGTCAGCCATTGCCTTTAAGATCATCTATAAACAGTGGGTTTACTATTACAGAATTTACGTACAGAAGGTGATACTTCACAACAACACTTAAGAGTTTGTGTACATCATCACAATAAGCAGATTAAGAGGTTACTGTTGAGCTGGGGCCCCATCCAAAATACAATGAAGTCGATGGAAAGGCTCCTATTGATTTTACTAGGTTATGAAAGTAACTTGACCTTCAAGTTACTGTTCTTCTGTAGCAGGAATAAAATTAAACTTAGCCAGTTTTATAGATTAAAGCTCCTATCTCTTCAAATACACTAAATATTTGTGTATATTTGTTCAATTAACTCCCAAGTTCTGTAAGGTAACAGACCAGATGTGTTCATGACTTGAATGCTTGCACCAGTGCTTCAGCTTTCTTCTCCTCCCACATAGCTTCAAATAGGAATGAGCAGTAGTCAAATGTCTCGCAGAAAATAGACCACATATGTCAGTGATGCCTGCGTGTTTGCGAGTCTACTGAGTATTAACTACTAGAGCAGGATATGATGTGGTCCACTGGGGATTAAATAAAAGAAGTGTTACATCATGTTGTGGACATCCCTTCAGGATATCTTTAGAGTCCTGAATATCAGAGTTTACTTGTGAAAAGTCTTTGGAGAAGCTGACCTTTCAAGATCCTTTTCATCACACATTTTTATAAGCCATTAGCAGATCTACAAACCTAATTCTGTTAGCTTATTTAGATTTTCCTTACTCCAAAAAGCTGCTGTTTATTCCATTGTCACAAATTCTATCAAATGCCTTAATGTAGTCTGTTAGAAACTGAACTTCTACTGACATCAATATATATAGTACAGATTGTATGGATTTGGGCCTTATCTCTTAAGAGTAGAATTCTTTCTGATGAGGCTGTTCCTTCTCATCTTCTGTAAATATACTGTTTAACTACAGGCACTATTATGAGATAATCAAGAAAATTACTTCATAAAACCTTCTGTAAAGGATAATCCAAAAGAAAGAAATCTTACTTAAAACCCCAAAAGGATTAAAATATTTGTTCAGGGCATACAAGGTTTCTCAGAGCCTAGAAATCAATAGTAATTTATATCAGTCAAATGATACCAGTCATATTTGACAGCATAAAATGCCCTATGAGCAATTTAGATGAAATATGTTTTTTCTTTCATTATCTACCCTCCTTTTCAGCAGACACAGTTGTTTTATTGCATTATACATTCCTATCTAGTTGCTTCTCAGAAATATTTAAGTAATCATGAAAAATTTGTACACCTTCTAGAATTCATGTTCTAAGAGGGCTTTTATGACTTTTTTATATATATATATATACTCTTTAGAAAATGAAAACAGTTTTGTGAAACAATAATGAATACAGTTTACTGAATAAAATTTGCAATATTTTAAAGAGTTCAGTACCTTCCAAATTAGCAGATTATCTCCACTGTGCAGACATAGAAGTGCATCTTGATTTTAGCCATAAAAGCAGTATATTTGAAAGCTAACATTCCTGATCATTTGACAAAAGTTAATATATATGTTATCTGTTTGTTGTATAAGATCTATTCCTTTTATTATATTTTTGTGCAGTAGGTCATAAACTCGGAGTAAGTAATGATGGTGACTGCAAACACTAGAGATGATACAAGATATTTTTGCAATATTAACATAGTTCTCATATTCTTATGAAAGGTTTGCATGGGAGTGGGGAAGGGAAGAAAGCCTCTTGATGCCTTCACATTTTGTGAACATCATGCCTTTGGGTTATTTTGAACAATCTCTGATACATCCTGGCTCAAACCACCAATTGGTGGAGCTAGTTTTATAAGCTGATGGCCTGGACCTGAATTTTCTGTTTAAAATGACGAGTGAAATTAATGGTGCTGGAATAATTGTGTTACTTAAGGTTACTGTTTTCCTAAGTTGCCAATAAAATTTCTGTCTGAGATTTATTATCGTAAAGCACCTACATCATCCTGAGAATCTATTAACTGAAACAGAAAATATACAATGTACAACTCTGCATTGCTCTTTGTATCTGGAATTCTGAACAAATTATGTTAACATAAACCAGAGTTCAGAGCTGATTTTTCAAAGACACCTGGAAAAATCTAGGCACTTATATAAAATGCTTACAACTTGTATCTTCACAATATTCACTACTACAAAATCCACACAAGAAAGTGAGAAAATGTTTCAGGAGATTACTTGTTCTTAGCTTCTTTTTAGTGCAGCTGAACTACTTTCAGTAGCCTTGACAGCCAGCTCAAGTGAGACTACTGAATCGTAAGAAAATGATTCCTTATATAATTAGAAGTTCTTTTTCAACACTGGATCTAGATTTTAAATTTCCTTAATATTGTCAGAACTGTAATCCTTCAAATCTAAAGTACAATGGGGTTAAAAAAACCTGGGAAACTTCCCTGGGTTTAGAGACCTTCATAGAAAACTACATTGAGAATGTACAGATTCATTAAATTAATTACTATAGCAATTAAAGTAATATTCAAATGTGATACACCTTACCAGAATTTCTCTTAATGACTTAACATTTTCCTTGGCCAAATATGTGTAGATAACTATAGTCCTTTTGTTTAAATGCCGATTCCAGGTTTATTTTTTCCCTAAGTATCATATAAATAGGTATGTGTAAGTTCAGTGGATTTATCATATCTGAGCTAAATATAGATGAAGTTAATTTGTGACTGAAAAAGACTTTTGCAAAAATCTGCATACTGAGGTGATTACCCTCCTCCTGATCAACTAAATGAGTGTTTTTCTTTATGAATATACATATGCTATTATTGAGTCTATTCAAAAAGCTATCATTGGCCATATGAATGCAGCTTTTCTCCTTCAGTTTCCAGATACTGAGCACTCTTAAAAAATATTAAAATCTTGCTAGACGTGGTTAATATTTCATGAGTGAAAATAGTTCTAGGAATATTCCTTCAATGACATTTCTAATGTTTATTTTTGTGAGTTTATTTGGTGAGATAATCAAGCCTCAAAAATAAATGTAAACCCATAAGGTGACTGTATATTAGAAGCCAAATTATTGCAAATGTTGAAAGGAAAGAAAAAAGATACAATAGATATTTTAACGTATCTGCCATTTGGAGAAACATTCTTTGTTAAATCCAAACTTCTGGTTATTACAGAATTTACCTTTTTAATCTAATTTTCTGAATATCTTATAACTATTAACAGCTTCTAACAGCTACAACTATGTAGTTAGAAGCTATTGTAGCTTCTAACAGCTTCAACTGTATCATAGATTTTAAATGATTGAAGTGGGGGAAAAGGTCTGGGAACTGATAACGTTGACACGATAGAAAAGAGAGTAATGATTGTGATCTCACACTTTTTTATCCAATTCAGCCACTGTGATTCCAGTTTGAAATTCTTAAATTATACTGTCTCTAGTTAGATTTTTTTTTTTTTACCTGGTACCCACACTGCCTTTTTAATTAGTTACACAAAAATATGAAAAACAAGACCATAAATCTCCTTTTCCTTCTTCTCTGCCAATGGTAATGGTGTAACAACACAGCTTCACATATGAGGAAATAACCACTTCATATTTTGATACATTGCAGTACTTTTCTTAGTTGGCTTCATAGTGCTTTTCCCACCTGACATTGCATGCTTGTCTCTTAGCAGCTTCTTCAACAAGTCTCACGCTGCTCTGCTCCTCATTTTTCATCAAACTGTGCCCTATACGAAAGGTATTGCATTATCTTAGGATGGGACCATATTTTTCACTCTTATTTTAAGTCCAATATCAGAACTGACAGTAGCAGTGTTTCTATTTACAGCTTCGGAGCACTCTAAGACTTGGAGAGGTTTGTTACCTCTCTTTAGAGATTCCTATTTAGCACATAATTATCTCTACCTCACCCTAACAGAAACACTTCAGAATTCAACAGCAGTTGCTGAAGTGGCAAAGTAATTCTCGTGTACATCCAATAGCAGATTATGAAGATGAAGAACATCTTTATTACTATTAAGGGAGTAACATTCAGGAGCAGCAGCAATGAAGAGCAATCAGATAACTTTAAAGTAATGCTAGGGTGGAGAATTACAAACAATGAAATGGTGAGGCCCAGATCCTCAAAGATACTTAGATAAATAATTTACATTGAGATCTACCACTGACTAATTCTTAAATCTTTAGGATAGTTCATCCTCTCTGTTTATCAGTTATTTAACAGTAAAATAAATAGTGAATGAAATGCTTGTAAATCATAGGAAGATAAGCTACCACATATAAATATAAGACAGGAGATTGAGGAACCTCTCTTGTTTACCCTAAAGACAGTATACTGGAGGGGCTCTCCCTAATTAACTCCCTGAAGTCTGAAGTGCTCCAGCTAGGTCATCTATAACCCATTATATTTTTAACATAAGTTTTTGAACAATAAAAGTAATCAGTAAATACATTTAGTGCCTTATTTGAAGTGCCAAATGTTGCAGTTTTGTCTGTGAATTTTTGCATAGAAACAAATCTTTATCTCAAGACAAGGCTATTAACCTAGTAAGTATGTACTACAGCATAATGACACCACCTTGATTCAAGGACAAGACTGAACCTTGTCATTTGCCTTCTTTTCAGAAAACCTGAATCTAAAGAAAACAATACACAAAGCTAATATCTGGAGCAGAAGAGCCTTGCTATTAGAAGGTGGTCTTTATATTGTTTTTTTCCTCTCTGGAGTTACTTGGTACTCCACAGGTTTCTATAGCCAAAATCTAGTCATCACAAAGATAACTTTAAGACAGCAATTCATCTCATCTTACAGTTGATGCATATATGTTTGTTCAGAGGAGTAATTTCCTAAGTTATGTCAATTATGTTGGCTAGATTTCTGTTGAATGTATTAGGAACTTAGATCATTAACTGAGAGTGAGAAAGCTTAACTGGAGAAAGTTAGCTTTAATTAAGAGTAATCCCACCCTAGAAATCAATTCTCTTAGTCTGTTCTTTAAACTATATTGTAAGGACACTCCTGTAAGTTGTCCCATGCTAAGTATATCTAAAAGCTTGTTTTAGAGAAGTAACACAAGTCGTTCCACCTGTAAGTGTCTTGCATATCAAAATAGCCCATCTTTAAACCAAGCCGTTTGGTGGCTTAAATCATGCTGCTAACCTAAATAAAAGATGATCCTTGGGAAAAGGATATCTGCATACCATAATGACTTCATTGACTTTAATCTTCATATGGGCCCTTTACAAAGGAAAACAGTTCTGGAAAAAATAGAGTATGATGGTTCAATGTTTCATTAATATAGTCAGTCTTTACTGAATATAAAATCTAATGAGGTAAATGACATTAGATTTTTCTTGATGCATGATAGCAGTTAAAAAACAGCAAAGAAGCTGCCTCCTGAGAAAAGAGTCAACAACAATGCTGTGTGACAAGGACGGGGAAGTCCACACTGCACTGTCCCCTACCCACCCTTAGTTCGCAAGGCTTAATCTGAATGTGTAAATTTGAAAAGTGATCAGCAATAAAATTTATCTTAAAGACTGCCAGAAAATCATGTAAAAACATTTAACGCTGCTTGATTTACTTAATTAAGAATGTTCAAGTTGTTTACAACAAAGTGGCCATCTGCAGCCTCAGCTACGCTGTTCAACCACTGCACAGCAAGCTCTCTGCAGCGAAGGGCGTTTCCAAGGCACCAATGGGGTTTTGTACCAGGTAACCAAGAGGGTAATTCAACCCATCATTTGAATTAGCATTTACGCTCTCAGAACAGTTTGCTGTGATTCTGTCTCTGCTGCTGATGGCCAATGTCAGTGAACTGCTCTCTGACCGTACAGCTCTTCTGACCACTGAAGCAGAACCATCTTGCAGCTGCTTGTGAATGCCACTAGTTTGTAAACTACATATCCCTGATTTCTGGTATTGGCTCTTCAGCATTCCCTGCAATGGTTAGACCACACTTCACATGAGCAGAGGGCCATCAGCTGTGCAAATGTTAGCAACCAATCACTACTAGCTAAGAAAAAATATTGGTTAGATTATTTTCTATATGCTACTAGAAAATCACATAACAGACTCACCTGGGATAATCTTGGAAGATAAAGCAAAACTCAAATGGTCTAAAGTATTCATTACATGGTAGCTTTCACAATGTTTATTACAATTATAGTATATTTGCTGTATTTTCCAATTCTGATTCCCCTGTCACCTCCTTTTTTTCTCTATTTCCTTTTCTAATTTAAACTGCTTTTGAAATAATTGTATTTACAAATGCTCATTGATAGATGAAAGGAATGAGAGGAAAAAGAGTTGACATCCTTCTTACAGTGATCAAAATGAGATTTATTGCTTCAAATATTCAATCTACTTCTTTAGGCTATGCTATAAATGCACCTGCATTACCTGCTACATGTCATCAAAGATCACAAGAAATTTGTTCTACAATAAAACTGGAAAAGTACAATCAGTTTCAAATAACACCTGTGGAAATCAAGATGACACTGGTAATTTTGAAGAAGGCACTTTTACTATCAATGCATTGTAGGTAATGGAATTTAACAGGGAATAGATGTATAACCAGCTTCTAAATCAGTCGAGAGGTTTTGATGATATAAATGGAGAGAACAAAACTGAAATAGTACAGGACTTCATCTGAAGGCATAATGAATAATTATCAGTAAAATCTTCATGTGTCTTCTCATATCAAAGAATAGGAAAAAGAATACCTACTGAGGTTTCTGAATAATAATCTAATAAATTGGACCAAGTATTCCAAATAATTATTTAAAAGTAAAAGAATTTACAAATATATTGACAAATAATGTAATAATATGGCTAGTCTTCAACTAACAGATTAGATATTTTTCTAAAATAACAATATTCAAAGCCAACAGATTCAGTTATGCTAATAAAAAATACCTAGATACCTTCCATTCTTTTATAGATTTTTATAATGTAACTGTGTAAACCTAATAAGCATACTTATGCCAAGCTGAATGAAAAAAAAAGTGTTTTGTGTTCATATATTTTCGGGGGGGGGGAGGAAGATGTTTAATTGCTCTTTTTAAGCACAAACTGTTGATAACAGGTAGGCTAGAGGTGACCACCTGACCTTCAAACAGCTTGTGAGCACCTGCAGTGACACTGGTTCTATTACAGGAGAACATTTTCTCTTTAAAAAATACAAGTGGAAAACAGCAACATTCAGATTCCAGATCTTTTCATCCTTGGAATATGTTCAACGCACTTTTGAGGTAAACCTTAAGGGCTTCAACAAATAAAGTTCTTGAGGACAGTCTGTGAAAAACCAAAGTGTGTATGTGTATGCACATGCATGTGACTGTGTCTTCTTCCTTTTATACAGAAATCTGAAGGCCTTTTTTTAAAATTCAGAGTAATAGTTTTTATCTTACAGTTTTAAAACTCAAGTTTATAAGTGATTTTTAGAATTACAAAATACAGCTCTTATGATGGCATACTTATTTATACCCGCAGTATCTTACTGCACAGAGATTTGTGTGGACATTAGACTTGGGCAACGTTTATGTTTATGGGTAAATTAGTCTTCAGAGGATGCAAAGCATTTGTTTTATGAGGTAAACATTGCTAACTACAACCATTTAAAGGGATGAATTTATGAAAGATTTTCAGCAATGATGTAAACAATGTCTAATTCTTTTCAACCCAAGGGTGTGATGAGGCGCAAAGGAAGAAAACCAAAACCACATATTAGTTCTCAATAAGATTTATGTAAAAAAAATACTTTAAAAATGCATTTGTAAAATGTTAATGAAATAATAGCATAAAGCTTGACACAGTTTCAAATATGGGCTAATATTAATTTCAAATATGGGCTAATATTAATTTTAAAAGACACTTCCACTCATTCCAATCTGCGTGTTGACATGTATTATACACAATACTTCAGATAAATTGGTACCTCAGGTATATGACAGTTATGTAAGCACATAGAAATGAGGGTGTCTATGTCTGGCCATAAGCAATTCTTTACACTTTCTCATGGTTCCAGGGGCAATAATTTACTAGGACTGACAGCTGTGAAAGGTCTACAAACACTTTGCACTGATAGTCAGCACAACTCCTCTTCAGGAATTCGCAAGTAGCTCTTTGTTTTGGCACTCACAGGCCCAGATGCAGCTTTCTGTGCTCATTCCCAGCCCTGCAGCACTCAGCCATGGCTCAGCCAGAATGTGCCATTATTTTTTTCTCCTTTCACTGATTGTCAGGGATGCTTGTTTCCGTCTCCTTTATGCTACCTGAAATTCAACAGCTATTAAAAAGGTAGAATGGTCTGATTTTGGCTCAACATAACCAGTCTTTTTTTTTAATTATGTGGATAGCAGCAAGCTATATAGTTTATGTTCACTATTGTGTAAACCATTCCAGAGGACAAACACTTATAACTTTCTCCTGGTGATGTTTTTAACCTGTTATCCTTTTAGGTTAAAAGTGCACTATAAAATACTGAATTCAGTATTTTTTCTGAATCAAAAAAAGCTGGAAACCTGAAAAGATAAGCATAAGCTTTCACATACATAGTTATTTATTGCAACCAGTCTCACTTTTGAAAAGTTTAGCAATCACTGTTTGATGAAAAATATCCTAGCATTTTTGTCCCCATATTCCATTCTTTTTCCACCCAACCACTACTATGCCTTCAATCCCTTCTTTTATAAATAACTTTTTTTTACTATCACACACCATTTCAGGACCTGAGTTTCAGCATCAAACATTTTTTGGTGGAACACGTTCCAAAGTCCATCATCTCCCTCCCTTCTCATCTCTTAAATAATTGCTCTTTAGCTTCTCCTGCAAATTGGTTCCTCTCATGTCTGTCTGATCCATAGACCATGCCAAATTCTTCTGAAGCTTTAAAGTTGGATTTTAGGGCATTGAATTAAAGTGAAGTGCCAGCTAAGAAAAACGAATGAATAAATAAATTGAAAATTTTAAATCACTGATGAGCTAGTGTCAAATGCTGTTATCTTTTCAAGCATTATTTTACATTAAAATCATTATCATGTATAAACAGAATTAAACATACTTTTACTTTCATTCCTTGTTTCATGTTCATTTATAAATATAAGAACTGACAAAAAGAAAAAGATCCAAACGTTTCCTTTCTTATGGTCAATCTTGACCTCTACAAATCTCAGAAGAGGCTGGGAAAGTACTTTCTTGCTTCTTTTCTTTAAAGAAAAATCTTTTTGACATGAAAGACTTGGTATGGAAGCAGAAACAGGTTAATGAAAAATGTGCAAATATTTTTTTATGCAATTCATAAGCCATCTGGAATAAAATACAGTGAGATGTAGTATGATTAAAGCAGAAGAGAGTTACATTCTTAAGCTTCCTAACACATTTCCTTTTAATGACTCAGTAAATATGAGTAAAGAAAATATTTGTAATTGTTTCTTCTAGTTTAGGTAGAGAGATGTCTCTGAATGGAATGAAACCTTCAAAAAGAAGCAATTAAGGCAGATCTCTATCAGGAAAGAGAACTCAAGGGACCCTGTTTGCCATTTAGCACACCAAACTGTTTCTGGCGTCATTCAAAGAATTCTATAAAATATGTTAAATATTTGGTAAGATATGTGGCTTTTTTGTTCTTTTAATCTACTCACTGGAAATAATAAAAATTTTTCACCATTAGGCTGTTCATGAGGAAAAGTGGTATCAAATATTGCTACTAGAAAACAAATATGGGAATTCTTACCTCTTAAAATAGACATGTATGTACTCTTGTATCATTTATTTCCAATCTTTATATATCAATAATTATTGAGTAAAAGACCAGTAGAATTTGGAAGAATTTATTTTTTTTTCATCATATATTGAAATACTGTATTGTGTCCTTATGCTGTGGGGTTTTTTGATGCTAGTTTCTCCATCATAAAAGCTTAAAACGCAAAATTTCAGCTGAAACCACTACTCAGTACCTGCAGGAATGCTCAGCATTTTTTTCAAAATCAGGTTCACTAAGTTCACAGAAACAATACTGAAATAAATTAAAAACATTCTGTGCATGGTCTTCAGCAAACATGAATTTATACAGCCCCAGAAGAGTCACTGAACTTGGATTATCTTGTTTAAACTATATGAAAAATTTCTAATGTCATTTTTTATAACTGTAATAATATCAGAGTTTAAAGAGCAAGGATATTTTTTTACTTCCAGAGCTAAAAAGCTGAGAATGGAATCTAGCTCAGAACACAGCATATAGTTTGGAGCACCCCCAATTCCAAATTTATACGAATATAATACCCAAAAATCTATAGCAATTGGAAACAATGAAAGAGAACAGAAATCACCCAAGAACTTGGAAGAAAAAGACAGTATCTTTTTCAGAACAATTAAAGTGCCTTGTAATGTCATACGAGATATTTTCTAAATAATATAATGTGGTTTACAGCTTTATGATTACAACTGAAAAAAAAAATCAGAGGAGTCTCAAAAACAAGCTCAATTTGAAATTGTAGTCAGGAATGTAGATCAACACTGGAGATGTGTTCCTAATGTGTTTATACAGAGCTTTCAATCAAAATGTTACAAAATTGTAGGGAAACTTAAGTACAATTATAAATCTCAAATGTGAAGTTCCAGCCTCCCTTTAAATGACAGGTTCCTAACCCACCTCACCCCCTGCAACATCCTTTTTCACCTTCATATGTTTGCTACTAATTAATCCTGTCATCTCTCTACCATCTTCAACAACATTCAGTCAATGTCAGCAACTAACCTTATGCTCTGTTGCTGCTTATAGATTAATTTGCTGAGCCATCTGTCTGTTTTTTCTACCCTAAGTATTTCCACATTGTGTGATATTGTAATAAGCCAAAGCCATTCAATCTAAAATATTGTTTAAATCTATGAAAGATGGAACAATTTGTCTGGAAATTACAGCTGGCTTCATGCAAACATCAGTGGCATCATGATGATGATCTCTCACTCCAGATAGAAGAGACTAATCAGCTTTTTATTATCCTTATTTATACTTCCAGTCTAATTTTCTTTACTTATTACTACTACTTTTTTTTTCAGTCATATCCTCTCTTTCACCCTCTCCTTCCTCATAGCTTGGTATACTATAGGAGAATTCTAGTTTATACTATATCGAAAAATAATCTAGTTCACTTAAGAAAAATAAAAAAAAAGTACCGTGTCATTTAGGTATGGGCAGCTGTCTCTGCTGGACAAGCTTGTATAGCACAGTCATTCAACATAGCTCTGTAAAAAAAAAAAAGTGTGCAAATACCTAACCTTAAAGAACCTGAACTCCAGATTGCCGCTGTACCTAAGATGATGATAGATTCAATGTAACAATGTGACTAAATAGTAATAGCTATCTCTCAGGAATGCATGATCTAGACAAATCCTAAAATACTTTATAAAACTTAACAGTTTCATAATAAAAAACAAAGTGCTTCAAGACACAACTGGATTTCAGATGCATATAGTAGTATTAAATATTAACATTGCCCATGAAACCAGGACACTGTTCCTGCATTTACTTACTTATTGCCATTTTTCAATTGCAATTTACTCTCCCTGTTGTGCCATATATTTTGTGGGACTATGTAGCTGCAACACAACTAAATTGGCGTTGCAAATAAAACAATAAAAAATTATCTGGGCTGAAACTAAGTATTCAAAAATAAGTCTGTCACTATTTGCAACATCTGAAAATAAATCCCTTTGAGATTTGTTTTTAAATGGGGTAGTCTATCTAATACTACATTGAAAAGGACATGTTAATTTTATTATGAACTTGGTAAATTTGAGAATACCTCTTAAAAATACAATAGAACAAAACAAATGTCTGTGTTCATATTAACTTCTGCCAAATGACCAAAGCAAAAAGAGCAGTAGATGAGATATACAAAAGGACTGGAATCTCCAATGTGTAGGAATTTAAGAACAGGTTAGATAAACCTCTGTCAAGGTGCCATGGATCGAGCTTTTTCTGCTTTGGGGTACGGGGAGTTGCTGTGTACTAGATAACCTTTAAGGTGACTTCAGGATTTACGATTCTGTATTATAAAAACGTTACTGGTGTTACACAATATTTTGCATAGGCCTTTTTTCTGACCGTACTCTTCTATGAATCAGAAGCACTTCTGAAGTAAAATTAATTTCTCAGTGGCATCAATGATAGGAATATTGGATCCTCAGACTCCATGTTGTATAATGGCACAAGATACAAGCCCATACGATGAACAAAAGTAAAAATTGGCAAGTGCTTGATGATCTTATAGCAATATTTACATTATTTCAATATTCCATTTGCATTGTTATATTCCAGATATTACTTAGGATGGCATTAAGGTATTAAAAATATCTGCAATTTTTTTTGAGTTATACTAGTTTTCAAGTGTTACAGTTATATCTTGCAACCACAATGGGCTGCAGGTTTGACAGCAAAACCTGCCAGAGAAGAATGTATTTTTTTTTTAAACTCATCCATACAGTTGGAACAAAGCTTCCAAGATCACAGTCCTTTTCTCAGGTGTGACAAGAAGGAGAAAAATGCAGACTGCGTACAGGATTGGACACTACTGTTTTTAGCTTAATCTGGCTATATTACATAATGAGAGAGGAAGGATTGGAGACTGACTGGAAAAGAATATGTTAGTAAGGAGTGATACATCATTAACTTACCTGGAAAAGAGAGAAAGGAGATTTCTGAGTTTGTGTAACAGAGATGAATCAGAGAGAACTGAAATATAAATACTGATGCTAGTTCTATTGAATTCAAGATTTCTACATTCTGGAGTTCTAAAAGCTGCATTTCCCAGGCTTGTCTTTTGGGAGTATTTTATAAAGGTTCCCTTGAGAGTCAGGACTGGAGAGGTCAGAGATGGAAGAGTTGTTCTGTGGAACATATTCCTCCCATGGTGATTAAAGATTCCTGTCCTTTACCAATCGTCTGCATGGTCCACCCTGGTACACAGTTATTTCTTCTGTATCACTGGAAAGTGGTCAAGCCCAGGAATCCACTAATATTTTATAGGAAACACATTGATGATAGGAATTGCTATTTTAAAATTCTTTCTTCTGCCATATTACTGTTGTACCAATAGGGCAATAAAATTGTGGAGGAAACACAGATCTTTTTAAATATGATAAAGTATGGTTTCTTTTTTCTGTTATTTATTTATTTAGAATTAAACCATGAAATTGTAAATTCAGGAACACAGCTTTATAGCACTAGAGCATCTCTTCCCTGTGCCTTCTTTTCAAACAAATAATGCTACAAAGTCTTAAGACTAAATGAAAGATAAGATTGACTCTTCTGAAGCTGATCCATTCACCAGCTTCAGACCAAGACTGAATTGCCCCTTCAAGTAATTCTTGCCGATTAACAGAATCTAATCTTTCATTCAGAAAAATCTATTCATGAAAGTTCAGTGCTTGCTTTTCTAGGGTTTCAAATGCAGTGTGATAGTGGGAACATTAGCATCATTGAGTTATGTTCTGAAACTAATTTTCCTCTTGCTTGTATTTTTTTCTTCCAATCTTTGTCACAAATTTAATGGATGCAAATTAAATTCAGCACTGTAAGGGGAAAAAATGTATCTTTGGCTGCAAGCCTTTTGAAAGTAGTTGTGCTATGAATTTTGGCCTTTTTTGTTCATTTCCAAGCAAATGTGTTTGTCTTTTGTTAACATCTAAGATGAGCAGTCTGACCTCCCTTGAAACAGTTTCAGTGACAGAAATCTGGGTGATATAATGCATCAAATAAAATGGCTTGACCCCCACATAAATACATTTCATCTTCAAAGCGTAATTATGGCAGCTTAATGAGAACAAATCTTAAATTAATTGCTTTTTTGTTATTCTTGGTGTCCTTCAGCAGGGCCTTAGTTTGATTTTAATGACATTCAGGAAGAGATTAATTGTCAAGGTTTTCTGTTTCTCACTTACCTTTTTAAATGCTTCCTTCACAACTTCTATATCGTGTCTTGTTTGAATGGGATAAAGTATATATAACATCAGCTATTGCCTAAGTTTTACTTATTTCACTTTCCCAGTTGCTGTCTCTGGAACAAGTACTCATCAGACTTTTCTCTGAGAATGCCTGATGAGATGACACAGTTTGTGGTTTGTCTGAATCCATCCAGCTCATGTCCTCTGTCTTAAGGCAAACAGGCAGTGTGGTGCTTGGAATTTCCATAAAGGGGATTGTTGAAGTAAATGGCTTCTACATTCACATCAAATTCTATTGCTTTTACAGGGCCGTACATGCTTCTGAAACTGTTAAAGCCATAATTCTATTGTCCCAGTGTTTATTTTGATTGGGGAAAAAAACAAAAACAAAACAAAAAAAAACAACATAGGAACCTGACCCATTTGGATTCAACTTTCACTAGTGTAAATCCCTATAAGCAATAATAAAAAATTATTGCTTTTTATATCCCCTAGTGCCAAATGTTGATGCTTTTCAGTATTTGCATTTCTTATAAAGATTTCCTTGTTAAAAATCTGAGGAGTTTCACTGGAATACACACGCATTTCTGGGTTATTTTTTAAATCCTCAACCAAATTTAACCAAAATTAGTTCAGTCTGAAAATGCAGATCCTTGATTTGGATAATATTTCAATGTTTTCACTGACCTTTTTTATACTTATTGCTGGTTTAGAATTATAAAAAACTGTAAAGATTTCCACACCCTAAGAATGACATAATGAAATACAAACAGCAAACCTAGCTAAAAATTTAGAATAAATTAATAAAATTTTGGATTGTTTCTATTCTTTCCACAATAATCACTGAGTATATTGGACTTAGAATGTTTAAAAGATTTAAAAGTCCTGTTGTACTGTGATCATGGGCAACAACTTCATTGTTTTCAAAGATTTTTAAACTGCAACTTTCTTCAGTTTTGATCTTGGTAGTCCCAGTCAACACCTATTCCAAGAAATTTGCTTCTCTGATAATTAATCAGCTAATTTCTGGCCTGTATTTAGCTATGGTTATCTTCATGTATTTGCTGTTGTTTCAACATTGTCCTTCACTTTCATTTTTCATGTGTCCCACAGTTTAGTCATGTATTTCCACAGAGCAATCAAATGCATCATTCTTCTACCCACATTAAATCTTACAAACTCTTTTAGTCTCTTCTAAGACAGGTTTGCTATTCCTTCATCATTCTTGCAATTTTTTTCTGCCATTACCTCAATCTGTAATTATAAATAGTCTTTCTGGTGCTGTAAAAGATATTTTTTTCTTCTGTTTTTCCAAAATTACAGACACTGCAGATGTCTATGGACTGGATTGAAAACATTACTGAATGACTTCAGTTCAGCTTGCATTCAGATTAGATCCACCTTGCATTTTATCAACAACATAAAATCTAGAGGTAAAATTGAATAAATAAGCTGTTGAATGGGTTAATAATATTATGGACTATTTAAATTCCCCATGCCATTTAAACTGAAAATTACTTGTGATTAATTGAAAATCTTAAAAATAACTAAAGACATATTTGAATTTATTTTCTGTGGGAAAAAATAAATAGCCAGTTGTAAACTATGATAAATAAAACTGGCAACCACATACATAAAACATACCCATAAAACGTCACTCTCTTTCATCTGGGTTTGTGTAACACACTGTTAATTGGTGCTAGCTGGAAAAATACTAGGGCTGCCTAGATTCTATTAATTTCTTCTTTTTAAGTCCTACTTGTATTTTGAAGTTACATTTTCAGTGCCATTTTAAGTGATAGGGAAAATGATTGAGGCAGAAGGCAACCTCTATTTTTTAAGAGCCTGCAGTACTTAAATATTGAAGATACTTTGAAGTACTCAGCTTTCTTACAATTTATGCTTTCCTCAAAACAAAAATAAGTCTTAGAAAACAGATAATAAACACTAGAGCACTGAAGATAATTTGAATTCTCAGGCAGGAGAACCTACATACCTTTTCAGACTCAGTATACCTAAAATCGAGCACTTGCATAGGCGTTGTGCTGAAAGTAATCTATTTTTAAACTTTCTTTGTTATGCCAGTACATCTACTCGGACTGGAGAACCGAGTATTGTGGGGGTTTATTGCAGGTCTCTTCTTATAAAAAGAAATATAATAGAGTCCGATAACTAGAAAATACTATTATAGAAGATAGAAATTATTTTGCATAGATAGGGATTATTTCATCAAGTCTTTTTTTTTTTCAATTGTATTTAAGATGCATGTACCATAGCAGTCCCTGAGGTCGCTTTCAAGCAAAATAAAAGGAATAACAGAATAGAAGCCTAGAGTAGGAGAGGAGAATAAGAGTCCTTTAAGGACTGCTGATCTCAGTGAAGAAATAACAAAAATCAGACTGGAATAATGTGTCAGGCAGGGAATTAGCCCAGCAGAATTTCCTTGCTAATTAGGAAATAAGGTATCTTAATTAGTCATCCTGCAAAACAGTGACTGTGGACCCAGCTTTCAGAGGTTTTTTTACCACTAGATGATTACCTTATTAATGTGTGAATGGGTAGATTTACTAGATGCATGAGAAACTGTAATTGAATATTGACTGATTCGATGTTATTAGTAATATTAATCAAATGCAATATAACCCATATAATTGTCATAAGATACACCTATTTTATGACTAAAGGAGATTTGCCCTCATGTACCTGATCATCAGTCCTATGATACAGACTTTTGAAATTTGATTTTATTTTTCATCATGTTAAAATTAGTAAGCTGCATTTTCAAGGTCATCAGTATTTAGGTACATGACAAGCCAACAGAAAAAAAAAAAAATCACATAAATAATGGCCTCTTCCTCTTAAGAAAATGTTCTATCTCTGTGTGGGGAAAAAAAAAATAATCATCATCATAAGTTATTAGATAAATAAATTTTATAGATAAGAAAAAGTGCTTTGTGAATTCTGCTGAGAATAGAGCTGTATTTTGTAGCTATTCCTTTTTGGGTTGTTCAACTTAAGATTGAAGTCTTAAAGTCTTAATGTTATCTTACTTATACATGGTTCAATATTTTTTCTTTTTTTAATAGAAGAGATGCATTGTCAATTCTATGATAAATACTGAATTCTCCTGTACTCATGTTTCCCCATTTTCAGCTAAACATACAAGCAAAAATATCTTCTGCTGTAACATGAAGAAAAAAATCTATACTTTGATTTTCCTCTAACCCAAGAGGAAACCCAAGTGTTTTAGCAAGAATATCACTTCATCTCTTTGTAACTCAGTTTCCTATGAGCAGAGAAAGACAATGATTGCCTCAAATATGTGTTTAGAGGCCTAATTAAGTACTTGTTTGTATCATTCTGAGATCCTCAGAGGAAAGCAATTACACTGTGCGTATGAAAAATATTACTATACTAATTAATTCATTATTGAAAAATGACATGATTATCTGACATATTCTAAATATAATTGCAGCCATTACTATTTTTAAGGCTCCCTTTCAACTTGCATGGAATTTCACACCTGAGAAAGAAAAACGTACTCCTAATTGAATCATCAGTTCTATGAATAATCCAGCGAAATCACCTTGTGCACAATACATTGCTAGGCTGCGTTTTTCCTGTATGCACTTTCATCCAGTAAAGTGACAGCTTAGGAAAGAAGGTTAATAATAGAATGCTATTATGTTAGGAGAAAGGGTTGCTTTTTTTTCTTTTTTTCTCTTTTATTAGTATAAGTCTGTGCTAAATCTTCATGTTTCAGAAAGGCCTCATTAAATGAATCCTGCAATTCATTTGCAGAAGTGAACCAAAAATGGGAATTAATTTCATGTCTCAGTGTCTTCTGTTGGATCACCGATTACTTTCTTTCCTACAACTGACTTTCCACTTTTATTACATCATTATTTTTTTTCACTCAAGGGTTCTTTCAGTATTAGAACCTTGAGCTAATGATTTATGGTTTTAAACAAATGTTTCTTTAGGGATGAAAATATGTTACTTCCTACCACTAAAATAATATTACATGTGATTTGCTCCGTATGACAAGACTTCAGTTTACAAAGTTCTTATGAAAAGTATCCTAATATAAAACTTGGAGAGTATTTGACATGTCTGCATCTCAGTTGTAATAGACATCTTCAGCAACAGCATAATTTGAACACTCATTTGAGCTGCATAGGTAGTTTTGCAGCTCTGCTGCTCCTTAAGATTATGGGTCAAGGTCAAAAAATAATTCTTAAGATCATAAAAACTATTTTTTTCACATCATATGTCACTATATAAAGGAAAGCAATGCTTTAACCATGCAGATACTTTAGAAAATGAGACAATCAATAGCAGGGCACTGAGCACTCTATAAGAAACGTGCTGAGGAGCTGTAGGAAGAATATAGAGACTGTGAGAAGCTGCTTGCCAGTACTTGCAAGGAACAGATACTAGGCAAGTGCTTTGCTTCTCTGTTTTATGATAGCGCATAGGAAAATAGTAACATTTAGGCATTCTGAAAGTCAGGTCTGTGGGCTAAATAGAAGGAGAAAAATTTGACATCTATACAACCTCCTTCAGTGTCTGTGAAATGTTGTGAATATTGCTGTGTTTTCAAATATATCAACAAATCTCATATCCTCATATAAACGTTTAAGATTCAGTGAAGATATTTTATATGGCTTTAATCTAGAGCATTGTTAAAAATGACAGTGGTACTAAAACAAGGTAGGGTGGACTGAGGCAGAATTCTGCTTTTGTCTTTTAAATAACAACAGAAAAGATAACACCTATTCTCTAACCCATGTCCCTGTGTATTATTGTCATTTAAAAAAATGTGTACAGAAATATAGGAGAAATATAAAGTTAAACATAAATTGATTTACTCGGAGCAGATGGAGCAACTGTCTTCAGATGTGCTAACAGTTAAAGTACTTTTAGAAACATTAACACTCTTGTATTTTCTTTTATAAATATCACCGCTGGGTACAAAAAGATGTCAGGCTGATCAGCAGAAGCAGTGGGAATTAATGCAGTCTTTTTCTTTCTACTAAATTTGTGCTAGTACTTTTAATTAGCATAACAGCTGATTAGGAATAGGTGCTACGTATAGCAGGGTAGGGTACTAGTTATATGTCATCTTTGAACAAATTTTGAATATTCCTGAATATCATTGCAACTAAATGCCACAGAGGAGTTATTTGGCTAACAAAATGTTGTATGTAAGATTTCCCAGAAGAGAAAGATTCACCTTCTTGCTATAGAAAACAGTAATAAAAATAACTACATGATATGTATCTGTTCCCCCTGAGGAAGGTACCTTGATTTGACTCAATTTTGTTGCAATTTTCCTCATCAAATTATAATTAAAAAAAATTATTAAGGTGAGATTCACACCAAAGTTTTGTAATAACATGTATGGGATAAGGTTAGAGTCATCACTTCAGAAAGTATTTACCACACTTGTATGAGAATCTTCTTGATGCATAAGGTTAGGTCTCAGATGCCAACTTCTGCAGATGTTTTATTATTCCATTTTTATTTAACATCTGGAGCAGAAGCCTGTCCAGACCTATATTAATTAGTTTCAGCCAGGAATTAGATACAGTTTGAACAAGGACAGCCTTTTCTTTACAGCAAATAAAATAGGAAGAAATCCAGATTCATGTCTATAATTTTGGGTACTACTTAAACCTGAGCACCATTATTAGCTGCTGTTTTCAATGTGGCAATTTGTTCAGGCTCACTGTAAAATTTATGATGTACAAAATCCAAAATGGAAGAGAGCTGGGGGGAAAAAAAAAAAAAAAGATTCAACATACTCAGATTTTCATCAGATTACAGGTCAGACTAATAAGGATTTGTTGCCCTTAAAGAACATGAAGAATTCTCTGCCTTTTCTGATAAGACACATCACTTTTAGTAACTCAGGGAGTGGATCTGGCCTTCTGATGTTCTCCATGTAGCCCAGATGATAGGATCATACAGTACTGATCTCCTGGTACAACAGTGAAGATGGAAGTGTTCTACTTTAGTGATCAAACAGATATTACCATGTTGTTAAATGTCCTTGTACCTACATAGCCAATTTACATGGTATCGAGCATTGTGTAACTACCTTTAAAGGCATATGCCTTAACCTGTGAGAGGGCTAGATGTGGCTAAAAAGAAGTTGCTGAACATCAGCTAGAGGTATATCACTGCTCAAAAGTATCCAAATAAAAATATTTCAGTGTAAAGAAGAAATTCACTTCAGAGATCCACAAATGCTTCACAACTTTTTAGCTCATTATAGAAGGTCACATTGATCTACTACCTTTGATACTAGTACGAATTTTACTACTTCCTTTGCATTAAGGCCATAGCATTACTTCAAATTACTTCCCTAACCACATTTGGTATCTCATAAATTCAGCAGGCAGGTAAAATAAAAAAGTTTTATAAAGCATAAGTGCAAGTGTCTTGGTAATGAAATTATTTCTGAGTTCTTGCTTATATAGCTGTCTAAGTGTGGCAAAAAAAATTATTTCCAAACAACCAAGCAGCAACACAACAATTCTACCAACTCCAGGTATATAAATACTTTACTATTTTTTTTTGCATGTGATATGGGCTACTTTAATATGTGACACTGTTATTTTGCTTTTTGGGGAGTGATTTTTAACAAAAATTGTAAATTGATTCAACTATTTGTATAAAAAAAGCGATGCTATTAAGCTATGGAGGTCTGGGTACACAGAAAGAAGTTTCTGGATTTTGTGCTTCTTTCTGTCATGTTAATCAATATGAGCTGCATTTGGGCATGAACCATGAGTTGGCTTCACCACCTGTTCTCACTAACCCTGTTCTTCAGTCAATGTGACTAAGAGTTCTCTTCTGTCAATGTTGACTACTTTGAGATACAGTTTGCCCCCACACACACCTTTCTTTAAAACACTGAAGCACACATTCTACTTACAGTGCTTGCAACTTTGCACAAAATAATCTCATATCATAAAATAAGAACTGGCATAATCACTTTGGTGTGTAATCCTTTGCCTCTTCGTCATATGTTTTCTTACCTGCAAAGGTACAGTGTAATGCCTTAAGCAGAATTGCTAAAGTTAATTAATATCAAATATATAATATGAAAATCAAGTCACTAAAATTAGATTTTTTTTTCTGCAAAGTTTAAAACATCTTTTCACAAATGTGGAGAATGTAAAGGAATAGGTTTTGTTTCTCAGTGGCATGTGTAATATAAACATTTGAATTCACTGATTTTCAGTGAATTTGATTCACTGAAATAATCTGAACTTGCAATACTTTGAATAATACCTTCAATTCAGAATGAATTTACTTTAGCTAGAGAATTGGCTGCATTTTGGTAAAACAGAATTAATGAAAAAAAAAGAGTAAAACATAGCAAGCAGACTGATTTATATTTGGAACAAAATACAAACAGTTAAGCTGTTAACTGCAATCTGGCTGGCGGATATTTCATGCTTCATTAGTGAGAATTATCTTAATTTGAACTAATGATGCTATGCTGTTGAACTCAGTAATACAAAATAATTAAATTAAAATAATATAGTTTAAAAACATAAAAATTATAAAATCTTACAAAATATTAGTCAAAGCTTCATTTCAGCAGAACCCCCAAACTCTCATTGTAGTCATAAAACTAATATTAAAGTACTAACACTTCAAGCAAGAAATAATCTCTGCCCTGAGGCATCTACATTGGAAAACATTAATTTAGATAGAAAGACTAAATGATTTTTTTTATTTTAAAAAAATAAAAGACTCTTAACAATATCAGGTCATAATATACTGTGGAATGTATATAATTTTTTGACTGATTACTATTAATTTATGGAAATACACTCCCATAACTAGGAACAGATTTGGTCCACAGAGCAAGCAGAGATTAAATCTAAGCTATAAGCAATTTCCAATGTTGCAATGAACATTTTTAAGAATAAAACTCATGCTTCCTATAAAGCTACCTAGGACAAAAGAACTTCAAAGTATTTGTAGAGCATACTACAGGTATGAACAATAAACTGAAGAGATAAGCAGCAACTGATCATACATCTTTACAGTGAAAGATAGATATTGAACCTACATTAACAGCTAATCAGCTCTGAAACCATATTAAATTATACTACTGGATTTAAACTATAAAATTATTATTCAAAGATTAATTGGTCTAAAACTTGGGTAAAAGTGCTAGTACAGAAAATATGGAACAATTAACTTCAAAGATATAGCTGAATTAAATGAATTTGGTTGGCTTCAATGATAAATTTAATTGTATCTAAGGTGATGGGACATGAGCCTACAAAACGAGAATTAAACCAGGACTACTATAGAACAATTCCATAAAATGCAGAGTCTCAGTGATACAAGTAGCAAACAATGCTCAGTTTCAAAGCTCATAAAATAACCCAAACCCATAGGGGATTACATTAAGACTGTATGTTGTGACTACTGCATAACATAAAATCAATGGACAAGCATAGAAAGGTAACATTGAAAGAAAGCAACCTGTAATCTCAAGCCATGTCACTTCCATTCAGAGCTGTTGAAATTGATGCAGACCCAAGGCATATGGATGAGACTTCAGAGAATAAGACTAGTGAATCCAAGGGTAAAGGAAATAAATTAAAATGTGCTAGACGAATTTGTTATGATAGATACATACATGAGTTATACTACTTCAGTTAAAGATGATGGGAAATTAACGTATAATGATTGAGCTGTAGTTAAACACAATATGAAACAGTGCCTCTGTTAACATGAATCAAAGCAGCTATGCAACATTAAAGTGAGATATGCAGCAATATGTAGAGAAACTTTATAGAAGGGTACATGTAAGATGGTTTAACAACCACTTTATGATGTTGCTGAACATTACATACAATATTGCACTGAATATATAGTCTGGAGAATTAAAACCAGAGAACCAGCTAAGACTTCTGAAACAAATTAAATATTTGGTTTAAATCCACAGAAAAGTAAATTAATGAAACATAGCCTGGAGTAGAAGTTAACATTTTTCTCATTATAAAATAGGGGTTACCTGAAGCTCTAGCAACGGACAACAGTTAAACAAAACTCCAATTCCATATAACTAAAGCCAAAATAAGCTTTATTGAAGACTGAACATGAGAATAACCGGGGTTTACCACCACTCAACCCTAAATGTGTTAAAACTCAACCTCATTACTCCAAATTCATATAAGAAATTCCTCAGCTGCAAAATTTGGATTGATATTGGAATTTATGCAAATCTTCTGGATAGTTTGTCTTGGGTATTAACTAGTGTTTATGGTTATCAAGTAAATGTTATCATGATATCATTTTCAAATATACTCTGTAATGCACAGGGTTAGATGAATTACACTGGTAGGAGAACTTTTATATTGATGGAGTACTAGTACTTGCCACAGGGATACAAAGGATCAAGAATATTTGCTTGCATTCACCTTGGGATTCATCTTGACACATGCAATAAAAGAACCACTGACAAAGTCTTTGTTTGAAGACAGATTTGGCATGAAAATATATTAGGACTTGAAAGCTGATCATTTCACATGAAATCTCAGCTCCATTAAAGTCAATGGAAAAATTTGCAATAGCTTCAGTGGGACTAGGAAATTTGTTGTTTTAAATGTTTCTTTATTGGTATTGACCAGTAAATAGCAGAGGTACCTGTTTTCATGCTTCCATACTTTAAAACATATTAAAAAAATGATTAACAGTTTTGCTTTTTCAACACTCCCCACTTCCTGAACTCCTTATCTCATAAATACCAGCTTGATTTCCAGAAGACTAAGGATAAAAGAAATTATGTATGGATATTTTTATGATTCATCTATCAGCTGTTTAAAAACAGAAGATATTTTCTTGCTATATACTGCAAAATATCTCTCTACACACTTATATATGAAGAACTGTGTTGGTCAGTAGTGGATAATAAGCAAATCCTATACAGCAATCACAACTGTATGCCTGAATGTACGTTGCATGGATTATCTATTCCAGGTTTTATCTGGAATAGTTTAGCTGATATGTTTCTCAGGAAATAGGACAAAATTTTCTGTGTAACTATGTTCCTTATATTTCCTGTGTAATAAAAATAGTGAAGACATTGGCTGCCATTGTGAGACAAATGTTCTGCTTTCCACCACTGTGTAAGATCTGATTCTCATTCCTTTATCTGACATTTTAAAATAAAGTACTTCAATATAACACATTTTCTGTGTTGCAGTACCGAAGATTTTACATGCTTACTGTTAGAGGAGATTTTAAAACAAAACATGGTGAAGGTGTTGTTTGATTTGCAGAGACAATACCTACCACAAAATTGGATGAAATAATGAAAAGGGGGAAAAAAAAAAGAGAGTAAAAGAGCTTTCTCTAAAGCTTTCATTATCTATAAACTGTAGAACTTTATACAGTGCTATAAACCAGGGCTCATAGTAGCCCTAGCTGTATTAATAATATGCATGAATACATCAACTCTCTTGTAAAGAAATCCCTCAGGAACAACACTTATCATTAAATTATAATTATTTCACTAGTGAAATAGAGCAGTTGTTTTACAGTAGGAGTCAAAAAATTGCCAAAACCCAAAAACCCAAAACTTGCTTAAAAAAAGCTTTTGCCACAGCTAAAAATGGCTGTGAAATTTTAGAAAGACCCCTTTGCAGCTAGCTTCAGTAGAATTTAGTTAAGCTAGCTGCAGTCATTTTTTAAAAGGTAAAAAAACCTTTATGAACATTCTGTCTTAGGAAACTGATTAATGCAAAGGTAAAAAAAAAATGCAGAGTATTTGTCTTAAATAAAAAGCAGTTAACTAGCAACGGCACACTTTATGGTTTGAAGTCTGAGGCGTTATATCTGTAGGCATATTTAGACTCTTGATAAATAAAATTTATTTTCGCAGAGACAAGCCAGCCATAGCAACTCTTATCCACATTAACCAGATGTGGATACTTAACTTAAACCAAAAGAAACAGAATTTAATTTCTTGATCTTTTGAGTGTAAGTGACGGACAGAAAAAAGTGACTAGATTTAAGCTGTTGAATGTAAGGTAGTTCATTTGTCCTGGGCCACAGAGCCAATTTGTGTGAGAATTTAATATGGAATCCAAGCCTTCCAGTTCTTAGCCCTCTGGTCTTAACCACAATCAATACTAAACTCTTTCTCAAGCAGCCTAAAGTTAATGAACTTTCCTATTCATGGATATAAAATAAATTACTTTTTCCTTTTGGATTCTTAGATCAGGCAGAGAACCACAGTTTTAGCTTAAAAGTAAGAGGTCTGTAATTCACTATACCACCTCTTTTCTTTACAGATATTCAAGCATTTTTGTTCCTCTTACTGAGAAACATTGACAAATTAAAGTTTAGACAAGTTTCAAAGGAGGAACTCAAGAATATTAAATAGTTTGATAATTTATTGGCTAAACACTATGTTTATTATATATACTTCAACTCTCATCTATCATCTTATGTATCATATATAGGTGTATTAGGTAACTAACCTACCCTTTTACATTGGATCTTCCTTTAGTATGATCAAGTCCTATAACTTACTTTCTTTTGAGTTTACCAGTTGCAAAATTTGAAGCAGGCAAAGAATACAAGTGAACTTCCAGTAATAAAACCAAAGTGGGGAAATGAACATACCTTTTCTTTCCTACCGTCACAGCCTTTCTTTGCTTTTACCAAAAAGAAGAAAATAAAGCTGGAAGCCCATTCCATAAAGTTCAGTAGAAGGGGTGAAAACTGTTTGGTTAACAACCTTTTCTGTTTCTCCATTCTTCATGCTTCAGCCAAGTGATAGAAGTAAATATAGGTTGCAGATCTAAGCAAAGAAACAAAATAAGCCTTAATAAAGCTGTACTTGTCTTTCTCTCCCCCTTTCCCTTTGTTTTTGTTTTTCTTTGTGTTTCACCCACATTCAAGGCCAAGGAAGAAAATGACCTCATGAATGCAGCTTTTTATTGGCAACATCAACAAATCAGCAACAGAGACCAGGAGGAAAAGCTCTTTTTATTGTTTCTTAGTCCATAAAACGAAATAGTAGGGTTTAGATTGAAGAAAAATATGTGTTAGTCAGACCTCCTGACTTAAAGCAATTTATCAAGTTTCACAGAGCTATTCCTCTATATACTACTTTTCTCAGTTTCTTTAAATATAATAACAGTAAGGAATCTTCATTTATTGTTTCTTCTGCACCGCTGGCTGGAAGTTATTCAGAGCTGTGATTGTGCAAAGCTGCCCTTGGGCTATGTCAAGTGTCTCTACACTGGCTGGACTAGTGTCTATCCTAAAAAAGGTCATATCTTTTCATACATTTTCTTTGTAGTGAAAGCTCTAAAAGTGATGATACCAACACATTTACTATATTTTACTGTATACTTGAGAAACAGTATAACATTTTTGTGCCTGAAGGTGACCAGAACATTTGCCGACAGTGGTGATGTTTCCAGGGTAAAGCATGAGTTTAACTGCAGTTTCTTGTGTTTCTCAGGAGTGTCCTAACCATACGGTTACTGGCTATTCCAGAGATCCCTCCTTAAAAAAAAAAAAAAAAAAAAAAAAAAAAACAAAAGGGGTGGTGGTAGTAGTGGTGGTGGCAGTATTCATTATTGCAAATTTTTAATTTTTTT
>JAVJGJ010000060.1:47869736-47888444 GCA_035590215.1 Microhierax caerulescens | reverse complement strand
TTTTACTATCAGCCAGCATCTACTGTCAGTACTGTAACTCTGGCAAGGGCAAAAAAAGGCAAAAAAGGGGTGGTGGTAGTAGTGGTGGTGGCAGTCTTCCTTCTTGCAAAGTTTTAATTTTGATGACAAGTATTTTCTCACAAAAAATCATCCTAAATAAATAAAACAGCAATGACACAGGAAACCAAAAAACTAATCAGAACAGCTAATTTTGAAGGCTTGTCGCTGTTGGGGAATGCCAACAATTTTGTTACAAGTTGTGTTCCCAACAATATTAAATGTTAAAGATATAATGGTGTTTATTCTATTGTTATTCTAACTGGGAAGCTACATATTTGGTCACAAGTGTTCTATATATTAGATTCTTGCACAACTTAGGTGTAGTGTTTGCCGGCTACTTTTGTTTAACTATTCAGTGTTCAGTCATTACTTCGATAAAACATTTGCATACATTAATCCATCTGCAGTCCTATACCTTAGTTCATTTTGACTGCGAAGTTAAGATCACATTTCAATATTGTCTTGACCAGAGTCTTAATTCCCTTTACAAGTGTATTTTTCATATGTACTTTAGATGTTATCAACACATGTAAGTGTCCTGAGGATTCATATGAAGTTTAAGCAATCTGCAAATTCTGTGTGCAAAGCACAATCCAGCAACATTAGCTCAGAGGACAGTATTCCACGTATGAGATATTAAATACCTAGGTATTCATTGCTAATTTTGAAAATACATTTTCAACAGTTACCAATGTAAAAAGTTTCATTGCAGTCTGCAGGTTTTGTGGTTCCCATCTTTGTATTGATAATAGCAATTAAGAGAAAGAGGATAGAAAGTGAATCAGTCATGCCCTGTGATTAGTAGACTGAAATGCATCTTTTCATCTCTCTCCCACCATATAATGAATATAGAACTAAAAAGGATTTTTCTGATGAAATTGAGCTTTTGTCACAAAATACTCATCTGCCAAAGGGAAGCATTTTGCAAAGCAGATTGTTTTTGATAAATTGCTGATGAAATGCAGAAAGGCTGCAAAAAACAACCTGCCTGATTTTTCTGCCTGCTCACCTATGGGGCTGCCAGAGTCCGAGAACATTTTGGAAAAGGAAAGAACACTTCGGGCACACATCTTTGGAGACAAGTGAGTGTGAAGACATGGATCTAAAACCAAACAAAACCAAAACTATCCTTCCTAAATGTAAACAGTAAGAGGAACACAATATAAGAACAACCAGCTGTCTCATACATGGTTATCAGAGTTTTGTATGCAACTAGAGCTACAAAGGGAAGAGATTTTATAAAAATAAAATTCCACTGACTTTAGAACAGTTAGGTAATATGCTAGAGGAAAGCATCTCTGTACTTTGTGAAAAGTCCTCCAAGACCTCTATAGTGAATAACCAAGTTCCCTTTTGTGTGACCAGACAGTATCAAGTATGCATGCAATGCTCATTTAGGAAACTTTCACGTATAAAATATTCCACCTCCCTTCACAAGTAGCCTTGCTCCAAATATTCTTGCAGGCTTCTAGATTCAGAAAAGTATATGCATACAGGACCTCAATGTTTTCTGCTCCATACAGCACAAGCCAAGAAAAAATTGTAATAAAGTAAAAATGTTCATTCTGCATTGGTAATATTTTTCATAGGAAACTTTTGAGGGAAAACCTTGATACTACTACTTTAATTGTTTATTTCCACTCCACTTAATGTCCGAGAGCTGACAAGATTGTAGCAGTGACGGCAGATAATTACTACACAGGTATTTGCTCCTAATAAAATACATGTCTCTAGGCAGTACTCAGAGTATAACAGTTTTCCAATCCATCATATATTTGCTGGGAAATACACTTTAAACATGTCATGCCTCCTGACCGTAAGTAGAATGCTGCTTGCTGAGAAGATACCGTGGGAGTGTTCTGCATCTAACTAGTGATGGATGAGCACCCCAGCAAGCAGATACCAGCTTGCCTTGCATGGCTAATCCCCATACTCAGACCTTTCACCCTCTTCTATCTACAGTGAGCAGATTAAAAGGCAATATGGAAGCAGGCCCAGCTGCTATACTGAAAAGCTGTAGAAAAGCTCAGTTCTCATTTGATCATTCAGGATCTAAAAATACAACTCAAAAGAGAGAGTATTTCTTTGTCGGTGTGGCTTCCGCTGACACAGCTTAGAGATGGTCAAAGTTAAAATCAAATGAGCAAAATTAGAAATAATCACAGCCTGTCCAAATCAACCAGTTCAAGGAAACAGGGCTAAATACTGAAGAGACAGAAAAGGCAGTCTAGCTTATGCAAAACACTTCCTTTTAGTGCCAGACTTTCTGCTGTTTTACATTTTTTATTTACCAATCTAGCTAAAATGTACTATGTGCCAATTTCACAATTTCCAAAAACATTCTATATAAACTGATCCTTCAGTTAACTGAAAATTTCCTTTCCAATTTCATTCTACTTTTCCTATGTATTTCTTCATTTGTTACATTAAAAATATCCTTTTTCAAGTCTGCACCATAAAATGTGCTCACCACCCTCTACTGCTGGCCTGTCTATAATTTCACCTGTAATTACATTTCTTCATACCTCTCATCACTTTTGTAGTTTACTTATGAAATAGCATAACTGCCATGGTAATTCTGAACTTCTATTAGCAAAGTCACTTTAG
Organism: Microhierax caerulescens; assembly: GCA_035590215.1. NCBI lineage: Eukaryota > Metazoa > Chordata > Aves > Falconiformes > Falconidae > Microhierax > Microhierax caerulescens. The sequence continues at coordinate 47,885,777 of JAVJGJ010000060.1, read as the reverse complement.
AGAAAAGCATGCAACTGTATATGTTTTTTTCCACAGAAATGTGCAAAAGAACTGTTATCTTCATGCATAAGTCACATAGAGGTTTAATGATCCTTTTTTAATGCCTTTTTGCTACTGTAACTGCTTCTCACTTTTCTTCAAAGAATCTGTCTCTGTGGATGAATAGTGACGTTTACGATCCCCAGGTTTTTTCTTTTATCTTTATTATTGCAGATAGTAGGAAGAGGTAGAAAGGCAAAGCAACATTCTCTCACTTGTAGTGAAGCTACATATGGGCTGCACAGCCCACACATTTTTTTGTTGCTGTACTGTTTGGCCAGAAGTAACCGAGGAGAGAAAAAGACTGTTCTCCATACCAGAATCCTATAGAAGAGTCACTGAAACATGATCACTTTGGAGAAAATCTCTCTGTGTTGTTGTGATAGGCACTTCATGTTTGATTTTCTTAATGCTTTGTTTCTGAAGTATAAAATATGATTTCACTCAGCAGGAATAGTTCTGTATTCTGTCAATTATTTTAATGTAATCCATCCTAGGTAGTCCAAAGAATTCCTAAATATGTGTGATAGAAAGTGAGATTAAACGTGGTCTTGTAATGAAAGAGAGATGTATTACGTACTTGTGATTAACTGTGTTAGTTTACTTAACAGTCTAAAAATGCCAAACAATATGCCAGCTACTGCAAGAACTTACTGAGTGATTTTCACAAATAACTGGTGGAATTTCATTGCATCTTAACACTAACTGGCTTTGTCATACCCTAAGGCCATCCCATCAAGGCATTGGCAGAGTATATGAAAGACTGTCTAAAATCCCAGTAAGAAACATGAGCATTCAGAAAGGACCAGCTTTAATTCTCTCAAAGCCTTGTGGTGCTTACGAGTCCATCCTACAGGTAGACATCTAATATTTAACAATCAATTTAACCATTCTTTAAAAGGATTTTCTTTTTGGGTCCCATGAGCTACTTGCTTAAAGGCTGCCAGATCTTCAGGTGAAGTGTTTATAGACTTTGAAATGGGACAGGTCTGATGTACAATTCTTGTGACTTACCTACCCCCAGAGCTTTCTCAGATAGTTTTTCTCATTAGAATTCATTGTGAGACCTACTTTGTGGATGACATTTCTGGAAAGATGAAGCAACTTGTTCTAATTAATACCAAGCTTTATCATCATTTAAGTTTTCATTAATTGAAAGCTTCCCCCCCACCCCATTTAAGAATGATACTACAAAGTTTTCTACTGTCTGGTTAAATAAGCAAAGGGCAGGAGTCAACTATTCTGGCAGATCAATAGCTGTCCAGCTGCAGAAGTATGAGAAATCTCATCTTGTTTTAAAGGCTTTGTATCTATCCAGAAATCAAAAAGACAGGCATTCTAGCTGTAACTTTCTAATTGTAAAATTTAATTGAGAGATAGACTGGAATCCATCTTTCCATTTTGCCCTTTCCCAAACAGAACATCTCTGAAGCAATCAGGTACTTAAAGAGATTCTATTTCAAAAGTTAAACCCAGTCTCCCACCAGTATGTATTTTGAGGGTCGTAAGTCAGTGCGTCTTTCAAAATGTACCAAAGTCTTTCAGCTTTATGATTGTCCAAAATTCATGAGTGCAATGAAAGCCATTTTGAGGTCTTCTATAAGAAATAAGCAACCTATAAGAAATAAGCTGACCATGCTTCTCAACTTCCTGGTTCTCAAAGGCTTTATCACAAAAATCCAGTAGTATTAACCAGCAGTCTCTTGGTAGCCTCAGTAAAGATACAAAGACTTGAATAGACACTAAGGCTGTTCTGACTTTCCTCGCTAACGTATCCCTTTCCATAAGGGTGAATATAAATTTTCTTTCAGTATAGACATACTTCCATTGTTAATAAACACAGGAGAACATTCCCTAGATATATCAATATAGAAATTTTTTTTGCAATAATTTTATAGAAGACAGACTAATAATTAGTTCCTGAGGCTCAAGAGGATTGACCTCAGCTTTTTTTCCCTTCAAAGGCACGGGCAAGTACATTTCTCTCTAATCCTATCTGTAAAACAGAAGTAACAGTACCTACTTCCCTCACCAGAAATTTGAGAGAATATACACATTAAAATAATGGGACCTAGAAACTATAATAATAATCATAGTTAACATTTTAGCACCATTTATATCATCAGACAAGGGCAAACATCCTCTAAAACTGCAGTGCAGGATCCTAATATGTTCATCTTTCATGTTTGTATATTTTATAAAATGAAAGCTGGGGAAGTAGGAGTTTACTGCACTTCTAGAATGACATAATGACTTTTATAAGGCCAAGAACACCAAATCAACACTGATTACAAAGGACAATAGTTACCAGAGGGGGGGGAAAAGCTACGATTACTTGGTACACCTGGTCAAAGATTCGGTTTTCTCTTTCCCAGACTTCTCAGTCACCTTGTACCATTATTTTGCTTTTTTTATTATTGCTGTGTTTTGCTTTGTATATTATAACTAGATCAGGTATTGAAAATTAAGATCTCAAAAACCACTAATTGTGCTGCCCACAGACAAAGGATTATGTTTTCTGGTGGAGAATAATCAGCAGGAGCAGATGAACAACTTCCTTTCCATGCAATTATCACTAATAATGAATAGCTACACAGAAAGGCTAGATGACTCAGAGGATTTTTAAATTACAGTTATGTTACTAAAAGGACTGAATTTGTGTCTGTAGTGACCAAACTCATTAATACCTCAAAAATCAAGAAGAATGTGAAATTATTTTTTATTTTACTTTTTAGTAGACAGATGTCCATATTTAAAAACTGAACCAATACGCCCAACATAAATATATTAGTTGCTTTTTCTAGCACCCCTGAAACCTTGACATGACCTATACGTGCTAAAAACAGCCCCTTTAGGTAAGGACAGGTACTGTAGTACTGTAAGTACATCATCTTGCTGTACTTGAGCCATTCTCATTTTCAGAAAGAAAAGTATTTCAATATTGAATAATAATAAAAGAAAATTGGTACATAAAAAGAATTGTTTTTCAAAATAAGCAGTAAAAGATGATTAAAAGTTGCCAATTCCTCCTGTAAAAGTAAATATTACTTTATTTTAAAAAGTTAGTTAAAAAAAAACTTCTTGACAATTTATAAAACCAAAATAAACTCAAGGGTATGAGACATAATCTCTTAGACATACACTCTAAGTACAATGTTTAAACATTTAAATATCCAAGAAAAAGAGCAGAAAGCTTCCAACAATGCTGTGAAAGCAGTTATGTCCCATGTAATTTGTTCCATATTCAGAAGTATTCTGAATATGGAACATCTCAGTTACGCAAAATGTGGATGACAGCATCTGAAGAATGCAAAGCAGTTATTCAGCTGAGTTCTAAATATAGTAAGGCAGATAAAGAATGGCAATGGAAAAGGTAATTTATGAAAAGTAGAGCTAAAATTTGATGAAATTCTACAGAAATAGAATCCACTGTAAAAATTTTTAATCATTTCCCAAATGTCCTTTGCAATTAACTCTCTTTTCTTCCCTTTTTTAGTGGTACTAATTCTGTGGTTCATATCTGATTGCAGAAAGCTGTTGTTCTCTCACTTAAATTAAGAACTGAAGACAACAGTGTCCCTGCTTCAACATTAGACCCAAGTTCCTGAAAACACAGCTCTTATAGTGCAAGAAAAAAACCACAAAACCAAAATAGTCTGACATGCATAACATGAAAAGTAGCTGATAAGACAGACTCAACAGCTGGAGCTCAGTTAGGAGATCCAGTTTCTAATCCTCTTTGGCCTTTCACTTGACCCAAGACTTTCTTTGCTGAAGTTTGCCTAAGAACACTGTGGAGATGACATCTACTACAACAGAGATGTCGCAAGGCAGAGAGAGATTCTGTATTTAGAAGTGCTAAAGTAATACAGGGCATTCATATATACCATTTATGTAATTAAACCAAATAAGCCTCTGCTGTTATTAGTTTAGCAGTGGACAAGATACTTTATCAAGTAATCCTGTAATTTGGTCAGTTGTACAGGTCACTTGCCATATAGATACTTTGAGTTATATTACAGTATTTATTATATCATATAAGGCTGGAGAACGTGTTCAAAATAACAAGGCTGTTCAGCATACTGTACCTGCCCTGAAGGCTGGTAATTTGTATGCTGATTCACCCAATTTTGTTATTTTAACGTACTAAGCATAAGGATTCTTAAGACCAAGACTTTTCTGAGTATAATTTCAGCTGCTCAGTGAGCTTATTTGGACAAAACTCAGAGCCCTACAGATGGCAGGGAACCACCCAGGCAGAAATCCAGATGATCTGGATCAAATTATATTGAGTTACCAATTAATACAGTTTTCCTGGTCAGTATGTTTTTGTTTCTCTACCTGCAGGGATTTTATAAGAATCTCTAAGGGAATAATGCTCCCAACTCCCATTAGAAATCAATACCAGCAGAAATACTATTAGCAAGGAGGCTTTCAAAAAAAACTCAACACACAACTCAGTTAAGCTTCAAAGACTATATTTTCTCATAAACTAGCCTCATCACAATGCACTGCTGAAGTCAGAGAGCTTACAATGAAAGTTGCACCTTCTTACATTGCAGAAGAATGTGGCCTGTGAGATTAATATTCAGCAGCCACCCAAACTTGACTTAATCACTCCTTAATTTAGACAGCTTTTAACTTGCTTGTTATCCCTTCCCTGCATCTGCACTGGATAGAAATGAGGAGCGAAGAGTGGAGAATGCCTGGCAAATCCACACACATTCAGCAAGTCGATGAATATGTAATACAGTTTGCAATAATACCTAAGTAATTCTTTTATTATGAACTCAATCCAATTCTACTATTTGATTTCAGAAATGGATTTTGAACACAAGCCTGTTTGACTAATCGGATCCTCATTTCCCTATTCTTTTCTATTTAAATGCTGAGTGACAATAGTTCTGTTTGGGAAGGCAGTGATTTCATTACACCAACAGAGGGAACTGCCATTCCAGCAAAGTGACAAGAGCCAAATTGGCCAGAGGAAAGTATTCCTTCCTAGACTGAAGAGATCCACATGAAAAGTTCAAGCAAAGTGTCACCTCTCAAACAATGACAACAGGATTACAAAAATCTAATTAGCTGTTTCATTAGCTGAATCCTATCTGTGGTGACAGTAAACAATGGGTATTCGGAAACTGTCCATCCATTTTTAATACAGACACTGTCATGGAGATACTGGGTTTAATATATTCTCTGCATTGCTTCTGTTTGCAGAGCACCTTCAAGGAGGCATTTCTTCTGGTTTGTAAGAAATGGTAAAGATGTAAAAGTGCAGTCCCTCTCTAGGATCACACATTGCTGTTGTGGTTTAACTCTAGCTGGTAACCAAGTACCACAAAGCCGCTCGCTCACTCCCCCTCACACAGAGGGATGGGGAGGAGAGTTGGAAAGGAATGTAAAACTCGGGGGTTGAGAGAACAATTTAATAATTGAAATATAATAAAAATGAAAGAACAACAATAACAATTATGACAATAACAGTTATAATGCAAAGGGGAACGGAAAGACTAAAATCCAGAGGGAAAGGAAGAAAGAAACACGTGATGCACAATGCAGCTGCTCACTGCCCACCAACTGATGTCCAGCCAGTCCCCTAGCAACAATCTGCCTGCCCCAACCAACCCCCCAGGTATACCAGGCATGGTGTCCCATGGTATTGAATGTCTCTTTGGCCAGTTTAGGTCAGCTGTCCTGGCTGTATCTCCTCCCATTTCCTTGTGCCCCTCTAGCCTTTTTGCTAACAAGGCCTGAGGAATTGAAAAGTCTCACTTGAAAGCCAAAACACAGCAGTTACTAGCTCCTAAGAAGGTAATTATCTCCATCCCAGCTGAAACCAGGACAATTGCCTACATCCTGCTGAAACAGTCTTTATTTCCTACTACCCTCCACCACTCAATTGATTGCACTTCTTTTTCAGTCTGTTTGGTGGACAGGAGCACCCAAAAAGCTTCAGCACTAAATGCACATATTCAAATCTCCTAATAGACAAGTCTAATTAAGATTAATTGAACTGTTGGAGGTAAATGAAGATAGCATTCACAAGAGACTTATTTGCTTTACAATGAATAGGGCAGAGGAGGCACCCTCTTCCTTACCTGATCAAGTGCATTAATTACTTTCCCATCATAACAATCTCCATTAACCCATTATCAAAATATTACTGCTGAAAACAAGTAGTGAACTTGCATGCTGAAATAGCAGGCATATTTTACGTGAACACCAATATAGAGGCCTCTCCCCACTTCGAACTGTGGCTATTTACCTCCCTTATTCAAGACTTCCAGCTACTACAAAACTTTCTTCATCTAGCGCAATTTGTGGCCGTAGTACCTTTTCAGATTAACAATGTAAGCTCAAGTATTCCAGGCCAACATCTACTGCTGTATCGGTCAATGTTATTTTCTGTTCAAAGCACTTGGTGGTGCCAATACCACCAGTAAAAGACAGTTCCCGTACTCCAAGTTGAGACACTTGACTTGCTTATACCACAGGCAGACTAACTCTTAAAACTAAACTGTTTCAAAAGGAGGAAAGAAAAGACAATCATCATTACATCTACAAGAAAGAAGAAAACCAGGGAAAGATACTACCATAATATTTGTAAAATGTACTTTTGTACTTCATTAAGCCCTTCCATTCCAGAACTTGAAAGCTTATTGTATCATCACATGATCAGGTATTTTCTCAGCTGAATATCTCTGAACATCATTTACTCAGCAGTGAAAACCACCTAAATTATCTGTTCTCTTCTTACTTCATCCAGAGAGGCAATAATCTAGGATGTGTGTGGTTTTTTTCAATTTATTTATTTTATTTTTCTTTTTAAGAGATAAGAGAAATTCAGGTATGGAAACTAGTCCAAGCCACAGGAACACTAATGTTACTAAGGCATTCTAAATAAATCCCAGCAGAAAAAGCAGCTACTGATCTAAAAGGTGTACTGTGAACTAAAGTTAAATGTTTAACCTTGCAATAATAAGAATATTTCACCAAACAATAGCAACACGGAAAAGGTCAGACAACATTAATTTTGATTAATTTAATTTTTATTGATTCCTTCTTTCATGAAGTTCTATGAGCTTCTTAGAAATAAGCATTTTCAGTGAAGAAACATTATAGCGAACAGTCCTATAGTAACAGCAAGACTTCAGAAGTGATGTGGCTGTCTATACTTCTGTTATTTCACTGTAACTGTCTCAAAAGTACAGAGTAACTTGGTATTAAAGAACAAAATCAGTATTTCTTAAAGAACAGACATACCATAAACCAGTAGCTGAAGGAAGAAAACATGTAGTTTCTACTTGGGGTGAAAACAGAAGCTTTCCATCATAAACAAAATCCATATTTTCCTTAAAATTATTTTGAAGAATTCACCATAAAACCAAAAATTATACTGGGAAATAGAAGCAGGGCATCAGATAACAAATTAGCAAAGGCTTCTCAAATGAATCCAATTATAAGGAAAAAGCAATGGAAAATACCCCAGAAATTTTAATTTAATCTCTGTCAATTGAATGAAAGAAGTATCTCAGAAAAGTAGTTTAACTCTTAATAAACTGGAATGTGGTACTAGCTCAGTATCATACATACAGGAAATAATTCAATCTTCTTAGGTTTAGCAACCTACAGAAAACTTTCCTTTTACCCCTTGATCCCAGCTCAAGATAAAAAACTCCATTCTGTGAATGTTAAAGACAATCTCCTAATAGGATTAAAACAAACATATGAGAAAGAAATCAGAATCAGACATAATTGAAGCTGGCTCTGGCTTTACCTTCATTTCCTAGCAGACCTGCTACTACCACAGTCCAAAAGGAACTGAGAACTTCAGAAAGCAGGTCCCATAATCCCTTAGAGAAGGTCCCATCAGGCCTCAGTTTAAAGGGGCAGTAACTCCTGCCTTCCCAAATAGCACAGGTTGGATGGTCTAGTAATAACCAGTGAAAGACAAGAATACCTGAGTGGAGGTGAGTAACAGGGTATGCGCATGTTTGTGAAATGGCACCCACTCTCTTTAGGAACAGATTGGTATCTAAAGCAAAAGCCCGTGCATTTAGGTAGAATGGACTTCAGAGTCACACCAGCTTCTGGTCTGAAAAAGAACTGTAACAAATTCTACAGAAGGAAAGAGTAGCAGAGTACTGCTACTACTGCATAAGTTAAAACTGGCAATGAAGTAGAAGACAGGTATGGCCGTGGGTAAGTAAGTAAAGATATTGTCAGCAGCCAGGAAGGCTTGGAGAGAGCAAATTAAAAAGTAATTATGGATTAGTAGTGTATTTCATGGGTTCAAAACTGTCTCACTTGGACTGATGAATTGTCACCATGACATTCATGTTGTGTTCAAAGAACATTTCTACCAGCTTTCTTCTCTCCCAATTTAGCAATTATTAAGAAAATGGTTCCTGGCAATCGCACAACTTTCCAGCTACCTTCTTTGCCATTATTTGGGCTACTTATGCAAAGCAGTAACTTTTTGTTTATTTGTTTTTTCCCTTCAAATGTAATTTTGGAATGTTTAATCCATTTTCCTAGTTCAGGAAATGTAATTTAGAAACAGTTTTAGACCACAAGTATGCTGCCATTAAAGGTCTTTACTGTCTTTGCTTTGAAGTTGTTTGACTTTTCCACATAAGTGGGTTTTAAGTACAATAAGAATTTCTAGGATCTGAGACTGAAATACATTGTCTTAAGAATTTTCAAGATCTAATACTTATAGTTCACACAGGGACATCAAAACCTAACCAAATTGTTTATTAATGTCTTTAATATAATTCCCTCAAAATTATTTTGAAAATGAAAATTTAGCTGTGAATTCTGTAGGTATTGAGACAGAACAGAATCCAGCTCATTAACTCCTCTGGCTCTACAGTGCAAACAGAAGTAAAAACTGTTTAGGAAAGAAAAACAAGCTAATAAACCTTGCAGACAGACCTGCCATCGAAAATGCACAAACTCTGAATCTGCTTCATCCTCAAAAAAATGTACTGTGAAGCTTTGCCATGCCCAAATCTTAGTCAGAGTTCTTAACAGAAACCAGTTCAAGACAGATATGTAAGTATAGATTCAGCGGTGAGTTATGTGCCCAGGAGTGAAATGCCATACCACATGTTTAGGTTTTTGGCTGTCAGTACCAAGTCTAAAGATAAAAGCTTCTCTAAATTTCTCTAAATTTGGGAGAGTTGTATTTAAGATGATGATTCCAAATGGAGGACACATTAAGCAATGGACTGCCTGGGGGCTAAGCATACTGCCCAGATTCATAGACCCAAGCAAAGAGTGTGGGTTTAGGGCACTGATGTGGCATCCTTAGTTTTGATTGTTGACTACAAAGTTATTGGTGTTTTTTGTGCAGTAATGATTGGCACAAGTGCAGACCAGAAAAGGGAACCTGAACAGATCTGGATCCCTGAAAGCAATTTAGTGGAACTCGTGAAGAACTTTCCCTGAACTATGAAGAGTCATCTTTCTGTTAATCAGCAGGGCTTATGACCAACGGTGCAGTGCCACAGAAATACAGCCTCAGAAAGCTGGAGCTGCGTACTGTAGTCTTTTCACCACAAATCTCTTTACAGCTCCATCCAAGACATGTCCTTAGTACCTTTCATTGTGAAAGTCTATTCTGCTACAAACTCAGGGTCTCAATAACCGACAGAAAACCACACCTGACTGTTATTTCTTCCAACAATATCCTAAGAAAGCAGAAATTGGCTGGATTTGTACAATGTCCTTCATATTAAAAAACAGCCACAGAGAAAAGAGACAAACCCCTCATAGAACGGACACAAATTAGAGGTCCAAAACATCACTACCTATTCTATTTTTCTTCAAATAAATGTTCAAAACCTACTGTTTTCATTTACAACTGATTTACAGTAGGCCAACATGCCCCAAAGAGCTCCTCTTGTTTACGACATTACCAGTTCTGTTGCTTGGAAATTTTTTAAGTGACATGGTTTTGTCATATTATGATTCAAAATAGCTAGCATATAAAGAATTTTCAAGGACGCAGTAATGCCTGTCAGCTCTACAACCCCACAGAAAAGTCCAGTAACTTTTCCATGTATCCACAGAATGTAACTCAAATTCAGCAATAGAATAATTATACAGGAAAAACAACCCTGCGGTACTGTAGGCAAAGTCTGCTGCACTAAAAGAATAAAAGTTTACTCACCATGTTGTGCCATTTGTATGTCCTTTTTAAAACCTCACTACAGGCACCATATATATCAGGCAGATCTCATAGTAAAGTATTCTAACTTTTGCAGGGGTATCTTAGTAATGCAAGGCTCTTAGTAAACCAGTGAACCTAAAGTAGAGAACTGAGCAACATCTTTCAATTACAAGCACCTCTCAGTATCTTTATCTGCCTTTAATTCAAATTTTTTATTTACTCCCCAGGCTTCAAGTAGCCACAACAAAAGCATATCCTCTCTTAGTGTGTAATTCTTGAATATTTCCATCCCAATATTTTACCCGCTTGGTAGTCAGTTTAAAGCAGAGTGGGGGTGGAGAGGTTCAAAAAAATAAGTGGAAAATAGAATATTGATCCACCAGCAGAAGGAAAAAAAAGACAGAAATGACTCCTTCAAATTCAGTTATCAAACCAAGCTGGAAAGTACCAAACCATTTATAGAAAGAAGCAGAATTAATTTAATTTCAGGTACTCAGAGGCACATACAAATGATTCAGCTAATAATATGGTTCCCTTTCCGCCTGTAACAGTACTTCCCTGACCCTGCACCCAACTGAAATGAAGAAGTTCACCCAATGGAAGGAAAGGAAGCCACAGCTGTGATTTCAGCATTCTCATCTGTTGTCTTGTTAAACTGCAGACTTGAGGTCAGAAAGTACTCTTCTCTTTGTTAGAAAGAAAAGTAGCAAAAAATCCCAAAGGAATCTGATACACTCTGCAAAAGGTTATCAGAGAAGTAGAGCCATCAGTCAGGGTATTTGAAATAAAGATTGCAATGGAATTAGTAGTCCCCACAAATGTTTCAATTCATAATCAAATTAGCAGCTCGAGGTTTAGGGAGTGAATTCAAATAGATATGCTCAGTCTGTGCAGGCTTCATAATTTTTCATTCCTTTTATTTAGGAGATAATAATTAAATGTGATTTGAAATTGAATGTAATAAAGTACAGCTTAGAAGTATTTCATGACTCTTAACAAAAATAATTAGAACCTCTGATATTATTTAAAACCACACTACTGTAACCCTTATTAAACTGTAAAAAAAGGGGAAAAGAAAGATTTTCTCTGTTTTATTGGAATCCAGAATAAAACTCTTTTTAAAGAGATACATTTATTTTTATTGCCTTAGCTATCTGGGGAAGTCTCTTTCCATGGTTCTTCTACTTTTCACTAAACTAGGATTTGCTGAAGAAAGTTTCCAATGGCATTTGTTTGGTTACAAAAATGTAATGTGAAAATTAAATCTTAGGGAACTGAAGGGAATTGACAGTGCCCTCAAGTAACATGGAAATACAAGATTCGTTAGTAGGACATCTGGATCATTTCTAACACCTCAGCACAACTGAACAATTAAAACTATTCCAAAACTATCTTGAGTGCATTGCTACCACCTCTTTTTGGATGCTGGAGTTCATTGACACAGAGGAGGGAAGGAGGAAGGACCTGCTGGCAGCAGAGCTGCATGGCTGTCAGCTGTTACTCTCTGAAATCAATGGTTGGTCATGGGCACAACAGCAGGACATCTTTAAGCTGCCTGATATTTTATGAAATATAACAAGGAAGAAAGGATAAAGGAACACAGGAAGTAATATTTGTTATAAATATATAGTTGTAAAACAACCTCAAGTAGACCATTTCTCTACATTAATTAGGCCTGATACAAACAATATTCCATAGCCGCTTTTAAAATTCTCATTTCTTCACAGACTGATTTGTATGAAGATATCTTTTTCTTCTAATTTCTATGAGAACAGTGTGGTCTTTGATGACTTTACTGAAGCTCCCATATCTCTCTTTTTCTTAGAAAAAATATTCCTTTGTTCAACAATAAGAAGGGTCACACTGGGAAAGAGACACTGCCATTCAGATCTCTGGAATGAAAAGTAGCAGGCCTTGAAAGTGATCTTTTTAATTTGTGCCGCTAAATTGAGGATTAGCCTTCATTCTTTTCCTGTTTCTAATTCTTTCTTTCAGCCACCACATATTCTAAAGAATATAAAGACAAAGTTAGAGTTGGTCTTTTTAATAAAAGGAACTACTTGCTTTACTAAGTTCTTCTATCCTTAGATAAAGAGTGACTACCAGTATCTTTCTTCGTCATGAGAGAACAAGGCAAACTGACAGAAAGATATGCAATACATGTTTCTGGTGGGGCAGAGTTGGTACCTGGTTAAAGTGTAATGCTATTGTAGTCTTATTGAAAGTTCCTTTCATTTTTCATCCATATTTTATCTAGTGTGAAATACTAGAACACATCTTCATTTAAAATGTTGTGAATAAAATCACGTTATTCAATATAAGTATTTTGACCTTTAAAAGTACCACACTTAGAAGTGAAAACTGTTTAAAAATAAAAAAGCACAATTTACTGAGTTTACTTCTGCTATGTGCTGCTTGCCCACCGTAACTGTACTCTTGCTTGTGTACAACCAGGTGAAAAGAAATAAATGTGGTAAGAGGCAGGGTAAACTCTTCAGCTGAATAAGTTTTCCTCACTGGGATTTTGAAGTGTGTGAGGGGTGTTGTAAATACAGGGCAGTCTTAAAACATAAATGCTTAAAAGCGACATGAGACTAACATATCTACAGGATATATTGGTCTGTTTCACCCCAGAAAGGAGCAAAACAAGGAACACTGACGTACACTGCTCTCGTACTGCTCCACCAGAAGCAGCCTGTTCCCTGTTACACAGCCACGGCAATGTCCTACTTTACCAGACAGACCTGCTTGCTATTGCAAATGCACTCCAATACAAATTCTGAGTCTGCTTCATTATTTAATATTTCTGTTCGTACCTTTCCTCTACTAGACTCAGAAAATGCATCATTTAAAATTTTTACATTACATTTTTATCTCTGTTCACAATATTTCCAATAATAATTGGTTAATTAACCTTACAGTTATTAGAAGTTGTCCTTGTCTCCTTCTTAAAACTGGTAAAAAACAAATCCGGTGAAGAGCCCCTTTAATATGATAGATAAAACCATAACAAGCTCCAATGTTTGGAAGGTAAAGTTAGAAAGAAAGAAATATTTCAACTGGAAATAAAACCTTCTTAACATTGTGAAGAATCAAAAAGTATTAGACCTTAATAAAGGAAGGTTATTTCATCATTAGAGTCATTTATCATAAGCATGATATATTTCTAAAAGATAACCTGTAGTTCAGCCCCCAGTTGTTGAACTCTGCCCTTTACACATATTAAGTAGGAAAGACTAATGCCCTTTCTTCAAGAATTACCAAATAAAATACCAAGGCTTGCATAATCATCATATTATCAAATATGCACCTTTCAATTATCCATGGATGGATTATCCAGGCTGTAGGTTAAAAGTGCTAGAGATACTGAAAAAACTGAGTTGGCTGCATAGTTGAATCGGATTGGATCTGACAAGGTTTAATACCTCAGTTGTAGTTTATGGCAGAACAATTATGGTTCTCCTAAGGTGTGAAGAACAATATGAGTTAGTGAATCCTATTATACCTGTGCTGACTTCCTGCTGCACCAATTTGGGTATCTATGCGTCATGTTCCTAGGACTTCCACAAAGTTGATGCAGGGACATGCCACTGTCTGAACTTCATGCTGAGTAACTGTTAACTCGGTAGTTCAGCTATGTGGATCGAAGCTGTAGTTGTGATATAGCACAGCTGCAAATTCTTGACTCAGACTTCCAGGAAAATTGCTAAATTTTAAGAATGAACTATGGGAAAGTATATATTAGATCCTTGCAAGGTAAGGAAGGTAAAATGAAAGACAGATAAGATTGATGAGTGGACAATCATAAGCAGTCCAAGCATTCATCAGTAAAAACGCTATCAGATAGTTACCAGTCTTAGAGGAAAAAATTGAGATTAGGCAGAGTAGCTCAGCAATGTCAAGGCTCAACCTGATCTAAGGAGCAAAGCAGGCTCACTCTTTCCCACCTGACCTATGTCCACCTGGTCAAAGATTCATTAGGTGTCCTACAGAGGTGGTGAACTTTTAATGCCTATCAGCTTGCTAGCTGTAGTGACGTGATGTGTCATATAAGCCAGTCACTGTTTAGTATTTTTAAATTATGTACATCTTGTACATGTTTCTGTACATGCCCAAAAGTAACACAAAGAGGAATGGTTGAAATCTAGCTATTTAGGTCCTTCTGATATCTTTTTTTGTACATGAAATTTGGTATCGCAGGTTCTAAGAGAACCAAACAGCTCCATAGGAACATATGGAGACAATGCAGCTGAACTAAACCAACGCAACTACCTGGTAACTAGGGCTGGAAAATTCAGTGTAGGAATATATAGGTAGTGTTTTCAAAGTCAGTTCTAAGTCAGAAAAGCCAATCAATGCTGAGCCTGAATCAATAAATCCTATTGTATCATATGAAGTTAGGTTGAAAAAGTATCTTATAAAAAGGCACCTCCCATCAAATCTGTCTTCACTGCATTATTTGGCTTCTAAGATATCCAGATTCCAGTGAACCTGGTTTGTCAAATAAACCCTCAGCACAACAGGTATCAGAGAAAGGATAATTAAGCAGCTCTAAAATGAAGGGAAGTAAAGAGGGCAACGTGAACACTGTTCTTCAGCATATCATATGGAATCCATATCTCAGGTAGAAAGCCTGAGGCAAAGACAGCAATAAGCAGGCATAGACCCACCAGGGTGAGGTCCTGTCATTGACAAGCTTTGTAGAAGTTTCCTTCATCGTGTTTTTGTAGCAGGCTAGTCCCATTTCTAAGGGATGTAGCCAGGATACATGATTACTTTTCCAGTTCATCAATGAAAGGCTTCAAGTGGAGATTCAACCATCTTGTTTTTCAAAAGGTAACACATTTTTTGTGGTTTATTTTTGTTCAATAAACTACTTGCATCTGACACTAGCTTTTTCATTACATAAGTAATGAAAATAAACATTTAGCATGGTACTACTGCTAAAGAGATTCCTGTTGAAATTCATCAACAAACTGAGACTACTGATACTTTTAGAACTTGCTTTTACAGGTCTTGGTCTTAAAAATAAGGCACATGAGCAATGTGCTTTAAGGACAAAACCTCAGTGTTTCCTCTGGGTCCTCTGACTTCAGTCAATGAAGACATCTTTTAAAATTATTTAGAGAGTTCTTTGGTAAATAAGTATTTTGTAATCTCCAACGGAAGAATAAATGCAGACAGAGCAGTAAATATGATTTTAGGGCAGCATTTAAATTACGTATTTGTTATGTTCCTGAGAGATTGAAATGGCTTGCTTGGAGCTGTTCCAGTCTGTTATGCAAATCTATTTTTAATGTATTTTATGAAATAGCAGAACCATAGGACTAAGACGGAAAAGACCTATTAGGTCATCCTGTCTATCTCCCTGCCCAGGCAGGCTTCTTTCTGTGAATGTTACAAGTCACAAGCAAAGCAAATCAAAGTATATTCAAATCATTGTTTTTCTGAATGTACCTGCAGCTTCTGACCATGATCACTCTGCTTAAGCTCAGAAAGTTATTACTATTTAAAAAATTATTTAGAAATTAGCCATTCTTATCCAAATAAAAATGAATTGTTTAGGATTTAAAAAAAAATTGAACTTTAAAGTCACAACAGCAAACAAAACATCAGTACAATACACTCATTTTTTTAATATCCCTCTCATGCTGCTATCTTCTAGCTTGTAACCTTCAATTACCTAAGATACATAGACAGAGCCTGCTGAACTGTCCATATACCAGCTCCTCTTTTTCCACATTACCACAGATCTAAAGTATTGGGGAAGCACTCTGGCAGAGCTAGAGTAACTAGGTAAACTAATTTGGGTGTAACTGCAG
>JAVJGJ010000060.1:47857199-47868647 GCA_035590215.1 Microhierax caerulescens | reverse complement strand
TAGGGGAAACTTCTAGCAGCTTCTCCCTGACCCCACCCCAGTAGCGCGCCTCCCCCCCCCGCCCGCTACCAAAGCCTTGCCATGCAAACCCAGTACAAATGCCTATTAAAAATGCTGCAGAATAAAACTTACAGTCTAGGATTTCGTTTTCTAATGTGAATAAAATGGATTGCCTTTTTTTTTTTTTTTAATAAAGATAAAAGAAAATTACCTATCCTTTGTGCTACATTCCTGACTGGTTATCTCCATTTTGTTTTTATTAATTATCTCATCTTAATAGGACTTGTCTAAAGTATTTCTATTCTCTCAGAAAACATTAATATACATGCACAAGTACAGTCACACACACAAAACCCACACTACGCACACAACTCTCCTTTCCTTATGATGCTTGGTATGAGAGCTGATGGAGATATTAAAAGCATAAACATGTGTATTATGTTGCGTTGGGAACTCCAGAAAAAGCCTGTGACCTGACTTTGATCTCTGAAATGAAGTATAATCATAAGGAATATCTGTCACCCTTCCTATTTTTTCCCTTTCTATAGTCTGTTCTTTTACTAAGTCTATATTTGGATCACCTTGTTCAAGAAACGTAAGTTTAGAGGTGACTGTAAATCAGTAAAGAATTTAATGTGTAAAAGAAGCAGGAGTGTAGCAAGGAATTAAATCTTATTTGTTTCCAAATTGCTATATGCAATTGAGTTTTAATTGATTTCAGGCTTAGTTCCTTAGTTAAATAAACTGGCATTTAGCCTGCTGCACCCTTCTTAGCACTTCCTGCATATTACTACTCCTCATACCTCTTCAGTGCAAGAATGTAATGTAAAAGTGTGCTGTGTAAGGTTTTTGGGGTTTGCTATCAGCAGTGTCACTTTTTTAAAGCAGGTGTGGAAGTAAAAATAATATTGTAATTACTCAGTAGGCTCAAACACAGTATTTTGTCTGGATAGAAAGTTCTCCCTTTGTACTAAGACACCACAGAAATCAGGGAAATAGTCCTTTAACAATAGACTGTCTAGCACCCTTCAATTAGCTCTAAATGATGTGTGGATCAGGGAAATTCCCTGTATAAAATTATTTTTATTGTATCTCTGATTCTCAGAGGCTACATCCACACTAGTAAATTAAGCCCAGAATTGTTGCCAGACCAGCTGTCACAAAACAGATCATTCCTAAGTTAGTAAATTCTTATCATTAGGTGGCTACATGTACTCTGCCACTGCAGTACTCCCCATAATGTTCTGCCTTCTCCTACCAAAACACTTCAAAACTACTTTTCTCTGAAATCAGTGCCAGAAATCTCCTCCTCTTCCTGAAGTCTTGTTTTCTCACATCAGTATTTAAACAATCTCCTTCCATAGTTAAACAGTACAACAGCTAATGAACTGTAACATGAGATTCCCTATTTACTTATTATCCATTAAGCTACCTTTCACTTACCCACCAAATGCACACAAAGCCCCTGCACAGAGATCTACATCATTAAAATATATTTAGAAGGCCATAATAATTGCTGTAACAGGAATACTACCAAAGCATACTAAAGAATGTTTACAGTAGAATTATTGAAACCACCATGCGTTAGGCACAATGGCTTTATGGGTCAAATTAGGCATTTCTTTAAAGTCAACTATGCATTGTATTACATAACTAATTATTATATTATTTTGTATAAATCATTATATTATTTGTAATTAAAACAGGAACTTTATCTGGAAAAGAAACTTTTGTTTGAGGAATGGATGCTCTAAGATAGACATAGCCAAAAGGAACATGCTTAAAGCATAAAGGAAAAAGCATAAAGGAATATAAGTCACTTACTGGTTTGAAGTAGTCACCTATAGAAGCTCACTAAAGGGATGAATAATTTTTTCAAGGCAAGGCAATTTTATTTATTTTTTTTTTTTTAGAAGAAATATAGATTCTTAATATGTATTCAGCATATCATGCATTCTTCCGGAATTAAAATTACTCCATCTTACAACTGAGGAAATTTTTTTTAAGCCTTACTGACACTATCAGAGATGAATGCACTTAATGCTCTTCCATGCTATCGAGCAGAAGTGTGTAGTACTATTCTTGCTTTTCTCCTTCCAGCTTCAATCCATTAAAATCTTACATCTGATATCTCAACTAAAAGATGTGTACATTTCCACGCTTCACACCATTCACTTTGATTTTTCACATATCTCACTTTATAACCTGGAAGATTTTACTCAGTTCGTACTGTCATATTTTCATGGGTCTGATTCATACAAAAAAATCTGACGTTTGATAGCCAAAATAATTCATTGTCAAAAGATGTGTAAAAGAAATTGAAAAGACATTGACTTTCAAAGCACATTTATACAGTAACTTTAGAAAACTATTGGCATTTTCTGACAAGAGACTAGTCTCCTAGGAACTTATGAAGCATTTAGTTTCTGTTAAGTTTGTGAAAATTTTGCTTCCACCCTCCTCTTCCAGTTTCTGATAGCCTACTGAGATAATAAAAATAGTTGAAAAATGAAGTACCCCACTGGAGATTGGCTATGCAAGCATTCATTGCTCAGGAAAACCCTCCCTCTGTAACTGGAAGTCTTCTTTAAGCAAGGTAAACAAATCCCATTCTAATTGTGCTCAAGTATGTTTTAATGGATTCTTTTATCCTACATAATGGAGATCTGATAATATATAGCTGCCCTAAAAAGTGTATATAAACGTGCCTATGTAAGGATTTTGAACTCTAGTAAACTTAGTGATTTATAAAACTTGTGAACATGGCCTAGATGCAATTCTTTATATCATGATGATATATACTAGTACTTAATTGATATTATGGAGCTGTAGCCTTCAAACTTACTCTTTCAGAGTTAAGATTTACCAGCACCACCATAGCATCTTGATCAAAGAAACACCAATATAAAACCCCCACCTGTTTCATTCTGTTTGAAGCTACAGAAAGTAGTCGTTATTTGGAGCTATGTTCAATATTATATCTGATGCATTTTCATGTTTGCTTCACTTTTCTTGTGCTAAAGTTATTTTGGGTACTGATCTGCAGGGACTTAAACATACCACCAACTTTACTGGAACTGCTTTTTGTGCATGCACTAGTTATGTGCAGACTTTGTTACAAAGGGAAATCTTAGTCCTGATGATGTGACATTGGGTTATTCAAGAGCTACAACAGATCTTATCCACTCAGCACAATAACATATAACTTCTTATGAGTCATATGAAAAACTTGGATTTATTCATATAATTATGTCTTAAATTTATCAACTTGATGAAATATGTTGATGTCTTCTCCATGTACCTCTAAAACCAGTGCATGGTAAATTGCTCTTGCTTTTGCAAGTTTTTACAGTTAAGTTTTACTTTACTTTGGTGTTTCACATAAAAGCAGTGTTAGTTGTCACTGATATGTAAATCATCTCTCTTGAGTATTTTTCACATTTTGTGGAATTGTAATACAGTTCAAAGAGTTCTGCTTCAAGTCCTGGTATCAGTAAGCCTTTGGGTTTCAGTTTGTTTCCCATTTACTCATATTCTTTTATAATGAACCCAGGTAAAATGAAGTTAACAGGGGAGCTGTATTGTGCAATATTTCCAGCTTGTGATCCCCAGAGATAGAACTGTATCTTAATATCCATAACATAAAGTGCTACTTAAGTACAATATCATTATTGTCATTATTTACTATCCACAGCTATTTAGGACTCCCTTCCATTTTGTTCTTTTAAGAATTAGAAGCAATTACATGGTTGTTAACAACAGACAATAATAGCATTTGTATCAATAGCCATTTTGTCTATCACTATTTTCATAAAACTTTACATGTCTGGCATTATTCCAAATTGAGTAATGATTTGTAATTACATTTAAAGCATCTAGGAACAGCCAATGACCCTTTGTTCTCCTGCTGCATGGAATTTAAGAAGAGAAAGCCTATCACTCAAGGCAGTAAACACCACATTGTTTATTCAAGACCTGCTTATTTCCAGAAATACAGCTGATTCCTGGGCACCGCAGTGAATGTCTCAGGATAGGTTAGATTTGTGACTAGTATTTCTTTAACAAATATCTAAATTGCAAGAATTGTAATAATACTCAATACTTATCCTTCATATCTTAGAAATTATTGCAGCTTAGTACCTGGTTACAAATCAAATCAACAAAAATTTAAAATTGCTCAAAAAGTTCTTAAAAGTTGACATTCTATTAGCATACTGAAAAGAAAGCCCAGAAACTCGGCTTCCCCACCCCCACCCCTTTTATTTTTACAGAATGGATGTCCCAAACCAAGTTTTGTTCTTCATGTGATTACTTTGCAATCTTAGTCCTGTTACTCACAAATATGAGTCATTTAATATACAACAGTTCCGCTTACAGCTTGAGTTAGTAATACTTCTAGTAATTTCAGAGTTTACACGTAATTCCTAACAGTATTTTAGACCTCTTTGGCTAGTTACTGTTGCCATCATTACTTAGGAGGGAGAGAATCTATTAATACCTATTTTTAATATGTACTTTCAGCACATATGTATTATGCATTAAATAAAGTTACCATATATTGGTACCTGACACAAGCAGAATAGTTTTGTTCCCTCAACTGACATGCCCAAATGTTTTATACAATTAATAGAAAGTGGTAAGTACTATACAAAAGCAACTGAGAAAAAGTAAAACATTTGAGAGGAACTGACCAATAAGAAACAATAGGGGAAGAATAAGTGGGAGGAAATGTTAAGCAGAAGAGGTCTATTCCAGTATCTCATCTACACATTAGTATTTCTAAACTCATGACTCAGATCACAAGCTCCTCTAAAGAGATATGAATCATGGCACATCCAGATAATTTGGGTCTCCACAAGAGAAATGGAAGATCTTGACTTGATTTTTTTCTCAGAGTACTTCAAAGCACCATGCACCATTTCCCCCAGAAAATTCTAAGTTGCAGAACAGTCTAGACAATGGTATCACGTGCCCTTCCCATTGAAGCTGTGCCAAGATATAAGAGAACTCAGACCACAGGGACTGAAAAAGCAGGCAAAAAACATTATACTTTTATAGTTAAGGCACAGACCTGTGAAGGGACATTTTTGTTGTGGCACTGTAGAGCTTAAAAAAAGTCTGGAAGTAAACAAAGGGTAGGATTGAATTCCAAATATGACAAATTTAATCTTTCTTGGGACTTGGGTACTTCTTACTGAATCTTTGCATGAAAGACTGGAAATCCCTTGCACCGTAAAGAACTTCTAAGATAAAGAACTCAGATGACAAAGAAATATATTCTATGAGAAATCGGCATCTCCACTTTAACTAATGGCTGAACTTTTTTAGAATTAGGTGTTTATATCTGTTTCATAAAGAAAATTTCTACATAGCATTGTCACTGGCCTTGGGCATTTCATTCTCTAACTTGGTAAGCTTCTGCCATTGTATAGACATATCAGAGAGTGAATTATTGCTGTTCTTATGTCATTGCTTCAAGGAAATTACTCAAACTTAAGAATTAGAAGTAGCTTGCTCTAGAATTACATAAGAGGTGGGAATGGGGATTTCAAAATAACTAAGGCAGAGTGTTTGGCTGTAGTCACTCAAGCATATAAGCACCGGTGAGATGTGCTAGAATAACCCATTTGCAGAAAAGTTCTTTGCAATTTATTGCCATGCTGCCTCAGCAATGTCCTCACCTCAAAATGACAGAAATGCATTTCTTAGAGGTATGTGTAATGAAAGGAAACTGGTGAATAAAGCTCAAGCCACCAGTGGTCAATCTACCACAGTTAAGAAAAACTGAGCAAATACATTACTACAAAAGGATATTTGAGAATAAAGAACTATATCATTAGATACAGAAAAAAGTCCTAAACATCTAAAAGATCAGCGCAGAAACATTCCCAATGTTAATCTCTGTAGCTACTGTACAGCATGTGTCACACAATTTTCTTTATGTTCATCACAATAAGACAGGCTGCACCCGGATTTTTCACACTGAAATGCACCTTAAACTTTACCTACAGTGCTGGTCTCTTCAAAGAAAACTTCAAAGTTTCAGAATTAAGAATTTTAAACCAGTACCTCTGCCCAACAGTAAAAATTTTAACTTTTATATACATCTAAAATGAAGATAACTCAGTATTATTTAGGGAAGAAGTTGTTTTTGGGTGCCATCCAAACAGATGCAAAGCACAACTTATTGACTAGGTTTCTTTTTTTGATTAAGAAACACATTTTTATAGTTATAGGTAATTAATGGTTATGGGTAATTTCCCACAAGAAAGCTTGAGTATAAAGAAGAATTAAGGAGGGACTTAAAACATAATGCATAAAATTATATAATACATAAAATACATATTAGATTTAGGTATTTAAAGTAAAAGTATAAAAATTATATTTGAATGTTCATATTCTTCTTCTTGCTTTATTCACTGATTAAGTATACTTCTTCTAATATTTGAATACCTTTGAACAGTGCATTAAACAATGTGACTGGCATTTACAGTGCATTCCCCTTTTCATTTTTTTCCCAAAGGGAGAATAATGTATGGTGTGTTTTATTTGACATAACTTTGGTTTGGATTTATTAATAAATACACAATCATCTCTGTATCTCCATCTGGCCTACAAAGATATTGTTGTGATTTTCTTCTTAAAGAAGATAATTATGCTCAGAATTCCAGCAAAATCCCTTGCAAATTGTACATATGGAATGGCTGAAGAAGAGTAAAACTCATACTGCCAGTTCACTTCAATAGTACATCATACTGGACTGTACTTCACAATGTGGTACAGTCATACGTAGAGAGGGACATACGAAGGTATTGCTATTTTTATTTATTAATTTTCTACTATTAGAAGGTAAATTCAAAACTAAATAAAGGACATCACATATATTAATTCGTTAGGTTTTCCTCTTCAGTATTTAACAGAGTCCAAGGATGAATTGGACAAAGGCACTACTTTAACTAAAAATATAGCAAAAAAATCTTATGTAAAAAATACATGAAATTTGCAGCTGAAAATGATTGAATTTTATGCAAAAGCCCATTTGGATATATGGCCCATCACTATAAATTCCTTTTCAGGACAGGAAGCAAGACAGCAAATCAAATATACAGTGGTGAGAAGACTGGAGGAAAAAAACTTAGGGCACAACAGAGAAGAGATGTGAGGAATTGGAAGCTATACATCAACAATTCTTATCTGATGTATATATTAGAACTTTCATTGAAAGTATTGGTACACAAGTATGAATTCAGTGAATTTATATCTCACAGGGAATCCACAATAAATTGTTTCAGATAACACCACAAACTAGGTAAATAAAATCTTGGTATCCATATACATTTCAGCCAAGAGATACAGAAACATCTTTCAGACATTCCAGCAAAGGCCATTTTGTCTTTACTACATTTTCTGCCACTCAAAAGACCCCCAAAGAAATAGAAAAAGAGGAATATCTTAACTCAGAGGATTGCAGTAACCCAGATTAAATAAAATATATTTCTATAAGAAAACAGCATTCTGATTAAAAAGTTGTAACAGAAGAAAAATAGGGAGGAGCTTTCTTTTGCACAATGTTATCACCAAAACTAGCAGGCTGCCTCCAAAGCAATTAAGTGGCAGAAGGCCACTAATGCTGTGGTGTGAAAGCAAATTCAGACAAATTTTGTTCTGAATTCACGTAGATTAGAATGCAAATACCACAGCAGGAAAATCTGTGTGGGAATGGAGCTAGACCACATTTTATTCACTAAGTTTGTAGCTTTGTTCTCACAGAAACAAAATCTGAATTTATATTGAATTGAGTGAATAATTCGGTCAAAAAAGTGAGGCTGTTAAGCCTCTTGTCATGTAAATGAGGTTTGTTTTACGTTATAATTTTCAAAGTGAAATATTCAATATTTTGAATGTTCAAAACACTATCTTCCAATAAAATTTTCTAATATTTAGGATAGTATATTGTTTTTAATAGCATTCCTCAAACAAAGCAAGCAAGCACAATGTTTTGGAAAAAAAATCATGATTTTTTACAGTCCCTATCACCCTGAAAATAATTGAAGTTAACCTGCCTGGATTTGCTCCCCTTCTTTCCTCAGCTAGCAAATAAGAAATCAAATCAGTTTTAGAACTGGGAAAAAAAACCAGACATGCATACCCACTTGTTTATTCAATAAAATTATGTCCTCTGCAGTATTCCAAGATAAAAACTTTGTAAAGACAAAGATCATTCTCTGTAACACTGTGCCTAATGCAATGAAGTTCCTTAGCTGTTAGTATAATGCATCTAATAATAAGATAAACATGCAAGTTATTTTTCAGAAAGGATTGAAGACAGACCTCCCTGTCATGTCATGCCAGGTGGGCATACTTCCTACTGTGTATATCAGCTATGCCTCTAGTGAAGTCCTGTTGCAAGATCACAACCTACACTCACTTTAGAGACTCTTCCAAAGTATCATTGACAGACAGTCTCCAAGAGCCTGGAATGACTTAACTCTTGCCCAGGATGACTAACCCTCAAGTATTTTGATAACAAAAAAAAGACCTGAAACAAGCAAAAACGTTATGGTTACATGTGCATATATATGTTCATATGTATATTGATACATATAATCATAGACACCTGTTTTCCTTTGTCTGATAACACAGGACCAAGTGTTTAAGTTCTGTTGAAACAGTAAGAGATAAGCTTGTCCCCATGAAGTGGCATTGAAACTATAGCTGCAGTTAGTATACCTTCCATTAATTATAACTTCCATTAAGTTAATAATAATATAACTTCCATTAAGTTAATAAACCTGCAAGACTGCTGTCAAAAGCTGAAAGGTTAGTTGATGAATGGAAAAGTATCAAAAAGCTTGCTCTGTAGACACTAGTGCAACTGAACAAAAAAGTCTAGTAAGAAAGGAACACAGAAATCTCACTGACATCTTCAGAAAAAAATTCTAGGTCCAAGGCATTTTTTTAAAGAGCTCAATGCTTCATAGTGTATAAAAAAGAAAATCTTTTCTCTTTAGATCCTCAGCCTCAATGTAGTTTAAACTTCACAGTAAACAAAATATTTAATATTTGGCAGTTAAGGGTAGAATGCAAAGTGGAACTCCAGCTCTGCTTTCTAACTCAAGTATCCCATTGCAGACATATGGTCAGGTGAATTATGTGTTATTATCACCTTTCTCAGGCTAAAGGACATTATCTTGTAAAATTTCTAAATTTATAAAGAAAATTATTCAGCATTTCAGGAAGATAAATATGATCAAAAAGAAGAACAAATATCAAACCAAAATAAAGTCTCAAAAATTATCTAAGCTTCAGATAAGAGAACATCCTCCCACAATAATTTCCATAGATGCATGAATTCAAAATATGTTTACATTTTATTATAAGAAGAATTTTAGTAGTGCCTTAGTACCTCAAAATAGACGTGGAATCCTGTAGATAGTCACATCTACATTTATGATTTCAATATAGTGATCCCCTTTTCATGCATACTGGGAAATCAGCAGGAAAGGAACAGTTTAATTGCCAAACACATGGACAACTGGAATCTATTTCCAGAAAGGTACATCTACTTCATGCTTTCCTCAAAGCAGAGCACTATCATAAATAGCTTGGTTGTTAAGTGCTTCCATTATGCAGTATTGCATATGACAATTGAGCACTATTGATTTACCATCAATTACTTTCTTTTCAGCTTAGCTGAGGCAGAGAAAGTGCTGACAGGTGGTGGATTTGCCAGAGTGTTTGTTGATGGCCGAGTTCCTTAATCCACTTTACTGTGTGGCCTAAAATTGTATGAGGTAAATTGACATTGACACACAAGTCTGCAGCTTGCCATCAGTCCGCACTCTCCTCTTGGAACATGCTTCATTTGGTCTGTTAGTCATTTCTACTGTGGATGATCAATTTTTCTTTAACATGGAAGATACTACTAACGTTAATGATGCAATTGCAGGAAATCACTGGTTTTGTGAACTTCACTTCCCTCATTTGTACCTTCCACTTTCTTTAGTTATCTGAAAGCTTCTTTACAGAATAGGGGCTGAAGGATGGGAGCACAGGGGGAAGAAGGGAGCCACAGCTCAGGAAGCTGAAGCAGAGCAAATGGAGAGGGAAAGGATGAAGCAGAGCAGAAGTTATTGCTGCTGCATTGCTTTGTAGGGAAAGACATTTACATACTTCTGGGTATAGCAAGCACATCTGGATCACTGTCATAGCACTCTCAAAACTAGCCAGCTGCAACAAGGTCTTTTACCATCACATACCAAGTTAACTTCAGTAAGGAGCTAGCATGCCTTGCCCCGGCATGGCCACCAATCCCCCACAAGGTCTCAAAGGTCCATCTACTCTTTGTGCTGTTTCTTCATACTCTTCAGGCCAGTTCACATGCTGCCTTCTCCTTATCTCTTCTCAGCCAAGGTGTTCTCTCTTCTCTTTGCTTCTTCCTGATCTCTCTTTGTTAGCTGTTTTCCCTTCATTGGCTACTTCTCATCCATACCCCTATGAGCTATTTAACTACCTCACAGGAACCAGCCACAGCTGCACCTTATCCACATCAGCCAACCGATGCCCCTGAAACCAGCTCACAGCTGCATATTACCAGTGTTAATTAACCCAGCTTCATTTCTCTACAGATCACATAGTAATCAAAAACCAAATAGAAAATATTAACTTAGCACCAGTTAGATGTTTTACAATCATGATTATCTGAAAGTTAGTAATCAGGATTCAACCTCTCCTACTGTCATATAAATGTGATTAACCAGGGCTTACTTTAGATTTACATTCTTTTTAAAGGCATTACCTGACATTTTGTTTTCACAAAGAATTCATACAGAATTATTACACCATATTTCAGCATACAAACAACATACTTCATCATCCACACTTATATTTCTTCGCTTCAGAGGAAACCTTTATTACCTAACCCACAAATTACATTTCATCTCCTAAATGAGCTAAAAAAGAACAAAAATCTAGCAAATTAATTTTAGCCTTAAAAAGGATAATGACAGCTAATGAGTGGCATTAGCCAACATTACACCCATATACTTGAAACACAACGTTTGTTTTACCTGTTTGTCACCTGCCCAGTTTTAAGTTCTGAGAACAGCATTTTGTGTAACTGCAATTTTATAGGCAATTTAAGAGCTTACAGTTGAATAAAGGAACAAGTTTGCTAACGTACCTTTATTCGCATCGTTAGACTAGTCCAGGGGTCCTCAAACTATGGTCCATCTGTGTCCCCCCCCCCGGTATTTACAGACCCCCCCTGCTGGGGGTTGGGGGGGAAACCAAGCAGCTGCAGATGATCGCCTGCCACTTAATCCATGCGCTGGCCCCCTGGTTAAAAAGTTTGAGGACCCCTGGACTAGTCTGTGAACTTGCAAACTGACAGTTAAGAAAATCTCTGTGGTGGGTTGACCTTGGCTGGATGCCAGGTGCTCACCAAGC
>JAVJGJ010000060.1:47817252-47853218 GCA_035590215.1 Microhierax caerulescens | reverse complement strand
AATATATAGGTAAGACCATTGAAACAGAACAGGGTCTTAAAATAAAAAGATTAGTCAGGATGAGTTTGGTACAATGCTCTGGGTGATTCTCTGTTTGTGTTGAGAAAGGAATGTACTCTGAATAATTAGAAAAGATAAGGTGGGCACTTGAAGGAGATAAGGAGACCATCAAGTCAGAAAATTGTTGAACAAAGAAAATTGAAAGCTCTACTCCACCTAGATCCCACCTATTGTGAAGGAAATGATTAGGTGTCAAAATCAAATGAATATGTATGTTTAGGATGTTGTGTAACCTCTCAGGAAAACTGTATAAAATACCTAACTTTTCACAGAAAACTTTGGAGCTAGTTTATCCGGTGCAAATCGACTAGCTCCCAACCTTGCACAAAATAAACACCTTTGCTGCTTAAAGACAAAATTTGTCTCCGAGCAATTACTCTGTGCTGTTTTGGCATCACCATTCAGTTTAGATCTCTTAGCACTGAAAGAGGGGGGTGGATTTCCTAACTAAAGGAACTAGTTCACATTCACATTTACAAAGGGTCCTTTAATCTGTGATGTTTTTTTTTAAGTCCATTCAGGAAGTGATGCAATATTGCATTTAGTGAACAAATTATTTCCACTTTTTTGCTTTCATGGGCTGAATGTCCCCATTTCATTTTCTACTAATGCACTCTTAAAAGTTGTATTCTGGATCAAAAAGCGTGTCAAAGTGGCATCCAACATAGTTTTCTTTGTATTTGAAGTTATGCTTGATCAACTGATTTAAAATCAGTCTTATACTCAATGTTTGGCAAAGCCAACGTACACCAGTAGGTTCAGGGTCAAATTCTGAATGCAAATCTCTTAATTCAGAAATCTTAGATTTGAGCCAGAAATTTATTTTGATTTGTGGCTCTTGCATTGTGTTTACAGAATGTGCTTTCAAAATGGCCATGCAAGAGAGAGGATTAACGGACAAACAAAAACCCAATAGTTCTAAGTTTATATTTTAGAGCCAGTTAAACCCTGTTCTTTTAGTTATGTAGGTGAAATAAGAAATGTATCTTTTGCGCATATTGGGAAATAAATTTTACAGTTGATCCAACAT
The DNA here is from genome assembly GCA_035590215.1 of Microhierax caerulescens. NCBI lineage: Eukaryota > Metazoa > Chordata > Aves > Falconiformes > Falconidae > Microhierax > Microhierax caerulescens. The sequence goes on along the minus strand of JAVJGJ010000060.1, from coordinate 47,852,128 downwards.
GAATATCTGTTAATTTAATGTACATATACAAGGCACCTTAAGACATCTCAGAATTTGTACCACATATATCTGTTGATCAGATAAATGATGGATTGAAAACTGGATATTCCAGTTCTTTATGAAAATTCAAATTTGCATCAGCACAGATAATCTGAAAATGTACAATTAATATGTATTAACATATTCAGGTAAAAAATTACAAATAAACTTCTGAAAACCTAATTTTCCTCAGTTTCTTTCAAAAAACAGACTGTATTTCTTATTATTTCAGGATAAACAATTTCTATATTAATATAGCATTTAACAAAAATTCAGAATGTAATTCAGAAGATATCTCATTTATATTGTAAACAACGATGAGTAGAATTTGGTACCATTCTTTTTTCTTTTTTTTTTTTCTTTTTAAATAGGTCTGACATAATAAAGACGATAAAAAGCTGCCCTTTGAGATCTATATTTCTATGTCCACAAGTTAACAATACACTATATGTTTACAATAGAGAGTTGACTGAACATCTGAACAAATTTGGTTTTGGAAAAATTATATCTAGAGATGACAGAAACAAGATGTATTCTCCATTGTTATGTATGTGCATATAGATACTATATTCTTTTGAAGGCTTTGCCACATGTTCCTGCAATTACCAGGAAAGTAACTAGAAACTGCCAGGTGGAATTGCCCTTTTACCTTTCTTTATCTTTGGGATTTTTTCTTGAGATATTTTTCTGACATTAGGCTTGCCCTTAAAACTACATAAATCACTTTTTTCCTGCTCTTTCAATTCATTTAAGGCAGAGGGCAGAGCACAACACAGTTAATAACTCAGGCCAACTAGAAATTTTGAATCTCAGCTCACCCAGTGCTGAATGAAAGAGAGGTCCCTCCTATTTCTTTCCTGTCACAACTTTTTTTTTTTTTCTCATTAGTTTGTTTGAAACAAATGTATCAGTGTTCTGGCTGGAGAAGCCTAATGTACCTTGAAATAAATTTTATTATGATAAAGTAGTGAATAGAAGTTAGAATGTTTCTGCAGGCCAGGGAAGTTTATAGAGGTTAGTACATCATGAAGGATGACATTTAAAATAAAGTAATAAATGTCAGGGGATTATAGATACTGGTCCTGCTGAAACTGCAAGGATTTTATAACAATAAAAAGCCTGCAAAAATTAAAGTAAGTCCTATCTGTGCTTCTAACAGCTAGCAAGGATTCCCTCAGTTTCTGTCACAGTATTTTCCGTTAAGGATATATCTAATCAGCTTTTGGCTCCCTAGCACAGATTCTAAATGATTTTGAATCATAAACTAATTTCCCACTACTTATTATTTAAACAGATTACCCTCCTTTCTAAGAATGGGGACACTGATCTTCCTATAACTCAACAGGGGGAAAAAAGGGAGTTGTGATGCATGCTAGCATTCAAAAAAATCAAATAATCCTCCCTGAAGGCAATGCTCCCAAATCCCTAGACTCTGAGGCACAGAAAAATATTTCAAGAAGCCATTGCCAAACTCACCATTAAATCACCTTGATTGTAACATAAAGGGTTTAATATTTGCTTTCCCTGCAACAATCTGTGGAGGATTTCAAGTGAATAGTCTTGAGATCATGCTGTAAAGCTATATTCACGGATAAAAAACTTGGCAGAACCCTAAATGGAGATTTTTAACACATCTGCTTTTATATCTTACAAAACCTAGTGCAATTCCAAGCACATTTTTCAAAACAATCAATTATATTCTTTTTGGCTTGTTAATGAAAAATTGTAACCTTCAAATATGTCTGCAAAGTTTGGGTTTTTTTAACAGTTAGCTACTTTTAAAACAACACATTCATGACTTTTATGTTAGCCCTATAGTAAAAAGCAACTGGATACGTACAACAAAGCCAAATATCAGAAAGAAACCAAGAAACCACTAAAACATTAAGGGGCATCAAGTGATTAAGGCTTGAGCTTTCCTGCATATAGAGAAAACATGTTAATCCGCAAAGCCGAAGTGTAGTTGCACTTCTCATTCTTATAGGTCTTAAGAAGAATTATGGCTTATGAAACCCTTCTGGATGTATTTGTTGTCTAATTTAAGAAAAAACACCTATCTTGGACTAACTTCCTAGTGTGTTCCTCCATGTCACCTATTCTTTATCTTTCTTCTGTTCCTCCTTTCATCTTTTCTGTCTTGCTTTTCTTCTTCCCTTCTTCCTTCCTTTCTTTCTGACCTTCCTTCCTTCCTCCTTCTTCTTTTAATTTTATTATTTTTTTAATACTTGAATTAATCCAGGTCATTTTCACTCAGTCCACATGTGGATATTGTGGAATTTCATCTACCATTCCAAATTTTCTGTTACTACTTTCCATTTTTAAATGTGTGTGCAATTGGCAAAATTTAGTCCATTGGATAAATCAGAGTAAGACTACCTCACAGTTTGTCCTGTTTTGAGAATTAAGTTGGTCACCTAAAAGAAGCACCCTCTTGCCTCCTGAAAAATCAATGATGGACATGGATCCAAATAAAATAAAATAAACTGAAGACTAAAATATTTATGTGCTTACTAATATGGATGACATCAGGGCATTAGTTTCCTTCTGCTTTGCTTTCTTTGATGATCTTGGAGACCAACATCCATTTTTCATCACCTCCTATGCAGACAAATACACTGATTTTAATGCCCAACCAGCATGCTAAATCCTCAGAGAGGTCCCTCACCAAGCTCAACAGACCCCAACAAACTGGAAAGCCTCACAACCTGCCACCTGCACACACACACAGAGACCCAGACACAGATACACACACATGCTGCTGCCAGAGTAATCCCCAAGTGCTATTATATCAAGGTTCAGTGATAGCATCCCACTTCTGACACAACTTATGTTATGGGTGGGATGGAGTAAACCACAACCCATAGGGGAACTGGATACTGGGGTGTATTTAAGAATCAACAAGACTGGAGGTTTAATTCTGCTTGATGATCTCATGTACTCACTCATTCTCTCACTCTTCCCCAGCTTGCTGTGTCTGGGATTCCCGAAAGGGAGGTCACTGCTGGTGCAGAATGGCCAGGCAGAAAGTCATGCCAGCCTCTGCTGTGCTGCTGCTTGCAGTCACCTGTCTCAGGCATCACCAGCCAGGGTCCCTGGGTAGCTGCCAGCATTTGGTCTCCATTGCAGCTGTCTGATCTTCAGGATCTTCCTCCACTTTCAGGATCTTTACCCCAGCCAGGATTTCACGTTCTTCTTTCTAGGTTGTCGCCACCTTATGAAGACTACTTCATTTAGGGAATTCTTCTACCACCTGCTCTTCTTTTCAGAACCCCAAGCCCTTCATTTTCCCAACCTGAATAATCTGTATGTAGAAGCACAATGTGTGAATAGCTTCTGCTGTTTCATGTCTCTGTTAACTGGAGGACTCGGGACATGCCACTTTTGTTTAGACCTGGTGTTATCAAAATTTACAAGCAGCCCCTACCAGTTGCAGCTAGCACACAGCAGGCTTTGCTTGAGAGTTCAATGGTTTAATTTCATTCACCCCTACACACAGCTGTTAATGTTTACAGTTTAAGTTATTTTTTCCCCCTGCAACAACTATAAGCTAGGAAATTGTCAGAGGAAAAACTCAAATGATTTAGAAGCCACGGTCAAGTATGTGTCTTATTTTAGAGGATCTCTGTCTGGTCTTTTTACACTAAATGCTAAGCTACATAGACCAGTAGGGCTTTCAGCTGCAGTAATTGACCTCAAGTGAAGACCTCGCTTCTCTGGACCTTTAAAGCCAGAAATCTTGCTTAAAAACATCTTCACATAACATTTCTAGTGTTCTCTGTTCTGTAATTTAATTATTTTATCAGATAGAGTGAAGTAATGCCAAGATTAATCCTGGTGGACATATTTTAGATACACCTTTTCAACAGTTATCTGTACACTTGTGTTTTCTTGTTTATTTAAACAGTAATATTTAAATATAATTTAAATATTTTAAAATACTGTTTCTTGTGAGTAATTACTAGTAGAACAACTAAGCCCTACTTTTTAAAGTGGAATAATTGAGAAAAGACTCCCTTGTATCATACTTCTGGTTGAAGCTTGCATTTTTTACATCCTCTTAGCATTCTAAAAAGGCATTCTAACATTGCTACAAATGGGTCAAAATCTTATGTCTGACCAATGCAATACAATATATAATCATATGCAAACTTCAGTCTTTCTATAACAAAAATCACAGACTTTGGGGAAAAAATGATTGTAGAACTGAAAGTCTTGTAAGCATGTTATTGGAATATACCTCAAGAGCGGTTGTGGAGGGGGCATCCTTTTGTCTCGTGAGTTCTGGCCCTAGTGATGAAGTCCAAAATATTAATTCAAATACACTGATTCAGTTCTTTTCTATTGACAGCTCTGCAGCTCTGTTAATGCACCAAAGGGGACTACAGGTTTTGTCTGATTTTGCCTCAACTAGGTGGATTGAACAAATTGCTAGATCCAGTGAACTGACTACAAGTTTCATATACTTCATAGCAGCTAATAGAGTCTTTTCCTGGTGATTCAACAGAAAAATATGAAAGAATGAATCCTGCCCTGGTTGGGTGAAGTACCAATTAAGTCAGTGGAAAAATTTGTGGCAATTCCACCACAAGCACAGTATTTCAAGGCAGCCGCTGGTTCTTCAGAGCTGTAGTTTTGCTGACTTGTACTCAACCTTTTAATGGCCTTGCCTTAGCTGGCTGTCTTCACAGAGAAAATGGGTTTCTCTGAGTTATATTTCTGAAGGTAACAAGCTTTTCTTTTTTGCAAGTGGTGGGTGAATGAAGTGTGAAAAGGGGAGATGAACTATGTTGCACAGGCACATAGACAGGGTCATATTCTTAAAGAAACATTACCAAAATCACGTGAACAAGACCTGGTAGCCAAATGTGGTATGCATATCTTCTACTAATTTAGCAGTGTGCTTAAAATTAAGCATACTTTAAACTGGGAAGGTCTGTAAAATAACTGCTTGTGCCTTGTCTGGCCATCACAGAATGGCATCCCTTGAATTTTCTATATGAAATGCCTACGCTTTCTGAAGAGTGAGTTAAAGAGTATTAGATGTCTTAACACTGCTGTAGCAAAGTGTAATTGACTGCAGTACAGGGAGAGCAGAAGCACTGTCATTCCCTTTCAGTCAATACTTGCAGCGATCATAGGCAAAGAGTGGGTATCATTACTGGGGCAGGCCTTTTGCTTTCTACTCTAATTGGACAGACTGACCCGGTTGGAAAACAGTAAGAACCAAGATCCTTTCATGCAGAATTTAAACCAAATACTTCTTACGAAAGAGTTTGCCTAAGATGAATACAACCACCTCAGGAAGGGAAGGTAAAGTCCTGACTCCCCTCTTATAAGAGGAAGTAAACCAAGAATAAAACTGATTACAGTTACTTAAGGAGCTGCTCTGAATAACATTTATGAATTTTGTCCAAAGAATTGATAGGTGTCTGAAAGAAATAGCCATAAAGCCTACAGATTTATGTCACAGAAATACCACTTAGTATAAGGCATCCTATTTTTACACTAATCTTATATAAATACTTCTGGGCTGATTTTATTGGATTAATTTGTGGTTTGCTTCAGCATAATGAGATATCAGAATCAGGCATAACATTTTTTACCTGCTCTTAGTAAGTAAGCTAAAAAGCAGGTGGCCCTGACTGCAAGTCAAATGGTGAAGCATGAATGGATTAACATCAAAACATTTTTCTTTCTTCCTTTCTAACTGAAATAGCTTTCAGCTTGCTGAATTTCTAATGCATCCTCTGGTGATCACTTCCTCAGTCTCCCTTTCCCTCTTTGCTGTCTCATCTGCTCAGCTCTGATGATCATGCACCATGCAGAGGTATGAGCCATATTTTTAGATGCAGAGACATTATAATTGATTTTTCCCCTTCAGCTGATGTGAGGAGTAACTACATACTTTGTCACTTGTAAGTCTAGAGACTCACTATTTCTTTACCTTCACACCATTTCATCATACTTTAGTGAGGATTGTACTGAAGGGATGTATGAATCCTGCAGAGCCAATAGGCTAGCTTTGAATTGGCTTTTATGAATCATTTTCAAGGTGTTTGAAATTGTAGAAAAAAAAGTTTAAAATAATTTAAAGTGGATGGTGATTTCTTTCTTGTCCTGTTATTTTTTTTTTAAATCATTTTACAAATATGCTTAGTTGCATTTTAAATAGTTTTGCTTTCTCAGAGTAAATCTGGTTATGTACTTGAAATAATGTTTTCAGTTAATGAACATACAGAAATTATTGTCTATTAAAACATGTTACGTAAACAGAGTAAGCCCTTAATTTTTTTGTTAAAGCAATATGAAAATGAGATCTGATTGCTATCACATACTATCAAAATTGATATTATAGTGCTTAGAATTAACAGTCAAGTCACAAGCCTATTGGCAGTGGTGCTGCACTTAGTGGGGGAAAGTTTTTATGCTATAAAACATAAATTCCTTGGGAGTATATGCCACATAGCCTACATTCCATATTATCCAACAGATACTCAAGACTATTTTTTGCTGCAAGAAGGTAAAACTGCTAATGGAAGCTCTGTGAATAGCATGACAAAGAGCAGTGCTCCATCAATGTATTACAAAGCAACTAGGCTGTTCCATTTTTACCTTTTTTAAAAAGTTATCAAAATATTTTTCCTTACCACTTCATGCTCTGTAACACAACATCTATGTCACTGATCTTTTCATACAAAAATGCATAAACATTACAGGGTTTTTTAAATCTGCTTTTTTAAACTTGAACACCTATCAGTCATTAGCTAGCAAAATCATGTACGGTACACTGGGAAAAAATTCCCAGGATTTTTCTGGACATTTTTTTCAGGGATAAAGTCATATTCTTTTTACAGATTTGTTTGAATTTTCCTAAACAGCTATGTGAAAAGTCCAAATTCAAGTGAAGTTGTAAGCTCAAACAAGTATCCTGAAAGTAATAGGATTGCAACTCTTGCTCCCAAATGCAACACAGGCTTCAGAAATAAATGTAGTCATGCAGCATGAAAGCTACAGCTTACAAACTCTTATTTCTCCTGGTATGAGATTCCTGTTATTTGTTTTCCATGAGAACATTACATGTAAAAAAAACTGAGACTTGAGAACCTTGAATGTTTCTACTTGATCCACTGCAGAGCTGATCCTAGGCAATGGAATGAAGCTGTTTGAATGAAATTGCCTGTATCAAATACAGTACATCTTTACAACAGAAGTGTCATTTCTGTTCATTTAACATGCTCAGTTTCTTACCACACTGCACATATCTATAACACCAGGAAGTTTTCTACTTACTTTCTCAGTCTTTCTTAGGCATAATTTAACTCCTTCCCTTTGGAAAAATTACTTATAAAAGTTTCAAGTATCTTAATAGGAAAATATTGAAAGTGTGGCATTGACCAATATGAGCTTTGGGCTACATATTTAAGCATTTCAGATTAAAAAATTACATTCACTTAATATACCCATACAATGAACAGCTACTGTTTTTTTCCCGTGATAGCCAATTAGCTTTCTAATCCATTATTGCTGTTAGTAGTATCAGCTGCAATATTAGTTTCTACCAATTATAATTAACTTGGAAAACAACTGGGAAAGCAGAAGTGAAAGAGCAAGAAAGCATCTAGCAGTAAAGGTAGGCTTTCTTTTATTGGAAACAAAGGAACTGCTGAGTTTACTGAAACAATGGCATCTCGTGTTGATGAAAATAATGTATTTCATATTTCCCAAAATACTTTTTACAAGTCAAAACACGTTAGTAAACTTCCATGGGAAACTTTTTCTCAGAACCTTGTTTGTCAGCATCAAAAGGAAATATTTAGATAGAACTGTGCTTACTTCTCTTCAGTTAGTACCATTATCCAGAGTTACCTTGAAATTATTTTCTTGACTTGAAACTGTCAAACTATTCACTTTAAAAACCAAACAAACAAAGAAACCCAACCAAAACCTAAGCACCTTAAGTAAGGAGAGGCAGAAGTAATACTAGAAGGCTGTATGTTTTCCCTAGGAAAAAGCTATACAGAGTATATTCTGCTCTTTTAGAGCTGCGTGGTAGGATCAAGTTGATATAGCCCAAGATGATTGAGAGAGAAGGATCAAAAAAAGGCAAGCAAAGGACATGGCTAGTAGTTATTGACTGCTCTACTGCTAAAAATACTTTTTTCATTTTTTGGTTTTGCCCTTAGTAAGAGACCAAAATAATGGCCCAGCTGCCTTACTGACTCACATAAGCACTTAAGTGAAATCAGCTGTTGGTAAGTCTATCCCACCACAGAGGTGAAAAAAAACTTCAGGGAAGGCCAAGATCAAATTATTGAGCTGAAGCGAAGGTTCTTTTGATGGAAACAGTGCCCCTGAAGAATTACTGGTCCAGTTCTTGGGGTACAACTTGTATCTTTTTAGGGGAGAGAGAGATCTGTTTAGTTCTTGAGTTACATCTCAAAAATTTTCATTGGTGCCAAAGAACTATATTTCCAGGAAAGTAAAATTCATTAGCCAAGGGAACCTCTGGATTTTGAATGTTAGGGTCTGTGGAAGATAGTGGGTGAATGTGGATCCAGCTACAAGAAGAGAAGATTCAAATTAAAAATACACCGCAGTTGTAAATTGCTTGGCTAAACCCGTAACTTGTAAGGCTTACTAGCTGGACAACAGACAGGCAGGTAGGTGTTTAAACATGAACAAACTGAAGACACATTTTCAGCAATATTACTCTATAGCATAAAATGAGAACAAACGGCAGCGTTAGAATTATCAAAATCATAATCAAGTATGAGGTTAACTCCCCATCCAAAGGCTCATCAAATTAAATGAAATTTCACACATACAGTAGAATTTTTAAGCAGAGACATACAAGTATAGTATCGGTAAAGCAGAATTCAACTAACCTCCAAACATTTTCTTGGTTCTCTGTAGAAAATGGCCACAGCAGGGACACAAATGTAGGTGAAGCTACTTCAACAGCAGGATATTCAAGAGAATATGTGTGCTAGGAAGAGTTAGTGGTCACAGACAAAAATTATCAAAGATAAAGATTCAGCTGACTAAAGATAATTTTGCATTTCTAAAATAGGACTGACAACCCCAAAATTCTCCTCCTGAGCTAGCTATTGATTTACTGAAGAGTAATTTCCCCTTACTTAAACACCCCACTTGTGTTGGGTTTTTTTCTATGTTATGAGGAGATTTTCTACAAGCACAGCCTCTTTGCAATATCTAATAATCAAACTAATATGGTCAAGAGTGATAACCAAGTCCTTGGGATAATGTTACTAATTAGTATTTCTAATAGTCATTAGCAAAATTAGAGGATTTATCACTGCATGGTATATATAGAGAAATATATTACAAGTCAGTTTTCTATACAAGGGTTTTCAGCCTTTTTTTACCCTAGGTGCAATGTGTAATATTCATGCTTTTTTTTCCTTATTGAGTTCAGTCATCCAGCAAGCAACACATTTCACAAATCAAACTAAATATGCCTCTATGAAGGCAGAACAAAAATTGAAAATAAATAATTAAGTACATGTTCAGATGCTTTACTGAACTGCAGACAGCTTTAAACAGATGCTTTAGGCCTGACAACACCCTTTAGTTTTTCTTTTCTTTTTTTATCTTGTCCATTTAGTATCTGTAAATTGTATAATTAAAAAAATATATCATTATATTTCTGCAGTTTTGGTCTTTAAAAGATTGTATAGAACTACACTGAACTTATTTTCTCCTACTGCTTTTTTGATGAGGAGGATTTTTTTCTTATCCATCTGAAATGTTGAGAATCTGGAACCTGTCAATGTCTTCCTTGTTAAAAGAAAAGAAAAAGAAAAAAGGAAAAGAATCAAGTAATATGAAGGGAGGTACTGTTTGCCTATGTACTAATTTTCTTACCTTTTCCTCATTTCTTCTTTTTGTATGGATAATTATGCTTTGGTAAAACAGGGCAAAATAACTGTGGAAATGAAACCTTTTAAAAGTCAATATTAAATTCTGAAAAAACACAAATGAGCAGAGGAGTTATCTTCACACCAAGTCTGTTCTTGCCAGCCTGAATAGATTTAACATGATCAGAACCTTCCAGCTTCTTTATAAAAAATACTGTGGCACTTCTGATTGAGTGTTTCTTCATGGCTGGCACTGAGGAACACTGAAAGAGAAGTTAATCTTCAGGATTGTCACAGTCATATGTAACGCTTGAGGAAATTGAAACATTTCTTTCTTAATGTTGCCATTTCCTGTTCAAAGTGGAGAAGAAAAGTGAAAAAGGAGCTGAAACTCAATTTTTAAAAAAACACTAATCTTACAGAATTGTTTGCATTGATATTGATCTAATTTAATGCAATGCACCTGCAAGCTCCAGTCACTTCCATACCTTGCATGAAAAACACACTTAAAGCCTACTCTTTCAGAGAAGTATCTGACTGTTGTTGACTGAGATTAGTTTTCCTTTTCAAAGAGCAACGGACACAAAGGGCAGCTTAAGTTAATAATTTTATTGTCAGTCGGTAACCATCTTCCCAGAGCCTATGGTTACTTTGCTCCCAAACCTAGAATCGTTTCTGTTAAGTTTATTAGTTACAGGAGAAACACTTTCAAGCGTTCCCTATGTTTCTGTATATTCTCAGAAAGCTATCCAACGTAAAACCTTAAACCAGACATATTTGGTCTCCAAATATCAGGAATAATTGTAAAACCAACCTTATCCCACACTTCCGTTTTTTTCTGCCTCCTCTTTACACAGGAAGTAAATCCCGCCGTTACTATTTGAACTCAGACTTACCCAGACAGTTTGTTTAGGCCAAGACTTTCGGGGCTCTCTGTCAATCATGTTAAAAATGCAAGTCTTTCTACAGGTCACTAAATGATGTAAACATCACACCATAACAAAAAAGGTATTTGGACATTTTCCAAAATGTGCAGTTATCCACATGTGGTGATGGTGAATACAGAATCCCCAAGCTGAAGAGCTTAACAGAAGTGGAACAGGCAAAATTGATTGTGCATGCTGATACCTATAATTATAAATTGTCTTCATTTTTTAATCACTGTGTTCACAGTCTATTGGCCTATTCCTGGATAGAGAATAAGTTATAGAGAACTCAATCATGAGAATTCTAACTATAGATCTTAGCTTACGTGGTTTTTTTCCTTTAGCTCTGTACACAATTTGTACATGTATGTTCCTTAATTTCAGCATAAAACAGAAGGTCACTTTGTTAAAAATACGTTTCTACAGAAAAATTAAGTTTTTTGTGATTTTAAAACTGCCACCCAGCTAAGAGCAACCCTAGTGATCAGTACTGCTATAAGCTCACTTAAGTCTCCCACTGAAATGCACCCTAATCCCTGTGCGACCTCTTCATGAGAAAGTCAGCTACCTTGACTTTGCTCAGCTGGAAAGTGCAGCTAAAGAAGTTCCTCCCTCAGGGATCTTGTTTGTTTCTTTGTTTCTTTGGGGTTTTTGTTTTCAGAACTTCCTCATCTGAAGGATAACAACAGGGTGTTATGAGGATATCTGTGTTTGTACCTTGTCTCTAAAATTCTCATTTCTTTCTCTTGCTTCTGATAAACAAAGGTGCTCGAAAGTGCTGACAGACACAAGGAGTTTATATGGGAAAGGAACACTTAGCTTGAAGCATGTACCTATTTCCCAGTTATCATCATAATGAACAGTCACAGCTTTTTCTCTGGAATTGGTTTAAATCAGATTATATTTTGAATTAGTGAATAAAATCTGCGATTATTTTACAGATTTTCCTCTTGTGCAATAATAAACCATCAAACTATTCCTCACTGTAACTGAACTCTCCCAGTCCATACTCCTGTCTGTGCCCACTGGGTTAGGGGTCCAATCCTCTCTGGTACTTGATGTGCAAATAAAACTAAAGGCTCCATTTGCTGAATAACTTGTTCACATACTGACTTGTTCCAAACCACCCCTTCTTGCCGTTTCTTCTACTTCTTCAGTGTATTTCCTTAACTTCTTTAGTGCATTTACCCTGCACTGTTCATTCACAGTTTGATACATGGTTCAATGTATTATTTCACTTGATAAAGAATTCTTAAGAGAATTGCAGTGACTCATGGCTGCTCCTGAGTCACTGTTGGTTTTGTAGCAACAGCTGAAGAACTGTAGTGAATAAAGCCAGACTATTATTTACTATCCAGGTATGGCAATTCTTTAACCTATAAGGAACATACAGTAAAACAGAGTAGCTTCTACCTGCTGTAACAGTCTATGCTCTTCTAGAAGGTAATGGGAGTATGTTGACCAAACTGGGGATGACATGAAACAAAACAGGCATATCATTAAGAAAGAAAAAGCAAACTCATTCTCTAATCCTGAATAATAATGTCAACTACTATCACTACCAATGGACAGAGTATTTTGTCTGTGTTTTTACTGATAAAAGTATACATTTAATATTTTTCTGCATTCCATGACTAAAATTTGACAGGCACTGAAATAAATGTATATCAGAGACACCACCAATCAGGCAATAAGCCAATTTCTTGAAACATTATTAGCTACATTTTTCAAATTGTATAGGAATTCAAGGAGACATATAAATATCAAGCTCCTGGATACTTTTCAGGATACTTCATTTTAATTTAGCTATTACTATATGAGAAGAGCTGCTAAGAGTAATGTTAAGAAAAGTATTATATTCATATATTAATACTGTTTAGTTACTGCATGTCAGATGAACTGTGGCAGAAACATGCACCTGTACAATATATGTTTTAATACTGTTCCACAGTCCTCAAAAATCATTAAACAGTCCTTCCTTGCTTTTTTTTTTTTTTTTTTTTTTTTTACTACTACTATTAATATTTACATTTCCTTAACAGTCAAAAATAAGTATTGAAAATTCATCACACATTTGAGAGTGAGATAACCAGTCAAGGGCTATTGTAGACTTTAATCACTCAGTATTTTCATATCTGTACCAGGAAATGCTTCAAACTATATCATGGAGGAATGCAACACTCTCTGTAGGGGTGAAATGAATTAGTTCATCAGTCTTTGGTTCTTTCTTTTCCCCACAAAGTTGTAGGAGGGAATTTTTCTTGAAAAACTTGTATCCCCCTAATTCTCTGGAATATTATCCAGCTTTTAAGAGGATAATTCCTATCATAGTGTTCAAAAGCTTTTCCAAAACCACCTGGAGTCATCAATTTTATAAATGCACCTGATAAACTAGCCTTTAATGTTATATTTATTCCCTCCGTTAGTGGAATAAAACATTAATTTTGTCATTTTGGAAAGCAAGTTTATTTCCATGTCCCTTTACATTTATGTGATAAAAAAACCTCTGTAAACTTCATTCATGCTGTTCTTCAGTTCACCAGAAAAACTAAATGTGGAAGTCAACATGTATTAAGTAGCATTATATGCTAACATTAAATGACTGCAAACTACTGATATACTTTCACTTATTATCTCTCTGGGACATCTGTCAATATTAATATGGTAAGTGGCTAAGCAATCATCCTTAGTAAAGAAGTATCAGATCCAAAGCCATCACCCTTCAAGCAATTAAATGGGAGCTTAGGGATAGAAGATTAACATACCATTATTTTTAATTACATTATTTATGCCCATTTATATTTTGTGAATATTAAAAGGTAGTTAGAAAACAAACAGCAAGAATGGGCTCCAATTCTTTGGGACATTCTTTTGTTTCATTTGCCACTATAATTCCCTTAGAAAAAAGAGAGGGGGGTTCTACTCAGTTCAGGCATAAGCTCTACATTAGGTCAATTAACTTTACCTAGCAGTTAGAGAAGAGTGCTGCTGGGCTCTGTTTTCCACTCTGCCACAGACGTACTGAATGACTAGGTGAACCAGTCAGTCTCAGTATCTCATGCCTATGCAAGTGGAAAATAAATGCAAGAATCAATAGTATAGAAAAAGGTAACAGACAGATAATGGAATTCACCCATTTTTTCAGCAAAAAGGGAGTCTCAATCACATATATATCAGACCATGGAAGTTTACTCAGTTTTGCTTCTACTATTACACCTAAGAGTAAAAGCTGAGATTCTGCATGGAAGTGAACACTGAATGGTCATGCCATCTTCTGCATGCTCACTGCAGACTCACAAAAAGTAGAAAAAAAATACAACCTCAATTTTAATAGCTAGTAACTTGATAAAAAAAATAAGGTAGATTAATGGCAAGCCCATTAGAATTTGGTGTATTAGAATCAAACTTAGTAGTGTAGGGATAGACATTTTACTACTGTCTTCTGAATAAAGTCACCTACTTACAAGCACTTTATCATCAGTTGGTATTGAAATGAATCATAATCACTCTTCCCCCTGTCCCTCAAAGTAAAAGTACATCATGGGATATCATCACATACTTCCCATGTCAACTTGAAACATTGTGTGGAAAGTAGTTGGTAACTTGAGACAAGGTATATCACATACTAAAGGACAAGTGTATAAGCAGAAGGTGCTTTATTATAGTCTAGTTATGTGACATCAAAAAAGCTCTTCTGAAGGAGCTTTGGATGCCTTGGTCTTTTGACATCCTATACAGGAGTGTTCAGCCAGCTGCTTGTTCTTGCTTTCATTGCAAAATAAAGGGGTTATAATTGGAATTGAACTTTAAAGGTAACCAGTGGGTATATTTTGGACTGTCATCATTAAATGAAATAGCTACTTGTTTTTTTAAAAAAAAATTTTGGCTATAAATTGCATTGGCAGCAATAATTGCTATATGTGCCAAGTTGCTCTTTGCATGTGTGTCTAAGGTGATGTAGTTCCTCTCCAATAATTCCTTCAACTTTTGTATTTAAAACAATGGTATTTTTCAGCGAAATGCCTACTACAATTGCTGACCAACAGTGGAGAAAGATGAAGTGTATAGTTGCCGATATAATAACTACATTATTTCTGATCCTAGACATGCTGGCTCAGCACTGTCTTTTGTGGAGTAGACTTGCTTTAGGATAGAGAACTTGCTTTAGCAGCAATTGTCAGAGTGTACAAGTACCTTGGTCTCTGTATAGAAAACAGAACAGGACAAGTTAATGTCACCTTTACTGCTATCACCAGCACACCATGCAACCCAGAAGGTGAGGGACTCCAGGACCTGCTACTGTGTGGAAAATGTTCCATGACAAGGGTAGCACACAGGATCAGAGTAAGTGATGGCTTTAAAAGAAAGGGAAAAGAAGAAGTAGTAGTGATGGAGGCTGCGTGTCAGAAACAGCAAAGGTTGGATCAAGTCTTGCCTGCTCACCTCTGCCTCTGAAGGGCATTGCTGTTCGTACTGGGATTTGCATACTGGGACTGAAGATGTAAGGGGGACGGAGGACAGACAGGGGATGGGCAGGGAAAGTGTAGCAAGATAGCATTGGTACAGAAGTGAGTACAACCTGTCTGTAACTTTAACAATAGCAGCTCTGCTGCTACAGCAGTTAGCTGTAATCCTCTCAGCTTTTGCATTGAGTATGCAAGATTGCTTTCTATGGCTCTAGTTCCAGTAAGCCTTGCTACTATTTGTTTCATTTTAGTGAGAAGCTGGAAAAATATCTGAAGTTTATGACAAGTTTGGGCAATGTAAGCTGCTGTATAATAGCTTTAAATATTCTGTTTGATGAGTATGTTTGTGTCAAACAGCGTGTGACTAATGTGAAGTTGTGAGAATGGCAGGGAAATGAGATATCAGGGACAAAGTTTGGGGGGAGCTTTCAGTCGTGTTTGGAAATGCAACATCCTTTCTCAGACATGCAGTTTCTCATAAAATGTGTTTTGACATTGCTTCTTAAACATGTTACCCCAGAGGTGCTACCACTGTCATTAATTAGCTTGACCTTGGCCAGTGGTGGGTCCATCTTGGAACGAGCTGACATTGGCTCTGTCAGACATGGGGGAATCTTCCAGCAGCTTCTCCCAAAAGCCTCCACTGTAACCCCCCCACTACTAAAACTTTGCCATGTAAGCCAAATACAACTGAATACACACATTGGACACCCAGCTACTATGTTTGCCTAGTTCTTGCATTGTTCACTAGGCCTGCCTTTGTTTGCCAGAGGCATTCGAGGGTTTCACAAATAGAATCCTTTTTGATCTGTGTCTGTGTGCTTTATGAAGTATTCTACTTCTTGGTTTAGAAAATTTTTTTGCAAATAAATGTTGAATGTCAACCATAAAAATCAGAACATTTGTAATGTTCAGTATGATATCATGAGTTTAAAACTAGGGAATCCTGAAGATAAAACTCTATCTGCTGATGAGCTGAGCATTGATTAGAAGATTCAAATATGTCTTATATAAAACAGGAAAATTAAGTACAAACTTTTTTGTTAGAGGAGAATTAAACCATTCTCGTACCTATCTTTATGAGCTTTGGTCAGATATGACACTGAAGGCTCTAAAACTATTCAAAAGCAGTTGTCATTGTAGCAAGTGATTGGTACACATAAAAAACTTCTGCTCTGTGTCTGTGAGATGTGCTTTAGCAGTCAGGAGAAGCTGCTGTCAGAGACTACAGGTGTGATCCTCCATTTGTAATAGCATTGAGAGTCTTAAGCAGGTGAACAGCCAGAAGTGAGCTGAGGACCCATATCAAGCACAATAGTCTTTTAAGTGTTCACTTTCTGTTACCTGATTTTCTTACCTATGGGCATACCAGCTGATGTTGACATGAGGAGTGTTATAAATGTTAAATCCAGATTACATAGGACAATGCAAGCATTGTCTGTCTTCATGGTTGTTCATGCTTGTCTGGAACTTCACAGCAAAATCAGGGAAGGAAGGAAGGTATCACAAGCTGCCACATAAGTGCAAGATCTGAAGCTACCTGTAAGCTTTCAAGTCCCAGAAAGCAGTGGTGTAGCCCTCATTTCAGTCACTGGGGCAGATAAACAATACTCAGACATCTGGAAATCAAACAATTTGATCACTATCCTTTGCAAAAAGTTTATTTCTAGCCCACTTGAGGAAGGAAATTATATTTCTACATGCTCCAGAGTGAAAAAATGAACCAGGTCTTTAAGTAGTTAATATATTAATGTTAACATAAACTGAGTGATGTAATGAGAAGTGATTAATAAGAAATAGGTCTACTGTTTTCCACCACTTTCTTTCACAAAGCATGGAAAAGAATTACATTTAAAACCAAATAATTGTATACACTTTCAACTTAAAGGCGTTTTGTGGCTCTCCTAGTTATGCATATATGTTGGCAGTTCTGTGTATTGTTTTTTGCTGGAACAAAATATATATAATTCATAAATGTATGAATCATAACATAGCACTTCTGGAGCAGATGTCACAAAAGGTTTAATTAAATATAAGAGCATACAATTAAAAGGCAAAGCCAAATAAATAAACTGAAAGAATGATTTAAACCCTCCAACTGAAAGCCCTAGAAATAAAGATCCAGTGTGAGATTAATATCACACAGGCAAGTTACAGGAAAAATATGGTCTAGTAATAGGCACAGAAACATATTGTAAGGGCAATTATTAATATGCAACATCTTGTATTTCAAAGCACTCTGCAGCACTTTACAAGTTCTCTCTGAATAGGTAGGAACCATTTCAAATTCTATGGAACTCCATTTCATAACATATGTTTTTAATTTGCCAGCTCCTTTAGTGGCAATTATTTGTGATGATACTCTATAGCCCACTAGTGAATGTAGTCTACTGTATTTTTGAAAAATAAGATATCAAGGCACCATCTGCTATTGTATGTCTACTGTAAAGTGGGGATATACAGCCAATTATCCTCACAATTATAACACGTGCAGTTTTGCACAAGATAGAATATCAAGGTCATCTAATCCATTTCTTTGAAAAAAAATATTGTGTCTGAGGAGCTAATGTGAACTTGTTCAGCATAATAGTTTCAAATGAGCAGATTCTTAACCCCTAAAATCAACATGAATAAATAGAATAAAGAACAACTTGACTTCTCTAACAGTAGCTACTCCTACATTTGCCCCAAACAGCAGTGAGATTTTTTTCATAGTGGACCTGCATATTTGCATTAGGTGGTGACTAGGGATTAATGAATTTGTTGAGACTGAATAGTACTATATTCTCTTTTCAAATCTTTTCAGCAAAAGGGTAGATAACTTTCACAAGCTTTGTGCAGACTTCTTTATTTCCATTTATTTGCCATTTCTGTGTAAATTAACTTCCTTTTCCCAATTTTGGTGAGGAAGCAATTAACAAAAAGCTATTTGAAGAGCTCTTGATGGAAATTTTCCATCTTAATAATGGTTATCTCAGCTGTCATTGATCAAGTGACCTATTTTTCTGAGGTTTCCAGGTCACTAATGAAGATTCAGTGTCTAAAATAGCAAAGATGCATTATCCAAGCTTGGGATCCATATCTGTTCTATAAATTGATTGTGAGGTTGTTTCATGATGTAAAACCTGTGAAATGGAATCAGGGAAATTTTGACATATGAGGTACCAGAAGGAAACAAAAGTTAGAGTAGAAGTAAGCATTAACAGTGTGCCTTTCATCCGCTCCTATTTCTAACCAGATGATTGTTTCAATATTTTTTGACTCAGGAAAAGAGCTTTTGTGTCTTGAATCAGAACTGCAACATGACTGTCACACAGAAATAAGGTGGAGGGGGAGGAAAACAAAGATGTGTATTTGCTTGCTGAAAAGGATACAGTATGTGTCAATTTTAAAACAAAGCAAACCAAATTAGGACAGTTTGCCCTGGTCTTATGTCACTATAAATATCACCTGTGTTCCAAGTGACAGTTATTACTTTTCATGGATCTGAAAATGCAGATAATTTTTGTTTCCTGACTAGCAGTTGCACATGCTATATGTCATTCTCCCTGTTTTCTTTATAGTTGTTTTGAGACTAATTTGGATTTCCTGAAAGAGTACAGCAATACATAAAGGATTCCATTTTGGTGCAATAGAAAGGGAGATGAGAGAACGACATGAGGCTTGATAGCACTGGGAACATGAATACACTTGAGAATAATAGAGAGAAAGGGAGTAAGAGAGGGGGAGGACTCACAATTTACTGGGGGAAAAAAAGTGTCACATTTTGACATTGACCCGTTTGCTGTAAAATAAAATTTAATTGGACCCAGCAATTCTCCCATGAACTGATATCCAGGTGCTAGCTTCAGACCATAACCATTTGTATTCTTGTGCTTTTTTGAGTGACTATTGAAGAATATTGCACAAAAGAGAAAGATCAATAAACAGTGCAAAGCTTACTCAGAATTCTGTAACTTGTGATCAAAGACATGGGCCTACATGCAGATTCAAACCTGTATTTGATACAGCAGCACACTGATCTTGGGCCCACACGAACCTCCATTGGCAACTTGGTGTGCAAGGCCATTTTTTTTGGTGCAGACTTCTCTATGAATGATAGCTGGAGTCTGACAGTATGCACTTGAGTCTCAGCACATTTCCCTCTTAGTAAAACTCAGGTGGAAGCTGTGTACTAGAGCATCATCTAGACTGCACCTCTTGTAATGCAGATGCAGTGTCCTCCAGCCATTACTGCTTCAGGCATTCACAATGTGCGTGCACATCTGGGCCAAGAAGCTGGCAAAGCTTCACCTTAGAAAGACACCATTGTGAATATGTGATCTTAGAACCATAATGGACTGCAACAAATCAAGCCCTGATCCTTCCTTCCTAGTGCTGCACTTACCAGTATTGTAGATGTCCAATTTAAGCAAGCCATTAAATAAAATAATTGTCCAATTCACAGAATCACAGGATCACTAAAGCTGGAGGGACCTTGTGAAGTCACCTAGTTTAAGCTTCAGGAACCTGTTCTCCACAGGTTTTTTTAGATGTAATTAGTCAGCATCTCAGTCCAAATTTGCTAGTTGCTTCAAAACAAATTTGACCATGCTTTTCAATGGAACATACTATACCAGAGATGAAACAAAATTAAATTGCTTAGCTCTAATTATGTGTTATTGTGTATGTCCAGTCAAAACGTAATTGAACTTTCAGCACAAAAGCCTAGCTTTTTAGTTAAGGTTGTTGGAACCGATACTTTTACTCCTGAAAAAAGTCCATAATTCAATGTCTGGTACCAGCCAAGATGGTGGTTTTCAAGCATGCATCAGTTTTACTTAGGCCCTACCACTGATGTGGCAGCTCACAGAAAATTAAAACATACTCTGGGCACAAAATACTGTGTCATGTTTATCAAAAGCATTTGCTAACATTTACAAAACTCTTATAAAATGTCAATACAGAAAAAGTGTGCTTTGAAGTGTCCTATAGGACCATGGACATCTGCTGTCTTCTAGAGGTAGACTCAGAAGCTCAAAAACATTAAATGATTTCTTCTAAGTCAGAGGAAAAGTGCGAGTAGGATTGGCTCTCTCCTCTGCACAGTCTAACCACCACATCGTTGTTTTAACATATTTTGTCATAGTAAGTAAGGCAAAGGGAATATTGCCTATACATTCCATTCTGAAGAACTGTCTAAGCATTTTGAGTCATATGAAAATGTAATGATATCCCAAAGACTGAGGTCAATCCAGGCATTCTCTCAGCATTTGGGAAGCAGCACTTCCAATATGCAAAAATAAGTTTTCTGTCAAATCTTCAATACTCAACAATAAAATGCATACTCAGCTATTAAAGGAAAAAGGTTATTCTCTCACCATATTCTATATTCACTGTTGATCTTTTCACCGTCTTTCTCTACTTCCCTTTCTTCCTCCTTTTCTGACTTACTGCAGGGAATCCAATTGCATTACTAACCATATGTTAATACTTAATAAATTTACATTATATATAACAACCGTTGACCTGTGCAGGCATTTAAAGTGCGATGAAGCAATTATCTTCTAATAGAAGATAGAGGGGCATAAGCAACTATCATCCCTATTTTGTATCAAACACCACTTGCAAATATGTAACTATTCTAACCCAGGTAGTATATTATGCCACAGTCTAAAACTACACCTACCTCAACCACACAGTATTAAACAATACTGAACAAGGTTTAAGGAGAAACCTCTGTCAAAAACATATATAACATGTAAATAGTTGCTCTACATCATACAAAAATAAACAGAACAAAATACTTTAGTGTCCATATCTCATTAAGCACTGTGAAAAACCATGTCCTGATGGAAAGAGCAGCTATAAAGCTCCATCATTGTATTTCAGTAGTACAAGGGGAGCAGAACCATACCCAGACATCAGAGACCTTACAGGCTCAGCTTATTTGCTCATTGCCCTGAGCTCTCAGATGCACTGATACTGCCAAGCTAGATGTCACATTACTCCATACACCAGGACTGACTAATGCAACCTAGCTTTTATCATCTGATGTTCAGGAATAATTATAGGGATTATAACAGCAAGATCTTAAGTAAATTAAATGCAGAAATCACTTCTAGCAATGTTGCATCACTTAAAGTACAGAATCAAGGACTGTGTGTGCTTCCAGGGTTGTGTGACACAACAAATAGGAAAAGAAGCAAACTAAGTATTTTTCTCTGGAGAAATTACATCAGAATAATAGAAAAGCTTTCACCCACAGCAGACACATTAGGACATATTACATGAACCTTTTATACATATATAAGGAGCAATAGGAAGACTTTGGAATTTGAATTGTTACTGATTTTCTGTGTTTCTATTGCAAAGGAGCCTAAACCCATGAGATAATATGATGGTACAAAATAACATTAAGAGTTAACGTTACGAGCTAACGGTTGGACTTGATGATCTTAAAGGTCTTTTCCAACCTAAATGATTCAATTATTCTATGAGTTTTCCAGCTTTGGTAACTTCTTTTAGCATTCAGTGCATTCAAAGGAGTTTGATATTTGCCATTAGAAGTAATAGCAACTTGGTTACAGGAATAAAATGAAAAATGGTTCAGTGAGCAATATCTCTTTTTCCTAAGGACATTCATGAACAAAAGTAATTTATCTGCACCATCCTGTTCTAAGCAGGTGGAGATCAGACAGAGAAGCAAATGTATAATCATATAATCATGTAGTACTTCACTTACCATATCTTTTGATAAGTAAATTGTTAGATAATTAGACGTACTCTGCTCCCACCCATTGCAGCAAAAGGAGCTTTCTAGATGCACAGCTTGCTAAAGCAGCTTCTGACTCTGCAAAGGATATTGCTGACCCACTGGGAGTGAGGGTGGCATAAAAACCTTAAGGTATGTAGGAAAATAGCCTGCCAAATCCAAATTCAAACATTTTTGTTCACTTTCAATGAGATTTCCCTCTCCTTTAAATTTCAAATTTCCTTGCATCTACTTAGTATTTTTAGTTACCCTCTTTCAGTCTCACAATCAATATTTTACTTTTACTTTTTTGCCAAAGTATATCCAAGTAATATAGAGAAAAACATATAGATAAGTAAGGACATAGTAAATGTATTTAAAACCAATTTAAAATTACTAATGTTTTTGTTCCCCTTTTCTGTAGCTAGCAAACCACTTAATTTTACTGACAAAACTGGTAATAATGAGCAGACTCAAGTATCGCCTGTGAAAATAGAATTTTATATTCAGTCACATGCATTCCTAACAGAAATGTCTATGTTCACAGGACACTTTTCTTCACAAAGAAGAAAACCAATGAAATTAAAAGGAAGCTTTATAACTCTGGGAAGTAATTCTCATTCTCTTTCCTACAGAAGCTAACAAACTTTTCCTCATGGTTGTACAAAATTTGGCAGTGGGTTGACAGGGAGGCTTGGTTAAGACTTAATATGGGAGAACCCATTCTCTTTGAGAGAACTGATAGTCCCAGGAAGCCAGTCAAAGGAGGATGGAGAATACAGGTGCATTGAAGTACACTGAAGCTGAGGTCTTAGCCCTCTTGTACATCACTTTAAGTGAAAGGAGAACTCTTATCTGTAACAAAGATTGTAACTTCAATTAACTGGGAATGTAAATGCTTATTAGTCAGATTAGAAATGCATTTGAAGGAATAACTTTGCAGAAATTATGTTTGACTGGCCTCAAAGGAGTGAAGAAGAAGGCAATGCAGGTATTTATTCTGTAAACCAAAACTGTCAAGAAACAATGTGTGAGGTTTTTGCTTGTTCAAACTAAATTTGTTCACACATTTTTACTGGTTCTTTCAAAGGAAAAATAGATGAGCAGCACATATACTCTCCTGTTGTTTGACAAGATTCCTGTTCTAAATTTGCAAGGTGCATGCTTTATGCAGCTTTTCCGAAATTTATGACATTTATTAAGTCTGATAAGTGTGTGTTTCACAAGTTGTTTTTTTCCTGCAGATTTTGTTGTTGCCTATTACTTTTGAAGGATAGGTCATATTTGAGTTACTACTGTAGTACTCACAGTAACATCCAAAGAAATTTAATATAGAGTAGCTGGAAATGTTGCAAATTTGTTATTCTGTATATGCCTCTAGAATTGGAATAAGCAATAATTGAGATGTTCCATTAGATGGTAAATAGGATTGAGAATTAGAATGAGTGAAGGATTCAGATGTTGAGATTAGAGGACTACATTTAATATTTGCTTATTCAATGAGTACAGTCTCCCTCCTACAAGTGTTATAGGTTCCTTCAGAAAACTGGATTATAATCATATAATCGAGGATTATATAATAATGAACACCTACAAGACAGCCAAATTAAGGTTAGTTCTGGCATTTAACTTGAGCATTTTTTTTCCACATTAGTAGATTTCTATCTTTAGGTGTGATTATTACATTAGCCAGTGTGCAAAGAAGCAAGGAAGGACTGATGAGTGTTCTCAATCTGAGGTGTACTAAAAGCCATGAAGCTCTAGAAAAGTGGGAGACATTATCCTCCAAACTCTAAACACAAAAACATCTTTCTCCTGTATCTCTTAGTACCTCCATGGAGAAAGTTGGGTTTCAAAACTGTCTTCCTACCCCACTAACTTTTTTCTTGGTATTGTTACATGGTAAATTTTACATTAAAACTGCTACTAGGCTTCCTCTCAGACATATTCTGTTCAGCCTCAAAGAAGGTTTTGCTGATGTTCAGTCGAGGGGGTTTACTTGGACCAAACTATATCCATTGTCTGACATGTTCCAGTTGTCATCTCTTCACAGAATAGAAACAGTTTATGCTAGTTCTGGTATTTAACCTGAGATGATAAAGAGGAATAATGAAATATCCGTGGTGTAGATGTCCCCATTGCAAGTCAGGCAGTGTGAAGGGGTTTGGTTTTGATCGTTGGGTTTTTTTTAGAAACATAAGAAAAATTACATTTAGGGAATAATTCCACTAACATTTTAGAAGTCTATTTTCAAATGAGATGAACCATGCCCCAGATGTGCCTATTCCTTTCTATTCTAAGGGAATGAGAAAGCAGAAATGGAGACACTAAAAGTAAAGTTAGATTAGATGAACCTCACTTGGAAAAACATTACAGACTATTCTAGCATGACAGCACATGTTGTGTAGTTAGTTATTTCAATCAAGGGACATCAAGATATGCATTAAAAGGGAATTATAACTTGATCATGTAGATATAACACCTGTAGTTTCTTTTTTAAAATCCATTTAATCTTATTTTCCTTGAAACATGAATTTTTTACCCCAGTGCTAATGCACTGACTGTCACAATGGTGTTCAGCCTTAGGCTAGGCTCTAAATATAAGCAATACCAGAACCTGTGGTTTGTTCCAAAAAAAAAAAAAAAAGCTGATAGAGGAAAGGAACATTAACTTGAGTGTCTGCATATAATCAAGTTCCATAGTGAAAAGATAACCATTCCAAAGTAAGCTTAGGAAGTGAATTACTGTTGTATATTATCAGTTCAGAGGAAACTACAGTTTGTCATAATAGTATATTGTGAAGTGCTTGATGTGGACATTGTTGAATTTTAAGTTAAAGTTGACACAGATTACTGTAGACAGAGACCACTGAATATTGAGATAAGAGAACTATATACAGTCTTCAAATGGAAAACTCAATGGAATATATTAAGGCTAAGAGTCTGAAAAAAAGGAAGGGAGTATTTTTCTATTACAAATAGAGAAATGAAAAATGCATTAAATACACAGCATATCTGATATCTTAAAGAAAATGTCATTGCTTGCACCAGTTTTTTTAAACAAAAGAGAACAATTAAGTCAATCTTACGAAGTAAAAAAATGACTTGAATATTTTCCTGCTTTCACTACAGGCCTGCCTCAGTGAACTGCCATCTCCATCTTAACAGTCCTTTACTGATTGAGACCATGTGACATCACTATTTTCCATGGACCACAAAAACCACTTAATTTTGTCTGATGTGCTAATTGCTGCAAGATCAGCTGAAGAAAGAAGTAAGACCTGACTATAGCACAGCAGTGTAATAATTAGATACTTTAGCTGTGGGGTGTATTTTTCATACTGCAATTAAAAGATAGAAAGTTGCATAGCAACATCACAGCTTTTTAAAATACTAGTCTTTGAGAAAATGTTTCTCACAGGCTTTTAGTGACAAATATTATAAAATAGTTTGATTTGTGGTTGTGAGCAGCCAGGTAGTGCTATGTAGAGAGAAACTTTGTGGTGCCACAGTGAAAAACAGCCAAGTGTGGAAGTATAAATTTTGGGGGATACGTTCCTGCAATGTGAACACCAACAAAATTGTTTTTCAAAAGTGTTTTCTTACCTTTCTAGTGCTTCCGCCCCTTTTAAGGGTAAATCAAATGGAGTGTACAACTTCTGTCATCTGTGCCCTTTGGTTTTAAAACACATTCTTACAGTACTTGAACCTTAATAAGGATGATTGTGTCGGTTAGACTTACCTATGAAAAGCATCTCAGTGACTTTAATATTAGTATCAATACTAATGATATGAGCTTCACAAAAGCAAGCATTAACTACATTTTTAGTCTGGAAAGCTTGACTGATACTAGATTAAGAAAAAGCAGAACTGTTAAAAGTAAGTTCATACTGGGTGGCTTTTCCCCTCCCAAAATTGCTACAGTGTCGACTTAATTTTAATTTCAACTGCTTGAATGCAAAGGTCACCCACAACACAGGCAAATAAAGGGACTTAAAAACTAGATGTCATACCATTTCAGGCTGTTCAAGGAATTGCTAAATAGCTGCAGAATAAAAATAATGACTATGAGTGGAAGAACCAGTTGATGAAAACCTCACCATTTTCACTTATAATTTTTAAATGGGCCTTGACTGTAACAGTAACATGATATACACTTACAGCTTTTTTTAAGTGGAATTTTATGATTAAATGCCAAAGAGATATTGATATATATGTAGCACATTCACTTGAACTATCATGTTAATTTTTGTAAATCACTCTAAACATCTCAAAAAAAATTTTTTCTATACAGCCTGGCACCATAATCAAAGTAATTAGTCTTCATCCGTTAGATGTCAGCTATTTCTGGATATTCACTAAGGCCTGGTAACTATCATTCACCACTATCAGAATTGCTATTAGAGACATTACTATGAATATATCAAACTATGCAACATTTTTTTCTACGTACACATTGTTTGGGGTTTTTTGTTAGAAACTAACAATGTTTATAAACCCAACAGTAACTTCTTTATTTGCCACATATGATAAGCCATAGGGAAACAGCACATAATAATGAAGATTGTAATCAAGTGTTTCATGCTATCATCAGATCATTTTGGGTACTGAATCTGGCACTATCATTAATTCAACCAGCTTATCTTCAAGAAAGATGAAGACCTTTGTGTTCCAGTTGTGGTACATGTAAACACTTGAGAACTTTCTAGGACAACTGTCAGCTGAGCATTGTCTCTGACAAAGCAGTGCAAATGGAGACCAAAAATGCACATGCCACTACAGAAACACTGACAACTTAAAGGAACAACAAATTCTTGATTCTCTAGAAACCACATAATTCCTGGAAGTGCATGCCCAAATTTAAGTTCATATTTAGAGGAACTGTGACTACTGATTGTATGAAGCTTTGGCTCAGACCAGTTTTCTTCTAAGTTAAAAAAAAAAAGAAAAAAAAAGTGCCCCTTTCATTCTTTTCCCTCTCATCTATCAAGTGTCTGGTTAACCTCTCTATCTTAAAGCGTGATAATTTTCAGAAGTCACATGCTCTCTAGCTGAAATAACTTTACGCAAAGGGAAGAGTCATTGTGTGCTTACTGATGCACAGTGAAGTATACAAGGACACATGAACTAAAAGTAATATTATATCTGTATTTATGAACTACGTGGCACCCCACTAACCCTTACTAAAAGATAGGATGTTTTAGCTCAAGTCTCAAACCATCATTTCTCTGGAAGCTTTATTGGTCAGAGCTGAGAGGGAAATCATGTATTCCAAAAATATACCATCAAATATATCTTGCCAAACACTGAGGCTGCAAGGAAAGAGTAACATAAGAGAGATATATACACTCAGGATATTCCTACAGTTTAGCTTGTTTTGGTGCCTCATGTCTCACAGATATGGAAACTGGTCTTTTTGTTATCCAAAGCTTATTTATTTCACAGAAGTGTAGGAATCCCCCTTTCTATAACACACTCATCTGGCAAATCTAAATGACACTGAAGTGAATTAACTTTTGGTTATCATGGTGAAAAAAAGGAGAGTATATGGGTGTAAGTGGAAAAAATGGTCATAGAAGCGAATGGCTTTATGGACACATTTGACTTTGATGAGAATTAAACTTCAAAGTTTTAAATGCAGCATTTAAAATCAGTCCTTAATCTAACAGCACAATCCAACCTATCTGCAATAATTCTACTGTACCTGCAAGGTCAGTGTTGAGTGTGTACCTAAATGGAGTGCAACTTTCTAGAATAAAAACAGCTGTCCTGACAAATAAATTAGGAAGGAATTAGATTGGATTAACTTATAATTCACAACACAACTCATTTTACAAATTCCTCTCCATATGTATTCTTTCCTGTTTCTAGAATCCCATTATTAAATAACTTAAATAATACAATTTCAAAAATAAATGCTTATGAATGTTCAATAATTAGCACCAAAATCCCATTTTTTAATAAATGCAGACAGAAGGTTTTTTTCACTGAAAGTCATGAGGGCTTTCAAGTTACTCACACTTATATGAAAGTCCCATCCAAAATGTATAATCAAACCCTAACATTTTACATCAGTAGCCTTAAAACTTCTTCAGCCTCACTACCAGGCATAAAGAATTTATTATTCTTAAAAATAGGTAAAAAAGTTTAAAGAATTTTTCAGTTTATACACAAAAGGTGTGTTTTCTGTAACTTAAAACTGCTGGTTGCTTGTGTCTCTAACTCCATGAGAATTCAATGTAATTAAAAAAAAAATCTCTTGTGCAACATATTTTATTCATCAGCACAAACTGTACAATGCCACCTGCAGTTCTGAGAAGGCCTTCCATATAATTTTGCTCTTTCAGGACTTAATGCAAGACCTTGTCTCCCTTCAACAGAGAGACTCTTAGCTGATCTTGAGAAATAAGGACCTTACCCTACTTTTGGTCTAAGAAAAAAGAGCAATAAAAAAGAATTCTTGAAATATCTAGGCTACCTATTTACTGTTCCTCTGCCTCATTGCAAAATTTATCTTAACAAGGTAAGTGTTGCTGTAGTCCTTTAGATGCTAGTATAGTCATGTGCTAGCACACTTACAAAGCTATGCAGGCATAAGCTAACACAAGGCCAAACTGCTGCTCAAGATATTTCCAGTCACTGAAAAATTTTGATGTTAGGCATTACTCAAATCAATATTAAGTCATTTCAATCCTACTTTTTAAATTCAGTTATTTTTCATTTGTGCTGGTACAGCAGTGTATTTGAACTCTCTGTGCAAAGAAATACAACTTTTCTTTTAAAAGGCTGATTAGTCTGATTCTGATCTAATTTGAAAGATATGAAGCCAGTATAATTCCAGCAAACAACTGATATCTAAATTAGGCCCTAAAGGAAAAAGATTAAATCACTTTTTAAACTTAGCGGCCTAAAATAGGTACCCTAAATAGATTAATTTAAATTCATATTTTTATATTCATAGAGTTGAACTTTTTCTTTTGTTATCAGTCTTGAAGAAACTGGTCACACTAACAGAAAGGATAAGTAGTGCTGACTAAAGACAAAAAGCAACAGGCAATGAAAGATTTGCTATAGCTATTCGAACTTAAAAGTAAATTTCAGCATGGTTTAGAGAAAAATGAAAATGGAAAGATAAAAATCTAAATGGCATTCAGGTAAGCCATTTCATCTTTTTGATCTTTGCAATGCTTTTCAACCATTTAGGAGTGAATCCACTAACAGCGTAAATTCCTTTTGACTAGAATGCTGCAATACCAAGAAGTCTTTTATTTCAAATTATTCTCTTTATAAATCAGTGCAAGTCTAGTATCTATTGTACTAAATGAACTGAACACTTCCAACGTTTTTATCAGTTTTGAATAAGGCAGATGTCGATGGGATTGAGGGCTTAAAAACCTCTAAGTGAATTACTTTTCAAGGATAGTCAGTATTTCATCAGTTTGCTGGACATTAACCTTGGATTCTATATTTAAGCTCCTTTATACCCTCTCACAGACACATTAGCATTAGATCATTTCTGCTTTGTTTCTGAAGGTTAACAGATTAATGACAGTCTATGTATTCAAGCCAGTAAACTGAACCCTACCAGTGTGCAGATGCATCAGAAATAGCAAACAGAAGGTGAAGGTCCACTGCCTGCCACACTCCAGAACTCAGCAAAGTAGTCCTCTTTGCAGCCTGGACCAAAACAAGTGCAATTGGATTAGAGAACTAGCTTCAAGTTAGTAACCTAGGTTTTTTACTTTAACACAAAGGAAAAAGTTGACTATACTTTCTAATTGAACTATGTGTTTCTTTCCTGGAAGGATTTTATTCTTCCTGTACCACCACTGATAATGTAGATAAAGCCAACTCAGTGTTTTTCTGGTTAGCTGGAATTTTCTCTAGCTTTTTTTACAGCTGTATCTACATCCCACAGGTACAGATACAAGAAGTCATTCAGGCTAGTAAATACTTCTGACCCTACATCAGCCTATTCTGAACCTTAATTTTTTATCAAAGCTTCTACACCAACAAGAAAAAAGGGAAACTGGCTTTCAGATTAGGATATTTGTTTTATTCCTTTAAAAGTGCTCTTTCCTGTTAACTTGTTGTTGCCTTGGCAGTTACAGAGTTGACATGATGCTCTACTCATGTGAGAATGATATTGTTCTTGGTATATCATACTTGCACTTCTCTGGGTCTCCCATTTTAGCTAGCACTTTATCAGGTCTTACTGCTGTTGTATTTCTTTTGTTTTCTATTCGAGTGAATTTTATACTTGAGAAGGGTGCTAGGCTGACAGCCCAGGAGAATTGAGGCCTCTCTTACCCACAGAGCAATTTATTTCAAGCCACAGTTAAAAGCAGAAGTTGAGGGGTTGAAAAGGCAGTGTTAACTCTTGCCCACAGTTTCTTTGAAAGTTGGGACTACCTTCCATAAGAATGCTGCTGGATTTGCATGTCTTGCAAAAAGGTCACCTGTAATAGCATTTTTTATAATCCACTTCTAATTGAAATAACTTCTAATGATAAAACAGAATCACCTTTCCTTATCTTCTGTTTTCCAAAAAGGGATGATGAGGGGAAATGGATGGCTCCACTTGGAGTCCGTCCTTCATGGGTTCATGCACCTGCAACTCCTTGTCATGTTTCAGCTTTCTTCCTTGAATTCTTGTCATTGTGAGAAGTCAACCCAGTTTTCCTCTTGCAGGTTCATCAGGACCTTGGCTCAGTTTACAGGACTTCTTCATCCCCTCCCAGTCCCTAAGAAAAAAGGGATACAAAAGATATTTCCTCAAGTGTCACTGAAAAGTAGTCAGCATAATCTGAAACTGCCTCAGCCAACATGCACAATGGCTAATTAACTTATTTTACTGGTCCATACTTATTTTCATAAAGCCAGTTTCCCCTTTATAATGCAATGCTTCTTTAGTTCACTGAATTTAGTTCAGACTAGACTGACCTGAGAAGTTGTAAACTTGTCACAATTCCTCTGTGTTGACTAATACTTTGTTAAATGCAGCATAATCTGCCCTGAAATGACAGCTTTTCTGAAAAGTGAAATGTTTAGTTTCCCATAAAACTGTTTCAAAGTAATTACTCATCTTCAAGCATCTATAAGGCAATTTATGTTATGTTTACCCACTGATTTTCAAGCCCGACTTTGTGTTTTCATAGTTATAGTTAGACAGTTCCCTGTTTCACCTCTCTTCTCTCATTTACCGTAGACCTTAGTTTTATAATGCTTCTGTTGTTTCCACATGCAATTTGTTACCAACTTTTAAATTCATAACTATGGTCTAGAGAAAGCATTCCATGCATCAAAGCTTCAACATTTCTGTTCAAATATCAACTAAACCACAGTATTTTTAACACCATCAATGCGTCACCATGACTTTTTGTCCAATTGAGCATTATCAACCACAGGAAATCCAGTCTCCTCAGTTTTCCAAAGGTTCCAAAGATCAGGTTATCCCAAAATTTTTATGATTGTTTGAAGCAATAACAAAATAGTTTGATTGTATTTTTCAACTTGGGAGATTAAACCATCTTCCATGAAGGTCTGCTGGTTACTTGATTTTTTTCCAGCAGTGAATTGAGCTCCTTCTTATGCTGAAAAAACAACTCAGTTTCCACTGAGCCAGAAAATAAATGTAGTTATGAGGTGCCTTTAACTGATGCCATAGGACTGACCTAAGAGCAAGAATGGTGCACCTGCAGGTAAGACCTAGCTGAATGCCTCCTTTTGCATCACTGCCATGGCACTAACCCAAAGAACACTGCAGTCTGGAATCACTATTCTGCCTGAAGGAAATATGAACTCGGTAAACATATGTAAATTAAATAAATCCAATTTATAACTTGTTTTCCAGTACAGTGTAGAAAAAATATTAAAATAAAGACAAATAAATATAGTTTACCTGAATTTTCTTTCAGAGATTAAAATGCTTTGTCCTAAGTTAGCTCCTCTAGAATCAAGTCTTTCTATATAATTACATTTGGCATTAGGTCACCCAAGATGTAGTTTTGAAGAAATTTAAAAAACACCCTAAAGCTTAAAATAGATTTTTAAAAAAGTTTAGAAATACTTTATCTACTAAATGCTACTTAAACAAAGGTTATCTTGTCAATTCTTCCTTTTCCAATTTCCTAACATCCCTGTGGCAAAATCTAGAGACTACTGACATGGAAAAAAAATAAAAAAAAATGTTAACACATCTTAAACCATTAGTTGTTTTCCTGATAGAAAGATGGAAATGCATCAAGCAAGAACAAACTGAAGAGCTAAGACCAAGCAGAATATTTTTGCATAAAATAAGTAGGATTCAGGCCTCTGTTTGAAAAGTACTAATTACAAATCTTAATCAGGACTTCTTTTTACATTTCATGAAGGTAATGAGTGCATCTCTCTTCTTGTTACTAATTATATATTCTGATTATCCTCTTTCCTTCTGTTTGTGGGTGTCAGTGAAGTATGCCTAGCTTTTTTTTCCTTGAAATTTTGTTTTGTGTTGTTTTACTGACTGACATATGTTAAAATTGTTTAATTTAATTCTTTTTGATTAATCCTTCTTGAAGCATGATTCAGACATTTCTCAATAAATAAGTTTTCTTTTAAGTATATGATCTCAATTTTGTCTGTGGCATAGATGGCACCCCAATACCACACACAATTCTAGGAAGTATATCGGTCCTTTACTTTACTGGGACAGCCGTAGAAACCCTATATTCATAACAGCCATATTCAACCCTGATTTCAGGATACCAAAGAAAAGTCCTAGAAACACAGAATAAAGAATAAACACTAAGCTGGTACTTGTTAAAATATCATAGTAACAATACAGTTTGAAGCATGCTTTATTTTGAGTGAAATGTTTAAGAATCAGCTTAAAAATTTGGATCAAGTAGTGAAGGCTCATGGCAAATGTTCACTTTTCATGTAATGGGAGAGCAAGCTTTTCAGAACAGAAGATATTCTCATAAGCCCCACTAAATCCGCTTCAGATATTGCAGATAAGATGCATTGAACCCCTTATTTTAGTTAGGAAAAGGATACTCTGGATGATTTGCAGCAATGCATACAGACATATCAGTAGTTTATGTCAGTAAGACCTTGGTAAAGAAAGTCTTGATGTTGGATCATTAATTTAATCTTCCCATTAATGCAGGCATATTTTCAATACTTTGTGCAGTGTTATTTTAGTGAATCATTTGATGCAATATACATCAATTATCTTGGTGATATCTTACATTCCCCAGCTATCAACATTAAGACATCTTTTCCTTGCATTGCACATAATTCTTCCTTACCATTATCCTAATTTTAATGTCAGTAGAACCTAAGCAGTTTCTTTTTTTTTTTTTTTTCTTGGTATGTAGATCTTTCACAATTTGTGGATTCTTGTTTAAAAGCACTTTCCATCCTGACAGATCAAGGTACCTGCTTCTTCCTTCCTCCTTCAGCCTCTCACGAGTCATGATTTATTCTTGCAGCTGCTGTGACAGTTTGATTTCAGGTGACTCATCAACCATCCAGATACAAAAATACTACTTCTGAGGTAGCAGAAGTACACAGCAATGAAATTCTCTGCCACCAGCATCAGCTCAAGGTCCTGTTGCTCTGAGAGCTGTTTTTTCTTCAGATATGTCTTTATCCCCAGGGGAACTCCAGGCCTTAAAGAAGCTTTTCCAGAGCCCTCCACTCCCACCTGAATAGAGATGAGGTGGAACAGGTCAGGTTATCCTTCTGGCTTGTCAAGAGATGTCAGTAACCTCTTCTCTCTGAAATAGAGAGGGGCAAGTAGGTGTCCGGATAAGGCCTTAATCTGGCACCCTCACCTTCTGGCCAGGAGCCCCATGCAGCCACAGGAATCCACAGCATCATTTACTCCTGAAGTCCAAAGCAAACTTACCTTTTCCCTGCCCCGAGGCCTGTTCCCATGTGCCACCCTGTCCTTTCTGGAAAGCCTTTCCTTCAATATCTTTTCCAGAGCTTCATTTTCCTTCCTAATACAGTTCCAAAGTTCAGAAGCTGGGCAAAATCTTTCCTTTGAGGATTTATCAGAGCCGGTAGCTAGGGTTCTGAGAATCATTCCTAAATTCCCAGCAGTGAGGGGAGTAATTTATTGGAACAGGCTTAGAAGGGACAAATAGCACCACTGAAGTTTTCAAATTCATTTCCTGACAGCTTCTTCATTTGGACAAGTTAAAAACATTTTTGTACATTATAATTTGATCCTGCCTGTTCTGTAATCATCTCTAACTGCTCTTTCCTGAATTTCTTCTCTGCTAATATTTCTCAAAATGTTCAAAATGGAAAAGAACATTCCAGATGCTAAGTGCCTATTTCACGATGATTGCATTTTAAGTAGCATCCAAGAGGCATCACCTCTTGGATGTGTTTTAGAAACCTTTATATTGCTATCTGAATATGGCAAAGGAGGTAGTTTTCACAGGCAATCATATCTGCCACTAAATATCAACCATACAAAGACAGCAGTGGAGTAGTTTGAATTACTTGCTGAAATGAAGCATGGAAATATTTGAATTGGCTTTGAGAAGCATTTGACTAGTACAGACTATAGAAAACCTTTTCCTGTCTTTTTGCTATCAAGTGTTGGAATTTGAATTGAAATCACCACATGAACTATATACAGCTTCATCTGAAAGGTGCAAGGGACTCAAATGGAATTCATAGGATCATGGAATTGTTTGGGTTTGAGAAGACCTGTAAGAGTCATCTAGCTCAATGCCCTTGCAGTGAGCAGGAACATCTTCAGCTCGATCAGGTTGTGCAGGGCTGCATCCAACCTGACCTGTTATGTTTCCAGGGATGGGGCATGTACCACCTCTC
>JAVJGJ010000060.1:47766437-47817152 GCA_035590215.1 Microhierax caerulescens | reverse complement strand
CCTGACCTGTTATGTTTCCAGGGATGGGGCATGTACCACCTCTCCAGGCAACTTGTTCCAGTGTTTCACTGCCCTCACAGTAAAGAATTTCTTCCTTATATCTTGTCTAAATCTACCCTCTTTTAGGGCATTTTTAATTTTATATGCCTTGTCCTATTGCTACAGGCCCTACTAAAAAGTCTGTCCCCATCTTTCTTATAAGCCCCCGTTAAGTATTGAAAGGTCTTAATAAGGTCTCCCTGGAGCTGCCTTTTCTCTAGGCTGAAGAACCCTAGCTACCTCAGCCTTTCTTCATAGGAAAGGTGTTCCATCCCTCTGATCATTTTTGTGGCCCCCCCTCTGGACTTGCTCCAACAGGTCCATATTTGTCCTGTCCTGAGGACTCCACAGCTGGACTCAGTACACCAGGTGAATTTTACCAGAACAGAGACAGAATGACCTTCCTCAATCTGCCAGCCGTGCTATTTTGATGCAGCTCAGGATACAGTTGGCTTTCTGGGCTACAAGCTCATATCTAGCTTTTCATCCCCTCAAATGCTTCCCTGCAGGGCTTCTCTCAATCCCTTCATCCCGCAGCCTGTATTGATACCAGGTTTCCCCAATCCAGGTACAAGACCTTGCACTTGGCCTTGTTGAAATTCATAAATTTCATGTGGACCTACTTCTCAAGCTTGTCCATGTCCCTCTGGATGCCATTCCATTCCTCAAGGATGTCAACCACACCACTCAGTTTGGTGTCATCTGCAAACTTGTTGAGGGTGCACTCAATCCTGATGTTCACTGGCTATGAATTCTTCAAAAGAAAATGACTTTGCAAAGTTTTAACATCAAGAATTGTGATAAAATAGAGCAAAAGCATCTGAACATCTATGTATCCGTTTGAACTAAACTATAACTGCTTATTTGGCTGACTGTGCTTTTAAAATATATAGCTCTAATTTTTATTGCAGTTGACTGTACTGATAAGAGGAAAAGCTCCTTGTAATTAAACTAGCATATACACAGCTCCTACTTTTGGCAGTCAAGCACATATTCTGAAGTAGGTAAAGAACTTATTCCCCTTAATGGTCTTTAGAAATTACAGTGTGGAAAATTTGCTTATGTTTGGCAATGATATAAAAGACATAATAGGCTTGCTCCTAAAAATCTCGTGTGTGCCCAAAACAGCCACCTAAGTTTTCCAAATGTACTAGCTATTCTAGTGTCTCTGCATGCAGATCCTACTTTATCTGCATCCTTACTTCCATAACCACATAGATATTTACTCCCTAAACCAATCTTAAAGCAATACTTGAGATATGCCACCTTCAGAGGCTCATGTACCTACTCAATAGAATTCAGCCTTGATCCACTCAGTACTGGCTGTGATGTGAGAGACGTCTCTGACCTGAAACTGACCCTTCTGGTGAGAGTTCAATTTAAATAACTGAATTACAGACTTTCAGCTTTTAAAAAATTGCATGTTCTGTCAGAAAAAAACAGTACTTCAATGAAACAAAATCTTTATGCGGTCTATTTTAAAGAGCTGGCCTAATCAGCCTTGTATTGAAAATGTTTGGAAGAGCTAATGAAAGTCATTACTGTTAAGTTCTCTATGGTGTTACCACTAATACAAGCATAACACATTTAAGATTTTTAAATGCATTTCCATGTACCTTCCCATCCTCACTGAAAATCTAACAGTGTTATGCAGTAGAAGATAAATCTTTTTAAAATATCTATTCTTATTTTTTTTCCCAAGCTTAGACATGCTATGGAAAAAACTCATAAATAACAAGGAAAAGCCCTGTTAGTCATTCTTGAAGTGGTTAGATACTAGTCACTTTCTCTGAAAATATTACTGAGTCCTGAAAATTAAGTAAACCACATATTTAAAGATTGATACCTGAAATGGTATTCATGACTAATATTTGCCAAAACATTGATACGACGTTCAAATTACTAAATCTAGAAGGTTATTGTAGAAAAGGTTACTACAAACTTTTCTGACACTGTTTTCTGATTTGGTGTCAGTGTTGTGGGAAAATTACTGGGGGGGGAGGGATGATGTGAATTAGAGAGAACTGGAACCTAATAGAAGCATAGTATTATAGGAAGCTTTTTAGAGTTCAATACAGCTATTACTTTCAGGCTAGTTGGCATGCACAGAACCTACTTTACCATGGCTGGCTCCCTAAGCAGCACACCCCGCCCTCTCAGCACATGCTGATACGAGTAACGGAGGGCAGAGTGGAGTGGAGACCCACAGCCAGGCTATATGCCCTGCAGGAATGGGAACTTGATGGTACCACACGGCTGATAAGCCACATAGCAGTTGTCAAATGAAGAATATACGGGAAGATGTCCACTGCTGAGACAACAATTGTGGCAAAGTTACTCTGCTCAGATGAAATAATCTCATTGTAATACAAATGCACATCTCCATCCCAAAGTTACCCACCTTCAAGGCACTGCCACACCTCACTGGCACGTGATACCCAATCATTAACAAAAATTTGTATGACTAGAGTCACTCAAGCTCCACCTAAATGTAAAGAAAACGGACTGGTCTTGGACTGAAATAAGTCCAAGAGGGGGGAAATTGTTGTCTAAATTCCCAAATTACCAAAATCTGATTTAGTATTTAACTATATGTTAAACTAATCTGTGCACAAAGTTTATGTCAAACTGACCCACTTTTCAAAATTGTTACAAATAAAGGGACTTCTAATCAAGGGATTCAGCCTAGGGAAGGATGGGAAACAGAATAGATAGTGAAAAGAACACCATTATGTAAGTTATGCAGAAAGAAGCCTTCAAGTGAGTAAAGTTCTGGTCCCAAGAGAAAACAAGTTGATAAGGTGTTGCAGTCCACTGATATCAGAAAATTAGTTGAAAACAGGACACAGATAATTGTGGCAGTGGGAGATCGCAACTTCCAACTCAAATAGCTCCCCCTGAAAGAGGGCAAAACCCCGCTTCAGGAGCATGTGTAGTTAATAAAGAACTTCAGCAGTGCTATCTGAGGACACGTACTAATTTGCATTAGAAGCGAGAAACTTGTAACCAACCCTGTGTATGATAATGAATATGCAATACTATGAAGTATAAAAAGTAAGCAAAGGAGGGAAGACTTTAGGGAAGACTCCATTGTAACTTCTGAGATCAGTTGACTGGCTGAACCTGTCTTCTCCCTTTAGGGATGCCTACTGGATAAGAACTTTATTCCATGACTAACTCATGCTAGCTGTTACTAGGTGTATTGTTTTAAGCTTGTTTTGCTTTATCACTAGCAATCCTTGAAATTTATTCTGTTACAAACTTGCATTTTGTATAATAAAAATCTTCAGCTGAAGTTCATTTTGTATAATTCTCTAGAGATCTGAGTAGTTGTTATAAGGGATTTGACTCAGTGGCTCTGTCAGCAGGGATCCCTGAATAGGTTAGTTGAATCACCCGCCGAAACAGTGGGCTGTCAGAACACAGGTAGCAGGCAGGCTGGTTGGACACAAGGGTCTCATCTTTCGTGGGAAACTGACAGGTTGATCAAATATAAAGGTTTCAAGGAAACCCCCCTTCTTAACATGACAAGTGTGAAAGATATGTTTTTTTATGGTAGACGGTTTTTTAATCTAATCCAGAACAGATGTAATTCAACAATATTGAAATTCTGCAGGCGAATCGTGTGATAGCCACATTACCGTATGACTTCAGAGTAACAGTGAAGTTAACTTCAGAACAGTGAAGCTAACTGTAGAAACATGGTTCTATAGTTTGAATGCTATATTTTCCATTTAATTGCTGATCCACTATTCAGGGTGTCACCCTCAGCTGTTCTTCAGAACTGGTTTTCTGGAAGAAACTTCATTCTTAAAGTTACTTTCATAGATTAATAACAATTAAACAACTGGTAAAAGCAGTGGTACTTTTCTAATTGTTTTTGAACTGCTGTATTTGTTAGACATTTTATTCATGGTGGGTTATTTGATCAAGGGAAAACTGTGGTTTTTATTCCTACATTACACCACAGATACCATGCTCACTAGTAAAAAAATTCTCAAGTCTATGCTATGACATTTGTCAGACAAGTTACTGTCTGTAAATAATTAAAACCATGGGGGAAAAAAATCAAAATAAGATGGTGAAACAGGCTTTCAGCAAACAGCATTGAGAAATAAACCACAGAAAAGAATAATTTTGATTAGGTTTGCAAATTCTATAGTCCAGCATAAAATTCTTGCCTCTCTCTCCTGGGAAACCTCTATATGCAAAGAACGACACAGACGGGACACACATGATTTTCCACAATGTTTGGAGCTAACAGAGGCAATCAAATAATCTAGCCTGACTTCTTGTATATTTAATGAGACATCAAAATCCAGTCAGTTACTGCCATCTGAATCCAGTTGCCTGAGTTAGGGTACTTTAGTCCTGTGGACAGCATACCTCTGAATGCAACAGCCAGCAAATAAAAAGATGAAGGCATCAATGCCCTCAAGTGACAAGAACTGATTAAGCATCCCTGTGACATCAATGTTGCAGGAAAGGGCAAAAAAATAGTTAGCCACAACTAAACTATTAAAAAAAAAATAATAATTTTGACAGTTTGAGACTGAAGCTTTGAGAATATTCAATCTCTTGGAACCAAAGAACAACCCCTACTTCTCTTCAAAATACTAACTCTCCATAATTTGTCAGTAGCTTCAGTCAAAAAAAAAGATAGATTTTCCCAACTGTTGCACAAACTGTCTGTTGCACTATGTTTATTAGGTAACTTCCCTTCCTCCTTATGGCCCAGAATAAGAACAACAATCCATGACAGGATTCACAGCTGTCTTCAAAGACAGGCAGAGCCCTGCACCTATTTAGTTTATTTCTCCACCTTTGTCTTCTCCATTTTGCTTCTAAATAGGCCATAGATGTCTCTTAAAATATGTTTCTGAAGAAATGCTAAGTATTGATTAGGCTTGCCATCTGCCTTATAAGTTGGGCCAGTATTTCCTTACCCTTGTTCTAGAAAACCACATTTTAACTCGGTTGAATTTACCTAACTTCATCTTTTCACTAGCAGTTCTAACTATTCTTTTCAGCAAGGCTGAAAAAAGTACTATCAAGTATTGTTCCCATGAGCAGGTCCCTTTGCAAAAACAATCAAGTTATCTCTCAGTCTTCTGTTCAGGAGGCTGAACTTAAGGTCAAATGACTAATATCTGAAATGCTGAGGTGGCTTTTCTCTACACATTACATGTTGAGCTAACAGACTATCTGGAAGAATGAAAAAAAGCCAGAAAGGAGTTATTCTTGCCCATTATAGGCTATAATTAAACTAGGACATAAATATGTAGTATATTTCATTTCATACATCTAAATATTTATTTGTTCCAAATATATATGACTAAATAATGGCAACACAACAGTCAAATGTAAGCAAGAGTTATTGATAGATAAAAGCAAAAGCTGCATTAAACAAGTTATAACAAATGTCAGTAGGTAATTCAAGTAGTGCTGAAAGACCTAGACAAGATAATTCTGATTAACCTTAGCTGTAATTTCAAGTCACTTGTGTGCTATGAAAAAAAGTCATTTTTCAGTAGTAAAGACTTTAGGATAAAGATCACTTTTCCCCTCACTAAAACCAAGTGAATTATAGACTGATGGGATTTTTATCCAGTGATCAAATAGTTGTTTTACTGCTTTACTACTGTGAAGTCACTTTGTTGTTAAATCATTTTTAGGCATCTTGTATTGCTTTAATTGTGTAACTTACCTCAATGTTCATCAGATTTGCTTCTCATTTCAGTGATGCCATGTTAAGTAAGGCACATAACAATAAACCTGAAACAAATAAAACAGCAAAATAATTCTAGAAAAATAGTAGCTATGTAATCTTCCTAAGCACTGTTCCTTGTCACTTCCAAGCAGAGTTAAAAGTAGTCTATTTCTTGCCGTCTCTTTTAGCACCAGAAAACAAACTATTACTTCCCTGCTCAGTGAATTAATATAGATAATAGTAAAGCTACACAACCAACATATATTACTCTTGAAACAATCCTTCAGAAACAATGCAGTGTCTTTAATATCTAGGAAGAAGTGTCAAGGGATATTTCCTCACCAGTTTGAAAAGCTTCTTGTTCTCTGAAAGATAATTCTGGGGCATTTACAAGTGCAATTCTTGCAGAAATGTCCTTTCTGTGGTAGGTAGAAGTTATCTTGATTCATTATACAAAATCTTTCCAAGACACAGCTCATCAATGCTTACAGTAAGAGAGAGCAGCAGTTTGCATTTAACCTCCTGTTTAATTTTCTAGATAAAAGAAAAGCTGAAATATGTTTTACCTTCCAGATCGCTGATCTATTACTACTTAGTAGTGAATTGGCTGGATGGTCACACTCAGAGTTGTGGTCAATGGCTGTATATCCAAGTAAAGACTGATGATGGGTGGTGTTCCTCAGGGGTCTGTACTGGGGCTGGCACTGTTCAGCATACCTGTTGGCAACATGTACCTGGAGACTGAGTGCACCCTCAGCAAATTTGTCAAGGACACCAAGCTGTGAAGTGTGGTCAACACACCAGAGGGAAGGGATGCCATCTAGAGGGATCTTGACAGGCTTGAGAAGTAGCATGTGCAAACCTCATGAAGTTCAACAAGGCCAAGTGCAAGGTCTTGTACCTGGGTTGGGGCAATCCCAAACACAGGCTGGGCAGAGAATGGATTGAAAGCAGCCTTGAAAAGAAGGATTTGGGGTTGTTTGTGGATGAGAAGCTCAACACGACCCAACGATGTGTTCTTGCAGCCCAGAAAGCCAACCATATCCTGGGCTGCATCATAAGAATGTCAAAGGAGGTGATTCTTCCCCTCTGCTCCACTCTCATGAGACCCCACCTAGCATACTGCATTCAGCTCTGGGGCTGCCAACAGAAGAAGAACATGGACCTGTTGGAGTGAGTCCAGACTAGACCCATGAAGATGATCAGAGGCCTTGAGCATCTCTCTTAAGAAGACAGGCTGAGAAAGTTGGGGTTGTTCAGCCTGAAGAAGTGAAAGCTCTGGGGAGACCTTACAATGGCCTTTCCACACATAGAGGGGGCTTATAAGAAAGATGGGGACAGACTTTTTACTAGGGCCTGTATCAATAGAAGAAGGGGCAATTGTTTTAAACTGAAAGAGGATAGATCTATATTAGATATTAGGAAGCATTTCTTTACTGTGAGGGTGGCAAGATGCTGGAAAAAATTGCCTGGAGAGGTGGTAGATGCTCCATCCCTGGAGGTGTTCAAGGCCAGGCTGGATGAGGCTTATGATCAACCTGGTCTAGTGGAAGTTGTGCCTGCCCATGGCAGTGGGGCTGGAAGTAGGTGGTCTTTGATGTGCCTTCCAGCCCCAAACATTCTCTGATTCTATGATGGAGTTGTCCACTAGGCACACCCTGGATATCAGATGTAGTACCTGCTTGCATCAGCTTCTCATTTTAATGATTTTGTGGAGAGGTAAAGTGAAGCAAAGAGACCATAAAGTGCAACTTGATTATTTTTTCATTGTTATTTTAAAGAATGCATGAAAGCTTATTACCTCCTTATATTACTCTTATTTGGACCCCACAAAATCCGAATTTTTCTCTGACACCTTCTTTAATGAATGTTGGAGTAGCTAGCAGCTTTCTGCTAAGCTGCTTTTTAGCATTTGGGAAAATAGTGGAAGGTAAACTTTGTGGAGAAGCCTACTTGCCCTCTTAGAAAGACTTTCTTATTCACTGCAGCCTGATTTGAAATCTGCAGTCCAACACCCAGCTGAATCATTTCCAAGGATTAACTGCTATTTTACTGTAATTGGCGTGGCAATAAATTACCAGTCATAATTTGAGCAGTTTATGCTTGCACAACAAAATAGGAGTAAAGCCCTGCAAGACTTTTGTTTGTGTATCTGAACCCGCTACATTATTTATGCTGAGGACAACAGACTGTGTGGAACTGCTATAGAACCTTCCATTGCCTTCCATGTGTCAGATGACAGCAGTGAACAGGAAGATGTAAAGTCAGTCCTGCTTTATCTGCACACAACACATCAGTTGCTATAGCCACACCATGTGCTGGTAACACATGCGGTGCTAGTTTTACACAGCGCACAGACCCATCTCGTCTGGGACAAGTTATAAGCTTATGATTGTCAGTCTAAAAAAATACATACTGTAGATCCATCTCAGGTGGAATTACCAAAAAAGCCAGTTCTAAAGGCTAATCAGATGACATTGAGATATCGAGACAGTTTAGGTCAAGCTTGGAGCTCGGGTGGTGTGTGGTGCATCAAACTTGTACAGTGAGGACATCTTTTGCAACCATGTAGTCATATGCAGCAGGAAGATTCATCTGTTGATGCCTCTGAGTGAAGTATGCCGCCCCCCCAAAAAAAAAAACCAAACCAAAACCAAACCAAAAAAAACAAAAAAAAACCAAGAAATAAATGCCATCTCTAGGAATTCAGTAGTAAAGGGCAATAGGAATCAAGCAGGAGTTGATGGTCAACCTGAGAGATCTACAATCTGGAAATTCAGAGTAACCATGAAGCTACCATAGAAATGACCCAATTGTTAAGAGACACCTATTCTACAAAGCTGAAAAACTAACATTTTCCTGGAAAACAGAACTGTGGCTATAGAGCATAAGCTCTGCAAAGGAAATTATTCAGACTATACTGCTTCAGCATAATAGATTTCTGTAAAGCACAGCGGAGGATACAGAAACTTCTTTTAGTGAAGCACACTGTTGGTGCAAACATGAGAAAGCAACTGATGGCAATGAAGCTCTAGGACACAGAAGAAAAATACTGCAGATGAGGGAAAAATGAATCTACTGCTATATCTGGATCATAAACAAGAATTGGTACCCAAAGACAGATGGTAGACTAATGTTCTTTACTCAGAGTGTTTGGAAGGAAAGAAATTCCTCCAGCCACACTTGTGTACAACAGAATGATCTCTTATTTTCAAGGCTGTGAAAAGTTGAATTAGTCTGGAGTGGTCAATTCAGTATCCTTATGAGAAACCACTGCAATCAGAGAGGCTCTGTAGACAAAAAATACCTCCAAGACTTCATGTAATACCATAAAAAATTCTTCATGGGCTCGGGGAAGGAGCACAGCTTTATGTTGAGAGTAGTTAGCAGTACAGCCTGGATCATGACTGAAAAACAGCCTCAGGTCCTACCAACTCTTCACAGAAAACTCACCATATCTGGAGAAATGCTTCTGAACAGGAAGCTCTCCTGGCACAGATGTGGGGAGGTAAAGGTATTGCTGTGCATCAGAAAGCTCTTGGACAGTACATAGAAGCACCTGGGAAGTGTACTTATACTGAGTGCATGGAGAAGGGAACATAACAAGTATTTCAAAGACCTCTTAAAGGTAGCAGGGCTCCACAGAAAAAGTCATAGGCAGGCAAGAGCACATTTCTGTCACTGCATGAGTTCTGGCAGATATGTCATGCAATCACCCAATGCTCTGCCCTAAAAGCAGCTCTGCATGGAGCAGAGTCGGCTGGTACCTCTCTGTGCCCCATGTCTGCTCAAGTATTCTGCTAAATTCACTGGGATAACAGCAAATTAAAGCAGAGTTCCAAGCAAGGAACAAGCTGGCATTCTGTTTATGTCCCCTTTTATTTTACAATAAACAATCCTCAAGGAAAAAAGGCTACAATGATTTTATTATTATGTCTTTTTAGG
Source organism: Microhierax caerulescens (assembly GCA_035590215.1). Classification (NCBI taxonomy): domain Eukaryota; kingdom Metazoa; phylum Chordata; class Aves; order Falconiformes; family Falconidae; genus Microhierax; species Microhierax caerulescens. Next base: position 47,807,458 of record JAVJGJ010000060.1, on the reverse strand, counting down.
AGTAATATTCTCTGTAGGTTCTTTTCCATTTGTCTTAAACTAGTTTCTTCTTCAATAGCATGTGAAACATTCAGTGTTTCCAAAGAAAGTATTCCTAGCCATGTGTGCTGGAAAAGTGGATACATAAAATGTAATCCATCTAGATTTTGGAGGGTTTTCATATATTAATCAAATCAGAATTTATATATATATAGTCAGAACTATGGTAAACACTAATGTTTTCTGAAAAGGACATGCAACAACAACAATAACAAAATCAAACAAGGTGAATTAGATGCATTGTTAACCCAAAAATACATCAATAAATATTTACAAATATTATCTCCAGTGTCAGCAAAACTTACTGGCAACTTGGCTGGGACTAAACTATTTTATATGCAAACAAGCAAGATTAGAACAGAATCTAAATGACCTTTGTCACATTCATCACTGAATTTCAGATAACTGGTAACTAAACATCACATCAAATAACCCTTAGATAGTGGACTGAGGAGAAGCAGTTATGCTTTAGATGTATTGGCTAGCTCACTGAGGGACTGACAGCTCAACCTTTAAAAAACAGCATAAACCTTTTGCTATTGCAGTATATTACACAGACAGGTTCTTTCTATCCTACTCAGATCACTATTTGTTTCATTACTTCTGATCCTGAGGTAAACCGTTGAGAAATAATCAGTGTCATTGACCCCTGTTTGATTAACTCTATTCTTCAGTGGTTTCTGAGGTTAATACCAGTTTTATTACCTTTTTACTGGATAACTTTATTGAATGTCATGGGGCAGTACTAAAAGCCATTGACTGAAAGAAACAACACCTGCAATAGTCTATATGGAAACAGAACTCCAGAGGATCTGTAGAAACCTGTTTACATTTCTTCAGATTGTTCTGGAAAAAAAACACCACAATTTCAGAACATTCTACCACTCTATGGAAGGAGGTTTATTAGAGTGGGAAAAAAAAAAAAAAGAGCTAACAGTATCTGCTCAGGACTTATTAACATAAAAATATACCTTAGTGTTTAATATGCTGCAGTCTTCATACTTGTGTTTATTTCTGATGCAAGCTGTTAAAAATTCTTTCCAGGCACATTAAAACTTACAAAGCTTCAAGACTGTCAGAGGCCAAAGGGGACCGCTGGTATGCTTTTGTGGCATCACTTTTTTTTTAAGCAGTGACCTTCTCAAGAAACTACAGAAATACATGTCAGTGCCCTTCTAAAGCCATTTTGCAGCCAAACAGTAAGAACTGAGTTCCTGCCTACCATTACAGCATGGCATTAGCCATAAACCACATGCAAGTTAATAAATTTGGATTTTATAAAAAATCCAGACAACTATAGGCTTTTTCCATTGCCACAGCACACAAAACTGGAAGAAAGTTTACTGAATGGCAAATGCAAAATGTTTACATTAATATATTCACACATATAATAGTCTTAAGGGTTGCTGGAAACTAAAGCAAGTGAGGGGAAGAACAGGATATTGCATGGATCGTTTAAAACAGAGGAAGTGACAGATTAAGGAATTTTATCAGAAGGAGGCTATTTTACATCAATATTTTCCTACTTTGCTCTGTGAAATGTGTTTTTTTCAGTCTAAGAAAGTTGCACAGGAATAAAGAGTGCAGATTATCACCCAAAATTTTCTTACCATACAAGAAGATATGGTATTTGCTGAATCTGCAGTTCTAATCTCAGTAAAATGAGGGAAAGGCAAAGAGAGAAAGAAAGGAAAATCACTAGATAATCAGTTATGTCCTTCCTAGTTACAGGTACAAAGTGGGACCCCATCTGACTTGAGTAAGTATCCAAAGAGCCAACAATTTACTTTTATAAAATTGTTGAAAAATAAATTTTATTTTGCAATTTTTTAAAAAATAAATTATTGTGTGAAGTTCTAAGCAGCAACATAATAGACAGGCAGCTCCATTTAGGCTGACAGAAGCTCATCATGCTTTGCTAAATTATATTTCTTCTCTCAACAGCAGCAAAACTAGCCAGCAGCCTGTGCATATGACATAACTAGCTGACATAACTAACATTCCACTATTCTGAGTGGGAAAAGTGTACTTGGAAGCATATTGGCAGTACTTAAGAGTAGTACCTGAACACCTGTTCCTTATATTGACTTTTATATCTTTATATGTGTTACCAGCTAAGAGAAGGTAATTATGATTTTGATGCTTTATTACAAACTCAGAAGCCTGAACTTCACTTTATTCTTTTTCCTAACCCCTGTGTTTACTATAATTACTTTGAAATAACAATGTACTAAACGAACAAAATGATTTTATGACACAAGGCATTACTCAAATGTATGTTGCTCACATATATATTGGCACATTTGTATATATAACATACAAGCATATATATGTACTTCTTGTACCACTAGTAATCTTGTTGCTTTAGGAACTTTTAAATTAGCAAAGAACAGAAAAGTAGCCTAAGTGGCAGAGAATACTTAAAACAACCCCTTGTTTGAAGGGGTCCTTATTTTTGCTAAAATTTTTCACTAACATTTGTCTTTGTTGACAAGACTGTAAAACATTTCCTATCTTGTCTGACAGTTAGATACTATTACATACACATTTATATACAGATAATTGAGAGTGAGCTCTAAGTAGAAAGGAAACCATCCCTTTCCTACAAAGTACTGAAGTCAGAAGAAGGGTAACAGGCAGAAGCAACACTCTCAGCAAAAAGCTTTAGAACTCTAAACTTGGAAGCCAAATGTATTTTCAATACTTTAACCTATAACAAGAATCCCACCATAAAATTTTTCAATACTTTAACCTATAACAAGAATCCCACCATAAAATATACCTGTGACACTTGAGGGGGAAGAGAACAGTCTTCATACCTTCAACTCTACAAAAGTGCAGTTGATCAAACACAAAGATACAAAGAAAATAATAATTTTTTATTATTATTTTTTACAATGGCCCTTTAACTTTATCCTTGGCGGGGGGAAATGGGACTGGACAGGGGACACAACAGGAACAAATAATCAAAACAAAAACAAAACAAACAAAAAAAAATCCCCAAACCAAAAAAGCAAACTTGCTTCAACTTCTTGCAGCTTTTATAGTTCTGGTGACAATACCCACCTGACAACACATCATGCCAGCAAGGTGTGTCAGGGCCCCAAGGGTGCTGATTGTCCTAATGGCCCTGAACAGCCCCACCTGGTTTCCCCCTTCTCTGCCCATGGCCCTGAGGTGCCATTTAAGCTCATCCTGGTCTATTGTTTGATGTTTTGAATCTGCTTTTGTGTCTGTTCCTGTGCTAGGATATCCTACTTTGTGGGATGGTAGCTCTTGGTGTGGCCTTGCTTTCAAGGTAATAGATTAGGCTTATTTATTTATTTATTAGGAAATCTCTAAATCTAGGAATGCTTGATTTAACTAAAACTTTTTAAATTATTTGGGAGGGGATGGAGTGTGCTACCACAAAATAGAGGAAAATAGGCTGTTGCTCTCTGCCTGTGAAGCTGTTATATTTGAATTTACTGTTATATGCTTGAGTTGGGATAGGTATTTTTCACTGCTTGACTCTAATAATATGATTTTGGAGCCTAGTTTTCTTGCTTTTTATCTGGGAAGGAAATGAACAGGTTTTTGTTAGATCTCTCTGTGGGTACCTGTGTGATCTTCAAAAACTAATTATTCTCTGGCACCCCTTGGTCTTGGCACCACTATTGCAACTGTAAGCTGATACTGATGCAATGAGGATGCCTGTACTCTGCTAGACCAGTGCCATGTCCAATAGCCCCAGCTTTAGATCCCTTCTTGGAAAAAGTTACATTTAGAACTAGAATATGTTAAGAGAAGTTGGTGTTTTTCCTTTTTTGTTTTTGAACTTAGTCAAAGGTTGGACTAATTTGTCCCTTTCTTTGAGGTATTGGGAGCAGGATGAGGTTTCAAGAGAAGTCAGAAATGCTGTATAGTCAACAACAGAGTATATTTAGTGTTGTGTCTCAGAAGTACTCTGAGTGTGAGCTGGGTTTGCATGAGGGCTAACATGCTGTACCAGTAACTTACAGACAGATGCATGTTTGCTTGCCTTTGGACTTGGGCTGGTATCTTGGGCAAATTGCCATGTTCATGTGGCTGCATGACCTTATGGTCAGCATGATCTTATGATCAGAAGAGACCGGTTAAAGTGCGAGCAGAATCGATTTTAGTGTCCCTGACAAAAGAAGGGACACTGCTAATTCAGCAGAGAATGGCATTCATGATGTGGAAAGGGGTTAAAGAGACATAACAGAACTTGCGGCACATGTTTTGCATATCAAGGTTATAACTGCACTCTGATTTTAAGCGGTAATTGCATAGTGTGGTTTGTATTTCACTTACTCTTTTGGAAAGTGGGTGCATTCTGTTCTCTTACAATTGTTACTAGCTTTTTAGAAAAGTTAATCCTGAAGCTTGTGATATTAAGTATTCCTAGCTAGGGGACCTGCTGGCCACCACTGCTGCCGTGCCAGCTGCACTGCCAACCCCCGCACCCCACCCTCGTACACAAACCTGTCAGCCTGGGTAGATCAGATTAAGTAAATAAGCATGTTAGACTATTAAACTGATGTTTATATTCATATATAAAGTAGAAAGGCCAGTGGTGCATTAGGTAGCCATGTATGATACTCAATTAGATCAATTTGGAGCCAGGGGCTTCCCTGATTTTCTCACAAGAGCTGTGGCAACAAGTGCTAGCACCAGAGTCAATGGGAAAAATCACCTCCTAAAGAGATCCGCCTTTGGATCTGTTGACAACGAGACCTAGGATGTGAGGAGTGTAAGGATCTTCCAGCATGGTCAATTATGCACAAAATGAGGTGGTGGGCGATGTGAGGCAAGGCAGCTCTATTTATTAGCATAGTTTGAGAATAGCCAAGGTTTTTAGAAATAGTCCGGGGAAATAATTCTGAATATATTATCAGGGGACTGAAGATTAGAAAGGGTTGAATCAATGGATGCCTATGCTGTACTACAGAGGAGTCTAGGTAGCTTTTCCATCTTTGGTGCCCAGGAATTAAAAAAAAAAAAAAATAGCTAAAGAAAGAAAAAAAAACCAAACCCAAACCAACAATCAAACAGCCACTAAATGCCATATTCATGTATTTGGGATTAGGTGGTAGGGAGAGTTTTATTTTACTGGGAAATATTATTTCCTAGCATATGTGGCTACCCAGTGCATCACTGGGTTTTATTATATATACCAGTATAAATGCTAATTGAATACCTTGGCATGCTTATTTTCTCTCTACAAAGCTGAAATGTTGTATAGAGGAATGCACCTCAGTCAAGTTTCCCTGAACTGAACCCTTTAGCAATCCAGCTCAGATACAAGTCCGTAGCTTGTATTTTCCTCTGGTTTAGTTTTTAACTTGGCTCAAGCCTTGTGCTTTCTGCTGGCCTTGTGATCTGTAGGGTGCAATCAAGTATGTGAATTTATTGGAGAGGACGATGTAAGTCCAGGATGTTTTCAGACTGCCACTTAACTCAATATTTGTATCCTTCAGGAGCTCCCACAGCTCTAAACCCATTTGCATTCTTGTCCCATACTGGCTGTCACTTTTGTGACAATTCAACCATTTTATGAGTTTTTTTCAAGAGGGAAGAAAGGCTTTTGTCTACAATTCATTTTACATATGAAGCTTCTCATATAATATATCAAATGTCAAGAATATTAGTTGTACTGAAGTGCTGGACCTTAAAAGTGTTTCAGTTGTGATCTTGACAAGTTGAAAGTTTATTAAAGCAAGTTTGTGTATGACAAAAAGTTAATTTAAGCTATGCTCTGCCTAATACCTTCCTCCAGTGATGCTTCTCAAATGCCTAGTGAATGCTGCCATAATACTTATTGCCTCCCTCCAAAATATGTAGGGCTGCTAACCTGGATTAGTAGCTGAAACTCTGAATTAGCACAGCTGAGAATTCTAATGAATGATTTTAACAGTCTGCATGTACTGTCTGAGGTACGTTTATTTCATCACTTTGGAGGTGAATACATTTCAGTGCAGTGGTCTGTCCAAGTTGAGATTATTCCTTTGCCCTGTGGCTGGCAAAGGGAAACAGGGGGACATCCCAGAGTCAGATGTGCAATCATGATGTAGGCTGCTAGGCACAGTGCCTAGATAGAGGGTAAAGCTTGGACTCTGGATCCAAGTGAGACATCAACCTGGTGAGAGGATAGGCTCAAAGTGTGTTATTTTTTTAAGAGAAAATGTGGGGGGAAACTCATTATCTAACCTCTGACTTCCTAGCTTCTTGGAGAAGTGAAGGGATGCATAAATGTAGACTACTATTCTAAATGTGTTCCATAACAGTTCTCTGTGTGCAAAATGACCAATGTAAATGAAAAGTTTGGCTTGTTTATTGCACCCATGCGATGTTGACAATAATTCCCTAAATAAAAGTTTATTTGTAGCAGAAAATGTAGGTGAGAAATTAAACCAGCTATTTCTATTTCATGCCAGCATACCTTTAAAACTGCTTCCAAACAAAGACAAAACAATAATGCCTTTCTAAAATGGGTTTTTTTTTGAGATTTTAAATATTTCTATATTGATAAAATAAAGTTTACTCAAAATTTTGGAACAGGTGTATTTAAAAGAAATAAGCTGTCAAGAAAGATATTAACCCTTATTCATAATTCTACAATTTAAGATGTTTAAATAATTTATTCAAAATGAGCATCACTAGTTAATAATTATGCAGGTCCATTGTAAGATTAATTTTTGTAAGATAATATGTTGGCACTGCTAGTGTGAAATATTCTATCAGATAAAATGCAGTGACAAATAATATTTTGTAAATATTTGGGAAGATATATTCACAGAATAAACTTTTTCTTTTTCTTCCTGTTTACAAACAACTTTTAAGTATTACTCAGCTGCTTCTGAGCTAGGTAAAGGACTCAACTGAACTTTTTCGGAAGGGCAATACTTCTGCCTAAATGTATGCTTCCTAGCATTACACTATTCCCTTATCTACACTCCCTCTCTTAGAAGAGAAAGTGTAATTCTTTTAGGTATCAATTTATGAAGCACTTCAATAAAATTCAGGGTGAAAAACTGCACAAAACTACAAAATATCACTTTGTACCATAAGTTCATGTTTTGGCTTCATGCTCACAAATATCTCGCAGACAATGATTTTTAAACAATCTACTCCTAATTAGGGCCATTGAGTATTGCCTTAAAACTTCCAATTTGGAAACTACACAGGTAGAGAGGAAGCAACTATGACTGCAGGGTTGTGTGTATTCGCTGAACCACATAGTTTAGTGCTATAAAATAGCCAAGTGTTTTCTTGGCACAATAAGAAAGATACAGCTGAACAATAGCTTGCTTGGCAGAGGAATCGGGAATGCTCATTTTCAGCTACACAAGTTATGATGTGAAAATGTGTTCCTTTTCATATAATTAGCAGGAACATGTGTTTATGGTCTGTGTGTCCAAGGGAGGAGACAAATGAAATAGAAGCAGATGCCCCAGGATGATATCCCAGTGATGCGCATCCCAGAAGCTTGCATCTATTCCTGACTATTATATTATTAAGCTGGAAGGTGACCTGAAATCAAAGGTGAAATGAAATCTGACTGTGCAAACTGTGTAGCTAGTAACCAAAATAATGCAGGTCTTTGCCAAACTACATAATGCTGAGCCCATTTCATCTGGCTGTGGAGCAGGTGTTTTGTAATGGCAATTCACATGATATCACCTGTTTTCACTCCAGGCTGTATCCAAAACAGCTAACAAATATCCATCATATCCATTTTGTGCATGTACAGTGTCGAGTAGGTGCAAGTAATGGGTCCGTTATTCCGCCCTGGATTTAGAAGGTGGCAGTCTGTGCCTCTGTCACTCGGAGCACGGTGTGAGACAGTGGCCAAAATTCCTGGAGGTGTGTCTCTTGGCAGGATGCCAGGCATAATCTGAAATACACGTTGTGTATATCTTGTGAGTGCAGGTACCATAGCAAGCATGTGAGTGAAATCGCGGTTGTCTCCTTGCAGCTTTGCTACAAGTTTGTTAGCGTAGCAACACTGTTTCCCATGCAACCATAAACAAAGAACAGGCTGCTTTTCAGGTACTGGGGCATGGAAGTGAGGAAAAAAAGAGTCAGTTTCAGCATGTGGAGAAAAAAATTAAACCTGCTTTCCTATTTCATTACTGTGGTCTGGCAACAAACTTTTAAATAAAAAGAGGGTGGCCAAGCCACTACCTTCAAGCCCGGGGAGTGAATTTTCTTTTTAATTTCAATGGGTGGAGGAAGTGAATCCCAAGGAGGAAAATGCAATTTCTTCTAGAGCTGAATAAAGCCAGGATTTTAGACTTGGTATTGCCCAGTGAGCTGGCAGTGGGAAGCTAATATGTACAGGGCTGCTTTAAAGCATCTCACTGTGCCTTGTACTGCTCTGGATGCCACGTGAGGTTGCCCAACCCTTTATGTGGTGTAGGGAGGCTTGACAGAGCCTTCTGATCTCCATTTTCACTGCATCGGCCTAAAATGGGTTATTTGGTTTCCAAGTTCTTGATTTGGCCTTGAGTGCTCTTGGGCAGCCTGTTCATACCACGCGCGAGTGAAAAATCCCCCAGAGGAACAGCTGGCTGGGCAGTGGCCAAGCCGTTAACCGAAACCTGTGCCTTGTGGCTGCCTTCCACTTTAAATACATCACACTGATTGCAGATGATGGCTCCTCTGTAACTATCTGGTAAGGATTCTCTGAAACAGCTTCTACATCTTGGGCATTCAACAGAAATGAATTATGACCCCCTAGAGATATCAATCTTGCTAAAATGAATCAACACAGTAATAAATGGCAGGAACCTGAGAAAATAGTCTCCTAAGAAGGCCCAATGAAGGATAAAACTTTGGAGTTTTTCTCCATGAATAATGATTGAAGAGCAGAAGAGAATAACCTGTATGGGCTTAATTATTTCTAGTCCCTGTCTTTATCTGTTACCAGAAAGATTTAATTAAATCAGAAGAAGGCTTCCTCCTGATATGACAACTACATAACAGTTTACAATGTTACTTTTAACAGCTAGAAGATAGATGACATGAGAGGCAAAGCTTATTCAGCTGTACTAAGGATGCCTGCCGATGCTACTGCAGCTATCTATGATCCTTTGCCTTGTAGAAAGGGCATGTATTTTTCCTGTTAAAGCATTAACTATGCATGCCATGGGCAATTACAGTTTAAGCAGCATTTATAAAATCTGGATTCAATCACTCAAAATTTGTAACATAAGAGGAAGACAGATGCATTTGGGGGTTTGGGAATCCCTTTTTCCATGCTTGATAAAGTTTAGATAAAAATACTCTGGGAAAACTCAAATTCATAATGAGAAATTGAAGCAATGTTTTTGGTATTTGATAAACTATACTGCTGTAAACTGATGTTCTCACAAGTTTAGAAACAAGTTTTGTCATAAAATGTGGGAGGCAAGTCCAAGAATCTCTTTTCTATCTTTATAAATTCACTCTCCCATTGTTCTAGGAAAAGTGACTGGCAATGTTTCAGAGACATTTTGACACGTATTCATTCACACTTAAATGAATTATTTTTACTGTGTTAATATATCTTTCCTTTATATTAACACTGTTTATATTTACCTTTATATCGCCCTGCCTGTCATAATAGTATATGATAAATTCTAGCACAATATTTTGCTGGTAGCAAAATTGTTGAAAAAGATACTTCTATGCAGGGAAACAGGATGGTAAAGGAAAACTAATGTGTGGTTAGTCATTGCATGTTGATACCCAGGTATCATGTCTATGGCATGTATCCAGGCACATATCCCCACATATCTGTTGGGGAAAAAACAGCAAGCAGGCAAACCCCTAAAAATCCATTCAAAACCAACATGTAAACCATAAAAGCACCATTGAATATTGCATTATAAATAATTTGTTGGACTGTTATCAAGCAGAATTTAAGTACATATTATCATGTGAGAGTTTATGATCTTTTGGGTAGCTATAGTCTTTATTACAGACCTGCAGAATATCTCAGGCTAAGACTGTGAGGGTTTCTTTATTTGTACATTCTTATTTGAAGTAATTTCACTACTCTTGTGAGTTCCAAAGTACTGTGAATGTTAGGAATAAGGGGGGAAGGAAGCTGCTTATCAATGTATAAATTATAATCCAAACCATCACCTTGCCAAATGTTTTTGGTGCTACTTAAAAATATTTAACCCTTTTTAACAAATGCCAAGAGAAACACAATCTGTGGGTTCTGTGGTGTTTTAGTTATCCTTACAATGTTTTAACAGGTATTACAGAACATACTGTATAGGATGCACACATCAAAACTTATGTGACAGGGAGAATGTTTAACAGTTCAAGCAGGCAATTTGAAGTGAGGAGTGTTAACTCAATTTTATTACTGGGTCTGCTGCAGAAGAGAATTTTCCCCCAAAATGTTAAAAGCCCTGTTTTTTTGCTTGTTCTGTGCTTGAGGTCCCAGTCCTGCCATAGTTTTTTTGGTTTTTGGGTGTTTGTTTGTTTGTTTTTTTAATGGATTTGAACCCAGGTCACTTTGACCTTTGTTTTCTTTAGTTACTTTATGTAAATAGGGATAATTAGATACTATTGTATAGGTGTTAGACAATGTATTCAGTAATTATTATGAGACACTCAAATGCTGAGGTACTGTGGACTACATAAAAACAAAGACTACCTGTCTCTCAGGAATCAGGAGGCTGAAGAGCTTTGCTAAGTTGTGTAAAGTACTCCAATATTCCTCACTAAAGGGACATTTATTCCTTAAAAGCTTTGAGTGGCACAATAAACTGAGCAAATGCAGCTCTGATGAAGAAATTCTTTGCATTGTTTTGGTTTATATAAAACTCTGCGATGTAGTTATCTTTTTCAACTTGGTCTCTTAAGTAGTATGACTATTATTTCATGCATTATGACAGCATATTAAATACCATTTGAACTTTTCTTAGAACACTGACCAGAATAACTGATGTGAGAATTGTTATCCTGATACACCAACGCTCCTCACTAGCTGTGTGTCCCCCTGCCTCCAATTCTTCTTGAATTACTGAAATGGCACTAAACAGGCTTAATGCTTGTTTGCAGAGAGATTGCAATTATGGTTGCTCATTGCACATAGCCTCCGTACTGAACACAACCCTGTGTTTCCGAGTCACCTCTACTCAACTAGACTGTAAGTAATTGTGTGAAACTAGCTCTCTGTAAATGTTGAAATGTCTTTGAAGTTTGAGTGCCCCTTTTCTGAACCTGAGTAAAGTGATTCATATGTTAATTACTCTGAGTACTAAAGTTAAAGTATATTTGTTGGTTAAAAAAAAAAAAAAGTGTTTTAAACTGTGATACTGAAAAAAGTAAAACCATGATTGTGCAATATGCAAGTTTCCTCTCTGCAGTGAACCACTGACTGAAGTCTGTTGGAAGCACTTCCAAAATGAATTTTGAATCAGGACATGATAACCTTTGTCTGGGGCTCTCTACAATGAGACTTATCAGGGAGACTTTGTTCGGCATCTTCCTTGTACAAGTCCAGACTACACTGAGAGGTCTAACTTCATAAATGAAAGGACAGGCAATACTCGGCTCCCTGCTGAAAGTACCAGAAGACAGTCACTGCAGCCAGTTGTGATTCTGCCTATGTGCATGCACATCTTGTCTTCTGAGACAAATTCAGTTTTATCTTTCTTCCCGCCCTGCCCCACTCCCTACCCAATCAACATATCGCTGGGTTGCATGTCTTGCCAGCCTGCATCAGTCATGTTGAATTACGTGGGCAGCCCAAAGCTGCTGATATGACCTGACATTATTTAGCAAGTGATTTCTCAGCAGAAAAGGTAAAGATGAAAATAATTACAATTTTTAAAATTAATAGATTTGTTTTCCACAATTTTGAGAAAGCATTATGAAACAAACCTGGAGGAACTTGTTTCTAAAACAGTAGTGAAGGAAAAAAAACACACAGAGACTTGTTTTTTTTTCAAAACAAAAGCTGGTATTTTGACAATTTTCCTGCTTCTAAAAGGTATAAATTTGCAAACCAAGTGTATAAATAATGAGAATGCATTGACTTTTTTCATTACCAAGAAAATGCATGTAGAAAGCACATCTTTTACTGAATACAGGTTATGCATATACTTCTGTAAATAATTATAAAAACACTTTCAATGTACCTTTTTAGGATTTTTATCAATTTGATTTTTTTTTTTTTCTGGTGGTGTCTCATCCCATGTCCGTCCCCCAGTAAATTTGCAGTAAAATCATGTACAATAGTGTTGTCTCTAAAATGCAAGTCCATTCCTGGTGTCCAATAAGCCAGTTGTATGCTGAGGTGAGATACTTATTACAGAGTTGTGCAAGTCTGAAATTGTTCAAAGTGCATAAAATGTTTTATTATACATTAAAAGGGATGCTAGCTTTGTGGATTTACCACCTAGGGCCTATCTCTGTGCAGACGTGCAATAAATGATATCTCAGCTGTGTGTGTAAGACTGGCACTTGCACACTGGGTAGCGAGGTCTGCTTGTGAGTCAACAGGTAGAAAAACCTGAATACATGAACTGACAGGCTTGGCACTCTCCAACATGCCATGGGAAACAAGTGTCCTGGGATGTATCAACAGGATACATCTCGGGAACAACGGTAATGGGGTTGTTTCACCCGTTTGTGCTCTGCACTATTCTTCATAGTGCTCAGACTTTAATTTTCCTATTACATGTTCCCATGCAGAGAACAATTCCAAATCCTTCCTGATGTGTTTTTAACAACTATTAGCTTACAGTGCCTACACTGTCCAAGTTCTTCCAAATCCCAGTGAATGAATCTTAAATCAATTCATACAAAGGGACCTCTTTTTTCTTTTTGTCAAGTAAAGGCAGATGTCTTTGTCAAGGAACAAACTGTAACAGTAGTTTGTTATGCTATAGGGTTACATATGTAGTGGCTATAAACCCTTCCAGTTTGAGCAGGAAACTTGCAGATTAAGGGAGACCAAATTAGCAATAATGTATCTTTTAATTAGATAAAGTAAATTTATCATAAAAACCACAGGTAGCACCAGTAAACAACAAACTAGTGAGAAAACTAACATGATAATCTGAATACTGCAATGTGTTTGATACACAGCAAATAAGAAAAGTCCAGGGAAATTAATCAGAAGGTGCCAGCGTTGTGTAACTCAGGTCACTTTAAAATCTTTTATTTTAATCTTTCGCATGCCCAGAGGAAATGGAGCTTTTTATCAGATTCTTTCTCTCAGGATATCAAGTTAACAAATATATCTTTAGAGTTGAGAAATACCAGTGATGTTGACTCAGGGGGTGAGGTTCTATTCTCAAATGTCAAGAAAGGTGACTGATAGGAAGATTTGCAAAGGAGTTTGCATGCACGTGACTTTTGCCACATCAACTCTGCTGTTGGGAATTTCATATGTGTATTAGGAATGTGTATTCACGAATATAGGAGCATCAACTGTCCTCGTTAAAAGCAGTTTGGGGAAGGCTCGACTTTGTATCCTTTCCAATGTTAAGCAAATTTTTAGCAGTTCAGTAACTAAACCATGATCGTATTTACCTGGCCTCTGTTTTACTTTTCTCAGTGAAGTAATGTTCACAAGATTCAGATTGTGACACTGAAGTGTTTTGCCTTTTTTTTTTTTAAATAGTTAAAGGGCTAGAGAGAAGCACTACAATTAATAAGTAAAGTGATATGAAGTAGTTAAGTACTGTGAAACAATCGGGAACTCAGGATGAATGAGAGAAGGACTTGAGCTTAATGTTTTGCTTCAGGTTCCCTCTGAAAAGAGTATTTCTATAAAAGTGTGCATATTTACGCTTATTTAAATCCTTAGATTAAAAATACTTTGTGTATTGTGTCTCAGAAATCTAAGCAAAATTTTTGTCATTGTTTGCTGTTTGAAAATCAGAAGGTTATCTCTGATTTCCTTAGTGGTTTAATGTCTCAGATTACCTTTAACCTGAGGTTTAATTACCTCAGATTGCTTTGTAATGATTCAGTGGAGCTTCTGTTTGGTTTCTTAAAAATACTTTTATTTACCACTGGACAATATCCTAAAAGCAATGGTTGTGGGCACTAGAGTTCTCAGAGATTGATGCCATGTGCAATTTGTGTTCAAGAATCTGCTGAAATTGGATCAACTCGAAAGAGGGCAGGACAGAGACAGTGCAAGTTCCCAATGTAATTTTGCTTGTTTTTTCTGAAAAGCATGTGGACTGCTTATTGATCTCAAGCAGTTCAGTTCTATGTAGTGGTTCACAGGTTCTGCTCTGCATCAGACTGGGATGTTGGTGTCTCAGGAGGGAAAGTGTCTCTTATAAAAGAACCACAGCACTTCCAGCACAATTTAACCATGCTGCGTTTTGTAAAAATAAAATCGATTAATGTGTGTGTGGGGGGTGGGTCTAAAACTGCAAGAATTCATAGATTTGTATACTTGTAATAATTAGCTTGCTGCATAAATTGAGAAATATTAATAAAACACCACTATATTCACACACATCTGGGAATTTAATCTTCAGTAAGATCTTAACCTTTTCTTTATGTTAATGGTTATTGCTTTCACTAGATGGCACTTTGTGTCTCTTTATCAGAAGCCTAGACTTGTTAAAACTCTTTAATTCAGACAAATGCCCACTTTGTCTCACCCCCCTCATACAGACTTATTCTGATCTTAGTATTTGTGTTTACAGACATTTAATGAATAATAAAATCTGATTAATAAAGCTTTTTCAAATGAAGATGCATGTAATGGGAAAGCTTTGCAGTGCAGCCTGCACACCCTGTAAAGAAATGGAGGACCCATTTAAAAAGGATTAGATATGAAAAATAATTGTGGGAAAATCTTTTTTTTTCTTTTTTTTTTCCTACCCTCATCCCACAGGATGAGAAAAGTTAGTGTATTGTCACTGAAGGTATTTGTAGACTGATGGTATTTCTAACAAGGGTGTAAGCCAATTGTTAGAATGCAGCTAACCCTGCTTAACACTATTGTGGTTTAACCCCAGCTGGCAACTGAGCACCACATAGCCACTTGCTCATTCCCTTCCCTGGTGGGATGGGGGAGAGAATCAGAAGGTAAAATTAGGAAAACTCATGGGTTGAGGTAATAACAGTTTAATAATTGATATAAAATAATAATAAATAGTAATGAAAAGGAAAATCACAAAAAGAGAAATAAACCCCAAGAAAAACAAGTAATGCAAATGAAAAATGATGGCTCACCACCAACAGACTAATGCTCAGCCTGTTCCCAAGCAGTGCCCCTGAGGCCAGCTTTCCCCTTGGTTTATGTGCTGAGCATGGCACCATATGGTATGGAACGTCCCTTTAGTCAGTGTGGGTCAGCTTGCCCGGCTGTGTCTCCTTGCAGGGTCTTGTGCACCCCCAGCTTCCTTACTGATAGGGCAGCATGAGACGCTGGAAAGACCTTGACTTAGTAGAAGCACTGCTCAGCAACAACTAAAATGTCTGTGTTGTCAACATTGTTCTCATTCTAAATCCAAAACACAGCACTATAGCAGCTACTAGGAAGAAAATTAACTCTATCCCAGTTCAAACCAGTACAAACACTCGTGAAAGTTCCTCATGTAAATTTGGTTATAAGTTGTATTCATTATAACTTGCAATTGAAAAAACTTGCTGTTGTGAGGTAGTTGATGTATCTCTTGTTCATTGGTTGGTAAATATGTAATTAGCGTATTAAAACATGCACCAGAAGTAGGAAAGAGCATGTAAGTCTGTACCCTCTTCTCTACTTGAGTTTACTTCCTTGTCTGTTCCACCATTTCTCCCTGTTTTCCCTTTACCTCCCTTAATAGTTGCCCACCATGGATGTGTGGTTAAGTTCAGCATTAAACTTGTAACTACAAACTTTTTTTTTCCCCTGTTTGAGTTTAGTGTTTGCCAGAAGAGCAATTAAATCCATTAAAAAAATAAGTATTATTGGATTTGAGTTAGTGAACTCAAGGTAGAAACAGTCATATCTTTTCTTATTCTTGCTTATCTTTCAGGTATCTGATCCTTCATTTTAATTTTAGTTATGATGCTGTAAACAACTTCCACAGACTTTGTGTGAGGTGAGTACTGGTATCAGCAGGGAGAACATTGTTAGCATTTGCAACAAAATTAAATCACAAGGTCGGGGGGGATCAACCATGTTTATAAAGCAACCATTCCTCCACTCAAGGGCATCTTCCAAGAAACTGAAGAATTTCTTACTATGTATAGTGTATATATTGCTTTCTCAAGACACACAGGTTCCTTGGGATTTCTCATACATTGGCATGAAAACACAAACAAATGTTGCATACTATTTTACTTATTCATGTGGTAGGGCAGGTAAAAGTTCAGGTAAAACATGTTCTGCCACATATTATAAATAACTATAATTATAAATATATATATATTTATATATAATTATAAATATAGTGTGTATATACACACTACAGAGCATTGCAAACAGTCACAGGTAAACATTTTGGCCCATTCTCTTCACTTGCATTCCTTTTCCTAACAGTGATTTTAAAGATCTGTGTTGCCTCAAGAGCTTCTTCAGGTACAACAGTAAGGATGTGGGATCAGCATCTGTATTCACCATTTTAAAAATATACTTCCTCCTCTGCTCAAACAAATAATCAGTATAATATAACCACCATAAGAATATTTGTTTGCATGAAATAAAATAATATTTTATAATAATCCGTGTATAATAAAATGTCTTGTCTTTGCTTTTGTTACATGGATTTCCTACTAGCTTCCATACAAAGAATAGTAACTTTATTTCAGAATATTATGCTGTTCTATAACTGCCATATGTTGGAATCTGTCAAGTCAATAAATAAACAGTTTACCTTCCTTCTTTTTAGTTATTACTGGCTGTATACATTTACATATATTATTACATAAAATGAATACAGTCATCCAAAATTTTTCTGCATAGAACACTGCCAAGGTTTATAGGCTAGGGCTGAAACTTTCTATGATGATATCTTTCTGTTGGAAAACCAGGGCTTTATTTTCCACTCTAAAATATAACTCTGACCACATTGGCTTTTCACCTGTTAGATGAAGTTTAGCTTGGAGTCACCTTGGCGTCAGGGATATGTCTTTTGCTATTTTATGATGGTTTACTCAAATGTTTTCATTTTGAAAGCCAGCCTTCAACAGATGCTTCTTAGTATTTAGGAACAAAACTGGTAAAAAAAAAAAAAAAAATCATTCTCACTGAGCATATCCACCTTCTTAGATGACTGACCTGCAGCTATAATTTTATAGTAAATGTCTCTGAGGAGACAGTACTGACAATAAGAACAGGCACCAAGGCAGCCCTTAGTTCAAGTCCCAGATGTTTGGCCAAGAAGAACCTGAAGACTGCAACGCTCGTGACTTATCCTGAAAACACCATGTGATGGGATTTGTTGTCAATACATTTGCTTTAGTTGTTTTATGTTTTTTCAAGCCTAAATAACTGCATATCACATCACAGTCCTAACAACAGAGTTCTGTGGAAAAAAATAATATGCAGCCAGATAACCAAGACTTCATTATAATGTGGATTTGGAGTGGGACCAGTGAAAGTTTTGCAATGAGCATTCATTCTGGCAACTTCTAAATTATTGCCACTGTAACCTTAGTCTTTTTAATGTAATGCAAGTGTTTGTATGCATAATTTGATATAAAAAGAATAAAAGTTACATATAAAACTAACGGTCCCAGGTTGATATCTACTGACAAGTCAATTAATATTCACAACATTTTGGAGATAAGGAACAGCAGACGAGTCTTTTTTAAGGGTTTTAGGACCTGTTAGAGAGTGGGATTTAAAGTTAGCCTAAAAAGCCTGCTATTATACATTTGTTTTCTGCAAGAGAAAGTTTTAAAAATTTATTCATTAAATTGATTTTTCAAAGCAGTGAATACAGTCTTTGACAGATCTGCGCACAATGAACAATTTAGTGGAGACTATGATCTTTGGGCTAAAACTAGGTTGAATGCTTCTGAGGATGAGACTGTGGAAGAACATAACCTGGAAAGCAACAAAGGAATAGCTGGTAGATGTATAGTTCAATAATTTGGCTAGTTTTGTGGGTTTTGTTTTTTAAAAAAAATCATGTCTTTTTTTTTTTTTTTTTTTTTTACACAATATAACATAGCTATAGAGTAGAACTGTGTGTTATAACATGTTGTGAACGACAAAAAAATATAATAATACTTTGTTTTTTTAAATGAGATACCTAGTAATTTAATGAGGTGCTTACCGGTCCTTGTGTTAAGAGAAACTGAATAGTTATTTTCTATTGATCTCCATATCATTCGTACCTTTCTTCATGTGTTTTCCAAAGTGAAAAATTATGATATGTGATTTGCCCCAAATCAGTATTGCTTTTCCCTGCACTTTTTCTAGCTCTAACTAGTCCTTTTAAAATGAATTTAGGAGCTCCTAAACTTGAATAAGGTTTATAATTGACAGTATATAAAGGATTTATATAGTGACATTTCCTTTTTTTGCTATCAACTTCATTCCCAGTATCTCTCAACATACAATTTTCTCCTTTGACTACAAATAATATTGATTGACATTTTCAGAAAAATATCCGTGACTTCAGAATCACTTTCCCGAGTATGAATATATTATTCAGAGCCATCACTGTATGTAATTCATTAGAGTTATTTTCTCCACATATATTCAGTTCACACTGACTTTTATCTGCCATTTTATCACTTAGTCATTTAGCGTTTTGACTGTTTTAAACTTGAAAAGCAGAAGTCCCAACGCAGATTTCTGTGGACAATCTAACAGCTTTCCCCAATTTGTATCTCTGCTGTTTTTTGTTTGTTTGTTTTTCATTGGTTATTAATTGCTGAGGAAAACAAGCTCTCCTACATCATAGCAACATAGCCTGTTTGCTCTTGAATTTTAAAAATTAACTCCTTGGAAGACAAATATAACGCACCGACTTTCTTTTGCAAAAATTTTGGTAAGTTATGGAACACAGTGTCACCCAGCAGGAATGCTAACAAGGCTAAAATTATACATCAAAGCTGCTGGTGTCACCTACCAAAATCAGAAACACAGAGCATCCAACAGCTTTTTTTGCAAACTATTTGTGGTTGGTTGACCTTTGATGGACACCAGGTGCCACCAAGCTGCTCTATCACTCCCCTTCTCAGCAGAACAGGAGGGGAGAAAATAAGATGGAAAAAAACTGTGGGTCAAGATAAAGGCAGTTTAATAAAGCAATAGAAAAGGTCACTTGTGCAGAAGCAAAGGAAAACAAAAGCTGTTACTCTCTGCTTCCCATCAACAGGCGATGTTTGGCCACTTCCCAGGAAGTAGGGCTTCAGTGCACACAGCAGATGCCTGGAAAACAAACATCATAAATAACAAATGCCCCCCTCTTTCTCCTCCTTTCTCTTAGCTTTTTTATCTGAACAGACTTCATATGGTATGGGAGTTTGGGCAGTTTGGGTCTATTGCCCTATAGGCAATTTGGGTCAACTGTCCTGGCTATGTCACCTCCCAAGAGCTTGCCCACCCCCAGCCTACTGATGACATGGGGAAGTGTTGGAGAGCCATCCTTGGTGCTGTGCAAGTGCTGTTCAGCAGTAGCCAAAACACTGGTGCATTATCTTTCTGGCTACCAGTACAAGCACAGCACTATGAGGGCTGCTGTGGGGCTCAGCCAGACCCAATATACTCTTGCAAAAGTGGCTTTCTAATAGATCATTAATAAACAATCATTATTTAAGTCAAATATGGAAATAAGCAAAACAGGATAGAATTTGGTAAAAATCACTTCCCAGTTTTGGACCAGTAGTTTCTTATATTTCTGATGACAGTCATACATACCCAGACATGAAGATCCACGAGCAGGCAAGAAAACAAGAGACTCAGAATCTCTGTATGTCTGCATCTACACCCTATTAATTAGAGCTTTTTTATAGGAGTATCAAAATCACCTAAGACAGAGAATACCTAGGATTGAATCAGACAGGCTGAGGATCCATGTAAGTGTTCTGTCTACTTTGACAACAAGGAGGAATGTCTCTGTTTCCTTGGGAAAGGATGGACTGTGGTCATATATCAGCACTAAAAGAGGGCTAACAAATGAGAACTGGAGCAAAAATACATAACACAGAACGAGGTACATATCATTATGTACAATGAGATATCTGTCTTCAAGCTGGCCGAGCTGGGTCTGAAACTGGAAATCATGAAATGCTAATCAACAGGACTGGGGCCTGCCACCTTAGGTACAGTGTCAAACTAATATGTTTGTTGCTTTTGGATCCCAAGTATCTTCATTTGGACACGTGATATTAAGCAAATGTAACAGCTCTGTGATAGCCCTTCAAGGGTCCCAGAACACGCTTTCTTAACACTCCCTAGGCATTCTCACCTGAACTCCCTTTGTGGCCCACCACACGTGAAGACACATTTTAGCTGTATGTCTATATAATTAGTGTATGAAATAAATTGCTTAAGATGTGAAACTTTACCAGTTATTTTGGCTTAGCCATAGTCATGTAGCAAATACTTCATGGATGCTGCTGTGTTCGTCTTACAAATCTGCTAATTGTGCTGCTTCAGTTGTTCAGTGCTATATTTGCCTTCGTAGGACAACTAGGGTAGTGAATGATTTCCAGTGAAAGGGCCTGTGTAATGAGGTGTTTGAACTAAAACATGCTAACAAAGCCACATTAGTAACATGATTGTCTTTAAAATAAATATAGGAGAAATAGGAATCTTGTTAAAGGACAGAAAAGTACTATTTCAACCAAGTAGTAATAAAGGAGATAATGAATATTGAAATAACATTAAGAGATTTTGAGATGACAGATTATATTTAGACTAATTTTTAAGGAAATGTATTATTCAGTCATATTTCAATGCCTGAGGCTTGCTTTCAGCCATTCTATTTCTTAACCTTGTTCTACTCCTTGTTTTACAGCTCTTGTTTGGGTAGCATGTTATATTAATAAACATGATCTTACCAGTGAGACTCCAGAAAAGAGGTAAATTCCTACTTTTGTTCTCGGTTATACAAATTCAGTGTCAATTGATTGATCTCAATAGTTATTTTTGGCATGCTCTGACATATGAGAGACGTGAGTGTGGTATCTGGAATTGTAGATATGTGTATGCACTCATTTCCCACTCCAAATGGAACATACAGAGTACTCTATATAGATGAACTAATCTCAAAGTTATAAACAAGAGACCTCAAATCATAATGCAAAACATAATGCAAAAACATAATGCAAAAAATACAGGCAGACAGACATACAGACCAAATACTGCTAGTAATTCCTGCTCATGTCCTGTAACACCGTATCTCAGTAACAGACAAAACTCAGTAACCCAGTCCACCATGGAGGCTTGCTAAAGCCTTTCATTTATAAAGGTGTTACTGGAAAACCCCATTGAAGTTTAGGTGACTAATAACATGTATCTGTTTTCCCTTGCTATACCTGAGCAAATTAGTTCACAAGAACTTTGCAGTGCTTCAACTTTCAGAAGCCATTGTTCAACTCTGTATTCCTCACATATGTTTAATCCCTTAGGCAACATCCATAGAATTGAATATAATTGGAGGAAACATTAATACTTAACAGTCTTCCCTCAGCAGCAAAGTTACATCTGTGATCAGCTGTTTTCACAATTTCTCCTTGAAGAATTGAGTAAGTTATTTCCAAGCACTTATAGAATCACTGTTAGCAGAGGTGAAAAGGAGACAGTGAGGTCAGGATTGACCTGATGACCCTTAATTAAACATGGTATATGAATTAGGAGGATGGACTTGTTCCACAGCTGCAAGTCATCACAGAGGACCAGGTAAAATTTCCATGGATTACAAACTCACTTGTCTAGCCTAAACTACAGAAGTTTGGAATAGGGAAAATAGGAATAGAAACAAGAAAAAAAAAAAAAATCATTTTCAGTTTTCTAACATGACCAGGAAGAGTGCTAATTAGAATAGCCTCTCCTAAGTGATAAACTTACAGAATAGAAGTGTCTAGCACTACTTCAAGTATTTAACTTAACAGAACTAGTAGTGCAAGCTGTACTTTAAAAAAAGAATAATTCCATTTTTCTTTCGTATTTGTAAAGAACATACCTGTAAAATGAACTATACCAACATATTGTATGCACAGAAATATAATGAAATCAGCAGTTCTAAAAGGCAGACAGTATAATCTAATGCTTGAGTAAGAAAATGATGCACTTTAAATGTTTTGTTATGTTTTCCAATCTGTACAGTCAGTCATCTGCTCTACTTTTTTCCCTTTGCCTCATCAGGATGTTGCAAATATTCAGCTGCCTGCTCAATGGAGTTAATTAATTCCAGCGCAGGTGCTCTTGATTGTATTGCAGAATCAAACCCTCTTTTCTTTTTCCTATTTCTCCCTTTGTATCTTCACATCTTTTTTTTGTTTGTTTGTGTTTTTTTTTTTTAACCTACCTTTTTTGGGTGTTTTTTTTGTTTGTTTGTGTTTTTTTTGTTGGATGGCTACAAGTTGGATGGCTGAAAGAACTGAAGATTGGTGTTTATGTTGCCAGATGAAAACAACTCATAAAGAAAACAACTATAAAAGGTTAATAGGGTTAATATAACAGAACTGAGTTTGAAGCACATTAAAGCATGAGCAAACAGGTTCAGTGCAGAAACTGAGTTTTGCAGATATGTTATTGATGTTTGTAACCTGAGATTTTCTATGTGTCTGTATTTTTTGACAAGACTTTTGTGGAACTTTGAAGCATTTTGAAAATATAACATGCTAAATACAGAAGGTAGAGAAGATTGAAGGTTAAAACACTGACATCTGCCATTAAAAATCAAATTCTGGCCCTATTGAATTTACTTTGTGGAAAAATTCCCAGCAACTTCATTATAATCAGGAAACTGGGAATTTCTTTTCAAGGTAGGTAGAAATTAATTTTGTGTTTAACTTTGCATGGCTCAAAGTTGCCATTAAGTATATTCAGGATAAAAGTCATCTTTTATTGTCAATGAACTCCAGATTCGGTTCAGGCTCCTTTATCAGAGATAAACCCCTGCATGATATGTTCAGATTAGACTATGCTATTGCAAACCCTCTGAATTTCTAGGACATATGAAGAGAATAAAAGCAATCTCAACTGTATAGAAAGTCTGTGCAAGGGCAGCTAGGAAGCTTGTTTTCTACAGGCAGTTTTTTGGATGCCAAATGTCAGCTGACAAACACTTTGTGTTGGATACAGAAAATGCATTACAACTGACCAAACCCTGTGCATTTAGTTGGCAGCAGATTAAAAGAAAACCCCAACAAATTAGACACTGTTTTGATTTACTGACAAGGAATTCCATTTATGTGAAGGAGGAGTCACAGTGGAGAGAAGAAGCTCCTCACTGTCAACACATTAACAACCAAAATGCAGCATGGAACACAGATAAAATTGTTTAGCACCTCCCAGTTAAAAACCAAAGAAGCAAACAACAACAACAACAAAAACCTCCAGTTTTGAAAACAAGCAGAAAAGCAGCAGTCAAGAAAACCCAAATGCAACTTTTGCACTTCCCACAGTCACAAGCTGAAAAAAAAAAAAAAAAGAGGGAAATTTACCTAACACTAAGAAAGAGAAATGAAATTGCAGAAATGTTACATTATGAGTTGTTCTGAAATACTAAAATAATAAGAGATACCTAAAGGAGAGATTAGAACTAAGAATTGTCATTTGTGAGTTTGGTATAACATGACAGAACTGTCAACTCACTCTAGCATGTTATTCAACAGATCAAAAAATGTTTCTCCATTAAAATATATTAACAAAGAAGATGTAAGACAGCTTACCCAGTATTTAGTAATACAGAAGGAAGCTCTTATCTTTGAGTCAGTTGGGCTACAGATACAGAAAAGCACACATTATATAAGCATAATGAGCAACTTGTTGACAACAATTAGATTGGGATGGGAACTAGCCTTGCACAGCTGATAAGCATACTGAGTCCTGCTTTAAGGGCAACAGTTGTCTGACCTCCAAACCCAGCATATGATACAGCTGCAATATAAGGCACATTTCCAGAGGTTCCTGAAAACCGAAAGCTGAAGCTTTACAAGCAGTGAGTGTCGGGGTCCCATGGGTGTCGATGGCTCCGCACAGCCTCCCCGGGTGATGCTGCTGGGCCCTGGCTCCAGCCCCTGTAGGGCTTGCCCACAGCTGCCTTTGGTCCTCTCAGACAGCCAGGAACTGTATGGTGCTGCTGCAGTTGTCAGAAGGTTTTCTAAAATGCAATTTAAGATGCTGTGTTCTAGGGACTGCTAATGGTATCTTCCCATAGCAGGAGTTTTGGTCTGCATCTCTAATGAGATTAATATGTACAGGAGAGACAAGTTGAATAAATCCTGTCCTCAGCTAATAGCTGGATGAACAAAGCTCCCGAAGTTTTCATTTCAGGTCATGCTATTAAATCACTCATGCTATCTGTCTAACACGCCAGAAAGTCAGGAGTCAATCAAACTCAGGTGGGTGACATGTACAAAAATGCTTAGGCAATGGGGAAGATAGGTGAGATGGAACTGATTTAACTGCTGTAATACATTTCCAGCTTATTATTGGCATAGGAGGAATTCAAGGACTGAATTAGACAAAATACTTGATGCATTTAATATTCCAGAGGAAAGGTGTACTGAATAAAGTAAACTGAAAATTGAAGCAGTGGCACTGATGCATCTTGCCTTGTCAGTTAGCCTTGTACTATTTCAGAGATATACATTATTCAAATCCATAATGTATAATTTCTTTTGTTGCTTCACAGCGTGCCAACAAGTAAAACATGTACCATCTAATGACTGTAATACAACAGTGCCTAACCTTTCAGGTTTCTCTCTGGGTATCAGCAACTCTCCTACGCAGTTCAAGAAAGAAAAATCTGTAGAAAAAAATCTGCTTTTGTGTCATTTGTTATTATTCATAAAATAAAATTACCAGTTTTCTCAAAGTCCAGGAAGAACCATATCTAGGGCACAGAGTTTATAGGTAAGTCTTGTGCTGAGCACTGCCAAGTTCAGTTTACTTTTCTTGTTTACTTAGTGCTTTATTTCCCATGAATGGATTCAGAAGAAAATAACACACCTTTCCATTTGGTAAACAGCAGCACACCCTCTACTGCCTGGTCCTTTCCACCCCTTCCTTTTATCTTTTTAATAGAGACTGTATCACAGCTTTTTGTTTGCTTATTTGTTACTGTTTGTCTGCTGCTGTCCATTATGATACCACCAGGCTTGCCAGAAGAGCCTGGGGTAATGCTATTGTTCTGTAAGTAATTGCAGTGTCCTCAAGGCTATGCAGAAGAGGATGAAAATGATCTTTCTGCCCCATGACTCATCATCATAAACACTTTTAAGCAGTTATTTTCTCACAAGAGCTCCTGATGTCCTGATGCTGCAACTTTTCCAGTAATTGAGACCTGTTCAAAGCAGTGTTGAAATGCTTTATGGCATAGGATGGGTAAAACAGAGCTATTATCCTCAGACTTAAAATAAGAAGAGAACTGAGAAATAACTTAAATTCAGATTCTGTGATCTGTTGCTGCAGTTATGTTTTCTGCATGTGAGTTAGTTTTACCTGAATTAATTAAATCAGCTGATTTCAGGGAGAATTTTAATACATGGGTGTGCAATTTGAGAGAGTGCTAGTTATTCAGTATATTTTCAAATTGTAACTCAGTGGAATAGCTGCCAAATTTCATGTTTATGTCCATATCAAAAGGGATTTTAATCTTTCAAATCAAAGATAAGTGCCCTATGACAATGAAATTATAACTCTGGATCCATTGTGTGATCATTAAGCTTAGCCACCAGCTAATCAGAAGTGTGAATTTCTGTAATAAACACAGATGCAACAGTTTTCATGTGCAGGAGCAGCTCAGCAACTAATGTCCATGTAGGCTAAAGAGGAACAAGAAAAATCTTGATGTCTGGAGACAGTTAGTAGTTTTAGACCAAGCCTGTCATGCTCTTTTGACTCCTCGTGAAATGCACTGACACATTTCTGCTTCATTTTAAAAATGTGACTGCAAGTGAAAATACTGGGCAGTAGAAATGAGTTACATTTGTGTTGCCAGGCAAATGCATATTTTGCACAAACTGTGAAGCAGGCTTTCATGGGAAGCATAGGGAGAAGCAAATATATTAAGATGAATGGAGCGTATAATTTCAGTAACCTTGAAACGCTTTGAGATCTTGCAGTTCTCTCCAGGCTAACAGTTGTTAATTCAGGAGATTCAGAGTTAAATATATGCATAAAAGGAGGGGTGGAAAAAAGTCCAATATGCAATGAATGTTAATATACAAGCATATTCATATTCAGAGTACCAAAAGATTAAACTAGAACCTAACAGCTATTCAGTTCCCATCGTTGCATTTTCTGATTTGCAGCCCCAGTGCTGGAAGTGGGGAAGGTTATTAAACTTAGAAACAGATCTTCACACCAGTCATGGGCAAACACTCTCCTGACTCAACCGATACACTTGTGATCTTTTTAAAAAACATCTCAATGCACTCCCCTAGTATTATCTAATTTCTCATAACCATAACTAATATTCTTTTCTTTATAAAACAATTTGTGTAGATACACACAATGAATCAACTCAGAGTATAAATTAACTCAGTAGTTTGGAGCGGTCCCATAGCAGGCCATTTCGGAGGATCATTTATATAAATACTTGGAGAACTAAAACTGTGTTCAGAACTGCTTTCTGCTTTATAGATAATTTTTAGTATTATCACTACAACACCTTTGGACAGGAAAAGAACCCCAAAGCAGCCCACCAAAATGAATGATGGAGAAAGAGTGGCTACTTCTGTTATTAAATTTTGTAATCGATACTATATGGACATAAGGTTTTGTTTAACAGTCTGCACATGTTCTTGAAGAAACAGAATGCATACATTATTTTGATTCAGGATGTCCCACACAAAGAACTATCAAGTATGATTAACTGAAGTAATTGCTGCTTAGGACAAGGAGACTTTGAAGAACAATTACATCTTGGAAAGTTGGCAACACAAACAAGATATATCTGATTCTTGTTGCACAGATAGGCAAAGAGATGTCCTTACGTGAACTTTCTTCATTATAATACTAAAAATCACACCCCCTACACCAGATGTTCCAGCCCACAGTGAGACCTTCTTCAGAAGAAGTGCTCAGGGGTGAGAAAGAGGAGGCATGTGAGTTTCTGTTCCTCGAACCATTAGGTCCAAATCAATGTGCATATTGCAGGGAAAAAGGTCACCAGAAAAGTGAATGTCTAAATTAGAGCAGAGGACCATTCAAACACCTCAGAGGCAGGTGTCTGAAGGTGATTTGTTGGTGATGGGAACTTACGGTTCAGAATCAAGAGGACCAGGGTATAGAATAGATATATCCCCCAGCAGATCCCATGGGGGATTCAGCTGGGGAACAAGACCCTATTTTTTTTTTGGTAGATACAGCCGCAACATATTTGGTAGTAACAAGTTGTAAAGGACCATTAAATAAATTCCATGTCAGTGACTAGGGCCATGGGAAAGTGAGAGGTAAACCCTTTCTTACTTCCTATGAAATGTAAAGTTGGAAATAGAATATTAACACATGAATTTTTATATGTGCCAGAATCTCCCATGACGCACCTAGGTCGAGACTTATTAAGTAAACTGGGAGCTCAAATAACCTTTGTTAAAAATAAGATTCAAATTCACATTCCACAAGATAATGCTTGGAAAGCACAGTTATGTTTACTGCAGGATGCTGGTGGCAAGATGAACAAAGAAATAGCTGAGGAAATTCTGAATGCAGTAGCTCCCACAATATGGGCACCCAGCAACCCCAAAGAGCTAAGAACATAATTCCAGTTAAGGTACAGCTGAAGTCTAATTCAAAACCTGTAAGAAAAACCACTATCCAAAAAACTGGAAGTGATAATTGGTGTTGAACCATTGATAATAACTTCTTACAACACAGACTATTATGTGAATATAGTTCTGAATATAATTCCCTGTTCTCCCAGTGAGGAAGCTTCACTTGCAGGACTACATATTAGTTCAAGGTTTATGAGTGATCAATGAAATTGTTGTGGATGTACACCCATTGTCTCCTATTCCATATTAGTTGTTGTCTAATGTCTCTGCAAAAGATGTTCATTTTACAGTTTTGGATTTGGAAGATGCTTCCTTCTGTACCCCATTGGAAACTAAGAGCCAGGAGTTAACTTGCTTTTGAATGGGAAAGTCTGACTACTGGAAGGAAGATACAATTATGCTGGGCTGTGTTGCCTCAAGGATTCAAGAGCAATCCAACCTTATTTAGTAATGCCTTAGCCAAAGAACTGGAAGACTGGCAAAATAAGAATCCCTAAATTATTTTGTAACAATATGTGGATAGTCTACTTTTAGGACCTGAAACTAAACAATAGTGTAAAGAAACATAAGTTTGTGGAATTTCCTAGGACTTTCAGGCTACAGAGTGTTGCAAACAAAGGCACAGTTAGTAAAGCAAACAGTGATTTACCTTGGATTTGAAATTTCAAAGGGACAAAGGAGGTTAGGAACTGTATGAAAAGAAGCGATTTGCCATATAGCTCCCCCTTAGACAAAAAGGGAAGTCCGAGGTTTCCTGGAAATGTCCAGATAATGCCGAATGTGGATTCCAAATTGTGGACTAATGGCCAAACCTCTATATGAAGTTATAAAAGGACCTGGGGAGGTCTTCAATTGGACGCCAGAATGTCATAAAGGCTTTGATTCTACTTAAGGGACTTTTAATGAAGGCCCCAGCACTGGGATTGCTGGACCTTACTAAACCTTTCCTGAATTATGTCCATGAAGAACACAGCATTGGGAATGCTAACTGAAATGTTAGGATACTGGAAAAGACCAGTTGCATGCATTTCCAAACAACTGGAGAAGTAAGGAAGAGATAGCCTGCATGCTTTTGAGTGGTGGCAGCAACTGTGCTGCTGATTGAGGAGGCTTGAAAATTTACTTTGGGGCCAGCTATCACTGTGTATGTCCCTCATGCTGCTCTAGCAGTTTTAGAACAAAAGGGGCGTCATTGGTTGTCACCAAGTAGAATGATTCAGTACCAGGTGGTGTTAGCTGAACGAGATGATGTCTTGTTAAAAACTGTTTCCACCTTAAATCCTGCTACCTAAGACTGATGAGGGTGATTTATTACATGATTGCATTCAAACCCTCGATGGAGTATACTCTAGCAGACCAGACTTGAAGGACATGCCACTAGAGGACTGTGACTGGACTTTGTTTAGCGCTGGAAGCAGTTTCTTTGCCCACAGAGAAGGAAAAGCCAGGTACGTAGCCATGATACAGGAAGAAGAGATCAAAACAAAGGTCCTGCCTCCTAACACTTCAGCACAGAAGGCTGAATTGATAGCTTTTATAAGGGTTCCAGAATTGTCTAAGGACAAACTCTGTAGAAAACTATTGGCAATGAAACTAGTGCACCTAGCACCTAAATTTGTGCAACTTTGCTCTAAAGGCAGTATCTTGTATTCTTAGACTCTGATTTTGTACACTGGGTAACAAACTCATTTTTGAGACAACACTTCTGTAGCTGGGGTTTTAACAGCTGTAGGTAAACTCGTTTGTTTTTAGTGCTTGAAGTACTGTAATATTCTCATTAATAAAAATGTCCCATGGAAACATCCAACAGAACATCTGTAAAATTTATTTACTGGAAAGATTTTTACTACTGTATTTGAATTCTCTCAATAAAATTTGTTATGGCTGTTGGTATGTCTGAAAGTAGATATTTTTATTGAAGAGAATATGGTATTACATTAAATGCAACCTCTCATGCCATGAATAATTATTCAGGTTTTTTGTGTGTGAAGTGAGAATGGCAGAAAGGAGAAGGAAAGAAAAAGTGATCTCTCTGAACTTTTCTTTCTGCTCATGCTACTGATCAAATTTTGATACTGATCAAAATTTTTATCAAGATCAAATACTGATCTTGAAAACTTGTAAAATGTCATTCCACAACATATTTCTCATACAGGTTAAAGAATGTTGACTGTGGCTTTCCCAGAGACCAGAAGTTCTCTGTCTGTCCAGGGGGTATGAACAAGCACTATTTCATTCACAAAGTAACTTGCTTAAATCAATCTTCTCTGGAACTCAGTGGCTGTGAATCAGATTCAAGGTTTGAGGCCAAATATGATTATACACATACCCTTTTCTGATGAAATCGCTATGAAAGGAACTGATCTGACAGTATAAATTATAAAGATATTG
Source organism: Microhierax caerulescens (assembly GCA_035590215.1). Lineage (NCBI taxonomy): Eukaryota > Metazoa > Chordata > Aves > Falconiformes > Falconidae > Microhierax > Microhierax caerulescens. The sequence continues at coordinate 47,777,158 of JAVJGJ010000060.1, read as the reverse complement.
ATTAAGCCACTTGTAATGCAAATCATTAAATGAAAGTTTGGTTTACACTTTAACTTTTTAAATGCTTATACTTTAATAGTATTGAAGAAAATTTAAAAAATAAATTTTTTAAAAAATGGGTTTTGTGCTACTATGTGCAACATTTCCTTTGTAGCAATATGTAAACTGATTTCTTGGTGAAGGTTTCCCTGTGGTGGCACAACTTTTTATTTGATTCAGGGATTATTTGGCATTTCTCCAACAAGCATCTTCCAGAAGGCATGGGAGCCAAATTGCCCTCTGACTCCATTGTTATCTCCAGGCCATTTCTATATTCTGCCTGTCAGACACCAAACAGACTCAAGAACCTGCAGTTAATTCTTTTTAACTGAAGAAGAAATTTGATGATTTCCAAGTAGCCTTAATTTTATTTCCAAAAATGCCATGACTGAGATTCTTTTCTTGAGCCTTCTTTTTTTCAACACAATTTTATTTCCATGGTGTTTTGGGTAGTGACATAAAAAAAGGTTGGAGAAGGAGGGGTTTTATTTGTTATGAGAAAGTTTTTAGTGTTCTGTTTCCTTTTAAAGAATCTGCATAATTTATTTTCTTCTCTAAGTGAATGAATCCTGATCAATAGATCAGCCTTCAACAAAATTAATACAGTTCAACAGACTGAATTTTCAGATGTTGATTAATCCCTTATTTTCCTAGAGGTCATATGGGAAGCTTTCTTGAAAAAGAAAAGTCACTAAAACTCCCTTGCTGGAGAGAAACAGGGATTTAGAAGATGTGGCAGTTCTAGTTTTACCTGTTAATGAGATTTCACTGGTATCTATGAGAGAAAACCTTTGGCCTGAAGGGTTGAATCAGCTGTGGGAAAATATCTTTTGTTACACACTTCATTAAGATAGGTGGAGTTGCATCATTTTAGAAAAGTAAATTAAAATTGTATTCAGAATAGATGATAAATATTTATTATTTCCATAAGGAGAAAGGGAAGTAATGGCAAAATTTAACGTCAAAAGACCATAGTGATAGTAAGACAACATCAGTGAGGAAATCAAGCAATTAAGGACACAGACTGATGACTGTCAAGAATTCCTGGGGTTTGGACAACTGTTTCAATAAAACACAAAGATGTTAAGACATTGAGGGAGAGGGACAAGATCTATTTCAAAGCTATAACAAAAAAGTCCAGCCATGGTCTCCTCACTGCTTTCAGCCGTAGGAAGATGCTGAGCAGCCACACTGGTAGATCAGAGCACTTCAAAGCAACAAACCATTTAACACCATCATGCTCCTGCATCTCAGAGCTGTTTCTCTATTAAGAAAGCTGGATGTGGTGGCCCTTGAAAGATTGAACGAGAACGTTCTTTTTCCCCCTTCCCTTTTTGTATGCAGGTGGATGGAATAACTCCATCTCAAATGGGCTACAGAGATAAAACAGGCTGCCAGCTGGCTAAAAAGGGCACATGCATTTGCCAGGTTAATGTAAAAATGTCCAGGTTGCTGGGAGGCATCTGAGGAATGGGCTGCAAGTGCTCTGCAGGGAATGGGAGCAGTGCAGTTCATCAACTGAGTCCACCATTGGATTTGTTTATATATGTATTTCCAGAGTAGGGACTTGTATTAGCTTCCCTCCTCCCCTTGCATTTCTTGGGGTTCTCTGTGTTCCCTTACCCCCACGCTAAGGCCAAGTGGGAGAAGCTCTCCCCTCCTCAGGTGGCCATACTCTCAGATGCTATGCTCTGGGCCCCAGCTCAAGCCAGGTCAGAGGCAGAGAAGCAAAACGCCTCAGAGTAAGGATTACTCAACCTGAATGAGAGTAATAATAATTAAAATGTAATTTTTGGAGCTGAAGTGTAAAGCAACAAAACAATAACATCACAAAATTTCAAGCTCTGGTGTGTGGCTGCAGAAGGCATAGGAGCAATGCTGGTAAGGTCCAGAATCTGGACAGATGTTCCAGCTTTCTGAAGTTTTTTTTGTCTGGTATATTTTTAAAAGATAATTTTTTTCTTTCCATTTTTCCACTTTACAAGCAATATTCAGTACCAGGCCAACCTGCTGTTTTAACCGTCTGGATACAAACGTGACAACTGAAGTACAACATTGTATCTTTGGTCCAGTGATATACCTGAATACAGACAACTCCTGGGTGAAATCCCATAAAGAAACCCTGAAGTTTAGGAAAAGCTGATTATCATGTAGATGCAGTTACCAAGATCCTATATAAAAAAAGGATGAAGCTTCTTATGTGTTTCTATGAGAACAGGTTGCTTTTGCCAGTGCTTGGCAACCCAGACTGCTGGCCTGCAGCAAATCTTCCACTGTTTGTATGCAGATAAATTGTACACACGAAGTAGAGCTAACGCTGTTCCTCAGAAGTTAGTCTGTACATGAATAGAATGGCTCACTATTGCAGACGTGATGAGTTTGATGTGTCATAGTTGCTTTCGGTGTCTGTGTGCATGATTTATCTAGAACTGCCCCAGTGTTCAACATCTAAAAAATTGGCAGCTGTAATGTCGGGATGAAAGAAAAATGGAAGAGGCTGCACTACAATCAATTTGCTGCTGGCACAGCATATGCTAGAGATATTATGTGACCATCATATATTAAAATTGCCTTTCTACACATGACTTTAAGGTATATTCATGTCAGCAAGAGCAGAATCTGGACATCAAGCTGCAATTTTCCACCTTTGCCTATTGACTGCAGGGAGTGATGGTGCAGAACAAGTAGGAGTGCTACCACCTTGTGAGCAGAAGTTGAAATTGCTCAATTCAGGTAAGAAGTCTCCCTTTAGAAAAGGGCGACTCATTATCTGAAGAAATGGACATTTGTTTTGACTAAATGTTATGAAAAGGATTTTCTTTGTTTATTTATATGTTGTCAGTTTCACCACAATTTAGATGAGAAATGCCACTTTTGCAGAGACTTGCTTGAACCTCAGGTTTTAAGCAATTTGTGAGTGAACACTTTAAAGTGATGTTTTTATTGCACTCTAATGTATATTTTTGAAGCATAAGCCTAGGGTTGTAGTGATTATTACAGACCTAAATCTTTATAACCACTAACTATTAAATGCAAAAAAAAAAAAAGCAAAACATAAAATGCCAGTCAATGGCACGCTTCTTCATAGCTGCAAAGATGTAAAATTACAGATTATTATTATTTTTTTTTTTACATTTGGACTGGGGGGAGAAATATTATCCAATATTTGAATTGTTTTAGTACTGTTGAAGGAAGCTACTACCATGGTTCTAGAACTTTCAGACAATAGTGACATCAATATATTTTTAATTCATATTGCAACAAACCTGGAAATTTATAAGTAGTTGGACTATTTGATTTTGTTCTTTTAAGTCTTTATTTTGTAACAGTGTTTTGAACGAACCTCTTGTACCACCTATCTGCTTAGCTAGGTAAAAAGTTTAAGATCTTATCTTTTGAATCACAACAAAGCTAGGCTTGTCTTCATTGGCAAGCTGTATGGCTCAAAAGGAGTAAATTTGTATGCAGACAAAAACTGTGCTAGAAATCTGACAACTACAACATTCTAATTTCAGGGGGGTTTGGCACAAAGTCTAGTCTGATCCTGTAGGTACCATCCTGTTTTGGTTTTTTAAAACAGAAATCCCCTCTTCATGTTCCAGGGCCACTCCATGACATCAGCCTAAGTGCACTAAATACAAATTAGAGAGATTTCCTTCAAAAATACACTCCTAATCTAAAACAAGATGTTAATGTTTCCCAGACAGCCAAGTAGATGTTTCACCTCTCCCAGTGGCCTCATTGGTGCAGCAATTTAAAAAACAGTAAGAGAGTTCCAAAAGGCAAAACTGACAGAGGACTTGTACAGCACACTGAAAAAAGTATTCCTGTGACATTTGCTCGTTTCACTTTCAAGCTGTGCTCCACATTCTATGTAATATCTGTTAACACCAGGCCATATCCACAATATTTATTCTCCCCAAAATACCCACCTAAGTGTTTCTGGATAGCTTAAACTCATTTATGGTCAAGAATCCATTACTCACATGTTTGTATTTGATTAAGTATTTACTCGTTACTTATATTATGAGGTTTCTGTAGGCTATTTTATGCATTACTGGTATGTTACAATATCCTAATAGAATATGGAGGAAGAAAGTAATGTTTAGGCAATAATATTTTCTGAGCCTCTAAAAAAAGAACATTTTATAGAATTTTCTTAATATTTCTTACAGTTTTCAATTCATACCAAAAAAATAGATCTAATAAAATTAAAGTGAATCTGCCAATGAAGATGTTTGAAACTTCCTTCAGTCTTTTTAGAAAGGGACAGAAAACCAAAAGCAATTTTTGGTTTATGAATGACATTAACATCACCTTCTTGTTCAGGGTGTTTTAAAGGGAAAGAAAACAAAATCAGATACTCCCCATTGTTATTTCTATAGCCTGGTTTTTGTACACCATGTTTCTGCTGGAATGCCGAGTGTCTGAATTTGGTAACCAGCTTCATATGATCCAATGCTGTAAGTGTGTGCTTCTCATTATGTCTTTTTTTCAAATTCCTGTTCTCTTTTATTTGCCAAAGATTATTATGGTATTATGATCATTCTTTCGTATCCAACTCAATATCCCTCTGTGATAGTATGATGGAAACTTTGCTGTGAATAATCCCTTTCCCTGACTGCCACTTCTTATGCTTGCAGCCTCTTTCATAATATGCTCAGACTCCTCTGATATGTCACTTGGCTCCAAAATGAAGTATCGGTCAGTCTTCCAAGAGCCTTACAAGGGATACAGCACAGGCTTTGCACACCACGATGGGTGGGGCTGGGGGCAGAATGTAATGAAAAATTTAGGAAAGAAGAGGTTTCCCCAATCTAAGAAGTGTGTTCAAGCCTGAAAAAAAAAGTTGCAATTTAAAGCTTGAATTTAGATCTGCTATTCATCTGAACCCTGTATTTAAAAATAAAATGTGAAAAATTACCAAGAAAGTGAAAACATATTTGCATGTCTCCATGAGATTTCATGCTGTGCTATTATGAAATGGGATTGTTTTGGTAGCAATATGATAGTTTTTAAAGATTACTTTTAAATCCTGGATTGCTGTTTATTGACATTATTAGGAAAACTTCACATCTCAGTACTGAAAATGGCTTAGAAAGTTGATTCTTCCCATTCTGCACAGTTGATTATTTTTCTACTCAGCCCTATATATCAGCTAGATGTATATGTGCTCAAATGGTTCTTTAGTGGCTATTTTAAAAGATAAAAATACCCCACTACAAACTAGTTAAGGTTTTCCCTGAATTTCAATGGTATCTGCCTATACTGATAAGTTCAGTTTCCCCCTGATTACAGGATTTTGTAAAATAAATTAGGCAAGTATGAATACTACAGTTATAATTTTGTGGTGTTAGAAATTATTTTAAATTATGCATAAACCAAGTTTAACATATCCTTTAATATAGCATGCAAATATTAATAAAAATCAAAATGAATGTTTTCAGGGCATTCAAATAGAGGAGGGCGGGAAATGAAACTGAAAAAAATAGACTTCTTTTTACTTACTGCCACATTTAGTTTAACTAAACAACAAAAGGGCTTCTTTTCCTTTGAAATTATTCAAAATGTGGTGGTATGTAAATGTTTAACTATCCTGACAAAAGTCTGTCTGGGTCAAAGTGTGTATATATTTTATGCACATTGAAATCCCAAACTTTATTTCTACTGAAAAGATGGCTTAGCAACCCTTGACAACACTTCAGCAGTTTTCTTCCTATGCAAATATTTGTTTCTTGTCATTCTTCAAGAATATCTACATCATATTTTATTTCAACTGCCAAGCAATCTCACTTCATTTCCCAGGATTTTACACATTTAGCAGTAGCTTGAATACATCCTGCATTTATCAAGTACTGATGTTCTCTTTGATTTCAAAGTCTACCATTGATCCACTTATTTTCTTTCTAGAAACGCAAGAGAAAGGAACTATTTGTCCAATTTAGTAGTGATTTTGCCATCAGCCTTCATAAATCTGTCTCTTAACCTTTTCCATTATAAGACTGCCACCAATTGCTTCTCATACATTGCCATTAATATTATTACTGAGTTAATGTCATCTGATTTGTCCAACTCCTATACATAGAATATACCTAACAACATTTTGTCTTTTCTTATGTTGATTTCTTTACCGCTTATTTCATGACACATCACTACTATTGACATCTAATGATGTGACTTCATGTTTAAATTTTAGGAGGAAAATGAAAGCGTTTCTCACTTCCAAAATAGCATTTGAAAATCCTGGAATAAAAGCTATTAAACCCCTGTATTTTTAATCAATTTTGGAAGAAAACAGAAGTAAAGCCCTCAGTTACTCATCAACATCCCTACGTCAGCATCTTCTGAGGATTCCAGTATATCACCATGTGTTATCAGACCACTTTCTCTGCAGTTGCTGCTGTTTGAAATTTGTACTGGATATCCATCCATGCTTTCTTAACCATTTTTTCTGAAATCAAATTGTAGTATTATTCTTTCTTAGTCAAAAAGTACCCAAAAATGCAGGTAAGATCATGGTACCTTGTACTGTTTGGTAACAGTGATAATTATCTTAAATTTTTTTAAACTAAGCAGGCCTTCAGCAAGTATTCCTCCAATACCGGGATCTGCAATATACAAGAAGAACTGATCTTCTCTTTAGTTGTGAAAAAAAAAAAATAAAAAAAAAAATTACTGATTTGGTTTATGGTAATCTTTGTTAGAATCCTCCTTCTGCCTTAGTGAGGGTTATCAATTTTCCTCCTTCCTATGGCATAGTATATTGTGCCACTAGCATAACTATCAACGCATCAGTGTTCTGGGATATTTGAACATGCCTGCTCTGAAATCTAGCACAGTGGTAAGCAGCACGAATATATCTGCTTCAGAAAAGAAATGAATATTCAGAATTGAAATTCTGAATTCAGAAAAGAAAAAAAAAGTAATAGTTGCTAGTGTCAATGTAAGTAACAATTTGAACCACTCAGCAGCAGGCAATGGGCTGCTGAAAATCTGAGCTCAAATCTGGAAGTGTTTGGAAGAAGTAAACCACAAAGGTAAACAGCCTCAAGTTTCTGAAGAAAAGCTGAATCTTGATTTTTCTGTTGTTAAGGGTTTTGCCAGGTGATCAAGAATGATCAATTAACATGGTTTAAAAAAGTTATTGTCCACCAGTTTAGCCATAATCTAAATTGATGCTCATACTCTGAAGCTTCTTAGCTGTGATGATGTTAGTAGCTACACACCTGCTTCTTCTACTTCAGATAGGCTACAAAGGTATACTTGCTTTTATAGTCCCTATTTGCAGTAAATAACGAAGAAAACCAGAGTCCCGAAAGAATTATCAGAAATGTCTTGATATGCAGCAGCACAGCCTAACTGCTAGGCATTTGCTGCTTACAGACTTGTGGCATCAAATGTAGTATATTGTGTTTTAACCTTTCAAAGCAGAAGCCTGATTGTTTGCTTGGTTAACCTTCCATCTGTTAATATAATGCATAAAAGGGAAAATATGCTTTTTTTTTTCCCTAGTCTGGTCAGAGTTGGAGAGTGGGTGGGGAAAAGCAGGTCCACCTCAGTTCTTTGAAGAAAAGAATATTAACATCTATCTGCAAGGGGGGAACCTGGGAAATTGAGCTGAGGTTAATCCTGGTTTCACATGGAAAATTCCTGAAGAGGGATAAGGAATTAAGACATACAGCATTCATCAGTTCAATGTCAACAGTATCTCCTTGACCAACATGCCTGCCATCTCATTCACAACAAGCACTCTTCATTGACTACACCGAGTCCCAATGTGTCTGTCACAGAAGTTTGTGCATCCTGGAACCTAACTCTGATTCCTCGTAGCTGTTTATGTAATATACAAGATACACAAGTGTTTCAGTAATAGTTAGTAAGAAATAATGGCAGATCTCACTTGCAAACTCCAGCCTCAAGCGGCTCTCACTGATTCCTTTGCTGCTGATCTAACCCAAGAAAACCTAAAGCTATTCTTAAATACACACAGATTTTTACTCTTTAGATTGTTCAGAGACCTGGCTCAGTCTGAAATCAATGGACACTCTGAGTGCACAGTGTGAAAAATTGAAATATGGGAAACTAGTGGGGCAAGAAATATATTTAGCCATTGAAAAGGTGGTTAAATAGGTTTACTGTAAATTATATTACAAATTAAAGAGGTGATTCAAATACATGTAATTCCACTTCAGAAAGCTTCACTTCAGGGTACTTCCCCTCCTAACAGAAGAGAAAACAAATACTAAAAACCTTGTTATAAGAATGATTTCCAGCCAAAGAAGTAACACGTGGGATTTTGCAATACCTGTGTAATAAATACATGTTTACTGGAAACAGTAGCAATAACACATTTAGTAGCAACAACTCTACTGTATTATCTAATGATTATATGGTAAATATCCCACGATAATTCTGGTTAATTTCTTCTTCATTAGGTAACACAATTTCATCATTTCCAATTAGGTCTACAGAGACACATGAGTTCTGAGAAAGAGAGATGTGCTTTTTTAGCAGCTGACTCTAAACAGCATGTAAAGAGTCATTTTGCCTCACTTTGAAGCATTCTGGCAAATACTGTCAGGGTACATTTTCAGAAACTTATTTCAAACCATATATTATTCATGGGTCTATTTGTCTATGAAAAATAGGCTTTCTTATATTCACAGGGATTTACTTCTCCGTTTTTTGAAGGGAAAACAAGAGAGGAAAAGTAAAATGCAATTCAAGCACAGCGAAGAGCAGTATTAACAGAAGACGGGTTACATTCACTGGCTTTGCACTTCTAAGCTGTTAGAGCAGAATGCTCAGTGTTACAAAGAGTACCTCAACTCCCCAGTGTTTAAATTGCATGCCTGCTGAGAACTGCAGACAGGGTGGCAGCCTCCCCTAACCAGCTGGCTCAGCAGGGATTATACTTTCAGGTTCTATCTTCAGCACTGAAAGCCATAAGTCCTATTGAAACAGCCAGCCTAGGATAAAAGTTCTGTTTAGGAAATCCTTTCGTTTAAAAAAAGCGTTTAGACTCTCTCCAAATTCTTTACAAAACTGAGTTTGTACTGTGTATCCCAGTGAAGCCAAAGAAAAATCTGGAGTCATTTGAGGAGACCAGGATTAGAGCCTGTATATGCAGGACTTTTGGCTTGCCTAAAACTGCAGCTGAACTGTATTTTCCTGACCAATTATAAAGCCTTTCTTCACCTTGCGCTCTCACATTTTGCAAAGTTAACCTAAGAGGCTAGCTTGAAGCATTGCCTGAAATCAAGGGCCAAGGGAGCTAGCTTTAGTAAAAAAGTTTCTCTTACCTTAAAAAAGGTGAAGCCTTGCGTATCAAAACTGGCTTTTAGCAAGCAGTTCAGAGTTTCTGTGTGGCTAGAGCAAATTGAAAATGGCAAGTGGAGCAGGGTTTTCTGGTGTTTTAAATTGGCAAGGAGTAAGAAGTCTACTTCAAACAATTCATGAAAACTCACACTTGATTTATATTAGGTTTCTTTCTTTCTTTCTTTGGTGGGGCTGGTGAGAAATGTTTGCTACAATATCTGCCTACGGTTATCTCTTCTTAAGAGTTCAGTTTGTGTCATTTCCCCTTTCCTCATGGTATTTGGTTTTGTACCAGGCAAATTAACTCTGCTGGCTCCGGTAGGAATAAAAAAAGCAGCACTCTAACAAGGGTTACATTTCAACACTAAGCACTTCTAGCCAAGTAACGTCCTTGTTTACAGAGAACTCCACTCACTAAATTTAGATTCATATGACAGAAACGAGTCCAGAATATGTTTCAGGAGTGATGGTAATAACAGGATGGCTATAAAATGAAAACATGCTGATACAGACACAAATACCTAAGTTAGGCAGAACATACAGATAACTTGTTGCCTTTCTTGGAGACAGACTTTGCTACCTTCATTTGTGTTCTTGAAAAATTAATCACAACATTCATTTTTCATTATAGACATTAGCATGTTATACCAACAGGAAAGAGGTAACTTGAACAACACATGTAAATCACTGGAATGTGGAATTATATAAGTTTTTTAAAATGGCTACATATGCCTAAACATCCTTTGTGTTGTTCCATTCATGAGTTGTAGGACTGGAAATAGGAACACAAGCAAGAAGAGAAAAATTGACCAAGTTCAATAGGAGCTGTGACCGATACAAAGTTAAATTCTGTTTCTGATGCCATTTTGCATCAAGTGTCAGGGTCCTCCCTGCAGCAGTCAGGTACCATGCTAGTTTGATGGGCTGGATTCATGTAATACACATACTCTGTACATCTGATCTGAATAGGAATGTACAAAACCCTAATTATATATGAGGGTGGCTCATAAAATCAAATTATTCTGCACTACATACTGCTTACACTTGGTTTGCCTTCCCTTTTTTAACACTTAGTTATATGTCTACCTCTCAGAGTCATGCAAAGAGAAAAAATAAATCCCAAACCACTCAAAAATTACTTCACTGGATTATATCTACCAGGGTTTGTATGTGCAAACCCAGTTCATATTGTTATATATTTCCTTCTGACAGCTTCCAAGTTAAGGAAGGAGGTAAAAATAGGAAGTAGGCCTTTATTCCATCTTTTCTGACAGGGGAGAGAGAGGAAGAGGAAGGAAGGAAGGAAGGAAGGAAGGAAGGAAGGAAGGAAGGAAGGAAGGAAGGAAGGAAGGAAGGAAGGAAGG
>JAVJGJ010000060.1:47752292-47766337 GCA_035590215.1 Microhierax caerulescens | reverse complement strand
GGAAGGAAGGAAGGAAGGAAGGAAGGAAGGAAGGAAGGAAGGAAGGAAGGAAGGAAGGGAGGAAGGAAGGAAGGGAGAGAGGGGTTCAGAATGACAAAAATGGGGAAGAGAATTGTGGCATCATCAAACCTGCTTTGTCTCACTGCAGCGGCACACTTTCTGCACTTAACCTTCTTCTTTGTCCTCGGGTTTTTTACCTACATTCTTTGGTAGTGACCTGCTTTAACTGAGCAATGTCTTGAAGCATCTCACAGTTTGTCCTTTTACTTTTATCCCTTCTTTACATAGAAATAAAGAGTATATAAAATGTCAGCAAAATCAGTTGTATTTCACACTATATTAGTGAATCGCTAAACATGCAAAACTTACTGCGAAAGACACAATTCTCCAATCAGCTCTTTTTTAGCTGAATGGCCTTTTAACAACAGCAACCTAGTTGCAGGTTCAATACATGCTAAGAAAGAAATGAACATTCTGGTAAATGGATTCTTATTTGACAAGTGGTTCTGCAAGGCAGAAAATAAAGAATATAATCTGCTGCAAGTCATGTAAACAATTTTTATAATGCTACCATTATTTTTTAAAACAGAGGAGCAAGCACTCCTCACTTTTTTTTTTTTTTTTTTACTGTTTTACTTTGTTCTTCTAAAATCTCTCATGAAAAAAGAAACCAGGCTAAAAAGAAACTCTGCCTAAAAGTGGCAGAGCAATCTCTTGTAGTCACATATTTCAAAGCATTACCTACATGAGTCTTTTGAAACTCTTGGTAAGAAGCTACAGGCATATTAACAAATAAAATATTATTACAATAATATATGGATGAGCAGCTGAGAATGTTTGGAATTTCCCAACAAAACATCTTTTTCACTGGAAAGTTTCTTAGCCTAAGTGTCTGAAGTATCTAAAGTATCCTAATCATTAGGATTAAAACTCCTCATGAATCCTTTTGAATTCACTAGATTCTTTTAAGCCTGCTGTAGAATTCTTGACTAAACAGATTCCAAAATAGCTAATATAGAAAATGTGCTATGTTTGCTTATGTGTTCAAATATCTGTGTTTGATCTAATATGCTTGTGAGAACTTCCTTATGTACTATCAATCCACATACATCCTGATTTAAAAAAAATCTTATTTTCTACTTTTCTGTAACAGAAATTACCAAATAGCCACATTTTTGTTCTGAGTGAGCCCTAAATATAAGTACAGTTATTTACAAGTCAGTAGGCAGGACCATAATACACTAAACCAATCTTTTTATTTTATTAACTTCTAACATAATTTAAAAAAAATGCAGTTTCAGTTTTTAGATTTTTGTTTTAGTTCCATCAATTGTTTATTTCCAAAAAAACCCTAATGAATAAATTGAATAATTGTTTGAAAACTTGAAGCATTAGAAAAGATGAGGCATTTCAAAACTAAACAATATTTTGTATCAAAATAACTTCCTAGGTTTAAATGTGGGGAAGGGTGTGTGTTGGTTTTTTTTTTAAGTATTGTGTTTGAAAAGGTGGAAAGGACAATAAATAACCTGTAACTAAGAGAAAGATTTTGTATCATGTCAGGGAAAACATGTGCATTGACATTCATGCACATTCATGTCTTCCTAATTATTCATAGGTCATGATAAAATGATTCTCATTCTATTTTTCCATTGCCAGACCTAGTGCTCCAGTGTTTATTGCTTTCCCCTCTATAATACATGCCTCAAACTATGTCACTTTTCTGACTTCTGTGAGGTATAAAGATACTAAAATAAATTTAAATGACCCTTCTCAAATACTGGTAATATTCTAAATGGAACAGCACTACAAGTTGATTTGAACTAGATTTCAATATATTAATTTAGATAATTATGAAGTCTAGAAGCAACAGCACCACAAACAGAATAGTGGAATTTTACTCTGCTTCTGGAGTTGAAAGGTGCCCATGTTATTTCCATGTTACTCTTTGGACTGTGCCTGTATATAAAATAGAGTTCCACCAAACGGCTCAGCACTAAGCCTAACAGTTCCGATTCTGCTGGACTTTCTAGAGCATATGTACACTTAGAAGGAACAGACAATAACTGCCAATTCAAAGCAAACTTTGATATTTGAATGCAGAAAGACTGATGCTTACTTGCTTTAAAGTATACCCATTAGTTATTCACCTTCATGGTGCTTATTCTAAGACCAGATACTTCATGCCAACACCGAATAAAACTAAGTGTAATACTGTTTAGAGGCAATAGATAGTATGCTGCATAACTAAAGCTGTAAGAGCTGCCTGTTTCTAAGAGAAACAGGGAAAAGAATCTGAGGACATAATCCACCAGACAGAATTTTTCTATTTCTTGTTCCCTGTCTTTCCTGTACTGTCTCTTTTTTTCTTTCTTTCTTTTTTTTTTTTTTTTCCTTCTCAGTATGCCTCTCTTTGGCCCAGAATAAATACTTGAAATGGTGGTTAACTACATGAATAAAGGAGAGTTTAATCTAACTAAATTGCAAATGATTTACAAAAATGCATTTTCCCATCTTTACAGAGGAAGAGAATTGCTGCTTTAACATTTAAGCACATGGCATTTAAGAGTACATTAAAAACAACTACAATCCTATATTTCAGCTAGGAAAATGGGAATAATTAACATGACCGTACATGGATATATTTTAACTCTCTCAGGGCACCTAAAGATGCAGTTCTTTTTTTATTATTATTTTTGCTTTTAGCAATAGAAAAAGGAGAAAAAATATTAATCAAGAAGGTAATTAACATACTTATTTAAAGATGTCTTTGGGTAGTAAGCAGTAAATTGGTTACGGAGGCACACATGATGAATGGCAGATGTTTTGTGTTATCCAATTTACACACTTATAAAAGTAATGATTTAGTGAAAAAATAGCGTGTGGTTCTATCACTGGAGACTGTATCCTAATTTATATGAGAAAAGGGACAAAGTTAAGGGTATTATCTTCATTTTGTCATTTTCTCATTTTTAATAATTTTATTTTATAGTCATTGCTCTTTTATGGATGTTATTTTATATGAATAGTAAATATCCTTATTAAGTTCTCTTAATTTATTACAAAGATAACACTTCTAATTACAGTTTATATCAGAAATCTCTGCTGTTCTAATCCTTTCCTTAATAAGGACTGTCCTTATTTAGACAACCTAGACTGATTGATTTTTTTTCTAACTGGAAACCTGAAAACATAATTTGACTTATCTGCTCAACATCATACTGATGAAACTGAGATTACAGCACAGGAGTTCATGGCTTCCACTTGCAAATTCAAGCTCACTAAAAAACAGTTTCTTTTCTTGCCTGTATAAAAAGTGCCTGTAAATCAGTTCTTCACAGTGCATTTGTATGCACAAAGATGGGCAATTTACCCCTTTTTATAGCTGAAACAAAGTTATTAATGCCGAAAACGCTGTTGTCAGCCAAACTGTGTATTTGTGGAGTGAGTTTCCCATTTCTAAGACTATTCATGTAGGAGTTCCTTTCCATTTTCTGTGTATAGTTAGTAAAGTAACATTTGCTATCTGCAGCTACAGTGTTCATGAATGTGATCCCATGCTAATCACTGTTTTACACTGATTCAAAAGACAATTTTTTTTTACCTGTTGGCCATGTGTCTTGTGTTGGTGACACAGCATTTCAGCGTAACAGCTGGTCTTCAATGCACACATTTGCAAAGTCACTGCCTGAACTTGCAGAAAAACAGGTGCACTTAATATTGTAGTTAACTAAGAGTATGAATCACATTCATTATTTTAATGAATCTTTAATATTAATGTAACCCTGTTTATGGCTTATTTGGGTAAACATTTTGAAGCTTCCAGGTATTACTTCATGGCTATATGTTACATGGGTGCAGGTATAGAAAATTACTATGCGTATGTAACAAGACGGGGAAAGATAGTTTCTTAACATGATGCATGTTATTATCAAAGCTAGTTGCAATAAAATAAAACTGATGTATGTTGACTGTACTTAACTTAGGCTTTCTGAAATATGACAGTTTGTTTATTTTCAGCTATTTGTTAATTTAATCAGTATTCCATCCTCTTATTGATCCCTTTCTAAAATAATTTCTGCAAGGAAAAATAATCTGGAAATTAGATACTTACATAATTTGTGTATTGTAGTATATCCAGTGTCATTTTCTGCTTTTATTTTCAGCAATTTATGTATAAAGCTTGTTAAAACTATTTACTTAGATTCTAGTCTATATTTTAGGTCTATTCTGTGCGAGTCATTTAATATACCAATACCAAAATTTAATTTTCTGCAAAAGTATGAAAATTACAGTGGTGAGTTTAGTTAATTTTTCATCAGTTGTAAATACCTTCAAGTTCCTTTGAAGAATAGTGATTTATAAATCAGAAAATAATAAATTTTTAACTCCTCACTGTTTGGTGAAATGTAGGAATTTTGAATTTTAAAAATAACAATAATATATGTAAACCAACCAAACATATATATATATATAAAAAATCAAACAAACACATGACCAGTAACTAACATAAATGGGAACAGTATCTGCACATGAAAAAATGTGCATATATCTGAAAAGTGCATGGTTGATCTACCTCATCCAAACAGGTATTGAGTAAATGCAAAGTTCGAGAAGTATTCACATAGTCTGTTAAGTACAGTGTGTATGAGGAGTAGCAACAGGCATTTTTCCTAGGGCTGCGAACAGCATGAGAGGTTACTTTATTCCACATTTCCAGTTGCTCAGGGATTTCTTATTGCTGCTGTGCTGTCACTTAGTCTTTTGTCATAATGCAGAAGAACAAAGAAACAGAATAACATAAATTCTTTGAAGAAAGACGAAATCATAATTATTCTCTAAATGTTTGTCAATCATGACAATTTTTCTTTAACTATGTAAAAGGCAATATGTGTTATAGTAGTGAGGCAACTGCATTATTTCCCTTACTGAAAAACTCTACCACTTAGAAAAAAAAGAAACCTGCTAATTACTCTAAATGTATTTTTAATTTTAAAAAAAAAAAAAAAAAAAAAAAAAGGTAATATTTGAATTCAATCTGCTTTTAGTGAAAGACAGCATCTACCCACCTTCCATTTGTATTACCAAATCAGATTTACCCCATAACAGAAATCAGTTAAACACCTACAGTTTACATGACTAGAATGTCAAGACTCTAAAGTTCTAAAAATCTATCTTGACCAAGGGTCATAAAAGTAACAACAGAAAGATGCTCCTTCTTTGGTGACAGAGAAAAAAGCATAAGTTTGATTCTCATGGCAGGGCTGAATGAAAGTGAAAAATACTAGGGAAAAAAAGAAAGGGCTTTACTACATTTTCTTTATTTTTTTTAATCCTGAAGATAGCATTTGTTTGAAAATCTACAAAAAGGGAGAAGCTTGAATCCTTTCATTTCCAAATTTGTAGAAAAAATCTCTTCAGCTGATGATTGGAGAGTGCTAAAAATCTTTAAAACTACAAGTAATTTATTGCTACTGATAAGCTTTCCTAAAAAAATTTAAAAAATTAAAAAATCAAGTGTTCTAGAATAAAAGGTATTGTGACATCTACAGCTAGCAAGTACTATTTTCAGCAAAACTTGCCATTTCTATTTTGAATTATGAAAAAGAGGAATTAAAACATTCTTAAAAAAATACTAATTTGGAGCTAATCTTCCTGCTGTATCCATGGATTTGAAGCATAGTTAGATTGTGTCTGAAAATTTCTGCGTTAAGCCCAGCTTTTAGGGAATAAATTTACCTATTTTTATCTGCTCAGTTTCACAATATGGGGAAAATTTTTAATGGATCTGTATAGGTGTGGTTGTGATAGAAAGTGGTTGTTTTATTTCCTTCTGTTTGTATGTTCTATTCCTTGTTTAAAAGAGGGACTGTATTAGGGAAAGATTGCTTCTGTCCTCAGAGATAAGAGCTCAGTTGGAGAAAAAGGTTTCAGATTCATGAGTGGGGCACACAGGGGAAGAGTGCTTCTGAACAAGGAGTGGTAGCTCGTGCATTTTCTAAGGGAGAGAAAGGACTAGGAAGCATAACTGAACTCAGGTGAGAGACCTCCTAAGGCTCTGATACAGTTTTCTGCTACTCATAAAGCCACTGAAATTACTTTCAGGACAGAGGACTTACCTATTACAAGGACAGAGTGTGTGTTCAGGAAGTTTGATAAAAGCCTATTTTATTTTTCTTCTGCCTTACCACTATGTCTATCCCGACTTAATTTCTGAGTTTTCTCTCTTTAAAAAAAAATTACTTCAGTTTATGTTTCTAATAATGACCTATGAGTACGAAAACATTACAAGCTCTTAGCTTCAAGGAAAATGGCCAGGAAGAAGTAATTCAGAACTCACAATCATCTCACTGTGGAGTACATGGTGTTGCCTCGTGAAGATTTATGCATTGCTGTTGCAGTTCTCCAAGAAACTAACAGAATCAACAATGTATTTCTTAGCTTCTGAAAGGAAACATATTCCAATTAATGTTTTTTAACATGCACTGATTATGAAAAGAAATGTTTATTTGCCATTAATTCTTGAAAAGCCTGTCTTAACTATCTCTAAATTCTCATTTGTTTTGTGGTTTGGTGTTATTTTGGTATATTCTGTGTTGAAACATCAAGAGGATATTACTTATATTGTTTCCTGTCTTATGCTCTCTGATAATATGACCTTCTGAACAGTTAAATACAGTCCTCTCCTTTTAGTTTCCTCAACCTAACACAAAAGGTTATCAAAGCTGTAAAAGCCCACCTGCTTTTCTCTGTTATTATTCAGAGGTCTCTTCTAAAACTGGATGGCTTGCTATACTCTTTTGCTTCACCATTGGGTATGTCCCTCAAATAAAATTTTCCTACTCTCTGTTTAGGTTACACTTTTTTTTTTTTTTTTTATGTCCCACTTCCCAAGTGCAATTTCTCAGTTACCCTAACAGCACAATGTATCTGTTCCAGTTGGAGTGCATCTTTTTTTGATTACAGTAATCACAGGTGTACACAGCCTTCCACATAAGGTCTTGCTGATAATTTTGTACAATTGTATTTTCCTATCTGTACTTTGCCTCAAGCATCTGAGAAGTATATTGACCTTTTTCTCAGCCATATCACATTTATAATTCACAATCAACTGCTGGTAAGTTAATACACTTATTTCTTTCTTTCCCTCTATTTCCCAACTGAAGAGACTTCAGCTTACAACAAAAAATTTTCTGTTAACCTGTAACTTGATGTATTTAATCACTTAATTTTTATTATTCCAGTATTCTTTACCATTCATTTATTGTGTAATGTTACATTTCTGTATTTCAAGATCATAGATCTTAAGAATCTTTCCTCATCCTTAAAAAAGTCACAGACTTGTAGCAAGAAGTTGCATGTTTATATGCTATTAGAGTTTTTTGTCAAAGGGAATTGTAGTTTAGGTTATCAGTAAGATGAAGCTAGCTGTTTATGGAAGTGCATAGTGGAGGGATCAGAGATGGGATGCCTAAATTGAAATGAGAGGTTCAGACTGAACATAAAGAAACTTTCACTGTGTGGACTTGAGAGCACTGGAAAATGTTGTCCAGAGAGGTTGTGCAACCTCCATTCTCAGGGTTTTTTGAGGCTTGGCTGGATAAAACTCTGAGAAATCTGGTCTGAACTCATAGCTGGATGTGCTTTGATCTGTAAGTTGAACTAGATGTCCTACTGAGGACTCTTCCAGCCTGAATAATCTTCATCATAAAAACATGTCAAGGGATGTGTCTAGGACAATTCTCACTGTGGTAGCTGAATACAGGCAGAAAGGTCTTGAATAAATACAATTTTTGATATGGAGTTGTGTTTGAGTCTGAGGGGGGGACAGGTGGGCAAGTCCTGCATAGAACTTTTAGAGAAACTTTTGTACTGGCAAAATCTGGTTTCAGCCCTTTATTTTTTCCTATCATGTTCCCTATCATTTCCATAGATGGAACTTACTTGTTTGATAACTATTGTTTGTTTAATAGTTTTCTAATTCCCAGGCCATTTATTCAAATTTAGGGTGCTACCTGACACTAAATAAATGTCTTTATACCAAATATTCCTTTGCTTCCTAGCCTGATGCTTTTCTTCATTTATTACATAGTAAAATACATTCATTAATTATATTAACAACAACAAAAGTTACAGAAACATCATTTTGTAATGTGATTCATGGTTTTTTTGTGCCCAAAATTAAACATTTTCAAACAGCTTAATGTTGAGGTAGTTATTGCCTTTTTGAAAATATTCTAACGTTCTTCATCCTTAGCTTCAAAAACTTTTGCCATGGAAATACCCTTTTTTAAATTGTAGAGTTATGTTTGGGCTCCTTTTAGTTCCATATTATTTTTTCTTATAATATTTTTTTTTTTACTATTCTGTGAATTATTATATTACTCTGAATTAAAAACTTGTTAAAGTATTTAATACCTTGTGATTATATACAGGATATGTGATTGCACTTACACCAAAGTCAGTATGGTCTTATTTGAGAGAGACAGAAAAGAATTTATTTACTCTGAATTGTTAGGGTTTTTTTTTTTTGGTTTTTTTTTCTAATGAGTTCATTTTGAATTAATTTCATACCATTTCTCAGGAGCAACCTCAAAATTTAAATACATACAAAATGTTTTTATAAATACATTTTGGCTTAAGGACACAGGTGAACCCTTGTGCTTGAAAGAGAGCATCAGCCATTCTGAGTAACTTGATTTTATTTTCTGAGTACCAAACAGCTTCCGCAATTCACAAAGCATACCAAATGGATGTTCCGCAGAAGGAAAGAAATAAGAAAAATAATCCAGGCTTTCTGCTGTAAATATGAACCAAGCTTCTTCTAAGCCAAGAAAATACCAGACTTATTATTCATAAGTGCATTTCACTGTGTCTGGTGTACCATAAAATGAAGTACCATGAAACTTGCATTAGGAAAATTCAGGTATTTTATGAAAAATTCGCTAGATAGATGAGAAGCCTGAAATGATTCTGTTCCACAGTGATCACAAAAATCAACCAAACCCAATCAGTGTTGACCTTCAAGAACTTAGGAGCAATCCAAATATCACAGTGATTTAAGGTTCTTATGGTTTCCAGGGGAAGAAAAACATAAGGACAGCTGTTACAAGTAGTAACAGAGAAAGGGAGTTTAGATTCCCAGCTGTGATCAGCATCATTAATGTAGTGAGATTCCATGGATTTAGATTGAGGTTGACAGACACTTCAAGAAATAAACTCCTTCCAATTTGTTTGAGATTCTGTGCAAAACATTTAATACAGGCCTTACTAAGAAATTTAGCTAAAAAGCTGATTTGCTGGATGCTTACCCAATCTCCAAAGCTGTAAAGGAATTTTTATGTTTGATTTCTTTCCTTCCCCACATATCCTTTTTATGTATTTACTGTAGATAACTTTATAATAGTTCTAGTTTTATAAGCATATGTTGCAAAACATAAAGCAGTGATGTATGCTTGTTTACAACCAGCAATTTCAGCTTTATCTAGGTTTTGTAATAATCCTCTTATTTGTAGCCAGTGAGATTTTGCTTACTAATTTGATGGAGCCAGTGAACTCAACGGAAGGATGATTAGGAGTTCGAATGGCGCCCAAAAGCACTAATACATCAGTCCTCGCTGCAGTGCCATTTGCATGCTGTTTCCCAGCTCTTTCACCCATCTGCATCTTTTCACTCTTAAGTCCTTGACATTCCTTCCATACAAAGCATCTCAGCCCATCAGCCCAAGCTTCTAGCCAGCTGCAATTACATCAACACATCACCACTTCTACCTCTGATTGACACCAGATCCTGGCCATTTTTAGCATAGAGGCTTCAATATCAAACATCTATTAATCCAAACTTTATTCTTTTTTACATATTTTGTGTACGTATAAGGGTTTTTTTAACAGCAAGAAATATAACAGACTCTTAAAAAAATGTGTCTAAGTGTCTTACTATCTCCATTAAAGTAAGTTAAAGATAACTGAGAGGAAAAAGTAATTATGGAGGGAATTCCAATGTGGCACAAGAAAAATGACAGATCCAGGGGGCTGTACCAGTGGGTGATGAATGCATTGGTGCCAATGAATCTTGCAATGTCTTTAAGTCTGTTTGTTATTGTTTATCTTCTGGTTGGCCACCACTTGCCTCCATCCAATTCCTAGCAAAGCACCACATTGTACTTCCAAGTTTATTTCCAACTGTATGATTATTCGGTGTTGGGATTGCTGGGTGCCTGTCTGCTTACTGATGGGTGCAGACTGAAAGGCTTGCTGATGTGTGAAGCTTTAAGTGATTCCTAAAATACTCATTTCCAGTTTAGTCCTCATAGAGATTTTTGAGATTTCTGTAGTTTTTCCATTCGCTTGCCTTCAGGAGTCTTTTTATAAACACCATTTTTCCTTTCTATTCATTTATAATCAAGCTTTGGCTTAAGCCAAAAGGTCTGCTAGAGAACCAAAGGAGATTGCCTCTATGTGATACTCGTTTCTCCAGTGAGTTAACACTGCTCCTATGCATCTATGTGCATTTCAAATTTTGTCTTACCTTTTCAGGGGAAAATAAATTCCAACAAACTGAAGAAGGCTCACTGCTGTAAAGGGACAGTGGAATTATTAATGTTTTTTAAAGGGCAGAGAGTGACCCTTAAAAATGCATTGCCTGAAAGACCAAAAGCTCCATTAGCATTCAACACTCACAGATGGAAGTTGTGCTTGTGAGTCCCTCCAGATCTGAAAGAGAAAAGGCGGCCTCTTTCCACAGGTAGTACCTGGCACTAAAATCTTCCATAACTGCTACGTTAGTTTCAGAGCTAGAGTCGCTCTAGAAATGGAATAGCAATGTGAACACACAGACAGATATTAGCAATAAACCTGTTATCACCTCTGCTTCCCAAGTACACTTTGCATTGCAGTTTGAAAAAATCCCAGAGTATTTTGTGCTTCGCCACAGATTCTCGATATCTATTTTAAAGTAAAGAGAATGTCTGGGGCATTTTATCCAGTATTATACCAGGAAAAATCTGTGTTGTAGTATAGAAATTAAAGAAGTTTCAGACTGATTTCAGAAAGATGATTAGAGAACCATTCTGCATCATCTCTTCACAGGAACAAATCAATGGCTTTTCCCTCAATAGATCAGTGGCAGATAGAGGAGAATTATGGAAAGTGGAAATTAATAAACACAGGGAAAATCTAGGTATACAGATAGTCAAATGACTGAATGAGCACTAGCACGATTCCAGAGCAATAGGAGAATTTATTGGAGCAAGACACAAGGAAGAATAATGAAGAGAAGTGGGAAGTGTCATGGAAAACTGAGACAGGAATTAAACATTACAGGGTTTTTTTTTCAGGAATCATGGTTGAATTTAGCAAAGTTCTCAATATAATAAAGATTCCATTATTTCTATATATTATATATATAAAATATATATATATATATAAAGTAATAATAAAGATTTTAATTGGAAAATTGTTGTAATGCCTCATTTGGAAAAGGCTGCTTTATTTCAGAAATGGAAGTGGTTTGCTTTATCATAGAATCATTTAGGTTGGAAAAGACCTTTAAAATCATTGAGTCCAACTGTAAATCTTCTTGCAAAGTTCTTTGAAAAGTGGAATTCTTTACTATATCAAAACCCCATGCTCTATAGATATTGCAAGTATAAATTTGAAATTCTCAACAGTGAAAAATTATAAATAACATTTACATAAAAAAATACCAAAAAATGCTAGGTCACTGCCATGATACACAGATAGTTACTGCCGTGATACACTAACTAACAGTGATTCTATTTCTGTAAATACCAGCCTTCTAATGCTATGAATTATAATTTAGAGGCATTTTAGTTGCATCAATAGACTTCTGCGCATATGCTGCATCTACAGATAAGAAAGTTTTAGAAAGAGAAAGCCTTTGAAAGCAGTTTCCTAAGCAGCAAAAAGGCAAGTATACCACTGAATTTGCTGGGGATGGATCTAGGATTGTTGAACTGAAATTTTCCACTTCAGATGGTAATCACAAGGGTTATTCCACTTAAACATGAATTAAGCCTTACAATTAAATTTTAATTTAACATACTGCTAAAAAGAGTATAAACAAGCCATAAGCATGGGGCCCCCTTTCCTAGAGAAAGTCCATGAATGCTCCATGACCCCTGTTGGCCAGAATTGCATCCAGCAAGGTTGTTGGATAAGGTACTTTATATAATGAATTATAGAACTGTAAGATGATAAGATGGTAAGTTTTTTTCAGGAGAGGTATGCAATCCTTTTAAATCAACTCTGTTTGCAACTCCATTACTCTTTCTCTGGGGAGTCCTTAGTTTCTTCCCATCATTACCATCAAGTCAGTGGCCCCAGAGTGCTTTATGCTTCATTGTAGGGAGACAGAGAAAGTAACACCATTAAATTTCATTCTTTTTTTCATGTAAAATAGAAAATGCATATACAAAGGGTCATCTCTGCCTGTAAAAAGATGTGCTTAGGTGGAAACTGGGAATAAAAATAAAGAAAACAATGCCTTCTTGGAGATTTAATTAGCTCAGAAAGCCTACTAAGTTCCCATAATTAATATATGTATGTGTGTAGGAATAAGTTTTAAGACATAAAAGCTTTATTTCTTGCCCTGTTCTCTGGGTTATAATTTACTCATTGTAGATCTTACTCTTGTTATAGCAGCAGCAGTAACCAGCTTCAGTATGAACCACTAAAGATTAGGGAAACAATGACAGCCACTATTCTTGTCATATGTTCAGTACAAAAACCCTGGAATACTCAAAAGAAAATAAAAAGTTCACTCTAGTTTTAATTAGAGAGAACTTATAAAGTCCAAATAAGCTGCTTCAAAGCCAGAAGAACTGCCAAACTGATACTCCTTTTGAAGGTTTAATCATCAATACATTACCATTCTTTTATGCTGACTTAAGAACAATAATATATGGATCAATGTATCATGGTGTCTGCCTGTATATTTGAAGAACAGGAAAAGGGGAGCTTATCAAATAGAATGAAAGATCATGTCTTCCAACCTCATGGAGTTTCTTGGTCTTACACCCCCCCCCCCCCCAGTGCTAAAGAGAGCAACAATGAAAAAAATCCTTAAATCAAAACTATTGAGCAGCATACCGAGTCTAGATTCTCCTTGATGTATTATACATTTGTAGCATATTATATCATAGTATTTATTTAAATGCACCATGTGGTTGTACTAGGCAAAGAAGATATGGCTGTTCCAATAAATACGATGCATTTAGTTCTGCTGTGCATTAAAACTTGGAAACTAAGTAACACATTATACCGCTTCTCCCATCTTCTTACAAGTTCCCTTGTATTTTCTAATAGTTGCTCTGACATTTATTTTCTCAGGCATTCTGTAGAATATCTTCTGAGCTACTTTAATCAACATTTTAAGACATATTCACATCCTAATATTAAGGGGGGCGGGGGGCATGGAATGGGGCTGGTATAATTGGCATTCTAGTACTTGTATAAGCTGGATCCCGTTTGACACATTGGTTTATACGGCCATAATTATACTGCATATATATGTAGATTTACCAGTACCAAACTGTAAGCTCCAGAGTCTGCAGGCACACTGAAATTAATTTATGATTTGTTTTAAGAGAGATAGAATATTTACTCAAGCAGATGAAATAAATTTCTCATTCATAATTGAAACACATCAGTAGAAAGACTGCTCAACATTTCAATGGGCAGCAGTAGAATTTCATGAACCGTACTCCTTGATATGGATTTATCTCACTGTGTTGCAGAGGTTTATCATATATAGGTAGTTTGGTCTTCTTGCTCAGTAACCAGTTAACATTGTTGTCATTCCTGTGCATCTAAGGGGTCCTAAATTGTCATTTTACAGGTAATATTTTAACCTGAAAGTATTTTTGAGCATGCTAGTGTGACCTGGATTCCAATGGACTAAGAAGTATCAGATTCCCCCTAAAAAAAATGCAAGATAAATATGTCTTTGTGCTTTCAAGAGTATTTTGAGACAAGGTTAATTCTTCAGATTATGCAGCAAAACAAAATTGGTTTTATAGTGTTCT
>JAVJGJ010000060.1:47737662-47750058 GCA_035590215.1 Microhierax caerulescens | reverse complement strand
GTGCTGCTATTGAAATAAGGATAAGAACCATTAATATGATAGGCTAAGCATATTATAAGATAAAATAATCTATATACATTACAGACAGCAGTAGTAATTTAGAAAGGAAAAAAAAAAATTGCATGCCAGTCATCTTGACTATTGTGTAAAGGTAAGCCAGCAAACTAAGTGCTAGAAGCAAACATAGTTGTTTAGGCATTATCATCATAATTCAGTGGCTGAAATTTGAGACTGCTGAATAACAAACGAAAAGAACAAGCAGTCCTTGTTTCCCTAGGAGGCATACATGCAATCGAACTTCAAAAAAACTTGAGTCCAAAGCCCTGGTTGAACTAATGAGATAATTCTGTAACTTTTGCAACACATTCCCCAGAAGGAAGTTCATGCATTTAAATTTCAACACTGAATCTTCAAGTTCTACACATATCTGAAGATAGTTGAAGGTGGATTAACTTGTCCTGAACCCACAGTTCATCCTGAAGTTTGACCATACTCAACAGTCAAGTCACTAGGAATGCACATGTTTTATGGTTTCACCCCTCACTGAATTACTTCCATTGAAAGTTATGAGTAACAAGGACTTCTATCCCTCTGCTTAAAGTCACCTGTTATCTTTATTAATGGCCATGCTCAGAATGCCATTACAGTATGCAGAAATGTGATTTTATACATCTGAATAGCAAAAAATAGATTCCTGGGAGTTTCAAAGTTCAAAATAAAGGGATCATACGAGAAAGACACTCTCCAACAGTTACTGATGTTTAGGGGGTTTTGTTTTGGGTTTGCATAACACTTTAAAAGCAACATTCATATTTCTTGAACTGAAGAAGTGTTTCAGTTAGGATTCTTAGGTATTATTGTTCCTGTAGATATGAAATATATACCTAATGTATGTAAATTTTGTACCTAAAATCCTAATACAAATTTTTTAATTCATTCTCTAACTATGCAGAGATTTTCAATTAATAATTTAAAAGATACTGCTTCTAGATATATATCCTGTATTTTCAAAGAACAAACTTTGTCACAAGCAAAATAACATGGGATATAAAGATTACTGAATATCCATATGAAATTCCTTTGCTTATTCCAATATTGTATCCTAATTTAAAATATTGATAACTTCATGATTAGTTTTTTTTCCCCAAGGCTGACAGTTAGAAACAAAAATGCACTCTCAGTCCCAGCACGAGCAGTTCTATGGCAAGTTCAGGAATATCGGTAATAATATAATTCCCTGTACTCAGTATGTTTCATTCTAAGTCAATGTGGTTTACAATTATTAATTCTATGAACTGTCATAGAACAGAGAATGAAATGCAACTTCTAACTGGTGGGCAGATGCTCCACCTTCTCAGTAAACGTTCTCTGTCAGTGGAGCAGAATACTTGTGGACTGAAATAAACTAACTCTCTGGTCAATACGATATTTTTAGGTAACAGAATGTTGGGCTTTTTTCTTTAATTAAAGGAAGTTATAACTTCAATAGATGATGCAAATTAAGAGTCCTTGTCAATAGTCCAGTATAACCCAGCTCCTCAACTCTCCCTGCAGCTGCTATAACTGGAAAATGTGTAGAAGCAGACCAGAAGATTTTGTAAGGAGTCAGCCAGGAAGCCAATCATACACCCAGATGCTACATTGGAAACACAAATTTTAGACCTTTCCATCTGGGATCTTACATCTGCCAAATTTCTCACATAAGTGGTCACAGTAGTTAGGTTCTATGCTCCAGATGAGAGGGAAAGGGACCAAAGGGAGCTGTTTACCACCCTGCAATCAACAGGAAAATGCTGTGCCAACTGAAAGTGTAATCATATCTACAGCAATGTGCTAATGACCTCCGAAAATGTTTAGCAGAATAAGAGAAGTCTCTGGAATACAGAGAAATCAGACACACTGTACACAGACATCAAATTATATAACATTTGTGATTAAAAATCTTCATTAGCCATAAGCTGTCTATAAAAATAATCAAATCAAGCCGATAGTAAAACTATGCTGGATTGCTTGGCTTGATTGCATATCTGTGGTTCTTTCTTCACAGGTAGCTCATCCATTAGCAAAAACATTCACTCCTCAGACTCTTGCCTGCGAGAGGCTAAATATAAGTTGTTTTTTTTAATAGCTAAATATTAGAAGGTTTGTTGGTCAGTGAAAAAAGAAGACTTTTTAATTAAACAACAATAACATCCCAAAAAACCCCACCCCACAAACCTTCAAGCCCCCAGAACAGAGACATTTCAAGTCCTTATCATTCTGAGTTAACAATTGTTAATGATTCATTCACAAAACTTTTCTTAAGTGATTAACAACACAACATTTAAAACTAGTTCTCTTCTGACTTGAGGTGGCAGTGAGCTGTGTTTATATTTGGTAAGATATGTCTTTCTTCACCTTTTCCCTAGGTGAGATTACAAACTGAACTGAGGCCTGTCTTGCAATGTTTCTGTGCAGCACCTGGTAAAGTAAACTTGACTACGTTGTATAGAACCTGCTATAAATGAGCAAACAAGCAAGCAAAAAAAAAACAAACCCCACACAACAACAACAAAAAAACCCCAACAAAAAATACCCCAAAAAACAACCAACACAACCCCCCCCCCAAACCAGAAACTGAGCCCTATGGATACTATATATCAAAAGAACAGAGAGCGCAACCTCCAGATGTCAGGAAACAGATTATGACCTAAACTGATGGGCAATCTAGTGCATTTCTAAACAACATAATTAGAAAATACAAATGATATACAAGTTCCATAGGGTGGACCCATTTGATAAAGGTGCTCAGTAGAACAGTATTCATGGGCAAGTGAATTGGTTGAACCTGTTTTACAACTTTACAAGACACCAAAAACAACCTGAAAAGCTTTTTCTTTAAAGATGCCCTAATCTTCTTTAAGGAAGAGAAAGATTGTCTGAATATATGGAGGTTCCCCTGAACTGACCCTAATAAAGCATAAGGCACACTCTGATACAGTTAATGCATGTTAATGAGAGAGCCATATGAATTCCATTTGTTATTCTTGATAATGTATAGCCTTGGGAAGACAGTAAATTGGGGAAGCTACAGAGTGACAAATCATTCCACTCCTTCTGGCTGTTTGCTCCAGTAGTTCATTAATTTGTATAGCAAATGTGGGAAATATCAATATATCATCAATATTAATGTAGTACCACTATGGGTGTAAAATATTTATCTGGGACAGCTGGTAACGATGTGCTCTCTGTCACTGTCCTTTATGTCACTCCTCTGAGCCTGAGGTAATTTTTCCTCAAACAACAATGTACTTGCCTTATTTTTTCCCCTAACAAGATGGTCTGCCTGTGCACTGCTTACAGGTCTTGCACAAGTGCCGTATATCTTGACAGAACAAACCCCCTTCATAAGCAAACAGGTTGCATGCAAGAAGTACAATAATCGTAACTGCATAATCATTTTCTGAATGAAGAGACAATGAAGTCTCTTGTGTTTACCCAGACCAGGGAGCATAACCTGAATTCTAGGAGCTTGATAGACCATATTTTGACTAGTTTTCCAGACCAGATGGCACTAAAGGGTGATACTATCTGGCCTGCATCCTTTAAAATCAGCTGGCCCATTTGTTTTGACAGTTTATCCAAAGACTTCCTTCTTTTACATCAAGGTTATTAAATAAATGAGGCTGAGTTACAATATGGTCTACTGTTATTTCTTGATGTTTCAGCTAATGAAGCAAGACAATAATACAAAGAAAGCCAAACAAAACCAATGAAATCCAAGCACTTGCAGATTAAGCGATAGCTAATTTGTGAACAATAGGTCTAGCTGAGATATAAATATGAGCTTCTCTGTACAATAAAGTGTCTCTGGTTGCACCACAACCTGAGTCCATGCCTTCATA
Source organism: Microhierax caerulescens (assembly GCA_035590215.1). Taxonomy (NCBI): domain Eukaryota; kingdom Metazoa; phylum Chordata; class Aves; order Falconiformes; family Falconidae; genus Microhierax; species Microhierax caerulescens. The sequence goes on along the minus strand of JAVJGJ010000060.1, from coordinate 47,746,174 downwards.
TGCCACAGAAAGGAGGTTAGAACTGTTTGTTGCATTATGCAAAGCAGTAAATCACGTAATACTCATTTGGTGATTGCTAAATTTTCCTTCAAGCACCAATACCTTGCAATAGGTCCACCACCTTAGAGAAATTCATCACAACAGCCATAGACAAAACCCTGCAGCAGAAGATGAATACATTCTCAGTCAAAATGTTTTAAATGTAGTTGCAAAGAGGTGCACAATAGTAGATATGATTTTGAGGAAACACACAGGTGATAAAAGATCAGAAATAGATCTTCAGCCTATAACATAAATAAAAATAACATGTAAATTGAACGTGCCATAAACATTGCAAACTCAAAGAAAATGCATCTTGTAATAGTGCAGCAGGAATTACAGGTTTAAACAGTGACATGCTTGGTCTTACAAAGTGAATGCATTCATAAGAAAACACACAAAGAGCTAGAGAAGATTCTACAGATAGAAAAGCTGTAATGGAACTGAAATGGCACTACTGTTACAAGAGTCTGCATCACCCTACATCACAGGCTTGGAGAGGACCATTGGTTTGGAAATTATAGTTGCAGAAGAAAAAAAAAAAAAAGGAAAAACAAGAGCAAATATACTCAGTGGTGATTATGCATCAACGTGTTTGTTGGTTATTTTTCATGTGATATTTCCTCAAAGTAGGAGCATATTTAACTCGGGATTTGTATACAAAATGAAAAGGCAGTATTTTCTTCACTTAAAATCAGTGATTATTGTGGAAAGATACTGAGACAACATTCTGTGTTAGTGCTCTCCCTCAGAAGTCATATGAAAACAGATAGTAAACATTTAGATAAATTTTATATTGTCTTTTGGGAGATGTTTTCTTAGATGGGCATTGGATTTTAACTTGCTATCTTGAGACATTTCAGATTAAAATATAACATTAATTAGATTGAGATCCCAGGTTCTTCACAGATCTTCATATAGGAAAAAAGAAACAAAACCAAAACAAAATTAAAAGAGGAGCATGACCAGAGCTTTGAACTATTTTAAAGATCTGGAGTTGTTAAGCTGAAATAAAACCACAAACTCAGAGTTCAATGAAGTAAAATTAACATATTCAAGTCAGCATTACAGATAGAACATCATTACTGATGGAATCAATAACTTGTTTACCTACAGAGAAAAGAAATTGGGGTGAAAGAGAAGGGGCTGGTGGTGAGTGGACAAGGAAATCCTTTATCTAGTACAGCTGCCAAACCTAGCAATGTTGCAATACTGTTTAGGCAGAGCTATTGAATGCACAAAAGATTCAGATATTAATAGAAAGCATCAAATAAAAAAAGAAAACATTGGTATGTGCAAGTTTCACTTCCAGGACTACTTTCACTTGAACATCCAGTGAGTAGTATACCTTAAAATTTACCTCTGGTCATCTTTTTGCAGCCAAACAGAATGACATAGAATATTAAAGACAGACATTGAAAGCTGAGCCTATATTCCGGGTGGGACAAGGCTCAAGGTCTGAGTGAGCTATACAGTTTTACATGTGAACAATAAGATCCCTAAAAGCTCTTTCTGAATATGAATAGTGTGTAAAGCTTCATATATGGGTATAACCAGGTCCTGGAAATCCCAATATGGAGGAAGACAGAAAGCATTAAATCATCAGACTGTTACCTGAAAAATTTTCAGGCTAGTGATGACTGCAGTTTGAGATTGCTCAGTCCATAGACTGTATACTTTAAATGGTGCTGCAGGTGTCTGGGAAGATAGAGACGTATCAGAAACTGATTAAACCAAATGGCTTTTATGTATATGGACCCTAGAGCTTGTGTTAGTAGTCAGTAGTTTTAAGATTAGCTGTAGAAAAAGAAATAGGGCTCCAATTATTTTGTTGTATAATTCATTCAACAAAGTGCTCTAACATTCAGGAAAAAAAAAATAATCAAGTAAACCTTTGTGAAAAAACCTGTTTTCAAATTATTTTAAACAGTGTTCTCTGTTTCAGTTAATTTTAATTATTTCTTAAAACCTTTCTCTTCTTAGCCAGCACAAGTTCTGTAAAAGATTCAGCCCTACACTCTAAAAGTAATTATATGTGTAACAGAGCCTGTTCCTGCCCATGACCTTTCTTTAAAAGCTTCTTTAAAATCTTTCAAGTGTGCCTTATTTAGATAAGCTTAGGAAGCTACTTAATTTCTGTTTGTATTAAATTCAGAAGAAATACATAGCTGAAATAATAAGGAAAGGGACAATGGCAGATAAAGGTTTAATGAGCAGATGACATGCATTTTGTGATGAACGGGGACAACTGAATCACCTGGTCGTCACATGTGTGCAGTATACATACTGTCTTACATATCAGTAGGCAAGCTAAGATCCAATGGGTTTTCAATGGATAGTACTTCACATCATGAGGATTATTTCTGCATTATCCATAAGTAAGCCATGCTTACTAATTCGTGAGTAGGAACAATGGAAATCAGTCTTGCAAGAAGATATTAAAGCTAATAGGAAAACTAATGAGAAGACAACTGGTTTTGTTTTGTAATATGGCTGATAATGGAACTCCCTATATTGCATAAAACTGTTTTGATGCTGAATGGTGCATGTACAGTTTAAAGGGATAGAACATGGCATGCTAACATGGTAGCGGAAAACGTCTAGTGCACTCAGCTCAGCAGGCAGACTCCAGTTTAAGTCACAGGAGCTTCATCAAAAATTCCTGACCATCTCATCCCAATGAGCAAAGTCTCACAGTCAAATACTACTGCAAATCTTAGTAATCTCTTTCCCTCAAAAAAAACAGAAAACTCATTGTACAGGAACTCTATAAGGTGATAAAAACATTCTGGAGTCATAAGTTCAGAACCCTTGATCATCTCTATAAAAAGATATTTATGCTCAAATTCTTCCAAAGCTGGTGAGAGTTGTCTCTTATGAATCAAGGTGAGCTGGAGAGCCAATATGGACTCAGCATTATCCTGGTTTTGCAGGTGAATAGGAAAGATAGCATTTGTTCCTTTCATTCACCTGAAATTGTTTATTTTTGCTGTGTATTATTTGAAGTACTCAAAGTTACTTGTTCTGGTGTTAATTGCGAGCAGAAGCCCTACTCTAATGCTTAAGCTCATCTCTGCCTTGAGGTCAGTGACAGGCTTATTTGAGGCTGTAAACAAGAGTTAGAACTGCTATATTATTCTTGCCAAAACCAAGTTATTTATGAAAAAATTTAAGTATCAAATATTATTTTAGATTTATATTTTATATATATATTATATATATATATATATAAATATACATATATTTATGAAGTGCAGCAAACGACAATGAAATAAATAGTTTAATGTTACCTGGGGCATGAAACAGAGAAGATAAAGACATAAAATTGGAGCACATTAAGGAATTTATTAAAATTATCTAACAATCTGTATGCTTTATTGCTATAAACAAGCATCTAACCACACACTGATTAGTATATCATTTGGTTCTGCTGTCCAAGGGGAGACACAGGCAATTCATAATTTATTTTCTTGTAAAAAGCATTGGTTATAGTTATTGGTTGTTAGTTATTATATGGAAGTGGTTGTTCTAAAATAATAGATTGCAAAAGACCTTTTTAGTAAGTATCCCTACATATAAACTCATTTGTCAAATTTACTACAAGATAATGCGAAGGAAAACAAATATAGCCAAAAGTACCACCGTTAGTTTTAGAATAACACATAATGCTGGTAGCATTAGTTTATTAAAATTAATGTGGGTTTTATTTTGAGTTTTCAGAAGAAAACTCGTTATATGTACACAGTTCTGAATGCCTAGAACATAACTTCCTAAAATAAATCTATTGAATTCACCTGATCTTTTCCTCAGTTTTCTTAATCAAAAAATGGAAGACAAAAACAGATAGGCTTTATAATATGTCTAGATTTCTAAAAAACCTGAATTATAGACCAATTCATTTAAAGGAAGTTAATTTCCAGATCAAGTACCTTCATAGATAATCTGCCAGCCACCTTGCTGCTTACACTATAAGGGTCAAGGTCAAGTACCTTCTGCTAACTGCAAGTGTCCAAGACTTAAAATCTTAGGGGATTTACAGGCTAAAGTGAACACCATTAATCAGAAAATCTGTAATAAACCAATATAGATTATGTAACTTGTACTTTGAATATACAACATCTATTTAGGATGGTGTTTTTGAAGACAAGTTAGTCAATGATGTAAAGCATTGCAATTCCAGTAATAAACACCACACAAAATAAATTTAAATAGTTCTTTTTGCATTCAGAATAAGTTTTCAACAGCATCAAGTGTAGCTTCAGGCCTCATTTACATTGAGCAACTACCCATTATACAATTTTCTTTTAATGTTCATTTAGTAAACACCAACCACCAAGGCCTTTTGAAGAAATTTACATAGATGGTAATAAATCTATCATACTGAACACTGAATATAGGTGACATCGCTGATTCTGTCATTTCCCTATTGACTTTGCAATCCTAGTGTCTTTAAAAGTAACTTTTGGAATGCAATCATAAATTACACATAGTTTAAATTTTTATTGTAGGTTGGTTTTTTTGGGTTTTTTTTTTTGTTTTTTTTTTTTAAGTCTACCAAACAACATAAAGACTTAAATTTACAACTCTATTGCAATACTAATAAATTTATTACTAACTTTATTTTGCATATTCTCAAGCCTAAACTTGCAAATGTCTCATTTTTGGTACTTGAGTGGACATGACTAGAAAGACACTAGAACCCAAATAATTCAGTACGGCTATAATTGTAATAAACTTGTCTGATGTCATCCAAGTAACACCCAACAAAACAAACAAAAGTGACTAGGACTTCTTGGCCAGGTTTCTCTGTCCAGTTATACAGAACTCATATTTGCTAGAGACAAACACATACACAACAATCCGTATAGTTACTGGACATAAGAAAGGATTGTTGTGACTGACCTTGAGCATGATTGCTGGAAGAAAGGAAGTGGTGCTGGCCTTGGGGTTAGTGATCGTGATGACCTGAAAGTGAAATGAAGAAATAATATCTCTGTCTGGAGATTAGGACCCAAAAGTGGAATGAAGAACACTCCAGCAACCGTAATAGACAGGTATTGATGACATAAATCTGGCATGGTAAAGAAAGGTGTGAGGGGACAGTGGTGTGAAGTACCCCATGATCACAGAGGAACAGTGCTTTGAATGAAGCTAGGCTTTATAGATTTCCTGTTGTAATTGTACCCATTAATTGATCACTTCTTATGAGATCATACACCATTATGACGTTGGTGTGTGGTATGTTGTCAGAAGGCATAAAAGGTTATCAAGATCTGCAAACTGATTCTTGTGTTCCAGCACCATGGTGGTCCTGTGACAGGCAGCTCCGGCTTCCCCCACACCTCCGTTTCCCTCATTTGTCCAAATGCAGACATACACATAAGAAAGTTCAAGATACAACGGGTTAGAAGGACAGAAAACAGATTGTACCCCATGTAATCAAGGTCTTCAAAAGAATTACTTATAAAGGATGTCAAGGCAAGAAAGATGATGAATAACATATTGGAGATAGACAACGTCAACTGCGTAAGACAGTAAAGGGTTCATTACTTCATTGCAAGCACTGACTTAATTTAATAGTTAGACAAGCCAGTTCTGCCTTACATCAAGCAGTAAAAGACAAAGGAAAATTACGGAAGGGATAGCAGCAGTCATCAGAGTAGTCAGTTTTATATTATGTCAGACAATGATTTTATCCACGTCCAGTACTAGTTCTCGCAACTGTCCTCAAAGTTTTAAAACTTGGTGGTCACATTTTCTAGGCAATCTATGCCTGTTAATTATGTTATGTGAATTGCTGACTCCAGCATGTTCCAGGACCCATTCCTTCTCAGCTGCTACAGTAAGGCCTGTTGCACACTTATACCTAGGAGGCCTTTCCATCCCAGCCTGATCAACGTGTCTCCGTTCAAGTCTGCAGGTTCAGCCAGTAGCAGGTCTGAACTTGTATTGCCGAGGGACACATTACACACACACTACATTTAACATGGCTGGCCGCACAGGCCACCACAGGCAGAGCAGTGCCTTTATCAGCATCCAAATAAATATCAGCAGCACTAGCATAAACAAGTACTGTTTGTCCAGCTGATCAAGGTCAAAGTTCCCTAGAGAATACACCCCCCCCCCCTCAACTCTACATTCACAAGCACACTCAAGTTCACCTACAAATCCCTCAGGTATTAGCATGGGCCCTAAGTTCTTAAAACTTAAGTTACAGAAAACGTAAGGTGCATTATACTGTTAGTAAGATCCCACTTGAGATAAAAAAAAAAGCCCTACATAGTTATAAATATCACTATTTAAAATTATTTACCTTTTCATTACTTTCCAGCATTTTTTATTTTCTGAAGAGGAGGACCTGGGATTCTGGTGGGCGGCAAGTTGCTTTTACTGACTTTGTCACTGGTGATTTTTTAAATACTCCTTCTTATATTCAGGCCTTGACTGTTTATTGCATCACGGGTTGTTGAAACAAATTTTTAGTTCTTTTCTGTTCTACTTCAGCCCCTGTTACTTGAGCAGAGGCTCATGTACATTCAACAATACTTCATCTATACATTTGACATTAAACTGATAAAAGTAATACACGGAAGTAGGAGGGAGGTATGATTATGTCGCATCATTTCAAGGTCTAAAACATGTTATTACAATGCAATTTCATCTTCCATTTGCAGAAGATTAAACTTTATATCCATATTTTTCCTTTAGAATTCCATGCTAAGGAGTGTCTGTTCAACACTTTCAATTTAGAAACATACACATATAAAATAATATCAGACATTTTAGCCAAAGAAGTTTCATTATGGGCAAAGGAGATAAAGGTACACAATTTAATGTTTGCTGTTTGGGGAATGAGGCTCCTGACAGAAAGCAGTTGTTGCTACCTGACAGTACCTTATGGATAAACTGAGTTTCTCGTAAACTCTTTTCACAGATCTAGTTTCCACCTCAGGAGCATAACTTCATTAAACACTTGGTTTTTATAATGCCTTAATTTATTCAGGTCTGCTGAGCAGAGAGATATTCAACAGCCTCAATTTAACCAGTTCTTCAGAACTGGGAAATACAGCTACACACTACAGGTTGATGTTTGTTTATTTTTTTTTCAGAGACACTGGAAGAGTTTGTCAACAGAAATACACAGCTTGGATATAACTTTGGCAATACACAGTGACTTGTTCAAGACCAGAGTCTCTCATCTGAATAGCTCTGCACTGTGTTTTTTCAAAATGGCAAGCCTTAACAAAAGATACATAAAAAACAGATTCTGAAAACCAGAAAAATAAAAAATATGGAGTCATGCACATATTAAACAGAAAGAAAAGGTTGGATATACATCTCCAGACTTCTGGAGACTGAATGATTCAGTGAATCATATTAACAATCTTGTATTATAGCCCACATATGATGAACAATATTAGCTTTCATGAAAATCTCACTGACATTTCATATTAATTTCAATTATTTTCTTTGAAAGTTGTTATCTGTGAGAAGAGTTTTAAAACTCTTCTGAAGAATATGTCTAACACACAAGCCAGAACAAAAATTGTATTTATTTTTAGTGCTTTTAATTGTACTTTTTTTTTTTTTTATTTCAGTTTAACAGTTTTCATTGCAGCTAAAAACTTTTCCTCAAAGGTAGAATATTGTAAAAGACAAAATTCTCTGAAGGTCAGTTACTGGACAATTTTTAAAATCTAAATTTATTAATAGTAAATAATAATACATAAGTTAAAAAATCTAAATACTTTTTTCCTTTGAAAATGTTGTATTTAGTTCTGTAGTGTCACAAGTGGACAGATAAAATAATGATCGCTGCAAACCACTGATCAGTCCTTTGCAATTACTTTTAACTGTATTTTCTGAGTCCTACTGTAGTCTGAAGCACTGTGCATGTGAACAAAGTGCTTTCTGCACAAAATTAGTCTACCCACAATCAGAAGCTGCTCTTTACCAGTAAAAGCAGTTTATTATTATTAGCGGTGTTAACTGGTCACTTAATAGGCAATGGAAAAGTACACTTGGAAACTCATGTTGTATTAATTCAGTTGAGATAACTTTTTTTAAAGAGTTCTGTCCAGTACGGAGAGCTGAGGAAAGGGAGCTACCTACCACAGGCTGCTGGGGAAGATAAGAGGAGAAAACAGATTCTTTTTACAGTAATGGCATAAATGTAGTGTGAATAAGTACTAATGAGATGGTCTAGGAAGTTTTCATCACTGGGAATTTTATAGATTATGTTAGACAAGAATTTGTCCCGAACAGTGCAAGTAACATTGGTCCAGTCAGGGGGACAGAGGGCTGTATGACCTACAGATCTCCTTCCCAACCCTTCAGAAAATAATGATAATAATAATGATAATGATAATAATGATGATGATGATGATGATAATGATGATAATAATAATAATAATATTAACAATAATAATAATAATATTAACAACAACAATAATAATAATATTAACAACAATAA
>JAVJGJ010000060.1:47612373-47724556 GCA_035590215.1 Microhierax caerulescens | reverse complement strand
CACTCATGCAGGCCTCCTGCCCCCTTTGCTTGATTTCTTACTCATAGGGATGCATGTATCTTGACCTTGGAGGAAGTGATGATGGAGTATTAGCCAGCTCTCTTGGACCCCCCTACCTTCTAGAGCCCTAACCCATGGGTTTCCTCCAAGTAGGTCCTTGAAGAGGCCAAATTCAGCTCTTCTGAAATCCAGGGTTGCAGTCCTACTTATTGCCCTGCTTCCTCTGTGCAGGAATATCATGATCACTGCAGCCAAGGCTGCTCTCAACCTCCACAGCCCCAGCCAGTCCTCTTTGTGAATACAAGGTCCAGGACCACACCTTGCCTCATTGGCTTCTCCACCACCTGCCTCAAAAAGTTATTGCCAACACTCTGCAGGAACCTCCTGGACTGTAAGCCTAGCTGTGTTGTCTTCCCAGCAGATCCCAGGGAGGCTGAAGTCCCCCCCCTCGAGAACCAGGCCTGTGGTTGTGAGGCTGCCTCCAGCTGTCTGTAGAAGGCCTCATCGACTTCCTTTTCCTGCTCAGGTGGCCTATAACAAACACAGATCGGGTTTTCTTTCCTGCTTGCATGCTAATTACCTAACTCTATTCTTATATCAACTGTGTATCAGAGACAAATATTGTGGCAATGAAAATTGCAGTGTTAAACAGGAGAAAATTGCAGAAGCCCACCTCAGATCATTGATGAAATTTAACTTCTCCCATATTCCAGTTCAGAACTCTGTTGCAAGAAAATGGATGTGATTTAATAGCTCAGTAAAGCATGAAAGGAGTTTGTCATCGTACAACACTTGCCTTGTAGATGTCATTATCTGAGATCTCATCTTTACTTTTCAAGTTAGTAGCCTTCATGGATAAAGTGATAAATTGTGCTGTTCATGAGAAGTCATACTGATTTTATTTATATTTTCTTGAAGGTAAATTCTTCCTATGTATTGTCTGTTTTCAGAAATCCTATTTTCTATGGAAGAATATGTCTGTCTCAAATTTATTAATGACGAAATTATGACCTTTCATTTTTCAGTATGATTTATAATCAGTATGATTTATAATCAGTAGCAAAACCAAATTTGCCTGTTTTGGAGTTCTAGCGCTGGATTTACTTCTCCTTCCTTTCCCCATTTCTCTTTCTCTCCCTTTCCAACCAATATTTGTAATGTTAGTTACTTTTATTTCCTAACTGAAAATGAAAGTGAAAGGGAAGGGTCACCAAAAAGAAATTACTCTGGCTTTGGTGGAAAGCAAGACTTATTCTTATAGCTTCATAAATCTATGGAACTTCTTCTACTGATTTAGAATATCCTATTTATTATTCTCACTATCTTGCCTCCCCATAAGGCAAGTGTGTCCTATATAGCTGCTGTGTATGTCATTCTTACTACAGATATCTCACTGTGGGTAGCATTTAATGTTAATTACAGTATCTCCCTGTCCATTAGAGTGTTCGTCTCTCCTTCCTTCCCGTGGCTGATTATTAAGCCTACAACCTATCTGTGTACTTGTTATGGCTTGTAAATGTGCACCTTCTCTCCTGGTGGCTATTATATGTATAAACCTTTACCTTGTTCTCATTACATTTATGATTGGATGACACTTTTGATCAGAATAATATGGCCTCTATGGCCAAAAAAAGAGGAACATTATTCTTGGTAAAAAACAGTGCAGCAAAATATTGGTTGGCTTTTGATAATTGCTTCCATCAAAGCAAAGAACTTCGTTCTCAGACATGTATCCTTCCTTGGCTTATTTCATTTCTTCATTGAAACAATTTCCACTAGTTTGTATTTTGTAAGACTAGGTTTACCTTTCCTGTTTCAAAATACTATAAGGCCTGAGCTACACTTTCTGTTTCATATCATTATTAAAACAGGGGTTATATTTTTATTTTATTAAGAACATAATTGCTGGACTACAGAAGAGACATTATTAACCAAGACACAAACCTCCTCTTTGATATAATCATCGATTCAAATCTAAGAAGTTGAAAAGTCACAATTATTATAAAGTTATACAACATGATTTTATGATCATCCATGAAATGCTGGATTCATATATATCTATATCTTTATCTATATATATCTATATCTATATCTATCATATAGATGACCACATCATTAATAAGACAAAACCCCCAAAACTTCATCACCCCCTTAGCTTTAAGTGTCTACTAGGTGGCCTGTTATCAAAAATCAAGGCCAAAGAAGAAAAGAAAACAAAGCACTCAGCTGCAGTCAAGGTAAAATCTCTGCATCTACAGTTGTACAGTACTCAGAAAGTTTGCGAAGACTCACAGTAATGGGGTAATTTTAGACAGAACCGTATAAGAAAATAAGCCTGCTCTGACAGGACCAGAATTCAAACAACTTTTATTATAATGCAGATGTTAGTATCCAACTTTTTGTAAATTTCAAACTGACTAAAAAGAAAGAGCCAAAAAGAAGAAACAGTTTATAAATAACTTTACCTTCTGTAGTCTTTCAGACCAAGTCCTTGTTTTCAAACTTGGTTTCAGCCAACTGACTTGCTGAGTTACTATCTCTGCACAATATCGTAGGAAATTCCTTTTCATCACCTGAGTCATGACTGTTGGATTTCCTCAAACTTTCTGTCTCGCTATGAGCTGAGGACTTTCAGCTCCTTTATATGAGTTATTGATTATTTCTGTATGGCAGTCCTATTACTCTGACACCACCCCCCGACCCCCCCCACCCCCCCCCGCCTCAACAAAATGCTCAGCTACCCTCAGAAGAAGTAGTGGATCCCTCATTTCAGGGTTATGCAGCTGCCTAATCACTCACCTTTTTGGAGGAAGTTGACAATACTGTGAAAAAAAAATCTACAACAAGAAAAAAAAAATCCCCTCTTCTTCACGCTAGCCAATTAATCTTTCAAATGCTAAACCTTCCCAGCTCCTTGACCAAGCAAGTCATCCCACAGCCAGGAGCTAAAGCCAATCTTTTTTTGCAACATTCGATTTTCCCAGTGCCATTTATATTCATATTCTATATATCTCTCTCTGTGTGTTCCTTCTTTAATTAAGACCATGCTTTATCCCTGTCCTCTTAACCCAATATTTCTTCCTTATACAAAGTTCACAGTTTTTCAATGACTAGGGCTAATATTCCAAAGTATGTGTCTGACAGTATAAAGAAAAAAGTGGTGGAACAGGAAATGTAGTCACTGTGTCAGTGTCTGTGGAAAAAAAATCATTAGCATATAGAGCTGTCAATCCTGTGTCACATTAATTGTAAATATATTTAAGTAAATAAAACCTCAATTTGGTAATGTGCAGTGTAAATATGAAGCTAAATTGAAATTGTAATCTATGTTTTAGCTCTTACTTCTATATTTAAGTTTCTCTTCACTAGCAAGGGAGGGTAACTCTACAAAAATTAAACGTCAACTTTTTTTTCTTTGAAAATAAAATGAAATAATTAGCTGTCAATTGTCATAGTTGGCAAAGAGGACATATGTGAACTTTGGTGAAGGTAATTTCATTTCCTATGTGTCATTATGTTCTTTAATCTTCCACAGCATATGTCTTAAATTAGAACTATCATTTGTGTCAGCCTAGATTAGTTCATTTCTTTGTAGCTGCTGAGAAAAAGTAGTACAATTTACCACCACAGTAGAGTGGTATGTTTTGAGTTCATATAATTCAAAATAACAATAAAGAAAATCTGATTTTAAAGGCATTAACATATGGAAGCTAATGTTATACTCTTCATGATGGGCTCTATTCTCATTGCTATACCTGCATGCTCAGTATAGGTGAGGCCTTTTCCAAATCCAATAGTAGGGGTTAGTCAGGAACTAGGTTAAGCGTTTAGGTATATAATATTTTGTAAAACTGCAATTATTTTTTAATAAATGTTTTAATATTTTCCTACCCACTAGTTGAAAATATATATTTTAATTTCACATTGAATTATGGTTACCTCTTAACTAAAATGTTTCACATTTAAGCATATTTATAATTCTTTATACAATTAAAGCAAATATTCTACATCATGTAATGTATTTAGAGTACCTTTTTCGTTTAGGATTAACATCTGAATCAAACTCCTTTGTGGTCCTCTATATTATGGTCTGTGTTGTTTCAATTTAGTAGCTGCTTAGCATTCAGCAAAATTTTTAACTGCACTTAGGTTTGAGATTAAATTTCTCTAGATTTGAAGCCACAAGGATCAACATATTCAGAATACATGCATGTATAAATTTGTATGGGATTCAGTCAATATCTCTGCTGTGGAAATATTTGTGAACATTTTTCTGTGAAAGTTTATTTGTATTGTAACCCCTTGTTTATCTGTTACAGCCTACAAAGTGATTAAAACTTATACAGATTCACTGCCAAAAAAAACATTTATAAATGAAGAATACTATTAAAAATTATATTTGATCATAAATAGTTCTGTAAGGTAAGGAATTTGAGACCATAATTTAAAATAAAGCAATAATGTAAATTTTACTTGTGTCTGTATTGCTTTAAAAATCCCAATTTTGCCCCCTTCATCTTGACAACTTTTTTTAAAATGTTAGGCTGTATTAAGGGACTTCATTCTTGCTGAAGAAGTGTGTGTGTGTGTGTGGAGGGGGGTGGGGAACAGAGGGAGAGTGAAAGAATGACCCCAGCTCAAGTATTCATTGTCAATATCGTATAATTATCAGTCTGTAGACTCTAAGAGTATATCAGCATGAAAACATGCTGGGTCTACTTTTATCCTTCTACACATTAGTAGTAGTCTAAAGAAAGCACTAAAACTGCATGTGCCTAGTCAAAAATTTAAATATAAATTATTCAGCCCCGTTTTTGTGTTCCAATGTCAAGTCACAATGCTAATGGTAGGAAAACCAGCAGAGGTAAGGTGGAAGGAAAGCATGAATATCAGTGTTACATTCAGGAGGAATTAACGGTCTAAGTAAGCTGCTCCTCAGTGACACATTAAAATGGAGAACGTGGAAATAGTCCTGGCCTGCTGGCTTCCTCAGCCCAACAAGAATTTTGCGGTATTCAGCTTTTACAATATAAGTATATACAACAATTTTCAGTTCTATAACTGACTTATATACCATTAGTGATAGACACGTAACGTGTTCATCATGTACCATGATAAGTTTTCTACATGCTGATGTTAATTAAAAGTAACATCTGCCCAAGGAACTCCATAAGTATTTTGGAACCATATCTGAAAGAAAGCACAGTGTATTATCACAGTATTGCTGAGTATATTGGAACTGGGAACATACCGAGCACACTGAACATTCTATAAAAATAATGTAATGAAATTATTTAAAAAATATATCTGATAGCTAATTTCTCACAAACTATGAAAAGTGGGAGTAAAAGATAGTAAAGACTCTGTATAGATTTTTAAAAATATTTTTTTTCAAGATGATAATAAAAATTTCTGTCTTTGATTCAATAAACAATTCTAAAGAGGCAAAAAAACCCAAAACCCCCAAAACCTTTTCCAACTTTTTATCAGTTTTCTTTTCCCTTTTGCCAGAAAAAAAAAAAAAAGATTTTTCTTTGTTTTGCATCATTTTATGCAGAAAAACTCGCTTCAAGGTGAGCAGGCAGGAAGTTGAGTCCAGGCTTCAAAATAATGAGTTTACAACACCGTCTTCAGTCCTGAAGACAGGAGATGCCATCATCTACAAAATAATTTCCATCAGAAGACTGCCATATCTTTATTTCCACAAAGGAAATCATATAGTATATCAAAGCTCATATGAGAGCTGCTTCGCAGAGTCTCAGATGCTCCCTATCATGCTGTATCATTACGTACATTTTGTTATCCAGTAAAGTTTACAGATACCTATGTTTTAAACATGTGTGTAAAATTTTATAACAGAGTGTGCGAATAAAACTTGGTGTCTATGGAAGATTCTGTCCTCCTGCCCTATGCTCTACAAGCTAATACCTTAATAATTTTGTCTCTGACAACAAAGCAAAATTATTTAGTATTCTTTTCATGTGGAAGCTGTTGACTGATTATTAATCATGTTTAGTTGCACCTGCAATTATTTTTTCATATATTTAATATGCCAATTTTATTGCACAGATTGCTCTCAGGAGGTTTCTAATAGTGATTAAAGCAATGTTAATTGTCGTGTTTATTTCAGGATTGCTTCAATGTCAATGTGATCAAAGGTGATGGAAATGTCGAAGTTTCTACAAGTGTAAAGTTTTGATTAGAATTTCCAGAAATCAGACTGTATTTCTTTCCAAGTCTCCAAGAAAATAACCTTTCATTAATATCCATGTTTTTTTGTGCCACTGTAAATAATTTCCACAGTTTCATATGTGGTGCGGGTACTGCTTGTTTATATATGAACACATATGTCCAAGGATGTTGTCTATTCTTGCTGTTACCTTGACATCCTATTTCCACAGAAGTCTGTATCTTTTCCTCTTGCAAGCTTCTTTACACAGCGCTGATAATATCTGAGTGTAGTCAGTGGCTGATATAGTAAAATAATTGATTGCATTTGGAACACAGGCATTTTAGTCATGTTGAAAAAAAGATTGAGGGGAGAGTGTCATGTGAGAAAGTAGTAGCTTTACATTGCGTGTTGACTTTTTCTAAGCACAGCAGGGCCTATAAGGATTTTTTGTTTTACTGAAGAGATCTCAATTTTTTTTGCCAGCAGTATAAGTCAGCACACTTATTTTTAAAGGAAGAACCACTTACTCAGCCTAGATCATTGCTGCAGTATGTAACGGATCTCTCAAAAGTGACTTTTGAAAATGAAACCCAATATTCATGAACGCTCTTGTTTCAAGCAGGCTGTGCAGAAACACTTTTCTATAACATTTTATAATTCTGTGCAATATAGATGTGTCAGTCCACTGAGGACCTCTCAGTGCAATTTTTCCTACTCTAAAACTCAAGTGTCTGATGCTGGGACTTCTGTAGTGACAGCAGGAATTGATTTCAGCTTCTAACAGACGATCATTTGACTATGGTATGATGGTGACAAGGGTTTAGGAAGCTCTTAAAAATTCACTGTCCATTACTTAAGAGAAGGGCTTTCTTGGAAGTTCAATATAGAAGGTCATATAGAATTGGAAGGTCAATATAGAAGTAACAACAGATTAATAATCTTTTAGACTGGGCAGTTGGAATAGAAGGTACAGAGGATGATCTCCCACATTATTTGTAACTCTATACCTGCTGAGCAGAGAAAAAGTGAAATGCTTGAAAGAGATGAATTTGTTAGATCAGCAGCACAGACAGCTTTATTGGTACTGCATAATGTAATAAAGAATAATTTTTAGCAAGGGCTGTATATAAACTGAAATTACTTATTCTATTCATCTACTTAGAGAGCCTGATGAGGATGTTTCAGTGGACCTGATTTAGTTTCTCTTTGTTTAGGTTCAAGGCACAGTCTGCCTGTTTATTTGACAAACTTCACTCAATTTATCTCAATATGAGAATAGTGTTTATTGAATCAGTTATAATTAAATGTCTTTCCCCAAAGGGGACTAAACTACAACTAATTCTTCACTCCCATTAGCTTTTTCTATCAGGCTAGCAAGTGCCTGTGTCCAGCAAATGACTGTCTTCTGCAGTTATGATGACAGTTGTGTCTATTTACAAAAATCTTGTGTGACAAGGTTTTGGTAGCAGTGGGTGATGGAGGGTGTTATAGGGGTGGCTTCTGTGAGCTGATGCTAGAAGCTTCCCTTATGTCCAACTGTGCCAGTGCCAGCAGCTCCAGGACAGATGCGCTGCTGGCCAAAGCTGAGCCCATCAGCAACAGTGGTAGTGGTGTTGTGATAACGAAATTTAAGAAAGGAAAAAAGCTGCTGCTTAACAGACCATGGCGAGGCAGACCATCCCCCTCAGCCCAAGGAGATTAATGGTGGAGCAGATATCCACCTGCAGCCCATGGAGAACCCCATGCCAAGAGCAGTTCCTGAAGAACTGTAACCCATGGGAAGGACATGTGTTGGAGAATCTCATAGAGAACCGTCTCCGATGGGAAGGACCCCAGGCTGGAGCAGGGGAAGAGTGTGAGGAGTCCTTCCCTTGAGGATGAAGGAGTAGTAGAAACAACGTGTAATGAACTGACCACAGCTCTCATTCCCCATCTGCCTGTCCCACTCAGGGGCAGGAGGTAGGGAAGCCAGGAGTGATGTTAAGCCCGGGAAGAAGGGAGGGGTGGGAGGAACATGTTTTAAGGTTGATTTCTATTTATCATTACCTACTCTGACTTTTTGGCAGTCAATTATATTAATTTCCCTGAGCTGAGTCTGTTTTGCCTGTGATGGTAATTGCTGTCTCGCTGCCCTTATCTTGACCCACAAGACTTTTGTTCTGTTTTCTCTCCCCTGTCCAGCTGAGGAAGGGGAGTGACAGAGAAGTTTAGTAGGCACTTGGCCAAGGTTAACTCAACACAATGAAAAATACTATTTTTTTTTTCCCCTTAAAACTGTTTTAATGCATAGTTTTACAAAATACATTTTCGTTGCTAGGTTCCCTTGTATAGAGGTTTTGTCCAGGCAGTTGGAACAGTAAAAATCCACTAAGAATCAGGAGTGTTTGTTCCTTTTTTCCCTCCTAAATCTTTATATGCTTAAAATCAGATTGCATGACCTGGCTGCCTGAAAAGACAGTGGACTGTAATCTTTCACCCTGCTGATTCCTCATAGATTTTGTAACTGTATTAACCATGCTGGTTGACTTGGAGATATAAACTAGAAGTAGAATGGGATGAGTTGGAAGAGTGAGAGCAGGGTACAGGTATGGTCATGATGGTTCAGTGCTGGTTTGCTTTCTGAGTACAGAGCCTCTCCTTTCTTTGCATATTTCCACACACAGCATGTTGAAGCTCTCTAGGATTTAGGTGACTAGGGCACAATAACTTTGGCCAGACCATGTTCTGAAAGACAGGGAAAAGGTTTGCCTGTGCCTAGCAAGGCACAGACAGAAAAACCTGTAAAACGATCCAAACAAAAAGCCCTCCTTGAAAAAGCACTGATTCCCAAAATAACATGACAACTGCTTCAGCAGCAAATTCAATACAAACAGAGGTTCTCACACCATCGTGACAAAATGTCTCCAGTGTTCATTGTCCTTGTAAGGGTCTTCACAGAATTCACAGAGTTCCCCAAGTAAGGAATATGCTAATCTTTTTTTTCTTGCCAAAGGCAATTCTGAAACTTTTAATAGACTTTTGACATCTTTAAGGTTCTTTAATTAATATCAGTTTATTTCAGGTAAATTAAATATATTTAATGCAACACATATCCTGACAGAATTGTGTCTGACACCAGAAATGCTAGAGATCATTCTGAAACCACCTTAATAGTTAAAGTATTGAGTAGTTCTTATTTTAAACTAAGGACAGAAGAAAAATTTTCTGCAGTGCATATGCATGTGTCCCTTCCCTCACAGGCTCACTGCAAACCTGTTTTGAATTTAGGTCGTGAAATAAAATGGTACTGCTGGAGATGGGGTCCTGCTCCTCAGTTATCTCTTGCCTAAACCTCAGAATGGACCTTGACAGCTGACACAGAAGTGTTTCTAACTCCAAAATACTGAAAATTTAATACATACAAGTATACAATGTAATATGAACCTTTCCCTTTGTCAAAATTTAACTGATTGACAACTTTCTGTATCCATTCAGGCATATTTGCTCCATGCAAACTCACAAACAAGCCAGAAATTAATTCCCCCTGAGAAATAGTAAAACTTGATATATAATACAGCTTTATTGAAATCCCATTCTGGTATCAAACAATTATTTTTGAAAACCTAGGGGCAGGAGATTCCTGTGGTAGTTTAGATTTATCACAAACAAAACCACATCTTTTTTTTTTAAGTTTTCAAAAATTTGGTCCTCTGCTGTTTAGGCTCTTAAATGAACTCATAATGTCATGATGCATTCTTAGACTAAGTAGAAATTCACTTAACATAAGTAGAGTAAATGTCTTCTCGAAGCTACAACAGAACAACAGAACCTAATATATTCAATCTATTTTTAACCTAAGCCTTGGAATCTATATTTTGCATTGCATTGAAACATTGTATGAAAAGAGGAAGAGTATTAAAAGTGTAATTTTTTAGAATGCATTAGCTTTTCTAAAATGAAGCATCCTGACTCCCTTCTCCAGTTTGCTGATCCTACTCTCATCTTTTTCTCATGTAAATTTCTTGTCTTCTTAATAGAAAATATCATAAATTAAAAACCATAGCATCTGAGCAGTGTATCTATCTAATCCAGCAAGTTAACTGTTAAGGAGTTTAACTGTGATTTGCAATAGGTCTCATATTATTCATATTTATTTTCTTATTGTTAAAAAGACTTGGTGGGGGGTGGGCAGGGGAAGTGAATGAGACTACACTCAATTGCTCAGGTTCCCCTCACCCTCTTGAAGAACAACAAATTTACAGTTGTCATCACAGGTGCTTTTAGCAGATAAATGTATCTCATTTGTAATCTCTCTGAGGATTTTGATGCAATGACAGTCAACTGTCATTGTCAAACCTAGCCTTTAAGGAGAGATAGAAGTTACAGTTGGCTTCAGGCTTTGTTTCATTTAATATGAAATTTGTGATGGTGAAGGTTAGAGGAAAGAATTATATTTCTTTTTGATGAGCTTCTTTAAATTCCTGTATTTCATATCGAAATAGAACTTTTTATTTTAAACTCTCAGGAAGCAGAAATTCTAACATTTTGATTGACTTCTGTATAAATACTTGGCCTTAAATAAATGTGTACTAGTAGAGGATGCCATGCTACATGTAGATTACTTGGTCTGCTTGTTAGCTTGCTTAAGGAATGATTTCCAGTTCTGGGACTCTGAAGTGAGTATAGCGAGAACTCCTGGGAAAAGATTATAAAACATAGACAGCTTGCATCTCCTTTGCAGTTGTTTGATTGCTTAACTGAAGGTAGGTTTAAAGCACTTTAACACTTCAGTAGTTCCTTAGGAAAATTGTAGAAGACATGAGATTTCTATAGATGTTAATTAATTTGAATGACCTGATATGTTTGGAAGAGGCAGGAACTTAAAGACCTCTGAAAACTTCAGGTTGGCTAGAGCCCTGCAGGTGAGGGCTATCAAGTGATAAATAGGTGCTTTACAGACATATGTTTTTGTAAAATATGCAGGAGACGTACACACATTTATTGATAAAACAGAAAAATTTCCAACATAGTACAGTTTTCAGAGTTAAATACTCTATAGATTGTTAATAGTGCTAATTATTAGAAAAGTTACTTAAATTAAGTGAATATCAGCCCAGTAAATGGCAGAGAAAATCGAAGATAACAGGAAGACAACACAAAATCATAGAGAAATGTTACTAGGGATCACTGACATAACTGTGACAAGGCCATGTACTAAATTACTAATAGTTTGCATCAGTCATAATCTGCCGAACTCTTGTTGTCTTTCTGGGGTTTTTTTCTTGCTACAGAGCCTCGTAGGATATAAAACCTATCAGCATTACATTTTATCCCTGAGTTGCCTTGCCATCTGCCATTGTGAAGTCTTTACAAGTAGATACCTGAAATCATGAAGAATCCCATTACATTTCTGGCTTAGAAATTAGTTGAAAGAAATTCAGTGATTTTTTTTTTTTCTCATGAGAGTTTATTGTCTTCTGGAAATCAGTTTGCTGCTCTTTTCAGGTAGCTAAGAAGCATATGCAAATGTGAACAAATTGTCACCTACAGAAGACATACAGAAACAGTTTTCTTGGTATGTGCCTGTTGAGTTTATAAAGCAGATATTTTATTAATACATTTGTTTGTAAAGAGCTTTAAGGAAAAAAAAAGCAGAAATGCAACATATTGTTAATGTTCTGTTGATTTCTATTGTGTTCATATTAAAAAACTGAACAGGAAAACTTTGCTCAATCTTTCCCTTCACATAAACACTTGATTTTTGATGGTAATTATGGTTATATATGCACAACGTTGCCAAGAATTCTAACTTACTGAGGAGAGTTTTGTTTCTAAAAACAATGACGTACAACATAGTATATCTTTAGCTATTCGTCATAAGAACTTCTGGTATCTGTTTGAACAAGAATTAATTTATATAAAGGAAAAGCTATAAACTGGGAATTTTGAATTGTTGTGCAGCACTTTGATTTGTACTTTTTTCAAATAAAACACCTTAGTAAAATCTGCATGCAGCCAGATATGTTTCCTTCCTTTATTTTTCCTTAGCAGTGACAATGAGTGTTAATTGTTTCTAATTTGATTCTTGATGGGTTCTTTCCTAATTAGGCACTTAAAGAGTTTTTACAAACTTAAGGAGATGTTCTGATGAAGAGGAATAAGACTCATTATCATTTTTACATATCAGCACAAAAGCTTCCTAATGATAAAAAAATACATTTTCATATTCTTGCCTGACCTATCAAGCACTGTGATTTTCTAATCTCATTTCTGTACTTGAAAGCTTCAGTCTTGGAATGTGACACATCGCTATGTGCTGCTATTGCTCTGACTACTAATTAATCTTTATAATTATAGCATCTTCCTACAATAATCATGATGATAAGCTGGATAATAGGAGTTAAGAGGAAAGAAGTGTCTTCATCTACACCATAGACAGAAATACCCTCACTTGATGGAAGTTGGTGAAAGAGAAATATCAATTTACAGTAATGGACTTGTACTTATGAGGACTTGAGTATAACTTGATCGCAATTTCTTCTTCTTGTTCTCTCTCTAGCTTTTTCAGGGAAAACATTAATACTTTGTTATGACAAATCGGATGGAGGAACTCTTCAGTACATGACAGTATTTTCTTTCTGGAGAGAACATAGCTAATTGGTTTGATATATCAGAAAGAAGACAGTACTAATGGTCATTCATAGATCCATTTGAAATGGCAAATCGTTTTTATGCCAACTACTGTGTAAGCCTATAATACATCAGACTCAGTTAAGTGAATGATTTTTTTTTTTTCCTGGTGGCAAGGCTATTAATGCAGGTGTTCCTGTATATCTTTGGCAGATGGATCTGTGCCTCCATCTGTCTACATCATGCTTAATAATTTTTGTGTTTGTAAGTATGTATTTTTGACCAGATCAGGATTTAGTCCTTATCTTATAAACATAATCTATGTAGATTTTTACAGTTTAAGGCTTGCTATTTATGGGTGAAGTCAATACTTGGAAAATTGTGTAGCTTTATCTATACTAACACAGTTAAGAAAGTGTGACAACTTTCTACTGTTAGACAAAGATTAGACATTGTGAAGGATTTGATAGAATGGTTTACGTTGCTGTAATTATTTTTGTTTGAATAGGGAAATTAAGCATGTTTAGACTTATATAACTGAGGATGATATAATTCATGTGAATAACCAGTTAATATAGCTTGTTTAAATATATAAATCCCTATTGAATTCATAAGGAAATGTACTTGTGTGTGTGTATAGATCTATATATGCTTGTTATTGTGATCTTTGTTTTCTCCAGTCCTTGACTAATAATCATAATGGTTGAAAATTTCTTAACAGACTAGGTTTAATCATCAGTGTTGTAAATACTACTTAAGTTTGAATCACAGTTTAGGATTAATTAAAATTCTGCAAAAAGCAGCTTGATTCTCTGTTGTCCTGCATTTTGTGCTATCTTCTGTATAAGACTGGTAGAAAATGACAGCATTCTCTTTCTAACTCATGTTGAAAGTACGCAGGTTTTTGGCAGGAGATGTAGCATTTAAGGTTTCTCAGCAAGGTTTAAATAATATTAAAGTTCTTAGCCTAACATTGTGCCCAAGGAAGTGAGAAGAGGGTAGGAGAGAGAACTGAGAAAACAATAAAACGGTTATTCAGATATCCCAGGGGCTGTTCAGAGACAAGAATTTAGCCCTTCATCACAGCACACAAAACCAAAAACTCCACAGCAATTGCCATTTCACAGAAATTATCAAGCTTTGCAAAGATAAGTTCCATGTAGCTTTCAGGCTTAATATTGTAGAATGAGACTTAGAGTTTGAAAAGAATAAATCAACAAGCAGTTGCACTTTTAAGGGTGTTTGGAATTTCTAAAATCCTTTCATTCATGGTCTTCTACATAACCACAAATTTAGAGTGTTTAATCTCTGTTGAGTGATATTATAATGACCATTCTATTGTGGACTAAAGAAACTGAAACACAAAACATTAGAATGAAAAACATTATTAGAAAAAATACTTTTATTAAATAGACAGAAGTGAAAACTTCTTTGAATTTTAAACTTGAGTGTTTCATGTTGGTTTTTGTCCATTGGACAAAGTTACTATCAAAGATAGGAAGGATTTTTTTTTTTTTTTAAATTAATGGCTTATTCCTAAAAAATGTTGTCATGTGACTGAATCTGTTTCCAGTTTGACAAAAAATTTTGGAGGAAAGACAGTTTAAACATTTACTTTTTCTTCCTGTTTCAAAAGATACTTCATTCTAACTGAGATACATCTTTATAAATTTTCACAAAAAATAGCGATCTAATGACAGTCTAAGCTGCTTAGGCATTTTATTTCTCAGTAACTTGGAGCACAGAGGTGGTCAGTTGTGACAGCCCAGCTGATGGCCAGTAACTAACTTTGTTAAAATAATGTATTGTTTGTACTCATACAAGCTACCCTCAGTCATTGTTTTAAAGGGTCATAGTATGATATGAAAGAACATAGTATGGTATGAAAGTAACTTTTAAGCAAAGATGCCACTTTTAGAAAATGCCATGTTTGGTGTTTTTTCTAAAAACAATTACTCAGCTATAAATGCTGCAAGCATTTATTTCATGTGAAAAAGTGAAAAGAGATCTAATTCTACTATGAAAATACAAATATATTTCAATGATCCTTAAGCAGCTGAGTCTCATTGTGGTTTGTACTTTACATTGTGCCATTTTCATTTTGTTCCTTATTTATGGTGTCAATTACAGTTAGGTATATTGTCCTTCATATGATGGGGAGAGATACAAACAATAAGGGCTTCATGAATGTCATATTTTTGATATCTCAGTCACTGAAAACTACAATGTAATGCATGTATATATCATTCTTGGACAAGGACATTGCATCTTAATCGCAGTAGAAGCTGCCTTTTTTTTTTTTTTTTTTTTTTTCATTACTTCATCCTATTTTGGAATCTGTTTTGGGCAATGATTGCTTTTCAAATGATATACAAGACAAATGTCAACAATTCTGCCACCACAGCAGTTAACATGTGTTCCTAATTAATTCTTAAGCAGATAATCAGCTACAAGTGTATTGTGAAACCAGATGGTCTAAGATTTCCAGGATATCTGGCAGTGAAGGATGCTTCATTATAAATCCAGTGTTGAATCCAGGACTGCTCACAGGCATGCAGTTTATGTTCTAACTGAAGGTGGACTAAATAACTTTGAAATATGAAAAACAGAGAAAAGCAGATAACGTTTTCCAAAGCTTTTATTCACAAGTAGATTGGGAGACAGAATCTGAGAGAACGATCATTGCTATTGTTTGCTCTCTTTTTACTATAGTTACCATAAGTATGGAACGATTGTAAGGCTTATCTTGCAAGCCAAAATACTTTCAGATCTATTTTTCAAGAATGCTAAATTAATCCTCAGTAATATTATTTTTCTAGATACTCTGCAAATGTACCCAAAAATAAAATTTCTCCCTTGAACAACTGGCAAATCAATGATGGGAACAAAAATTGATATTATAATTAATTTATCATGGATGAATATAGACATCTACTTTCCATATGGGTCCTACTAGCAAGGAGGAGAAGGACAGACAAGATTCACACTCCGTTTCAGATTTCACCTTCTCTGGTTTTTACCATGAAAATACATTTGTTTATGGAGAAAAATCTGTTTGAGAACTGTCTGCATGGATTGATTCTCTTTTGTTATTTTTTTATATAACTGATAAAGTATACATTTTCTTTTCAGATTTGAAGGAATTTTTGACAAATAATGAGCAGTAAATAATAAAAACTTGGAAAAAATAGTTTCACAAGGCATATTTCCTCTGTACAAGTCCTCTGGCTATGCTGGCCTTAAAGGGAAGCAGTGACAGAAGTACAGAAACTCAGTAAATATGAATTATTTTAAAACGTCAAAATATTAGCACTTTCAGTTGAAAAAAAATATAAATCTTTCAACATTTTTTAATCCAGATGTCTTTCATTGTTTAAGTCAGGAGCAGTGCTACACTGAGGGTGCTTTTTTTTTTGGAAATTCCCACCATCAGTTCTCCACTACAAAAACACATGTGAGATTTCTAAGCTCATAGTATGACTAAGGATAAAATAACTTTTTTTCCTCCCCTTTCTTCAAAAAAATTATTTTCCTCCTAAAAAAGTTGAAAGGCATTATTTTTGTTGCATTGTGCATTTTTCATTCCAAGAGAAATGCAGAAGTTCATTAACTACATGATGGTAAAAATGTAAGTTTCAGTCTAGACACATATGTAATGATTAGCCACTGTTTTAATGCAGGGATGGAGCAAAAGGACACCTGTTGACAGAAAAAAAACCCAAACCAGCCAAACACTAAACTTAAGTCAGCAAGAATTTTTCTCTTATGCAGGCTGAAATATGGCTTCTAGCATCGTATTTTGGAAGACAATTCGCCTAACCAGGCTTTTCTGAGTAGTGTTCTGGGGGTCTCATGAAAATTTTCACGTCCCAGATTTAGTGGAATGTAAAATTCCATTATATTTGTACCTCAATTGCAAACAGTAAACATTTCTCACAGTTACTTTGAACACGAGATTTACAAGAGAGAATCAGGCTTGATGTCATTTATTTTGGTGTCTTGTTCCAGAGAAGTAAAATCTTTGACACTGAACCGGGAAGGTGTTTCAGTAGAATGCCAAGCATGCTGGTGTGAAACACCCCACTGATACCTTATAACAAAGACTTGAAACACCGTAGGGCATGTCCTAGTGGGACATGGTTTTTCAGTATCTCACTACTGGTTCATGAATTTAAACTGAGAAGCACAAGTTTCAGTATCTTTAGTAAATGGCAATTGCTATAACTTTAATAACTTGTTCCCCACAAGCATAGCCAGTCCCTTCTTAAAATTTATTCAGTTTGTGACACTGTTTTCTGTAGCAGTCGGTCATATATGATAATTTATACATCCTATGCAATACTTTGACCTTGTTACTTTGTGTTTTTTGAAAACCTGGTACTCTTATCTTCTGACACAGCAAGACAGAATCTCCCTGTAGCTTCTGTAAACAGTTCTGGGTTTAGACCCTTCTTATAGTTTGTCCATTATACAGAAAACATTATATTGTTTTCATTCTTATAAGAAAGATTTCCCACATTCCTGTTTTCTTCATAGTGTCTTTCTCTAATGACCCTAAATTTGTGACATCCTTTTGAGATTTGAAATACCCAGCTCTGTGCAAAGCCTTGCTGACTTCGCAATACTGGATTACACACTAGCATGATAGTATTTTGTTCATTAGTCTTTACCCTTTTTGAGCATTGTATTTGTTTAGCTTAGTTCAGCTGCATTCATAAAAGAGATATAAATGATATTATCAGAACGGGGACAAGGATCTTTTTCTTATCTAATTCTACAACTTAGTTCAGTATTGTAAGGAAATAGGGTATTAAACTATCCCTACCTATGACATGTGATACTTTACACTTATCAGAACAGAACTTTGTAATCCTTATAGTCTAGAGAAATACAACTTGTTATTCAGTTAAGGACCTAAAAATAGAGACAGAAACTTGCATTAATTTCATTCAATGAGTCCTCAACAGAAACAGTGGCTGTTATTTGGAAAACACGTATCAGTGATGAGAAGTGACCATTGCTTTTTATTGAAAATTCAGTTATTTCTATTTTGTCAATGTGAAATTCAACTGTCCAAAAATGTATCTTGTTTACAGTATCCTGCTATCATATTTAATCTTTGGAGTTGAAAAGAGTTTTGACATCAGCATTTCTTCATCAAAAACACCCATCAAAAAAGTTATGCCCTGTAAATGTTACTTATTATTTACACTCACTGACTGAATAGTAGGGCTTCTGCCTCCATCTCTTTTCTGTGCAGCCAAGATTTTTTGCTCTAGATGTAGTCTATGCCTGGAGTATGTGAATTAAGGAAAATACCTGAAATCAGGAAGTATGTGTATTTGCTACATTTTCAAACACTACTGTGCTGAATTCAGTGATAGCATTGGCAATGTCACACTTGGCTGTTTTGATATACTCCAGTAAATCATGAAAAGAAATAAATTCTGTTCTTATTAAGATAGAAAGTGAAAGACATTTTGTTCCAGAGTGATCCTAATCTAGTCTGACTTTTCGCTCTGGTTAAGCAAAAAGAGAGATGGAACTATAGCTGATTAAGCATTTTAAACCATTTCCTAGACCATGTTGCCTCTAACTTAAAAGTCTGATGTAGCATAAACTCTGTAAATTCAGCATATAACTACTGTGGATTTATTCTGACACAGGTGAGATTTCTCAGTCTGATGAAGAAGACTCTCCAAGTCCATAGGATTTTTTACATTCTCAACCAGTAACAAGTTTTCTTCTCTGAAAAATAATTTTCAAAGTCAGATGGTTACAAGCTGCTTGCTGAGGGTAAGGCTAAGAATATTCAAATGTAATATTGACTAATACTAGTAGATACTACTTAGGTAACTCGAATCAAGTATGCGTCCTGTGCAGATTAGTGTAACTCCAGCAGCTGGTGTAAGATAATTCTCCTGTATGGTTTGCAGTGATCATACTGAAAAGCACATGCATAAATATTAAAAGACATTAATCATAGTAATAATAAGGGGTAGGGCTCCTCCTCAGCCTACCCCTGTGCACCACTGAAAGGTAGTGCTGCCTAGCAACGCTGAACTTTAATAATGAAGATGCACTCTTTTAAGTTCTCCTAAACTTAACAAGAATATGCTAGTATGGTGGGATAAATTAAATTTACTGTCATTTAGAGCAGTTATATAACAAAAAAGAATGTATCAATATTTAGTAGTTTTGAGTTTATGGCTAAGGTCTTTCTTCATGTGGTTTATTGGAAGAAAAGGTCTTTACTGGTAATTATTTTGGAGAGCAAATGAATGAAAACAGATGAAGTGAATTTACCATAAAAATAAAATATAAATGGAGCTACTGTTGCACAAATACATTATATTACTATTAATTCTACAGTTCAATTAACTTAATTAGTTTATTATTTAAACAAAATTACCTGTTTGCAGCTGGTGGATCACATCATTTGAACATTAACCATTATTAATATTCTGTCAGTCAGCAAAGCATTAAAATAGAAACCTAACTATTCAAGTTGGTGTAAGTTATACAACAAGTGATATTTCAGTTCTCAAGGGTATTGCATAACACTAAGGTAAGGCAAAGGCTGATATTTTTAAATTTGCGCACTAGAAACTTGGCACCTCTGCCAAAGTGAACAAAATGCCTAGTAGTGAAGTGACAGAAGTGTAGGTGTCTACAGTTTCTTGAGTACATGGGCCTTAAACACTGTATTTAAAGAAAAGCACGCAGGTTATTTCTAGGTTAACTTTGCACCAGGCAAAATAACAAAGAAAATAGTCATTTGATCATTATTACTGGATTGCATTTAATCTTGCAGATGTTGAATGTGTAATGTGAAGGTCTGAGTACAATTTGGAAGTCATGATAACTGAGGAGCTTGAAGTTTTTAATTTCCTAAAGGATGATTTAAATGCAGAATTGTCCCGCTTGAGGATAACTGTCCTTCTAAGAGGCCTGAGCACTAGCATAACAAAACATTAAACATTCCATTTTAAAAATTATGCTATTAAAAGACAAAAACCTGGGTGTGAAACTTAACTGACAGGAATTTTTCTGTCTCTGTTACAAGCCTTTTTGTCTGATACATTTAATTCGTTGCTATAATAGAAGTCATTCTTTTATAGTCAGCGACAATAATTCACTTTAATTATCTCAAAATAGTATTTTAAGGACCATCTCTATGAATAAGTTTTAAAACAAACCATTCATCCCAAGTCATGATTGCTTGACTGATCATCAAAAGACTGACTTCTGAGTCTTCATCTGCCTTAGGTGTGAGGGACACCCTCATTCCTGAGACTACAGCAGTTCCAGAAGCAGAACTTCAGCAGCAGAGCAGATATAAAAGGAATTAGAGCAGTGCTTGAAGAGTTCAGGCATTCAGGTATCTGTTGCCAGGACCAGTCACCCTCTAAGTGAGCAATTACTAAGCTTATAAAAACTCCCCATATCTAAGTGTAGCAGAAGAGAGATCTGATTATTCAGAAGAATTAAAGAAACAAGGAACGCTGTAACAGTTCTCATGGTTCCAAAACCAAAATTGTCTACAAATGCAGCAACGGAGTGTTTCCTTTCTCAGTGCTTCTCCAGCTGGCAAGAACTGGCTTTTCAATGAAAACCAGTTTGATTAGTAAGTTTCCTTATATTTGGTAGATAGACTGTTCTGTGTTGTTAGTTTAATCATCACAAATTCACCACATTAAAAATGTTCAGGTTATTGCTGAAATGCTACTAAGGAACATTGATTCTTAAGACATGGGTTAAGACTTTTACATACTTTTTACACCCTTTGTACTCTGTGTGTAAAATGAAGAAAACGTGGCATGCTATTTTCAGAAGTACAGTCTCTGTGGTGTTTCAACATCTCAAAAATGCTTAGCTGTTCCTAAGTAGTGCAAACCAGTTATTTCATCTGGCTAATTTCTGACACTGGCCAATGCCAGATGCTTTAGAGAAAAATATAAACTGCAATATGTAAACCACTTACAGTAGCTGAATTAACAAAAATGGAACAATTTGAATTTAAAGAAAAAGTGGAACATTGAGTTCTCAGTCAGTTGCTAACCAGCTGAAAAAGATAGCTAAATTTATTGCTATTCTCTGCCATTTAGTAAGTGTCATGGTTTAACCCCAGCTGGCAACTAAGTACCACACAGCTGCTTGCTCACTCCCCTCCTTCCCCTGGTGAGTTGGTGAGGAGAATCAGATAAAGGTAAAACTCGTGGGTTGAGATAAGAACAGGCTAGTAACTGAAATAGACTAAAATACATTACTACTAACAATAATAATAACAATAAGAATAGTAATTAAAAGGGAAATAAAAAGAGAGAGAGGAATAAAACTCAAAACCCCCAAGTGATGCACAATACAATTGCTCGCACCCACTGATCAATGCCCAGCCAGTCCCCAGGCTGTGACTGGCCCCTTCCAGCAAACTCTCCCCAGTTTATATACTGAGCACGACATCCTATGGTATGGAATATCCCTCTGGTTAGTTTGGGTCAGCTGTCCTGGTTATGCTCCCTCCCAGCTTCTTCTGCACCTGCTCACTGGTGGGGCATGAGAAACTTGAAAAGTCCTTGATTTAGAGTAAGCACTGCTTAGCATCAACTAAAACGTCAGTGTGTTATTGACATTATTCTTATCCTAAATTCAAAATATTTCTCTATACTAGCTACTGAGAAGAAAATTAACTTTATCCCAGCTAAAACCAGGACAATAAGTATAATTGTAAAAGATCTCCATCAGTTCATTTATGAATATGAAATATAAACTGTAAAATGAAACTACCGACCGCAATGATATGCCATGTCAATAATGCTAAGAGGATAAATTATTTTTCATGTATTCTATTGCAATCTACTGATTTAAGTGAAAGAAAAAAAAAAAAAGAAATACTTCTTGATCTAGCATTCTTACATTTTAGTCTTGAACAAATCATTAATTGTGTAGTATCTGCTTTTGTATTCCTTGGAGAAACTAAAATTATTTGGAGATTAAAGACTTACGGTGTTGATTTTCATCCATTTTGAACAGCTGTAACAGAAATCTCAAAATACCTCCAAGAAGGAAAGGAAAAAAAAAAAAAAAGAGTATTCACCCTCACTACCTACTCAGCACGCTGGTAATAAGGCAGGGGTGAGGACAATAGTTAACTACCTGTCCATTGTCAGAGTAGAATTATGCTTTTTCAGGCTTTCCAGAATCTTTTGGCCACATTACCTTTTATCAGTTTATATTCTATTGCTTCAGTAGGTTCTTCTAAGTAACTTTACCTTTATTTCTTACTTAGGATGCCTAAATCATATGTTACATTGTTGACTAGGGATAATTTTTTATTCTATGATATTTACAAGCTGCTACAGTTTTTTTGCACCACTGAGGCTCAAGAACTGCCTTGGCCTCCTTACTGAGCCATTAAAGACACTGCATTTCTGGGCCACTAACACTGCAGTACATTTGTCCTGCTTCAGTTCTGGCAAAGATTTACAAGTACTTGACCATTTCAGTTGAAACTAAACCTTCCATTTCTGAATGCTTCTGCACATATGTTCATTTCAGATTCTGTTTCTTAACAGTATATAAAACTATGCATGACAAACACTAATGACACTAGCAATGTAGGGTTGGTACCAGATGAAATCTAGACCCTAAGTAACTATACATACAGAGTATGATATGTGACAAAGAAAGCCAGAAATAAACAGTCTTGTACTTCCTGGACAAAATAAAAAAAAAAAAGAACCCTGAATAAATATGACTGGGACAGATGCTGTGAATATATCTGAGAAATATGATGTCACTTTTTTTGTGATGAACGTACAAAACACCCTTCATGATTGCAAATGTATTTGACATACAAATATTTTCCAAATTATGTGCATAAGAAATTGTTGGTCTGTGAAACTTTTACACACTGCTTAATGTAAAGATTTTCTACTGCTTTTTTTGACATGAGTGTACAGACATCTCTTGTGTGCTTATTCTCCCTCTTCTTGATTTGTTTTAAAGGCAGAATTACAAACAACAAAACGATCTCAAAGGGATATTTTTGTTCCCAGCTGCACACAAGGAATTCACAGAATTTCTGAAGGAAGCTTTATTATTTGGGCCCTCTGGAGGTGTAGAAAGTGAGTGGAAGGTACAGCTCCCTGATTAAATTCAATACTGAACACAGCTCCTGGGTTGCTACCTGTGTTACACAGAGGGGGCAAGCAGAAAGGGCGCGGAGGCAAAACGCTGGAAACCCTCAAACTGTTTCTGCTGCAGCCACTGTTGTCCTCCACAACGAGGAGCTGGAGACCCATGGTGCATAAGGCGGTGTCTACTGCAAGGACCCCAAAGAAAAATGGGGGATGGTATTGTGGATATTAAAGTATTTTCTGCACTGTAACTGCGTGATGTTAATATCACATTATCAAAGTACAGACTGTCCCCTAATCCAGAGCACATAAAGCCTTCCAAGGAGTTCAGAACTGCCTTCACTCGCAGTACACCCACTTGTAACCTGAGTGAGAGGGTGTTGACAGGAGCATGTTGGTATAGAAAGAACATTACAGCATGGCTTTGCTTCAAAACCTGAGTGCAAAATTAAGCATTTCATACAGTTGCCCTGTCTTCCATCACAACTAGATCATCTTGGGATACCCTAGGGGTGGGAGTAATTTTCTCTCTGTCCCTGAACTAGGATGTGAATTTCTTACATGAGATAAAAATAACACTATCAAAAATGTTTTAGTGAAGCCATGGCTTCTTTTTCAATAGGTAAGTAGATTTTTCGCTATTCTTTTTCTTTTATTCTTGTTTCTTTCCTGATAAAAGAAGAAAGAAGAGGTCTTTTGCATCATATGAGACCTAATGCAATGACATCAGGTCTACACCTATTTAACTGGGTCCTCTGATTTTTATTCTGCTTTCGTATTCCATGTGTATGTCTGTGTGGTAACCCCTGAGACACAGATTTTTGATGAGTAAGACAGTGGACTTCCATTAGCAAGAACATTTTTTTCCCCTTCAATATCATCCCTTTTCATTCTAATAAAATTTCATGTTTTATTGATATACATGTTATGATGAATATTTTATCTCCAGTAACAACAGTTTCTAAATATTCAGAGATCACAAACTTTGTAAAGTTTTGGAAAGTGCTGTCATACACTCTTATTTCCTTTCATTTCAGCATCATTGCTATTCCAAGCCTTTTGTTTTG
Organism: Microhierax caerulescens; assembly: GCA_035590215.1. Classification (NCBI taxonomy): domain Eukaryota; kingdom Metazoa; phylum Chordata; class Aves; order Falconiformes; family Falconidae; genus Microhierax; species Microhierax caerulescens. Next base: position 47,700,569 of record JAVJGJ010000060.1, on the reverse strand, counting down.
TTAACACCAGAAAACACTGAATATAAGCAAATGTTCCTAAGGACAATCACACAGACTCCTAGGTTATTAACAGTAATACTTTACTTTTTAGTGGTAACTATATAGTTCAAAAGCCAAAATTGTTTAGGTAACAATACCCTAATAATAAATACTGCAAAACTTGCAGAATATGAGACATACAATTTTTTTAGTAAAATCTACTAGTATGCTGACCATTATTTGCTTTTCAGTATTGCTGTTTGTGGTGATTAACTTGTAAATAACACTGAGTAATTCTATTCCAGAAATGTGAGGGAAAACATTTAAAATCAATTATAAATTATATGTGGAATATAAATATATATATATATATATATATATATATATAATATATAAATGCTGAAAAATTCTAGGAATGCTTAGAAGTAGCTGTCATAATATTCTTGGTGTCTTTCAGTTATCTGGTTCTGGAAAAGAAGATCAGAAATTAGAGGTTACCTATTTGTGTACTTTAAACATGTATGTGAAATTATGTCATATATGTATATGAAATTAACTGCATCTGGGGAAAATAAAATAATAATTTCCTAAAATGGATGGCAGATAATTTGCACTGGTGCTTTGTGAAAAAAATATTCATTTGCTATTGCTTCCAGAGCAAAAGATTATTTTAGTTTTATGACACAACATTCATTACTTGTCTTTCTTACATACCTTATCTGTGAGTTATTACCAGATGCTTAATCTTTCCATTCTGTTGCAACTGTGTGAGTTTGTTTTGAATGAATTCCATTACTGCAGATTCCATAATGCTCTGTTCTTCTAAAAAAAAGTCTTAATTAAGTTTTTTAGTAGTAATTTTATTTCAGGCATGTGTTTCTTACATAGTAAAAAAGTTTATTTGTTTTTTTAAAGTTTCCATATGTATAGGAAAATTAGCAGTGTCTATGTAACAGCTACAGAAAGAGAAGAGAAGCAAAAAGTGGAAGGGAGAGGAGGGGAGGAGAAAGGAGAGGAGACTGGAAGGATGAGGAAGGGAGAAAGGGATGTTAAGGAGAGGAGGTAGTGAAAGGTTAAGAGGAGAAGAGAATGGGGGAGGTTCAGGAAAGGTATGGAGAGATGAAGGATAAGGAAAGTAAAGCAGAGGGGAAGGGCAAGAAAGAGAGGGGAAAAAAAGAAAAGCAAAAGGCAACCTTTAATTACCAGTCATACCTTAGGAAAAACAGATTTTATGCTTGTAGATTCAGTTATAAAAGACAATGATGGTGAAGACTGCAACAATACCTGTGGTTTGTTTTTTTTTTCTGTTCATGGGTCATCACTGAATTTGAGTTGCATATACTTCCAGTTACTGACTTTTTAACAACTCAGTACTGGCTTTCTAAAAAATTTGACATCCCCTTAGTTTGATATTAGCAATCTTAAAAGTATTAAAAATTATTTGTGCAACTCGGGTGCTACACACTTGAGAAATAAATGTACTGCTATTTTATAGGTTGCAAAAAATCTTATTTTCTGGGACTTCTGGATGGTTTTTGGCCTATCTAAAACACATATAGCATGAAAACCTGTTTGTGAAATTTTACTTGTCTTGGAGCTGGACATGCTACAAAACTGCTTGATTTAAGATATAAGGTGAAATGCTTTATAATATTGGCTTAAAAACTTTTAAGATAACATTCAATAATCCAGAGCTTCTCAGAAGAATCCAGTCTCCAAACAGGCAGCACCAATATGAAGAAGCTGGAATGGACCATCACTGGCACAAGGCAGAAAAAAATGAAATAGAAGACCAGACCGGTCTGAGTTCATGGAATAGTTGCATATAAACACCAAGAATACAGAATGGATCTTGGGGAAGAAAGAAGAGTACTACAGTTTCAACTCCCCCTTTTGAAGATGAGTTGCACCATCATAATCACAGAGGCCAAGAACATCAAAACTGTGAGTTTCAGGGTCTGTTGGTAGCAAAAAACTTGTGGTATCATTTACACAAGGCTCAAACGGTATGTTGGATTTATGTATGATTTGTGATTATTAATAGAGTACCAAGTAGTTAAATACAAAAACGTGCTTGCCCAAAGTTTTAAAATTTACTTGGTGTTTCAGTCACAAAATATTCTCATCACAGCAGTTCCCAGTTCACGGCAGTAGGATCTGGTTGTAGTCTGCTGTGTTTCATCCCACAGACAGCTGCATTCACCAGTACGCTGGTTTTGGCTAGGATAGTTAATTTTCTTCACAGCAGCTAGTATAAGTCTATGTTTTGGGTTTGTGCTGAAAACAGTGTTGATAACAGGGATGTTTCATTATTGCTGAGCAGGGTTTACACACAGCCAAGGCCTTTTCTGCCTCTCACAGCGCCCTGTCAGTGAGCTGGCTGGGGGTGCACAAGGAGCTGGGAGAGAACACAGCCAGGACAGCTGACCCCAGCTGACCAAAGGGATATTCCATACCGTATGGGGTCATACCCAGCGTATAAAGCCGGGGGAAGAAGGAGGAAGGGATGTGGGGATGTTTGGAGTGATAGTTTGTCTTTCCAAGTAACCATTACGTATGATGGAGCCCTGGAGATGGCTTGAATGCCTGCCTGCTGGTGGGAAGTGGTAAATGAATTCCTTACGTTGCTTTGCTTGTGTGTGTTTTACCCATTGAAATGTCTTTATCTCTACCCATGAGTTTTCTTGCTTTTACCCTTCTGAGACTCCCACTCTGAAGTGGGGGCAGTGAGTGCGCAGCTGTGTGGTGCTTGGTTGCTAACTAGGGTTAAACCGTGACAACCTATTGCTGCTCTAGGCACTTGTATACTTCAAAAGTCGTGTACAAAAGCAATCGGAAAACATCTAATAAAATCTGACCTGATAATGTGGAAGAAGTCATACAGCAAATTTAGCACCATTTTCTCTTTTATCCTTTCCTACTTATTCTCCATATCTATTAAAGCTTATAAGGAATTCCTCAAAAAAATAAAAGCCTCCTTATTTTTATTAATAATACATAAATTAATCTCATCATAAAGTTGCTATTCACAGACAATTTTATATTATGGGATGCTTGGAAAAGAAAAAAAATAATTGCTGAAATAACTCAGTAGATGATCTAGAAGCAATTAGGAAAAAAAAGAAATTAATTAATCTGTCCTGAGACTCCTGCCACAGATGAGCAGCTGTTGCCTGTTCAACCATTCTGGTTGACCGAACACAGGCATAAATTTCTTCAGAGTATTAACTGATTGGGGACTGTAAAGTTTTACTATTCTTCTTTTCTCCTCCACTAGTTCTCAGTTAAAAGACCTCAGCATAAGATGAGTCATTACAAAAAATGTAAACAAAAATTAGTTCCTCACCAACATTAAAAAAACTCTATTAGGCTATTTGGCTGAAAGCCAAATGAGTAACTAATAAGGTAATCCAAACTACTGTTTTAATCAGTAATGAATATCAGCTGCACAATAGTTTCTAACTTTTATCTCCAAAACAAATCTATTTGCCTCCTCTCCAACTTTACTGGCACCTGATCATTTCTGAAAGTGAGAGCTGCAAAACTCAAAATATCTCTGCACATGTGAGCTGAGGAGAGCTGCTGCCTCAGGCCATTACAGAAACAATGGCAGGGTGCAAAGACTACCCAGGGATTCCATCAAATTTAGATCCAATTATCTGATCCTAGCAGTTGCATGTTACTGTTAGTTAGATTGCAGCAAATACTATATTGAGGGTCATGGCATATGTGTCTTATTTAACACACCTTCCCTAACAAAGCAGAAAAGGCTGGAAAATGTATAGAACGAAAAAAGATGCTTTGTGTTTAAGACAGGTAAATTCCAAAATCGTTGCTACGGAGAACTTGACATTTGTCAAATTTTCACTGACAGTAGACAAATTGCTTGAAAAGCAAAGCAATGCAAAAGCAAAACTCAGTCTCTAAATTTATTTGATATTGAGTTAACACTGGGAGAAAATTTTTATTCTCATATGACTTGTCTCCCAGATGCTTTCATTACTTAATAAGATAACAGTTAATGGCAGTAGGTTGTAAAATGACAGATTTTAGATGAATTCATGGCTGGGTAGCATCTGGCAGGAAATTGGGTCCTTTTTGTCTAGGCTTCAAATACAGCCTGCTTGGTTAAAGCCTGAAGTTGCCATGGATGGATTTCACACATTGGAGAACAAAGTTGTTAAACTCAGTTTCACATCTGAGTTTGTACTGGAGACAAATAGTCCCAATTGATACTAACTGGCATCCTTACTGGCAGTGTGAGGAGAAACTAAAACTAAACTGGCTGCAGAGACATCAAAGCTACCTTGGAGATAGGCTTCTGCTGAGCAAGCCTAGGAAAAAGGTAGGAGTATGTAATAGCTTATTCTGCTGTTTCTTATGTAGATCCACGAGACCTAAGTGGGAGCTGGAGTGATGCAGTGTTATCCAAATGCTAATGCAGATTATTCAAATAATACTTACAGTTATCGTTAATTATTTTGTTTGAACTTCATGACATGTACAAGTGTCTACAACCCAAAAAACCCCTAATAATCAAAAGGTACAGAGGGCTGAAAGAGGTATTTGACATTTATTGTGCCCTTCCAACAAAGTAAAGCTAAAATAAGGTTTTGTGATCTGTAAAATTATCTGCATCTCTCAAAAATACAGCAAAATGGAACATCTTGTAAAATACCTTTTTCCATTTGATGAAGGGTTGTAATACTTGTTTTTGCCAACCCAGTGTGCTTTAGCAGTGCTAACTTTACTTGATTGCTGAGAGAGTAATGAGTTAATTGGTATTAAAACTTCCACTTGTAAATCTGTTTCCTCGTTTCATCAATGAAAGATGTTTTGTTCTGTGGCAGATCTCAGAACAGAGCGCTGAGCACACTAGAAGCTATTTCCTTTTAATACCTGTGTATAACTCTATTAGCTTCAGATGGTTAAACAGGCAGTACAGTATTTTGAGCAGCCATTTGTGGTGCATTTATGCATATGCTAAATTCGGTACCCAACATAACATAAAATAGTGGAAACATCTTGCTTCCTGGTGCTTTACTATATCTTTTAAACAGGAATTGCTGATTAAGAAAAAAAAAATCTGCTTTTTTCAAGTGATTCTGAAGGAATTGTAGTGTATCCTGGTAACGGCAAATGACACAAGAGAGAGTCCAGTGTAAAATGCAGGCAAATTTGGCAAGTTCCACCATTTGCTCATGGCAGAGCTATCAAATCTCCCGCTTCATGAAGGATGAGTTCCTTTTTTTTTAATGTGTTGTGCAAATTCATTATATTTTCTATTTAACAAAGATTTTCATTTAGTAGATGCTACTAGTCATAATGCAGTCAATTTTGTAATATGCTGCATAAATTTATACTTTATTACTAAAATATGCACGTGAGGAAAAAAGCTACAGCCTTTCTATACGCTTTTCTTACTAGTTGCTCATGCAGCAATGATTTACAATTGGGCCCAATGTGCTCAGTGGTGTGTCATTTTGCCACCAACACATGGTTGCGGGAATGCCAGATGTATTTTGTCCAATAAATACATTGAGCAAAGATGTTTTGTGGAAAACTAATATGAAACACATTTCTGTCCTGTGGTAGTCTGTGAAGTAGGGATTTCTGAGCTTGTCCCAAAGATAAGGAAATGCACAAAGTTCTTTAAATTCATAGTTTAGTGTATTTTGTTGTTAGATTATACATTTACATCTCTCCCTTTACAAGTGGAAGAACATAATTTTTTCCTCAGAATGCTAGTAGATATGATACAACCTAAATGAGAAAAAAACCCACCATTTCACACTTCCTAGAGGTTTGATGTCAAGCACAGTAAGATACTTCCCACAAAACTCCAAAGCATTTGTTTTCAGAGCTGCTGTTCTCTACAGGTGCAAGAAAAAGCTATGCATGCATACCAGTGGTCCTCCTGCTTAAAATAATTATAAATTGGCCAATTTTTCCATGCAAAGAATCCCAGGAAGTCATGTGTCAAAAGAAAAAAAAAAAAAAGAAAAAAGTAATGCTGTATACAAATGACGGAGTCAGTTCTTGGAGAGTGTCCTCTTTATATATTTGTACTATTTCCAGATTCTTGTCTGCAGCTTTCTCAGCCATGACATATGGCTGTTAGGGAATTCTGTCACCACTCCCAAATCAAGGACTATGGAGCAGGAGCATTGTACTTCCTCTTGTGTGGTTTTAGTGCCTTGCTGTGCCAAAGTCTAATGCTCATTGCAAAGAAAATGACTCACTGGGTTTGGACTTGTTCCCAGTGCAAGACCTGCCCCCATGTATGGCCATACCAGCCTGGGTCAGCACTTACTCAGGGATCTCTGTGCAGTGCAGGCATGTTCTAGTTATGATCCTGTTCTAATTTTAAGCAAGCAATTTTAATGGCTAATGAGGATTGTTGTAATGCAGATTGCTAAAATGCTAAAGCTTCAAGGCTAAGCTGTGATTCCTACTCAGCTTTCAATTTTTACTATATCAGCTTGATTTTTTTCCTGAATCTAGTGTATTCATCCTATTTATAAATTGAACACATATTTGTTTTCTAACAATCAGTCTTAGTAGATCCACGGATTCACAACCTTTGGCTTCTTTTTTTTTTTTTTTTTTTTCCTGATCATGTACTTTGCAGACCTGAAACCTGACCCTTGGACTTGACTTCCGGGCTTATCCTGATCGTGCCTTATTACTGTCGACTTGTCTGGTGATCAACCCTTGTTAGTATCTGCTCTGGACCTGCTCTGTGCTCTTAGCTTGGGTACTGTGGAACTGTGCCCTTGTCAGTGAGAGAATTGCCTTGCTACCACCCTTGGCACCCAGCTTGCTTTCCCTTGGGGTGCAGCCAGCTCCTCCTGCTCCCTAATGCCTTTGGAGGCAGGACCGAGCACGTGCTAGTGAAGTCTTCTATGCAGTGATTGTAAATTTTATCAGGGGGTAGGTTCAGTTTCTAGAGTTTGGTCCTTATAAAAGTATTTCCTTATGTATTATGACTCAGAGAAAAGAATAACTTTCAGTGTCAGGTACTAGCACTGATGAATCTAAAAGCCATCAAGCACAGATCAGGATGCTATGGTAGATTATCAAGGTAGAGATTACTGCTTGTTACGCTGAGTCACTGCCTCAAAACTAGTATGTCAAATAAGGTATACCACAGATGTATTACAAAATCCTTGACACTGAAGTTATTGGGAGTTTAGTCATAAATTTCAGTGGTATTAAGTTTTAGTCCTGAAACATTAATTTATACTTGTCATATGGATTCCAGAACCAGCATAGCTCTGTATTGTTCTCCATCAGAGCTACCACCTGGAAAGTGGCTGGTGAAAGGTACTTAGCAAGAACACTCTGTTGCTCGGGGAACAGCTGTATAAGGGTTACAATTAATATCATACAATAGACATGGCAGGCAGCAGTGCAATGTCTACCATCTTAAATATGTGCTAAGCAAACGGACTGCAGCAAGGGGCATTCGTGGTTAAGTGTAAAATTTTCAGAAGCGTCTAAATACAGCCTAAGAATAATTTTCAAAAATAAGGGAAGACATTGGGTTTCATCATTTTTAAGAAAGGCCTAAGTTATTCTCACTCTTCATATTTTGGGCAGTGAAATATTTGCTGCATTCATGTTCCGAGCTACCAGGAAAGGACCTAAGGCAGCAGCAGCAGCAGCACAGTGCTCAACATAACCTAATACATTTCTCTGTCACCGGCCCTATTAGTACAGTTTCACTGACACACTTGTGCACTTGCTTTGTTCAGAGAGTGCCTTGAAAGAAATTTAATCTACTCACAAATATAGCAAGTAGACACAGCCTCCTTTCTGAGAATGAGCTTCTTGGGCACAGAAATGAGTTCAAGAGAATTAGACTAATCTCAAGAACAGGGTTCTGTTTCAGACTTTTCCCATTTCTGATTTGACTGGCAATACTTTGAGATTATACCTTTGTTCAACAGAAATCTTTCGAATGACAGTAAATGAAAATGCAGTCATAAAATTCATTATATGGATTCTAATAAGACTTCCTCACCAAGTTCTCAGAACTTAACAAACAGCAAAGGATGGCAACTTTTCAGTAAAGCCCTTAGTAAAATTAGTATTTCCTTGTGATTAATGTCCAATAACTTCTCTGGAGCTACATTTCTACAAATAATCTTCTTTGCTTCCTTTAATATTTGATTTTGTTTTAAAAAAGTAAACATATTAGCAGCATATCTATAACAGTTTATTTTGTCTTCAAGGAAGATCACCTTTGTGACTCACAAATTGTCTTAGTACTCTTTGATAACAATATCAGGCACGGTCAAGACTTTTATTATATTTTGCTTTATCCTGAATGCCAAAAGCAGACTATTAGCCATGCTCTTCAGAAATGAAAAGAGGGGAGGAAAGGGGATGGGAGGAGAAAAGAGGAGAGGAAATACCTTTTGGTGTCTGAGTTTCCTAATTCTGTTTAAAACTCATCCAGTTTCACAACCAGATATGCAAACCATTATTTGGCATTTCTTTCATCTGCAGCTTGGACATATTACAGCTTTAAAAAAAACCCTTTAAGCAATTACTGACACAGTTGATTCCAAATGTGATTTTTATCTGTGGACAACTCATTGAGATCCGTGCAATTAACCATAATTTCTCCTCCATCATGTTGATTACATATACAAACTAGAAGTTTCTATTTCTGCATATTTTACTTTTGTACCCTTTTTTCTTGATTGTGAGGATGGAAACTCATCAGTTTATGTGCAATTGATTCTTCACCAAAGTGTAAGGCTTTATGGGCAGAACCGTTTAAGTATACCTCTCTGGGCATGACCTGCAGATGATGTACCCATCATACGGAAAGTGATTGCTGTCCAGTGTTTTTGAGAGAACATAGCATGACTGAAAACACTAAGTTGAAAACACACAAAAAAGTTGTTGAAATTATGAGAGAATCCCTGCCAGTGGAACACAGGTTTAGTGCTTCTACTGTTACTCAATTGAAACTTACAGTTTAAAATAAACATTTGTTTGAATAATATGGGTCACTGAGCTGGTTTCCAGGGTATTGGGTAGCAAACTCTTGTGGTCACTAATTACATCTTATTCCACTTCTACACTAAACAAGAAAGGGAAAAAACGAATCTTACATGATCTATTTTAGTTAAAAAGCAAACACATGTGCTTTTGGTATTGCACAAGTACAGATCTGTCAAAAAAAAAAAACAACAAAAAACCCAAAACAAAAACACCAAAAAAAAAACCAAAACCCCACCAACCACAAAAAAAAAAAAACAACCAAAAACCCAAAACATATTTGTGCAAAAATATTTGACTCTAAATACTGCACTGATCAAAGCAATGGGCACTGGAGATTTTATCAGGACTAATGGTATCTTTGAATGTAAAATGCAGACATTTTCCAGAGTGTATTAGGGTATGATAAACAGTAACTTCTATTGAACATGACGGGGTTCAGTTCATCCCTACCAATAAAACATGTCAGATTTGAATAGTGTAGGATTGAAGGGTACAGAAATTCAAGAAACACCACTGTGGGCCGTAAACATGATAGTTCTGCCAAAATGAAAGTTCATATATTCTTCCTTTAGTGAAGTGAAAGCCTTTTTCAATATGATGTAGACAATGAGGGAAATGCACAATTTTTAGCAGTATCCATTAAGTTGTGGCATGCCTATTGGTGGATGAAAGTGGGGGGTTGCCTTCTTTATTTTTAAGAATATGCCAGTGTCTACAGTGAGAGCAATAAATCAACATTTACAATTTAATGTAGCCATATGGTGGCTTCTTTGTTTTCGGAATTCACAGCAGTGATAAGATTTCAGACCATTTCCAAAGTGATAAAAATGAACCATGGTTCTGTGTTTGTTTCTAAGCACCATTTTCAGTTTCAAGTGTCTTTTCTATCTGATTCATCCATGAACATTTTTCTGATCCAAACAGTGGCAAACCATGCAGAATGACTTTACTTATAGAAGAAACTGTAAGTTCCTTGATCAACTGCAATAAAAAAAAAATGAAAATATTTGATATGTCATCTTAGCTGTGCTAAGCAAACTCAGACCAGTGTGTTCCACTGACCAGGGACTGAGAAGAAGCAGAAACATTTTTTCACAAGTAGTTAGATTCAAACCAAAGAGGAAGCCTTCTTACAGATCAAGGTAGGAAAAGGTGTGTGTGAGCTCTGTGTAAAACTAATTTTCGCTGTCTATGAAACACTGAAAAGTATAGAACAAGAATATTGAGGGGGGGGGGGGTTTGCATACATAGCTTTTATGTTTCTTTTAATCCAATCCAAGAGCAGAAGCAATGGAAAGATAACTTCAAGAAATCTTTTTTTTTTGCAGGCTAAAAAAGATTTTTTCATAAATTTTCTGATTGATTTAATGCCATAACTGCCCAGTCAACTGAACTTGTCATTGTTCTAACTCTGTATCTAATTATATTTTATTCTTCTGTACAAATGCAAATATTAACTGCTTCATGCAGTGGGCTTTAAAATAAAAAAAATACCTTATTTAGAAAATAAATATTAGATAAAAATGTATTAGATGAGTGATATATATAACATCTATCCAATAAGTTATTACATAAATATAATGCAATAGACAAGACATATATACTATCAAATATAGGATATTATATTTGTAATTTAGATAAAAACCTGAGTTAATTTTCATTACTAAAATTCTCATGCATTTAAAAGCCACTAGTACATTTAGATGGGCTTGACTGAAGTTGAAAAGAAAATTTAAAAGTTTGATATTTTAAAAACTGAGTTAAAATACACTGCATTACTGTATGTTCCCTGATTTTCTCTTTGTCAAATGCAGTTACTCAAAGTACATGGCTTATCTGGGTGCTTGTAACATTTCAAGCTGTAAGAAACCTGTCAGGGTGATTATGTGTTTTACAGGCTTTCTAATTTTTTCATCTGGCTTATAGGAACTACATAACAGTCAGTCCACTAATCTGAACCTGAACTGCATTTTATCAAAGAAGGCAAATTGTCCATGGAAGAAAAGTAATGGTTATAAAACAATCATGCAAAGTACGTAAAAGTAATTGAAGATTTTTGAACATGTTAATCTTACATAAATTGAATACAAATGTAACTTTTAGGACAGAGAAAACACGTAATCTTTTTTAATTTTTGTGGAGCACAACTTCTAAAGTGCTGTATACTAACTACTTAGATTAATGTCAATGAGAATTAGTAAGTTAGAGTATATAATGCTGTTCTAACCATCCTACCTGTAACAAAATATGCTTATCAGGAAGAGTTCGGTAGGGCTGGGCTGTCATCAACAACGGTTGACAACTCATACTGCACTTTCTGTGTAGTGTGTTTTATTAGATACTGGTTTTGATATTACTATAGCCAGTACACTCCAGAACATCTGTGAGATTGGCCTCATATGGGGTTATGCATGAACCTCCTAATATACCGTGTGAATAAGATTAGTAGTGTTTGTGATCTGCACATGGACTGAGATGTTTTAATGTATTAAGGCGGAGTAGGAAACAGAAGTATTAGAACATGAGAGCTAATTGTACAGACCAGATGAAAAGTCTGTGGATATCCTGTCTCAGACAGTTACCTGTAGCAGATGAGCAAGGAATAAGGTAAGAAGGGGGACGGGGAGGGGACGGGGGGCAAAGATATAAATGATCCTCTTCTTGGAATACACACCCAGTTTCCAGGAATTAGTGGTGTACAAATTTTCTGATCTGGAAATTGCACCCACACGATCAAGTTTAATGGCTTACAATAGAAGCACCCTTTGAACTCACTCCTATTATCAAACTTTTGTGACAAAGTGCACCGCAAGTAACTATTTACCATAAAGTGTGAAACATGAAAAAATATTTTCTTTGAAGTGTGTCCTTTGAAACTGTTATATTTCCTAAACCACCCTTCTTTTTCACTATAAAGTAAGTGCTTATTTTCTTTCATCTTCAAACTCTTTATTCATTAAAAGATTTTTATTTTATCATTTAAATACACAGTGATGGTCTATTTAATTTATTTCTAGAGTTGTATACAGCCGTGATAATAAAGCAATGAGAATTTGTTTTTTCAGGTAATAATAATGCAATGCTCCATCTTGAGTCAACACTAAATTCCATGGGACATTTTCACTTTAGGTAGGCTTGGTGTAAGTTGCAAAATGAATGTTTCATTCCATATTAGAGATGGCAATGCTGCAATATAAGGGAAAGAATTATATATTTGTGAAAAGTATTTTCAGCTTTCAGAATGAACATAATGATATAAATATCTGCATATTTTAAAGTAAATACATACATACTACTGCAGTGTACCCCTCAACAGATGAACTCACCAATAGCAGTTGCCTCATGTGCAGCAAACAGCACATTTAATGATCTCTCGAGTCATTTCTTGGTGACTTCAGTGTTACGTATTTTTAATCCACCAATGGCTATCACATTCTTGGTTTAATTCACATTATTTTGGCTCAGTCCTATAAAGATATGTAACACATATAAGCATAGCACTGAATTCACTAATTTTGTGGTGCTATTCACATGTATAAATGTAAGTTTATATATAAATCTTTACAGGGCTGGGCCAGCAGGAAGAGACAACATCAGTAATTATGCAAAGCAGCTTCAAAAGAACAAAGTTCTCAGCTGAATTTGACCATTCACTTTCTTCCTTTCTGGACATCTGCTGAGATGTAATGCAGCTGAGAAACTATCTTTGGCCATAAGCAGAAGTCACACAGAGAAAGAAGTGAAATGTCAAATTTTTCTCCTTTCCACAAAACCACAAAAAGTTTAGCTTTCACTTAAGGTGTTTTTCACTCATATGACTATAATTAGTGAGTTGATGCTGCTGTGCAGTACCCTCAGCCAACAAATCATCTAAATGTGGTTGCAGATGCCAGGAAGAAAAATGGACTGGTTTGCATTTGAAATTATAAATGTTCTTATGCATTTCACTCTTTAGTTTGTAACATCATAAGATCAGTTGTAGAGGAATGAAGGCGGTGGGTTGATCAGCATTGATAACATGCAGCTGTGGCCTTGCCCCTAAGGCAGTGGGTTGGTTGACATGGACGATGTGCAGCTGTAGCTCGTTCTTGCTAAGCAGTTAAATAGCCCTGACTATGACGGGAGTGGGGTTGGATGGAGGAGCAGTGTGGTCTGATCTCTGGAGGAAGGAGAAACAGCACAGACAGTAGAATCTGACTGATGGTAAAAGCCTGGTTGCAGTCTACTAGTTTGTGCTGCAAGAATTGGTGTCCTGTGTGAGGCTAACTGAGTTGGACTACAACTGGCACATTATGTAGCTGAGACAAGTGGGAGAACTTGTAACAGATGCTGTGAGAGGTGAGCCATTGACAACTAATCAATATGGGTGTATTGCAATGTTTGTTGTCTGTCTTAACCCAAATTGCAACTATCAGTTACACGGGTTTGGACACTATGGGCTCAGGATACCGAGCCATGAGAGAATCATCTGTTCTCTGACAGACTCTGTATGTTGTTCTGCCAGGTCAAAAGTTGCTTCTGGCAACTTTTTTTATGAAGACTGGTTAAATCGCTGTTTAATTAGCTTTCTTTAAATTTAAGAGTGTTACAGTTGGATATTAAGGAGAAACTTTGTAACTGAAAGAGTAGGTAAGCTGAAATGTTCTACCAAACAGTAGAATGTCTTTCCCTAAAGTTTAATAAGAAGAGATTGCACAATTATCTCTCCAGACTTTATCTGACCTCAAGGACCAGAACCAGGTAGGGCTGGGAAGTCTTTAGGATGCATAGAGTATTTTGGAAGATGATATAGCTCAGTCTGTTAATCACCAAGATGTCTGTCACATGTTCTATTGCTGGCACAAGGTATTCTTTAGAAGTGTGTTGAAGGCAGAATGATGTGGATGCTTAAAAGGAAACCATGAAAGCTAATATGGTTAATGGATATTTACATCACGTGTTTATAAATTTTGGAGATTATCTATGAAAATCTGTGAGTTTTGTTCAGAAGTTTGTGGCAGAAGATGAGAGTTCAAGAGCTTCTTTGTAGTGAGTGATGTGGTGTTACAGATGTTCTGTGCCAAATTGTTCAAGAAATTTGTATTTTCTAAAGACAAAATCCTGCTCTTAGTAGATTAAAAAGTTACCAATTTGGGTTTTGTGGAGACAAATATATTACCTGTTCTGCAATTAGAAATATCTTAGATCATACAACAAGATATAATTAACACATGATAAAAGACCTATAAAAATTTAAGAAAATAATGCAGTGACTCCCAACAAGTTTTAAGTTATATTCGAACATATTAGCTATGCGCTAACTAGTCCCACAAACACGGGAACAGTTCACACAGTAGATGTATAGCATGCACAGTTTTGGTGGTCATTAATTGAATTATCAATTATATCAAAACCTAGGCACTGAAATTAGAACTATTCTGAATGGACTGTTCGCAGTTTCAGACTTGTGTAACACATCAGTTGTTCCTGATTTACATTGTAGGCAACTGATATAAACAAAAATATTTTTGTTTATAATTTATTTTTCATCTTTCTCTGATGTTTTTTTTTTGTATCAGAGTTGTGTGACTTCCAGATGCATGCTCTAAAGCTTTTCTTCTGTCCATAAGGGCAATCACAACATACAAGTATGTACCATACTCTCTAATTCTGAACCACTGCTCCCTTAAAATATTTGGTACTTTTTCTGCCTTAGAGCATAATCTAAATTTTCAGATAAGGCACAGTATAAGACACAGGTGAGCATAGCAGAGAGGCTATGAAAAGTGAAGAAATTACTAGCATGAGGGAGTATGTCAAATAATAACTCAGATAATAAGGGAGGTAAAGTCATAGTGAATGCTGATTATAGAGTTAAGTATTTCTACTAATTTGTGTTTGTCAGGATACTGATAAAGGGTTATATGGTGAGATGAAAAATTTCATCTTACAGGAAAATTAAATCAAGCTGGAATCTCCTTGCATTCCTTATAATTTATATACATAGAGCTGACAAAGCTTAATTCATGCTCATTTATATATGTGGATGAGTTTTCTTCAAAGACAGTCTAAAGCTCTACTTGAACAGTGGAATTTTGGTTTTGGCAAAGCAGCATGATAAAACAATGTACTTCAGAGAGTCTTGATAGACTTCACATGATGTTATAATAACATCTTGAAGACACTTCCCCTGCTTGCCTTGTCTCCTGGAATATTCTTCTCTTCTTGAGTATTGATGTATTTATATTAGTAGTCCCAAGTCTTTGTCTATGCAAGAGAGAGTGATGAACTTTCAGAGAAGCCTTTGGAGACTGAAGTGCTTCAGAGTTTTGACAGTGACAGAATGCCCCAGGGTTCCTGTAATTCTGCCACAATATAAAGCCTGCTGTTGAAATCAGTCAGTGGTTCCATGGTTATCTGTTCATTACACAGAAAAGAGAGAGAGTATATGTGTGTACTCATTTCTACTTTGCTTGAGCCTAAGAAACTATTCAAATAAGTGGGAATGATTTTTTTTAAATCATTTTACTCTCAAGATTTGAAAGACATAAACAGAGTGGCTTTTTTCCCCTATCCTCCATTTTTCCACTCTTCCCTCACATTTCTTGTTCAAGTGCTATATCAATGAGATACTGAATATTTTTTTTTTTAAAAAACACATTCTTTCAGTGTTCCCCTATGGACATGCATTGTGACTGGGATGATAATTACTATGCAGTATTTATTATGAGACACCTTAAATAACACTGAAGTTCAGAGGTAGCAACAGCTGGTAGGGGAGAGGTAGAGAGAGACTTTTAAGGCTTTTTAATGAAGGGCTCTCATGAGGTATGGTCAGTCCTCTGGGAGATGAAGAAAATAGGCTCTGAAATGAGACACGTTCTACAGCCAGCAGGAGCACTGAATCAGGTAAGGATAGGGGTAAAAGGAAAATTCTGTTTATCACTAGTAGTAGGACTCAGTGTCAACAAATCTGTAAAAGATGACTTAATTTGGACAAAAAGGAGAGAAATAGTAAAATACATGTGAAGAACAATTCAGTAGTAAAGGTGGTAGATGGCATAAAAAAAGGGATAAATAGTATGTAACACAGAGATAGCTTCCATATTTAAGCTATGAGATTATTTACTGGATTGACCTCTACTACTGGTGTAATGTCTGTGTTGCATACCTATGTGGGTTTGGGTGTATGCAGGAAAAAGGAAAGAAAGCATTTTTGAAAATGTGATGATTTGTGACTCAGATGTTCATTTTTATAACTTGTGAAGCCCTAGATCACTAAACTGATCCTTTACCAGAATTTCCTAAAAAACAAGCAGCAAAACTTCCAGATTAAGACTGATGACTTGTATTTCAACTTTTGATTTTCTTTATAGCAATGTTACTTAACATCAGCTCATGTGTCTGAAGATACCTACTTTAGCACGCAGTGGAAACCCTTTGCATCTTGAAGGCTCAGTATGAAAAGTGGAATAGTGTTAAAAGCTGTTAAGTGACTGTGATGCTCATTAGGAAACCATAAAAATGCTTTAATTTTAGAAAATTAGGTAGACTTGACAGAATCCAGTTGTGCATTCATACATGTGCTTTGTCAAAAGCCAGACTTCAATACTATTAAAATGGTGAACATCAAGATGAAATGCGAGTACAATCTGAGAACATTCCTCCCTAAGTCTGCAAACTGGGTGAACAAAACATATGGAGCAAGAAGTTAGTAAAAAAGCTGATAGTTCTTGACTAGGTACAAAAAGCAGTCCTGGCAATAAGTCCCATGGTACCCACACAAAATATCCTTAATCAAAGTATTTCAGTTTATACTTCATCTTCTAAATGTTTTTTTTTCTCCCTCTATTCTGTTTTATCCTTCAATCTTATGGCAATTGAATATCCTGTAATTTGATAATAAGTATTAGATGGAGGAATGGCTACAATTTCTGGTGAGGCCTTGTGCTCTAGGTGCCTTAAATCAAGTGAAAGGAAAATAAAGTAGCACATCTAACTTTTTTCCATCTCTTTTCAGTTTGTAATACCAAGTGCTCAGCAAAACAGACTAGATATTTGCACATACTTTGAAAGACAGTAACAACTTTACTGTCTGTACTTTATTGAAATTTATATATCAGATGTCTATTCATGCTGAAGTACTACAATCTGTGAACATTACTTAACAGCTGGGTTTCAGGAAGATTTTTCTTTAAAGGCAAAACCAACTGTATTTGACCAAGTTTATATAAGTACGTGTCGCAGAGTGTATTTCAGTAATTATTTTGATAGAAACAGTTTGTTTCTGGAAGTTCCTTGTAATCTTTCATGATAGCAACATAATATTTAAGAGTTACTATTTAAATCTTTAGTCAGTCCAGGGTACTTCAGACAATGACTGTTGCTAAATTTCTTTTCCAATAAACACAATACACTTATATCTGCATGTGTCTGTTGTATCGGTTTTTCATTAATCAGCAAAGGAGAGTTGAAGAAACTCTCATGTAAACAGATTTTAGTACGCAAAAGTCACAAGAAGTATACAGCCATAGAGAACACTATTTCAAATATTAGAAAACATTCTTATGGCAAAAGAAAAATGTAAATTTAAAACATTGTCTGTAGAACAAGTGTTGCTTGTACAGTTGTTTGCAATAATTTTGAAAACTAGATGTTTCAAAAATGTAAGATCCTGAAGTACATGCCCAAATATCAGTACATGCTTTGCAGGGAAGAAGTCATTCAAAACCTAAATACATCTTCACATCAACAAAATGTCTCTATGTAAAGATTTCATTTCCATGGCATTCTCCACAGAGTGGTGAATAACTGAATATGGAAACAGAATAATTTTCTTTGGAATGAGTGTATTAATTTCTCGCCAGTCACAAACAGCTTTGACCCTTTATAGCTGATGTATATCAAATGCGCTTTGACCTAATACTGTGGTAGCAAGGATATACTCTTCTCTATTTTATGTTGCATCTCTACAGTAAAAAGCATTTTGCTATCAAAGTTGAGCCCATTAGAAAAGGGGAAAAGAATGATTACCCCACAATTTATATACAAGTATATGTGCTGGCTAAACTGTTAATTATTCATAGTAGTGATGTGTTGAAAGGCCGAACAAGTCAAGATCAAAACAAGACAGACACTAAAACTTTACCACTAGTTGGCTACTATGTTTCTCGCCCAACATTACCAATGCCTTCTTCCACTTGCTTGCTTCCCTGCTTTGCCCACCTTCTGAATAGGATACTTGGACTCAGTAAGTGGGACTTAAACATGATAAGACATTACAATTTACTGATTAAAGTTGACATGAGAAGCACACTTTCTGATTGTTTATCTTTGGTTTTATCCTTTCTTTTTGTCCATGGTAATTGCATCTATAACTGTACATCCCTAGATGTATCTATCTTTAGGTTCTAAAATGTCCTAATAAAAAAGTTTGTTTCATATCTGAAATACAGGCATTCTCATTAAAAGAACAGATTGTAGTAGTCCCAGTTAAAACAAAAAGACAATTATCTCCAGATCATAAACAAGTTTGTTCAGGGGACAAACTGCCAAAAGAAAGGGAGAGCTTGCTGAATGTAAACTGTACATCTAAAACTGTACTTGGGCATTCTGTCAACATTTTAGATCTGTGAGTGTTTTCTGCACTTGCTGAAATACTTCTGGGCTGCTTGTGCCCCGTGCTCTTTCAAAAGATACTTATATGTATTTTGTCTGTTCTCTCATTTTACCCATTTAAGGACTGTTGCAGCAATTAGTGATTCTCTCTTTCTGGCATTATTTCATCCAAAATCAGATATTTTTGTGACCTTTGATTTAGTTTCTTTAAGCTTTTAAGTGTTGATAGAAGTTTATGGTGAAACATCACTGAATTTGATACTTCTTTGTTCACAAATAGATTTATCCAGCAGCATATGTTTTGTTTTTGTGTGTCGTGTGTCCCGTCCCCCCCCAATAGTTTATATTTACAACTTCAATGTAATTGACATCTATTCCCCTTTCTTTTAAAATGATACTGCTATGGAAATAATAAGACATATTCTACTTTAGACTCTAAATATAGCTTACAGGAGGAATAGGATTGGGTAAATTACTGTAGAATTATTTGGTTTATGATCAATTACAGTAAAAAGTACCCAGGAATGACATGTTTTTGATTGGATTTTGCAGATCAAATGCTGCAAAAGAAGAGTGCCTGATATGTCGCAATATGGATTTTCATCTTCCAAATAACCACAGCTGAGAGAAGATACATACATATGTATTTTTGAATAGAGTAGGATGTGATCTAATGGCTGGAGCAAAACCCCACATAGCAAAGGTTCCCAGAGATGTCCTGTTCACTTGCACTCTGTAGAAATTTTGCCATCAGTAAGGTAATGATTTCACTCTAGGAACCAGAAGTCCTAAAATACTTTTTTTCATGTGTGATTTCTTGTGGCTGTATAGACCCCAAAGTCACAGCCACATAAACTATCACAAGGATATTTTCTTGGCTTAAAAATGATAATTAACTCTTTAAATTCTCTCACTGCAGAAGCAGAAATAACAGCAATTTTATTTTTAAACTACAATCATTAAGAACAATTCTGTGATTCCCATAGATCTTTGTGGTTGGGTTTTGTTCCCCCACTGTTGATGACAAATCTGAACCCCAAGTGACTACATGTTCTCCTATGGAAACTGGGGCACTGGACTCAAAGAAAAAGTTTGTACGGTTCTCTTGACAGGAAATTCAAGTATGGCAAGGCATGTGGGACCTCTCCCAGGTCTCACGTATGCATAAGCAAGGAAGATATGTATCCTCTGCCCGCTTCATCTTCTTGTTGAAAAGTGAATGTCCATAACCTGTCCAAAGATATTAAAAGATGCATTCACATGAAATGCAAGTTTATTGTCAATATTTAATTTTACCCATATTGAGCTAAGTTCTAGGACTGTCTTTTAAGAAAATCTGAAATCCAAGAAAAATTATGAATAACCTGATCAGCAGTTATCTAAGAACAGAATAGTCTAGAAAAATAACATAATTTACTCTTTTTATGCAAGTTATAAACATCTTTTGTAATCATAATTACTATGAATATGTAGGAACATACAACACTGAAAAACATCATCAGAATAGGTTTATATTTCAAATGATGGCAAATTTGGGTATAAACTGCTTACCAGACTAGAGTTATAATGAAATATAATTTGGAAAGCTGCATACAGTCCTAGCACTAATAAATTCTGTTTTCAGGTTTCCTATGCCAAAGAACAAACAAAACAACTGCTATCCTGCAGTGAGAGAAATAAGTATTTTCTGCTCTATATAAGGCCATTTTCCAAAGTCAGGATGCTCTTTAGCTTATAATATGGAAAATATTTAGCTGTTATATGCACATACATAAGCGTGCCATGAAAAATGAAAGGTAAAAAAAAAATCTACATTAGTTACCCATACAGTCTAGACAGTGAAGAACTGCAATCACTTGGCTCCCTAGTATGTTAAAAAATAGTAATTTGCTGAACAGGAGAAAAAAACAACTCCGTGAAAAAGACAGAAACAAAAACACCATGTCATGAAGATAGATAGATAACTGGCAGCACGAGCAGCAAACTGTACATATTTTTATTATTCAATAACAAGTACTATTACCCTCAAGAACACAAAGATATAGAAGTCAGACACTATATCACAATAAGAAAGTATTGGATTCACTTATACGGGTTAAATGGATTTATTGCTAACTGCATGTCAGGTTACTACACCTGCTCACTATAAAGCACTGCTATGCAAGAAAGGAAGCTTGAAGGTTTTAGGGAGGGTAGATTTGTGATTTGGTTAAGGCTGTAGCTGACTGAAAACCTACTAGAATCAGAACTGTAATACAGTAGTCTGCCTTGTCATAAGAAGACCCAACCCTTTGGTGAAATAAGGAAAGGGGCCTTCAGAAAGGCAAGCTTTGTACCTGGAAATGGGGTATGAAAAAAAGGTTTTGATAAGTTTCAAAGTTTCTATGGTTTAAATCTATAGAGATGGATGGTTTTCTGTCTCTCTGGGAGTCTGAAGTGATCTGTTTATGTCTAAGGGACAGAAAAGCTCTTTGAAGTCTCTTGGCTGCTGAGTTTCAGAAAAAAGTCTCTGAGGGGGAAATGTTGCCCAGTAGGTGAAATAGTTAAAGGCCCTTGCTGCTTATGGTTATACTCTTAGGTAAAACTTTTATGCAGAAGTGTTTGAATTTCTTTACAGGCTTTACTATCTAGGCAACTGGCCTAAGAGGGAAGTTCTGAGAATTCCTTTCAATTAGAGGTAATTGAGGTAGATTGATTCACACATCCTGGGGTAGCAGGCTCTGGAAGGCATTCTTCTAAGCCTTCTATGGAAATTTGGTTGATTTAGCAGCAGAAGCAAGCAGGTTATCTTTTTTTAAAAAAAGCTCTGTGTTAGTAAATATTTCCATATAGAACTCTGGCAGAAGAAGAAAATATGTATTTTGTCTAGTGGTCACTTCCAAACTGCATGTTACCACCAGATCTTGTGGTATTTGCTTGCATTTTGAATCCTTCTCTGAGCGGCATCATAGTGTTGTGCAACTTAGAGATTATCAACCCCTACAAATAGTTGAAACCAATCATTCAATCTGATAATTAAAATTTACATCTTAAGTACTTGCATGTTAGAGCAAGCGTCTTATAACAATGTTTGCTTTCTTTGCTAAAATTTCATCCACGAAATAAACAATGAGGAAGGAAAAGTAACTGAAGGCTGTTAACTGAATAGTGGCTGGTGCTCCTGATCTCTCAGCTGTGCTGTGAATGCACTTTCATGGAATTTAGCTGCACCTTTAAGGAAAACCTGAATAGCCTTTTTGTCACAGATGGATAACCTGGTTTGCCAAATGCATATAGCTGAAACCAGAAGATTCATGACTCTCAAAGCTGTTGTCCAGGTTGTAAATCAAAACAAAAATACAATCTTTATTTTTTCATTTGCCCTATAACCATGTAACCTAGAGACTACAGGAAACAAATGTGTTCCTTTTGACCTAGAGGGTTTTCTAAACCAGAGCTGGACCCTGAAGTTTCAGTCCTAAATCTTTGTTCAACCAGTTAATCCTCTGAAGCTAATTTGTGTCATTGAGTGGGCATATATATGATCCAGTTTAATTATATATATGAGCTATACTGTCTGAGTGGGAAAAAGTGGCTGGAATGTTACGAAGATAATTAACCTTTCAGTTACTAGTTGCTGTTGTTTACCTGATAGAGAAACACTACAGTAATAGAAAGAAGGAGGAGAGTAAGTTTGAAAGAAGCTCCAACTGCAGCTAAAGCTTTGCACTTGCCTGTGAAAAGACTGGCAAGGCTTGAGACTTCCTGGGTTAAAATTCAAGTTGCAAATCATTCTTCTACAATTCATTTGAAACTCTATGAAGATGAAGGACACTAGTCCTTCAGTCCTTCCTACCATCTAGCTGCAGGCTCCTTGCATTTGAAGGTCCAGAGAACTAAACCATCTGAAAAAAATTGATTTGCTTGTTTCTGAAGTCCAGTGAAATTAATTATCAGTTGCTATGTCATGTATGTTGTGGGATCAAAAGTGGATACTTAACTGTTGGGTTTTTAAAAATGTAATAAGGTGGTGGAAGGCAGACAGATTAAGCATGCTAAAAACGGGTTTTTAAAAATCTTCCTGTCTGATGTACAGAGGACTTGCTCAATATAAAGGTTCTAGAACAACAGATGTGTTTCTAATTGCATTCCTAAAATAAAATTTGGAGTCTGCAGCACAGGAAATATCCTTCAGAAAAGGGCACCAGCTGCAAAACAATAAAATGAGCTTTAAACATTTATCCAGTGACTGGCAGATTTTTTGCCCCCTTAGACCTTATAAAGTTCATATTTATTCATGTAAAATGTAAAAGAGAAGTTTTAGCTGGTATAAGTCCTAAAATAAACTAAACCTTTTTGACCATTCAAATAGTAAGTGGCCTGAAATGAAAGACTGTGGGTACCTGCAGTACAAGCTCTTGTGATTTAAATGAGCAATGTACTCTCAGGTAATAAATGTTTCAGTCACCTAAATACTACTGAAAACAGTGGTACACTGACATTACTTATCTGAAAAGAAGAATTGTTTACAGTGTTGAAAAATTCCACACTCAAACTGGCATTTCACTCCAAGTTATCTATTTATTTGAATTTGTTTAGTAGGAGCATTTCTTAAAAAGCTTACCTAAAGAAAAATAGGGCACCAGTGACTAGTCTAACACAAGTGTTAAGAAACAAGTACAGAATTGCTTATATGGCTGATATTGCTTAATTTTAATCATGCTGGTGGTCAGCATGTTGATGTCAGAGTATGTATTGTAAACTATTCTCTTCCATTGACATGCTTGAACAAATCACTTCATAAATGAAGTACCTCAGTTTCTCTTTTCTCACTTCACTGTCTCATCTATTTAAATCCTCAGCTGTAAATTTCAAATTGAATTTCTAAACATTGCTGCAATAAACAGAAAGATGCCTGTTTACTTAACTGAAAGTCGTTCTCATTTAGGCAAGAGAGATGAACCTAAGGATAATATTTAACTGGTAGAATAGGACTAAATGGAAGATGCTAAGACTGGAGTAATAAGAAATCATAGGAAAAAATTAAAGGGGAATTTGTAGCTGTACCAAGGTAATTCCTGGAAGAGAATTTCAGTCCAAAGGTTCAAATGATTCTATGCTAAATGGCTTTATAAACCCTGTGTCCACTTCCTATGGCCACCAGACACAGTGTAAATTAATTTTGGGTTAGTTTGAGGAATCAAAATACATAAAGATGGGTTTCCTTCCCTTCTTTAGTATAGAAAAATATATTTTTTAAAAAAAATCATTAATAGGAGTTCTTTAGAAAAAGAAAAAAAATGAGGCTTCAGCTATTTAAAAAAAACAAACAAAACAACAAACAACAACAAAACCCAAACAACACTAGATGGCTGAAACACAAATAACCAAAAGAACTATCATGAGTGGGAAATTCACTTTTTACTGGAAGACAACAGCCACCTTCTGTATTTGGTTTCCTTTGAGGAAAAAAAAAAAAGGAAACATAAGAAACTTGAAATGCATAGTATGATTCAAATAATTTTTTCTTCTGTTAAGGTGGGATTTTGTGTGGGTAGAACAGGGGACTGAGAGTCAATATTATTGCTTTCTCTTCCCAGTTCCACAGCTGATTAACTGTGTAACACAGGTAAACAGAGACCTGGACATTAGTTGGATGTTAATCTTGCTCCAGATCAAACGGAAACCTTAAGCAGAGCAAGTAATTGAATTTAGCATGATACCTTGACACTCAGCTACTCACTTAAACTGGTCTACATCTCTTCCTGTTTTAAATACGTCCATGGTTCTCACTGACTGAACAAAAATGGCAAAAATATTAATAATAGAGATGAGACTCTAAAAAAAAAAAAATTAGACCCAGCAAATTTGTGGGGCTGGTTACTTTTGTGGCTGGTTATATACATGACAGAAAAAATTTTATGCAGATTCTGGGTCTTTCTTGGTCATTGTAATAAGTACACCCCTTAAGTTTGAGAAAAAAGAGGGTTCTTTTTACAAAGACAATTTTCTGTTTGGCTAGGACTTCTGCTCTACTGCTTCATGCTCTTTGTTTTGCTTTTAGCTTTTCCTGTGTTTTGTGAAAGGGGAAAAACCATATGTTTAAGTGAACATTGCCTTTTCCTGTTGCTGTTATTGTTTGTACTAGATGCTGTATGAATTCCTGCAAAAGCCTGGTTCTTGCTTGCGCTGGTGGAATGCCATACAAAATTGGTTAAGTGGCTGTTGCTGTTACTCAGGAAAGTTAAGTGTTATGAACCCAGGCCATGGTTATAATGTAGTCTGCTGAAACATGGATTATGTAACATCTGATATAATTTCTATTAATATTTTGGTGAAGTTATGTGGCAGAAAATGTATTGGTGTTATAAGAGCTTTCATTCATTTTATTGAAGCAGATTCCTCCTTTTTATGGCGTCATAAACTTTCCTTTCTGAGTCTTGTCATGACAGAACTCAGAAGTTTTATGAGATTATGGTAAACCAGAAAGTATTAAGGTGCAGAACCTGTATTTTCATTATTCAAAAAACTGATATTCTGCCAAAAAGTTAGAATGAAATTTGGTTACATGTTTTATAGATGCACATTGAGTAGCACAAATTACATACAGTATCTAGTATTAAGCTATTTCCATATGAATGGCTTATTAACTTTCTTATTCACACACGTGTAACACATACTTTCTGGATTTTCTTAAATAATATCCATAAAGGATTCAGTGGCTAGAAGAGATAGAGATATCGCATAGTTCTTCCATGCTTTTCTCCAACAGGAAAGAGGCATGTTAATATCTTTTGAAAGTTTTCCATTTGTTCATCTGTACTGAATTCCTGCCCCTTGCAATTTCATTTGTGTTTTCTGTCATCAGGGGATTAGAAACTTCGGATTTCTTCAAATCAAAAAAGATTTATGATTTCTGACTCACTGACCTAAAATGATGCATTGCAAACCTAATTTTTTGTGAAGCGGATAAAAGATATCAACTCAATCTTATTGTTGGGAAAAATACAGAGAGATTAAGTGACATACAGTATTCTAACTTTTAAAAAGAAATGAATCATTTCTGTATCTGAGTATCAAAAAAACCTCACCAAAAACAAAACAAAAACCAAAACAACAAAAAAACCTACACAAAACCCCAAACCCAACCAAAACACTTTTAAAAAGAAATCTTAGGAATAGATACTGTCATGGTTTTGCAAAAATCATAAGAAAAAAGGAAAAGATTTAGCTGAAAACTGTGCTGTGTAAGATTCTAAGTGATATAAGGAATCTTTATACTACTGGGGCATCAAACACTGAATATATTATCTGAACCAGTTGTGAACACTCAATCACAGTGCAAACAGCAAGCAGTTTTATGACATGTACATGGTCCCAATAGTCAGAGGAATCATGTATGCATGCTGCTCTGTAAATCTCATAATTAAAAACCCCACTTCATTTTCTACCTGTACCTGATTATCATGGCACTAAATTATGGGAGAGGATGGTGGAAAAATACATGAGACTGGGGAGAAAACAAAATCTACTATCTCCAAAGAAAATCTTCATGCCATTGATGTCTTGCACAATGTGTTCAGGACAGTCACTAGTGAATAGCTAGACTGTATGCAAACTCTATCCCTAAGTTGTGGTACTCTCATGTGACTAGTTAAAAAAAAATAAATCAACACTATACTGTATTTTCTAGGAGATATAACTACATTTAATTAATTTAAATTACATTTTGCATGGGATTTTGTTACTCTCAAGGATGTAGCCTGTCCTGTTCAGATACCTCATGGAACCTAATTTATAGGTGTGAAAGAAACTGCACACATGTCCTTGCAGACACAAAGTTGGTACCATTCTTCAGACTATATTGTCTAACAGAAGAAGAAATTTTTCTTTCAATAAATAGAATCCTGTAAACAGCATGTGATTTCTCATATCTGCTATCAGATACTGCTGTTGATTGATAAAAATATTAATATTGTTTTTATAGTTGCTGCAGTATTGACTTTCATGAAGAAGCCTACAGTCATGCTTAATTCTGGTATGAGTTCGCTATGCTGGAGTTGTTCATTAATGCAACAAGATCCTACCTAGGTTTTTAAAGGTTATTTTTTCTATCACAGTTCCATGTAATTCTAAGAGGAATTTAATTTTCTTTAGCACTAAATGCAGGATATTCATGTTACTGTAAATGTAAAGAGAGAGCCTGTAGATAACATAAGAATATACTATTGTACTCAGCCTTCTGTGTAAGGAATGAAATGTCTAGCTAAAACTGCAGGTCCTTTGTATAGGCGATATACCAAGTATGAGTTGTGGCCTGAAATGGAAGAAGTGGATGAAAATGTGTGTAGAAATACAGAAAAAAAAGAAAGCAAATTGAAAAATAAAAAACTCATATTCAGATTGTGTATCTGTGGGCAAAATGCTGCACTCAGACTGATGTAAGGCCAATTAGAGTGTGATAGCAGAAGATTGTGCATGTTTGGAGACTAGAAGTGAAAGGGGAAAATAATTAGACACACCATAAGGTGTCAACA
Organism: Microhierax caerulescens; assembly: GCA_035590215.1. Classification (NCBI taxonomy): domain Eukaryota; kingdom Metazoa; phylum Chordata; class Aves; order Falconiformes; family Falconidae; genus Microhierax; species Microhierax caerulescens. The sequence goes on along the minus strand of JAVJGJ010000060.1, from coordinate 47,673,459 downwards.
AAAGCAAACATATTCTTGTTATTTGTGAGATACTGCTACCATTTTCATACTCTCTCAAGATTAGTGTGCTTCGACTTGAAGGAATAGAGGGATTGTGTCTGTAGCTAGGAATCGTCATTTAGGAGGCAGTAGGCACACAAGGGTACTGCATTGCCAGACCAAGAGACAACTGAAAAGAGGGAGGCAGTTCGTGCACAACTTTCAAGCACTTCACTGCAAAACAATCGCTGTCACACTTAACTCTGGCATAAGGCAGTTTAAACTACAGTGCAAAAATGTTTGCTAACTCAGATTCACTTTCCAAATCTTGTGCTCATTGAGCAAAGATTGTAGGGTTTGACGAAGCTTTCTTGGCATCAGAAAGCGCCTGGATATTGGCTAATACGTTCTGCATTACTGCTTTTAGTTACAATGTTAGCTTTAAATCAATGGTGTTTAAACCAGTTTAGGATTGGTTCTTGGTTTACTTCCAGCAACTGTACTTATAATAATTCATATTTATAGTTGCAATATCTAATTTCCAGTTATTATGAGTGAAGGGAAAATTAGATTTGCTCTTAGCTTTCACAGGTCTTTACAGGAACCTATACTTTTATGATTTCCTACAGGACTCTTTGAGTATTTTATGAACAAGAAAAACTTTGAATGTTTATTCTCTACCTACATTTATTTACTTTTGTGACCTGGTTTAGGTTCCATTTCAGATATTTGTTTTATTTTTAATTATGTTTATTTATGCTTCCCCCTATACCTTCCCTAACCTCCATGTATAACTGACTATAAGTTTCAGTCTTCTGTTGATGTGTCTTTTGAAGTTGTTAATTTTGGTGTTCCAACTCTTTGTGCCTTGCTACATCCTCTTGTTCGTTCTTTGCTTCAGCTATCCCTTCTGTTAAGCTTTTACTTCCCTTCTAATTTAAATGTTTTATTTGCAGAATAATCCAATGGATTACATTCCATATTTTATATATTCTGGGATAGATAGTTTTGCTCTGGTAATTATTTATGCTGTCAGATGAAATGGACGTATTTAGTATTAGCATATAAAATAATTTGAATCACTGACTTAAGCAGATGCAAGATTAAAAGGACCTTTATTATTTGGGAGCTGGAATTTGAGCATTTCTTAGTGTCTGGTGACACGCTGTATTTCATTCTCACTAAAATGAGAAATAAAATTTAGGAAGTTCTACTCATGCCAATGAAGTAGAGCAATGGAAAAGCAAACCCCAGAAATGAATTTGTTTTGATCAAATTCTATGTGATTTACAGTGGTACAAACAGGAACTCAATGTTACCCATTAGATTTCCAGAAAAAATCTTTAACATCATTTGCATTATTTTCAGCCTAATTCTATTCTCATTGTTCTTTTTCTCTTCTCCCATTCTTTGCGTTACCTACTTACTAAGCAAAGCAAACCTTTGATGTAGAGCTTTTGAATATTTTCCAGAATGCAGTATTTTTATATGTATTTTTTGATGCTCCATAATAATGTAAAATGTTCCTTGAATGTTTCAGATAAAGTTTTGAGGGGTTTTATTTAATATTTCTTGAAATATTCTTTATTCTTCTAATGATAATTGTCTAGATTTGGAGGCATTTTTATACTGGATCTTAAATTCATCCTGGGATTCTTAATTCTCTAGAAAGCACTTTGTCTTCATTCATCACCCCATTTGCCATACTGCAACATTTCCTTAGGTAACTTTCTTTTATCTGTCAGTAACTATAAAGAATTCAGAGACATACACAAAGAGCCAGCAAACAGTACCAAATGCATGTCAGCGTTACAGCATTTATGTATGTTTACATTGAAGAAGATACTTTCATTATTGTGTTCTCAATACAAAACAAGAGCCTTCTGTTTAAATTCAATTTCAGAACAAAGTTGATTTCTGGTTCTAATACGACAATCAGGTGTGATTGAAAGAACTGAGAGTTAGATTACAGGGAATCAGAATATCTTAAATCTAACCAAAGACATAGGTAAAATGTGCTTTTTGTTTTTAATTTTTATACTTGGGAAATCTCCATAAGTTGGGCAACAGTAATAATAGCATTTTTATTCATCTTTTTTCATACACAGAAAATAGAGGGAATGCTAGGGAAATTCCTGATACTGACCTACAGAAAAAGGACTCTGGAATAAAAGTTAGAAACTGGCCTGATGCTTCATTATTAAAAATAACTTGGTATGCAGCTTAATTAAACTTCTTACTTGATAATGGAGGGTTGAGTTGAAACCAGAGTAGGAATCAAAATTTCTTGTTTAAATAGAATGAAAACTATCCTCAGCTTGACTGATTTTTACAGTACTTATGATTAGTCTCAGCTGCAAGTACAGCTGAAAAGCTTTTAAAGACACATCTGAGATGTGATCCTAAATTACATGTATATAACTGTTACAATTTTACTGAATGTTTCTAAATGCATTTATGCCTGTCTTGCATCTTCTATACCAGCATATAAACCACTTGTCCGTCCACCTTATAGTGGTCCACATGCACCATAGGAAGTGTAAGAGGAGTACATTTGTTTGTACATTGTATTATGCAGCAAGGATTTCAAACATGACAGTTGGTTGAGGAAATGGTAGCTTTTTGTAAGAGCCCTAATAAAGGAAAGTTTATCAAAATACAAATCTGGTTTCTTAGGCTTTAGTGAAAGTGATAATTTTTACCTTGTTAGGATGGTTAAAACTTTCTTTAGAATGACCTGAGCATTTCTAGGTCTTGGGTTATCTTCTATTATTGTGCCTCTGCTGGCTGATACTGTTGTGGAGTAGCAGTTACCACCAACTTGAATAACTGATTCCCTTCCCTATGACAGAACTATTTTCAGCTTCCCAGAAATTTAATTTTCTTTGATAAATTAATCACCTCAGTTGTGAGTTCTGTATCTAAACTACACAGAAGAGTCTACAAAGCTCTTCTGATTACGTGCCTTTCTTTTAGTGTGCAATGACAGTTGGTGATGGTTTTGCATGGTGACTTCAGCTACACAAGCATCACGTTCATTCCTGATATTATTCCAGTAAAACAAATTACTGAAGTACCAGATTTGAAATAACATCTTTTTTTTTAACACCAATGTTTCATTTATGTGCACTATCATGGAACTACAAACTCCTTTGATGGCTCATCACCATAAGCCTAGAAATAAATAGCTGGGGGCAGGAAAAAGGGAAGTTTTTAAGGCAGCACTATCACTAAGAAAACAGTTTGTAGATCTGCACCCTTGGTTCTCTCATAAGAGATCAGATTTTTAACCGATGTATCATAGATAAAAGTTAGTACCTAGCTTTGAAGGTAGTGACACACAGTACTTATTCAGGAATATATCTTCTCTTATCAATATACGTAATATTAAGTAAATAAAATCAGAGCCAGGATAAGCTGCGTATGCAGTCTTCCTGTGCTATTGACTCTTCCTTTAAAAGTCACTTCAAAATAAAAAGGGTCAATATAGAATTATATTCTTTCCTTATTAAATGCAACAACTTCCTATAATACTTGGCAGGGATTATTTATATGTATTACATCAACAAAATACTCTTTTCAGCCTAGGAATCTGGTAATTTTAACAGAGTTTACATCCCACCAAAAATAAAACACTTTCTCTCACAGTTATTATAGGACAAGATCTGTCCAAAGAGTTTCATGTCATGCTGATGTGCAGTAGTTGGTATTTTAGAGAAGATTCTGACTCTGAGATTTGGTTATAGCAGGGACAATCATAGGTGCATCAAATAGTTTCACATAGGAATGAAAAAGACATATTTTTCTGTTAAGCTAAAGAACACTTTATGATATAGCCTGTTTGGTCAGTGCCTATAAATGTTTGTTTCATTACACTTACCAGAAGCTGATATATTTTTTAGATGTCACCAACTGTCATTTGTACTCAAACCTCTTTTTCCACCTATTTTCCCATCCTTAAAAAGAAGTGCTAGTGCAAACAAATCATCAGTGAATATCATCGTTGTATATGTTGTCTTGTGAATCTTCTGCTGAGATCTCCTCTAATCAGTTGAAATACCAGCAGCCGTCTGAACAGCAGATTACACAGGAGCAGCCAGCTATGGTCCTGTCTGTTCTCTAATTCATGCAATTATAATTTGTCATGTAGCAGATGAATTATTTCAGTGAGAAAGGACAAAAATACTGGGTGCAATTACCCTCATTTTGGCTAGTTTAAGGGGGTAACTACAAATAGGTTAGCAAATTGTGTTTGTTTTCTTAAAGGAAAAGGTTGTTTAGAAGGTCTGAGCTAAGATGCTTTTGAAGTTTTTTTGCTTATCTGTTTATCCAAAAAGAGCTTTATTAAAATTTGTGCATTTCTATACTGTAGAACAAAACAATTTCCCAGTTGTACTGCACATCCACATAATGTAACCATGCCTTTGTGTAGGAAAGACAAACTGATGATAAACAAAGTAATAAAAGGCTTGCCTTCTTCCATTGTTTCATCTGTGTGAATTCTGAAGAAGGGAATGGAGGGAGAGAAGAACAGACAACATTCAACATCAGTGGTAAAAGTACGAGACCTTAAGTATTGCCTCAGTAAACATTTTAAAAGTATCATTAGTTAAGATACATACAGGTGTATATAACGTGAGTGAATCTTGCTATATTAATCTAAGCAAGTTTGCTGGAGTAACGATGATCTCATACATGATTTATAAAGCACTTCATCCCCATACATCCTGTATTGTCTCTTTGTATGAGGAAAAGGACAAATACATAATCTGCAAATGACATATAGTGAAAGGATACAAAACAGTAGTAGCAAAAAATAGTAGCTATAGATCTTACAGTCCATACGCATACTTTTTTCTTTAAAAGCTAAAATTAGAAGTTGAGAGAAGAAACTGGTATTAAATTTGTGATAAGTACTGGTCCTATATTTCCCCAGACTTTTCTGAAGTGCATCTAAATTTTGTTTACTTATTTTTATTCTGCAAGTGTTTTAGGAGTCAATGCTTCCTCCATGTGTTTTTTTTTAATTTTTATGCTTACTGTGCTAATATATTCTTATATGTTGCACCATCTCTAACTGAAATTAGTGGAGATAAATTCCATAATTTTAAATAGGCTCATGACCTTTTCAACCAATATGGAAATCAGTGCAACTGAGAATGTAGTATAACAGAACTGACCTATTGTATTTTCCTTAGATTCAGTGGCTCAAAATCTTCCAATTGATGGATGGATGGGCCATCAAAATTGCAGACAAAATAAAAAGTGCTCACTAATTACAAGCAAAGGCAAGAAACCCTTCTTTTTTTGCTAAGGCAGGAAGTGAGCTTCCCATCTTATACATTGGAATGATTACCTACTCAGCCTCCATTTTCTCTTATTCAGTTGCATCTAGAATCTGCATGTGTCCATTATTATAGCTATTATCCAGTAGCCTGGAAAATGAACAATCTTTATTTTAACTTCTTTTTCTTGAGGCTTTTATAGTACAACCCAATGTAATTTATTTGGCATCACCATGCCATGAATCAGTCTGAGTGGGATAAGTGGAGATTCTAAGGTTTAGTAATCTGTACTGTCTTCTATAGCCAAGGTTCCCTTAACAAGCCCAAGCAAGTAATTGCTATTTTGTCCTACATTTTCAAAAAGTAATTAGCTAGTTTGGAGTCCTAAATATTTTATGCCAAACTTGTGACGCCTTTTATAGATATGACATTCATAAAATGAGTAAGAGTTAGATCTTTTAAAATTGCCTCCAAATCAGCACTTTGATACGGAACAGTGCTCATAATTTCTATTCACTTGGTAATCCAGATATATTTTTCTATATATATGTAGGATAAATACAAAAACACTTTTTGTATTTAAAAATAAAAATTAATATATTTTTTCCAAGCTCAATGTAGTTATATATTAGAAGCCCTAGGTAAAATCCTGGAAAGGGATTTAAGTGTTCAGCACTTATCAATAAGGTTGAATTTTGAATGGGTTAACTCCTGTTTAAGCATTTAGTCAGTTTTCTGTAACTACTAACTACTGGAGAAGGGTAATGACTGAAAAAGCATTAGGCTTTACAAACATCTCTGTGACTTCAGAAACAGTTTTATACTGTAAGCCCATTTTCCTTAGGATCCTAAAGAGTGCTTGTTGTAGTTTTTACCACTTTTTTTTTTAATCTTTCCTCTTAGGCCTTGAGTTAAGCTGTGGCCTGCAACAGAAGAGTTATCATGGTCAATATGTCACAGCGAGTCTTGAGAAACGAGAACAGAAATGAAAATAAGAAACTTTTCTAACTGTTAATTCAGAGCCAAGGAAGAACATTATATTGTTACTTGTTTTATTATTGGATTATACGTTCAGCGATTAATTTTTTTTCTTTTGTTAAGATTAGGGACAATTTGTGGCTTAGTGTATCTGAAAAAATAACTTCTTTCTATCCCAAATGCATTCTGTCCAGTACATTTCCTGTCACAATTGTAATGAATGGTATGATTTTATTGAATGTTAATAACTCAAATTTTCTGGCTATAATGGTACTCTCATGTGATTAGTATGTAAACAAAAAAAAATAGCTGGGCAAATAATGTTGTTACTAGTGCTGCAAAGGGATTTGTGCAAATGGAAAATAAATCTCACTTTAAAGCTGGGGGTTTACGTATCATTCATGTGCCCTTAATGTCTGAGTTAAATTCCTATGGATCTTGGCTTTATGAATGGATTCCACACAGTTGGTTCTGCACAGTCAGCAGCCATGATTTAGCATGAGAGAGTGAGGGCAATGAACAAAGCCAAACCTGCTCATCTTTACAAGGTATCTCTCCTTTCCATGTGATTTTTTTCAGACAAAAAATAGAAGCCATTGAAGTTCTGTCTCTGTTCATATGTAAGACACTTTCACATGTTCTAAGTCAGCTCCCAGACAGGGCCATTCCCTTGAACAAAGCCTGCTGTTTCCAGCCATCAGTAGGAGAAAGCACGAGTTACATTTAAAAACAATTCTCTCTTTGTAAAACCTGATACATATAATTGAAATAGATTAGAAAAAAAAAATAATAAACCCCTCTGGTTTGTCATGAAAAGTAAGCAGTTTGACGGTAAGGTTTTTATGGTCAGGTGGGTAGCCAGCTTTCAAACCCTACTGTCATAGGTTGTGAATTATCTGAATACTTAACTGTAATCCCTCAAGAGAAGAACTGCAGCTGTGAATGTTTTTATAAACACTGAATTGTCTTTTGTTAGCTCAGTAGCTCCATTAAACTGGGGAATGTGAAGCTAGTTAATTGCTTACCCATTTACTAACAAATGTAGCAATTTATATGGAATGCTATTCTATAAATAAAGGCTTCTAACTGAAATAACTTATTGCCATATTTTTCAAATCTTGATTCTACTAAACCCATAATCAGTCTGTTATAAAATCTGTTCTGGACCCTAAATGACATTAAGGAGTTTGTCACAGGAAAGACATATGTCATGAGCTGTATACATGGTAGTGTTTCTAATAAACTTTTGGCAACAAACATGTAGACATAATCTGCACACTGTTTAAAAAAAATAAAAAAGAAAACATAGAGCAGCATTTACAATTGCTGGGTAATTTAAAGGCAGTTTGAGGATTTGGGGCTTGTTCTTTGCTTTTGGAAAATGGGGAGGTTGGTGCATCTTAGGTGATCTTTTTAAATAAAAGGAGGTTTATGACTAACTGAAAGAGACAAATGGCATGGTCTTTTCTCCTGCATGAAAACCCACAAAAAATTTTTGAATCTCTGAGTATTGACCATGTTTATCAGAGACAGGAGTAAAAAATTTTTATTCCTTTAAACATGGTGGAGCTGATAGCTGTATAGAAGTTAGTTATGATGACCAGTTTATATGTTCATACATAGCTAAAGCTAGCTAAAGCATATGCTTCGCACTTGCTTATCAAGATGAATCTGTTTGGACAAGAAGAGATGAGGAAAAACTTGTGAGGTATATGAACTAGGAGGAAAATCCTTGGAAGAATGTAAGGACACAAACCTACAGGAAGACAGTTTTGTTCATTCTGCTATTTCAGAAGAATAACTTCTGTGTCTTTTTTTAATCATGAAGTATGAATCACCTTTCAAAATACATATTCAGAAGTGCCAGAGGTGAGTCAAGTATGCATAAAGCTACTTCTGGAAGAAGGTATTATGCGCAAGATTCCTTCAACAAAATGTTACTATGCATACAATGTTTTAATATCAATAAACAGATCAAATTTGAGCATTTTTTGTAATATGCAGATATTTTGAGGCAGTTTTTAGTAGTGCACTCTATGTGCATAAGTCTACAACTTAATGGAAAATAACTCTTGTATCATGACACTTCCTCTGGTTTCTGACTTCTTTAAAGTCTATTTTGTGCATTCAGAAAAAAATTTAAACCCCCTTATTCCAAAAGAACTTGTGCTAGTGAGAAGAGTATACATATCTAACACCTTATTAAAAATTCTAGCTTTTGTGGGTTTTACCAACTTTACTGTGTAAATGCATTCCCCATCTTTAAAAATGTAGTATATCAAGGAAGTCTGTGTTTGTTCTAAGTATAAAGTGAATTTGACCTCATAGTAAAGTAGCTTATAAAATAATGCACATTAATCTGTGTTAATTGTCACTTCCCTATTTCTTCTAAGTAAGGCAACTGAACCTCAGGCAAGTGAATATAGTGTAGGAGATAAATGATAGTTTACATTTATCTTGGTAGGGTTACAACAATACTGGAGAAAGAGATTGTGACCAAGTACCAATGGAGCTGGAGGAAGAGAAGGCATTTAACATGGCATGAAACAAGTACCTCCTTCTCCTCTGTTCTCTATATTCTATCCTGTAGAAGACTTTCCTTCTTCAGTATTACTGTCATATCCTTTTTCTGTTTGAGCAAGGCAGAATATCTTGCTCTTTACACAGAATGACTAAACAGGACCGTTTATTTTATCAAATAGTACAGTATAAGCATTATGTGGCAAAGAATAGCTTAAACACCTTTAAATGTAGTGAGGATCTTTGATGCTTGTCTAGAATTTTCTTGCTATTGTCAGAAGCCACATATTAGCCCTTGTTTCAACAGTGTCACATTCCAGAGTATTTTCCCCTCAGGCAGTAGCCGAGTCTTTTGCTGTAACACAGGAGTATGGCTCATTGCTGTCTATCCTGGTATCTATGTCATCCTCCGGTTCCCTAAGAATCAGGATAAGCTTTGGCATCAGTTTTTTTAGCTCTCATGAGAGGAAGATAAATTTCTTTAGATGTTCATTTCTTCAGACAAATATCACAGGTACCAGGAAGTCTGATTTACTATGCGAGATGAGAATTTAGCCAACAGCTATTTAAAAGTGGAGGTGAGAGGAAAGACAATTGTTTTCTTGTCATCAGTGATAAAAGGAAATGTAGGACCAAAAGACTAGAAAAAGTTAAACAGAAAGCTCCAAAGCTTACAATTTAAAATGTTTTTATTTTCATTTGATTTTGTTACTAAGGAACATTACAGCTGTATCAAAGCAGCTATGTTGTTCCTCCATAATTTAGTTTCATTATTTCATTCCTTCTAATTCTCTGTAAGAAACAGGAGAAACTTTTGGAAATGGAGAACTATACTGAAACAGCAAATCCTTTTTTATTTTTCTGCTATTAATAATTTAGGTCTTTTAACAAGTATAGAAATATGCTCACTAGATCTATTGGGCTAATCAATGGCTTGATCCATACATGAATTTTTTAGATGGATGTGTAGTCATGGCTTTAAAAAATTATCTCAAACAGTATGTCTTTACAAACATAATTATATACAGAACTACAATAATATTTACCATTATTAATCTTGATTTTTCCTTTTGGTAATGTAAAAAGCGAGAAAACAGTTATGAAACATAATCAAGTAGATTTTGGTTTCTTTGTGCTTAGATGGGCACAAAAGCACCTTTAAAAATATCTAGAGACACCTATTGACTCCTGAACAGAAATTTGTTTCAGGTAGCCCTTGTGACATGGAAGGTTAAGAAAAAACAGTACTAGGTCTTTAACCGTAAGAAAAGCTTTTAAAATATTACCTTATGGCTCTATTGCACATCTAGTATGAAAAGGTGAGTTCTGCCACAGTGCAGAGCCACCATCACTTCCTGTAATATACCATATATACAGGCCAAAATGACCATTAAATCACATAGTCTCAATGGACTTTGTATAGCTCTAGCCAGACTGTGTTCAATTAGGACATCTTAGGAGGACATCTATTGTCAGCTTGACATTTCAAGAACAGATAATTTACCTTAGAAGTTATTTTCGATGGTAATTTCATATTTGTTTATTCATATAGCATGAGGTCATGACAGAACTACCTTCATCTTTATGGAGTTTTAAGATATTTATTACTTTGAGTTTTAGACAACACAGAGACAGATAGTTGAGTTTTCTTGCTTATTGTATTACTGTGTTCAGGCTGAATTGGAAACAAAAATAATCTCAAATATTTCTGGGTTTTGTCAGCCAGGGACAAGATGAAAGCAGATTTACTTGTAGAATATAAAAATATGTTTATATAAATACATTCTCTAATAATTTATAATTCCTTCAGTAAGCCTTCCATTTTCACTTAACTAATTTTTAAAGTTTAATTTTAAAAATGTCTGTTTGTCTTAGTTATTGGGATTTAACTGTCTTATAGTGTTTTTAATGGGAGCCTTTTACGATTAAAGCTGAGAAAGCTAAGAATTTGCTCTAGCAAAACATACCAGCAAGAACATCTCTTTAAAAAATCAGATGTCATACATTTGAAGACTTAATATTTAATAATAAAATGAGCTGAATCACAGTTGGATGGTGTCACGTTTGGAATGTTCAGTTCTTTAGACCTTACTGAAGCAGATTTTAATTTTCTGTTCTATGCTAATGAACTTTAAAAATGCTATTTCAGAAAACTTTTCTCCCTGTTGGTTTTGGTTTTTTTAATTCACTCACAACTCTTAAAGTGTGTTAAATAAATGGGCATTACTATAGCAAATCATTGTAACATGCTTACAAAGTTACTGAACCAAAAAACAGGACATACTCAATAATTTTGAAACACCGAGCATGCTGAAAGACATAGGTTTTTTTAGAAACTTTTGAGAAGGGAGCCATGAGTGAGAAAAGCTACTGAAAGACTATTGTGGCTCAAAGGAACAGTAACGTTAAATAGAATATGGTTTGCCCAAGAAAACTCCAATGTCATCTTGAATCCAGATGGCTTAAGGAGAATATGCAGAATGAGGGTATGTTGAATGAAGTACTTAGCTTGTCATTTGTGTTATCTGATTTCTAGATAAGCTGACAACCTTCCAAACATCATCATTTTGATGTGACAAATCTTGAGAGACACTGACAGTGTAAAGCAAGGACCCATATCTCTGAGTTTAAGATAAAGAAGTGAATTGCTAAAGGGTATCCAAATGTTGTTGAACACTGGAATTTTAGTGTTGTTGCGTTTTGCTGTAGGGTTGTGGGTGTTTTTTTTGGTTTGTTTGTTTGAACTAGATGTTTTCATCGGAAGTCCTATTTAATCACACATTTTGTGTTCCATCATTAAGATGATTTCTTGTCTTTGCAGTGGAATCGTCAACCTGCTATTAATCCAAGATAATAAATTATAATATCCATGAAAGACTGAGTTCTGTAAAGTAAAAAAAAAAATAAAAATCAAAACTTAAATTAATTTCAATTCTGAAATAATAAGTGAGATTTTAGTACAGGTGCTATTTTTATCAAAACTTTCTTTTTCTAATCTTCTGTATTTCTTATCCTTATTTCCTCTGTTAGGCATTTTCACAACAAGAAAGTCAAAACTGATATATGCAGAGCATGCCTTCTCTGTCAGTAACTTCTGTTTATGAGCAGAGGAAATTAAAATGTGACGCATAAACCTGTTAAAAATAATCTTGTTTATTAATACAATGTATGAGGTATTTATTTTTTTCCTTATTAATAAATATTTCAAAAGTAATAAAATACATTGGCCTAAAATTACTTCTTCCTGCTTTTTGAGATCTTACCTCCTTTCATAAAGCTTTATGGTATTTTGTTGGTTCTGATCATTGAAAGTGGCATAGTGGGGAAAAAAAAAAAAAAAGCATGAAAATTTTAGTTTGCACTTTGAATGGCAACATCTTGGAACAATGATAAATTGTATTTCAAATTCCTGTAAAGTCTTTGGCTAGGAATAAATTAATTTAATATATGAATATTTACAAATTACAGAGGGCAGTTAACATGGACATTATGTTTCAGATTCTAAAGCACAAAAAAGAATATGATAAATAATAACTGTTGTGCCTTTTCTATTTTAGTGATTTTGTGATTGCAGTTCTTAATGTTCAATTAAAGTGTCAAAACTTTAAATTAACATTTAAAGTTAAGTCAAAACAAAATTCAGCAATCTGGGTGAAATTACACCTCTCTTCTCTTGATAGTTTGTTTGTTTGTTTTCATCATACTGTATGCAAGTTGGCAGAAAAAAATCAGCCAGTCAGGGCTCGAATTTAGTTGTCTTAGTTTATTTAGCTTACCCCTTAAAGTGAAAAAACATATTTTATTTGTATCCAATTCTTCTGTGAAATAGAATTCTAATTTGATTAGGTAATTCTGACCAAAAGTGTTAGCAGTGCAGAATATGCTTCTGAAACTCTCCAGCAGTGCTAAATGATACTGATGTTCATTCTGTCAGTTATTACTCACCACACCTGAAAAAGTCATGAAATTGAGAAGTGATTCCTCAAGCCACTGAACTGAACTGAAAAACTCATAGATTCTACTACCCAAAAATCTGGGTTTCTTTGAAGGACATAATTTATGTTTATAAAAAAATATTTTTCTCTAACAGGAAAATACAATTTTAGGTTAGCCAAATCAACTCATTATGTAGTATTCTCTGAAAACTTAAGGAAAGGAGCTTTGAAATTTTCCTACGTTATTTTATTGATGTGTTTTCTATTTCAAATTGAAGTCTTAATTGAAATAATTTATTTGTGTCCTTTTTAAAGAGGTAGAGAAAAGCCTGAAAAATTTTAAAAATGTAAAATTATATAAGGACTTTTTTTCATAGTTTCCTAATTTAAACCACCGAATGACAAATTACCAGCCTTCCCTCTCTCTTAATCTTGAATGCTTTGCAGTTTTCAGTACATTGTTTCTCCAAAGTCTATGTACATCCAGAAGACATCTGTAACAGAAATTGGCCAAATACATATTGTAGAGAAGGAAGCAGGAAGATAAAAATAATACATAAGATAATAATTGTAAATTCAGGAAATTAATTATCTAAAATTCTATCACTGTATTAGTTTACAATTCCACCTTAACAGTTTTCTTCTGAGATCTGTTTGTATTTTCCTTTCTCAATACAAAACACAGCTTGCTTTCAGGGTACTGTGGGTTTTTTTCCTTATTCACTTTTTTACCTCCCTGTTGACAGGTTAAGTTACATTAGCTGTGTAAGCATCCCATCCTATTTGACCATGCTTCTGCAAATACCTAAACTGGACTTTTCAAAAATACTCAGCATTAACCTCAACCATCTTCTGAAACTAGCAGACAAATTACAGCAGTATCCAATGGAACAGATTTAGGCCAAACTACCCAGTTTCTGAATAAAAGATTCTTGATATTGATCATGTTTAGAAGCTTAATGACACATTAGGATTTCTCCGTTGATATAGCATTTGATTTATATAGCTCTTTCCATGCCAGTAACACAATGTTGATTCTTATTCTATTTGCTTAAAATCTCTTCCTCTCAAGGTTTTGCTGATGATTTTCCTTTCTTTCCTCTTACCTCTTCTGATACTTTTAGGAGCTTTTCCAGAATTGAACACCACACTGTGACTGCAGCCCTGGAGAGATTGGTTGTCTTTAGCAATTTTCACTTTGCTGCACACCTGGTTTGCCTGTTTTCCTAAATATACAGCAAAGTGAATGTTACCAAACCAAGTCAGTTTTACTTGGAATATCAGTATCCTGATGCAGAAAGAAGTAGAAAATTGCCCAGGCAGCGAGGTGAAACAGCTTTGGGCAGCAGAAGTAGATTTGTAGGCATGTAGGAGAAAAAAGCGCTCTCACATAGCTTGGTTAAGTGTGTTTGCAAGTTCTAATGTGGGGTTTACAAAAATCCCCTACCTCTCATTTCTCTTCCTTTCAGTCTTTAAACATTACTATTAGTAATCGAATCTTAAAACTAGACTGTGAAAATGGAATCAGAGGAAGATATCGTAGTAAATGAGGATTCATCCTTTTTATCACTTGAGTTCCAAGAGTGTGTGAAGTGTCTAAAATCACAACCCACAGGTATCGTTCCAAGTACCACTTAGCAATGTACCAGAATACTTCTGCAATCATCTAGATGTTAGGTGTAAGCTGTCACATAGGCATTTGCTGTGACAAAAAATCTGTGACCTGCAGCAGGAAATTTTCATTTTTGCCTATTCAGAGAAACCTCTTTAAAATATATATACATTTCATTTTACAATCCCTGCAGGATTTTTGTTTCTGTAAAAACCCCAGAAGTGTTGGGTCATACATAGTCTCTATTTTGCTCTCAGGTTTTTAAAATTGGGAATAAATTAACCTAAAACTAAATTTATACAAAGGAAGGGTAGCTAAAGTGCTATGAAATCTTGAGAAATGTTAAGAAAAAAAAAGATCACCCCAGATGGCAGATGGTATACGTAAAGCTGAAAAAGCAAGGTGTGCAGAAGGGGGAGACACAAGAAATTGAATATATGATATGGTATTGAATGCTTTCATACTGCATTAGGATTACAGAAGCATTGCTGATGTATTTTCATAACAATGATTAGTTGACTTCATTTCTAATACATCCTGATACAGTATAACCTTTCTTAATTACCATTCTTTACACAAAATTGCTTAGGAAGTGCCCAAAACTGTCAACACTTTCCCCTCCCACCCCACAAAGATGGGAAGAAGGGCTGTTTTTTAGAATGCAGGTAACACACTTTCTTAACTGGAGAGTTAGGTTACAGTAACTTTGTTAGTGAGCATTTTGTGACAGTCTAATTATAGACCAAAATCTAGAAAAACATTATACTCATTCTTGTCTGATTATATATTTTTATTATGCATATACATTTACAATACCTGGAGAGTGTGAACACATCATAATAGCAGAATGCTGTAGGTATGATTTATGGTAATATATTCACATTTAGTAATCTCTTAGGAAACTTGTTTGGTTTACAAATTTGTGGGTTTGTAAGCCAATCAATGATTTTGCTAATATCCATCATATGAAAACTGAAAATAAGATTGCATTTTTCCTTATGTAAGCAATAATTTCATAATCTGAACATATCTGACAAGTCAGCTGGTAATATCTGATGCAGGACAGAATCCAGTTCACTTTTCCAAGGAGTCTACATCTCTTGTTCTTTCATAAATGAATTTCAGAGCAATTTGGAACCTAGTATGCTTGAGCTTGTTTCAGGTCAGCTGTTGGAAAGGATGTAGCAACAAGTTTGCATTACTTGTGCATGTTGATGACCTTTTCTTCAGCAACGTTTTTCTCTTCACCACTATTATAGCAGAGGCTGAAATCTGGAATGCAGCAGTTGATCGAAAGCAATTGTAATGTGACAGAAGTGATTTAAGAGAGTAAATGAATCCCTGGTTTATGGTTAAAGTAATGAGCTATGCTTGTCCTCTAGTACAAAGGGATTAAGCTTTAAGGTTGAAAGTTTTCAGACCTCAAGGTATTCTTGAATCCCCGGGTAAGCTAGTAGTTCAACTTTCTCATCATGATACAGCTTGACCTTCAAGAAAATTGTTTGTTCCACTTCTGTTCACTGAAATTGTCTACTGTCTGTTGTGACAATTGATATGTTTTCTGTATTTTCCCAATGTGGAATCCCTGAAAAGAGAAGGAAGATCCCAAAGCTTGACACTTGGTGAATCCAATTAATGCAGCTCATTCCAGAGGTGAATTGTATTCATTCAGTCATGGTAATGAGATCACATTTGTATCCTCTTTGGCATAATGAAGGGCATTAACACCCCTTCTGAGTGACCCAGGACTAGAGAGCCATATTTCTAGTACACTGAAAGTGAAGTGTATCTTAAAATAAATGCTAAAGGTGAAGGTTCCATGTCACATGTATTTCATGCCACTTACTGTACAGATTTCAATTCCTTTGTTAATTTAATGTATTAAATTTGAGGGATAATAACAGGTGGCTTTTCATTCCACAAGTTTAGCTGCTGCTGTCTTTAATTTTTGTCCAGAGTTTAAATAGTCTTTTCTGTGTCCCATTTCTTGAAAGGGCTTCCTTCCTTCCTTTTTCCTGACAGGGACACCGCCATTACTTGAAAACATGGTCAGATCCTGGGATTAAATGTCCCTCTCTTTCCTTTCCAGTATTCCCTTTGTGTATTTTCTCGACCACTCTGGATTCCATATAACCCTAGGAGAAAATGACATTGAGTAAAATAGCAGTAAGTGCTGCATATGCTCTTTAATTTATGAAAATGGAGGTCTGGTGGTTGCTAAGGAAACAAAAAAACACCACTTTCATTGTGCACCTGAGGAATTATCAAATCATTATGGACCAGAAAAGGAGAGGAATATAAATATTTCAGTAATATGATATGAATTTTCCAACCTTTGTTTCTGGAATGCTTTGAATGTATCACTGCTGGGATTTTTAATTCTGAGTTCCACAAAAGAATGTATGTGATATATGTTGACTACCCTTTTGATAAATATCCATAGATATTTATTAGTGCATTTTTTTTTATTTTAACAGCAACATGGAGTACATTATGCTTTATTGTCAATTATTGAATGAAAGCTCATTAATCTCCTATGAAGCAGTGGGAGGCCTATCAGAAATGCTATGATGTACAATTAGAGTAAAACCTTTAGAACTGTTTTTCTTGCTTTTGTTCTGTGACTACATATGGAAATGGGCTATTTAGCAAGTATTAAGAATCATCCTAATTTGTAACTTTCTTTCAAAGGAAATTACAGGGGTGCACAGTATGCTGGCTTTGGTGTGGGTTTTTTGTTGTTTTTTTTTTTTTTTTTTCTTCCCTGCTCCTAACATACTCCATTCTCAGCTGCTTCAGAAAACCCTTATTAAGAATCTGATGATACTGAGTTTGCCCTCCGAAGGGAGTTTTGGATACTATTAAATCCACTTAGCAAGGGAAAGTGCTGACTGTTAAGTGACACAATCCTCATTTCTTAGATAATCATATATAAGGGACCTATTTAGGATCCATCAGGATTATATAAGTGCCTCTCTTTAAATAAACATTTATGTCAAATGATTGAGAGACTCAGAAGAGATACCTACCTTATCAGTTTTGAGCACAAATTAACCATTAATATGTTCCACCAAGTTAACATTATGCATAATAGACTTAACTTTCAGTTTTTTCCCTTTCCACCCCCCTACCCCCTTCAGTTCTTTGCTGGTGTGTAACTACTAAAAATCATAATTTCTAAATCATTTAATGAATTTTGTACCAAATTGAAATACCTAATATTTGCTTTCTGATATTGTAATGAAAAAGAAACAGATCTGTTAAAACTTGCTAAACATGTTTCCAACATGCAAAACATGCCAAACAAGCCTGTTGATCTCCCTTTACGTCTGAAGGGCCATCTCATTATTATGGTAAAAAAATCAACAATTTATTTTAAGTATATCCATTGAACTAGAAAAATGTATTTTTTGACACTTAAAAAGGTAAGTTGAATAAATACTTGTCAATCACTGAAGCAGATCTTAAGACAGGACCACAAGAATTACTCCAAAGCACAAAGGCCTTATTAAAACACAGAATGGGAAAGTGTTCTTCAGAATGGGCCTAAGCTTTCATTTTAACCAATTACAACTGATAAAGTTTAATTTTTCCAAGATTGAAAACTGAGTTTTGTAATTTTTTACTTTTAATTTTGGTTTTACTTCGCTTTCCTCACATGCGGATGCCTCATATATTTCTGAGTAATGAAAAATAAAAGTTAAATGAAAGAAAGACCTTCAAGCTGTTGCAGAGTTAATAAGCAGATATACATCTTCTCTTTATGACACAATCATATACAATTTACAGATTTAATTTCATTATATATGAGGGGCCAGATTCTATTATCTATATTAAGAACATCCTGATTATGTCAGCTGAAACCCTTGTTCCTGAACCCTGTTATGGATCTACCTCAGAACAAATATGACTTAAAAGGTCATTGGCTTTATCAGAAAAATTCAAAATTCTGATGGAAATAATTTCTGGAAAAAACCCGAAACATTCATTTCTGATTTCAAAAAGAAGTTAATACTGTAAAACGCATAATCTCAATATTTCCATTTTGTGACTTTTGCTTCGTGTAGAAATTAACTAAAGCTCATTCCAAAGTCACACCAATTTTTGTCTCTTTTCCACCTTAATTAATATTAAATAAGAATAAAGGTGAATGCTAGATTTGATTTCCTAATTTGTTCTCCTGCACTCCATAAACCTGAATGCATTAAAATTCTAGCTTCAGATGGTATAATCTTATCCAGAGCAATTCTACAAGTTACTTACACACTGTAACACATATTATAGAATTGACATATTTTAATTTCTATTTATTAATTTGAGGGAAACTTTAAGCTTGCAATTTCAATACTAAATTGTGGTCTTAAATGAATAGTGCATTCATTCAGAGTCACAGTTTGCTATTTTAAAATCCATTGTAGTCAATGCATAGATTTCACAATTGATCAGAGTCATAAAAAATGCTTCATAATTTCCCTCCACTGTAGAAATACACCAGAGTCTGCATGTGTCCACCTTGTTGACTTGTGTGTATGAGTGTTGGAGACCAAGTCCATTGCTTTTGAATCTATAGTTCTACAATGTTGCATGTGGCAAGATAAACCAGCTTTTCAAATCACAGCAGTAACTAAAAATAAGAATATTTAGTATTAATTTAAGAGTTACATATCTTACAATGCTATCACGTCTAACGACTTTCTGGAAAAGATCCTGCTGACTGTGTGGAAACGTTGCTGAAACAGTATCTCTCTTTGGACTTACTATAAGAATTAAACTTGGTTATTTCAAATTTACATAGAAAGTAATGAAAATCTGACATCGAAGTATCTGCCTTCCTCTAAATTTCAGAGTCTTGATCAAGGTCAAATAGAAAATGCAACTTATCAAAGCACAGGATAAGGGCAATTTTTGCCTCTGTAACTAGCCAAAAAGTACTTATCACACTGATTATACCAATCACAGGGGATTTATTATATTGTCAGATTTGTCCCTAGAGGGGCCATAATTTGAAAGGATTAAAAATGTCCATTAATGTAACCAGCATTCTTTTTGTATTTTCTTTTTATTCCATTGCTTCAAGGTATCTAGTCCAAATCAAGCTCCTAGCCCTAACCTAAAAGGCAGCAGGGTACCACATCAATTTTATTTTGAAAGAGCTTATCTTGGAAATACTCTTATTGGGTCTTGTAGCTAACATGGGAAAAGTGAACTAGAGATGAGAGATTTTTATCAGAAAAGTGTATCAGAATGTGCTCTAGTCTCAGTTGTTTCATAGATCATCACAAAGACCCCACTGTTCAAAAGTAATTTTAAGTAGTTAATAATTAATTGAATATACCACATCTGCTTAATATTTTGTGAGTCAGATACCATGACCTAAAGGACATTGCAAAATCATATGGGCAAAATGATCAGAAGCCTTAATGCTTTTTGTAGAAGTAATTGAGGAGATTGAAGACTATCTCAAAAAGAGATGAGTAAGAATGAGTAGGGTATATGCACAATAATAAATAGTATAAAGGTGGTAGATTAAAAAAAAAAATCATAAAAAATCAGAAAGACATGAGAAATCAAGTTGGCAACTATACATCCTAGTAAGATATATTCTGGTCCCAAGCCATGGAAAGTCTGTGGAACAGTTTGGTACATGCTGACACTGAAAAATTAAGTAAGATTTAAGTAAGCACTTAATATTTTTGAAGAATGGTACTATTGGGAATTAACAGGTGGAAGGGAAGGGTACATTTTGGTATTTTTTAACTTACTCTATATTCTCTAAAAGCATCTGTCTAGAGGTAAACATAATCAATAGGCAATGGGTATAATTAGTACGTGAATAACAGAAGCCTTCCAGTCTAACATGCTATCTCCAACAATGACTACCAATAGATGACTCAGAGGAGATGCAAAAAAACCCTTATCACCAAGAATTAATATGAGTAGAAAGCTTTAATACAATGGTTATGTGTATATGCATTTGTGAAACAAGTGATGATTATATTTAAAAACAACCCACCCTTATGAACAGAAGTACATTTAAACAAAACAATACTGTTTCATATATTTGCAGTACTTTCTTTAACTCAATTTTTGAAAAAAATAAAGAACATGCCAGAACATATCTAAGAAGAGAAACAAAATCCTGATCCTGAGGCAACCTGCCTGCTGGGATGGCTGTGGTAGGGGAGTGTGGGCCAGTGCTCTGAAGCCTGCAAGCCCTACCTTCACTGTTTCCAAATTGCCAAATGCTTGGCTGCTGTGCCAAAAAGAAAATAGGGTTTGGAACATATTCCCCTCCCCCAGCACTTCACTGACCTGGGAAAGATTCTGTTACAAAATCAGCCTATTACACACATGCACACAAAACTTTCTTTCAGATACCAGTATTTATGAGTCCATGTTCAGTATCTCCATATTAATGTAACTGATAGTGTATCAACAGAATGGCTTTTTCTCATTGTTCTTTCAATGAGAAAAAGAGGATTTCAGGAGCAAACACAGCCATGGTAAACCAATAAAATGTCCTACTGCTGTAATAAATTGACATCCAGTAAGGATTAGTATAGATAAACTGTTTTTTCTGGTGTATGGGGACACTATCCTCACTAGCATGTAGATTTCTGCTTTCAATTGATTGAGCCAACTGAAAGACAAATGGCTGCTTCCTTTAGCCATTAAAATTACAGATTATTTGATCTGAGGAACAAAAATAATTGCTTTCAGAGAGAAAATGTTTTTAGTCATGTATGCTATTCCACAGCTTGATGACAGTGTTTACTTTGATTTATAATCAAGATGCTCTTATTACCATCATGCTTGCTGTCTATCATTTATGCTCCACCTTGGGTTAAGACCAAGAGTGAAAGGGAATGATACAGTGAAAGACTAAAGCCTGAGGTAGATTGAATTGTTTAGTTTCCATGGATAGAAAAAAAAAAAAAAGAAAAAAGAATTTGTTGATAAAATGAGTGTTGTTATGAGAGGTAAATACACTAGTTGTTTGGTTATTTTATTAATGTTTTTATTTATGTATTTATTTTGGTCAGTTCTAAGTTAGGATCAATTACAGAATACATCCGAGGTCACTGAAAAACAATGTTAGATATTAAAAAGGATAATGTGTAATTAACAGGAAAACCTAAAATGGTATAAATGACAAGCAAAGTAAGATGCCTTGGTGCTGTGATGCAGAGCGGTGCAAGAGGCTGCCATGCCATTTGGCTGTATTTGCCGTAGCATTTGCCATTGTATTTAGTAACTGCTAGGAAGGTTTGAGGCCAGATATAAAAGTGTACCATCTGATGACTAAGAAGTTAGGTTTCTTACTGGAGTTTAGAGAATAAACTGATGTTAACTTCTCCTCAGACCTACTCCTCCTCATGCAACACTGGTGAGCTGACTGTTGATGTTCTTATTCTATATGTTGCAAGGCTAATAACATTAGGGTGCACTGCAAATCATGTAAGCTATGTGCTACAATGCAGTGTCAAATAAATGTCAGCTGGGTTTTCCTGAACAGAATTTATAACATCTTGCAGTGCAGTGATGATCAGTGATGATCAGATATTTTCAGTTCTTTGGAAAATAGTTTTGAATGTATGAGGCAACACAAAAGTATAAATCCCAACGTAATCTCTCCACACTGTCTTATTCTGAAAATGGGAAAATGTACACAAGGGTATGGATAAAGATAGAAATAAACCCACTATCTGTTGTAGGTATGCATTCTGCTGCATGAATTTAAATTTAAACAAGATCTATATTTCCAAGCACCATAAGTCAAAGAGATAAATGAAACTCATGATTATGCTGACATAAGTTTT
Organism: Microhierax caerulescens; assembly: GCA_035590215.1. Lineage (NCBI taxonomy): Eukaryota > Metazoa > Chordata > Aves > Falconiformes > Falconidae > Microhierax > Microhierax caerulescens. Next base: position 47,651,330 of record JAVJGJ010000060.1, on the reverse strand, counting down.
AAGCACATAGAACAGATGTAACGAAGTACATTCCTTCATATAGATTACAGTGATGTGAGTTTTACTGGTCTGTGGAAAGAATGGGATACTGATACTCTAATTCTGTAATTGTATCAAAATCACAGACTGTACTTTGTAGTGTTTATCCCCAATAGGTGGACTTCCATTTCTCATGGGCAGCAAATGTTGACTTTTTTTAATTAATATCTTGCACTGATTAAGTTAGGAAAGGCAAGCAGGTGACATTCAGTTTGGCTTTGGAATCAAACAGAGATTCCTAGACTTCCACGGATTAGACACTGAGATATTTTTTTCCCCCCACTGTTTTTTTAATACTCGTTAATATGAAGATTCATGAAGATTTTTACTTTCTGATTTTAAATCTGCACGCAGTAAGTCTCTTAAAAGAATGGGTCAAATTTAAGGGGAGCTGAATACACACAAATACAGCACAATGAAGCAAATTGGTATTTATAAGTTGTGCTACTCTTACCTGGGTTCTTAATGAGTATTCAAATATGATGTTTTACTTATGTTTTTATGAGGTAATGTCCCTTTTAGGAAGTTTGATCTTAGGAATGTTGGTAAACAGAATGTAGTAGCACTTTGGTCCAACTTATGCCACTTGGCTGAAAGGATATCTACTAACCTTTCCACTAGTTTATCAAAAATTAAAGTGTAGCTACATGTAGAAACAGAGAAATTCTAGGTAGTTTTGGTAATGAGAACTTTTATTGCTTTGTCAAAAACCAGAAATCTACTACTGTCATAACTATATCAGTCCCCTAATAAACATCTTAATAACTCAGAAGGCAGATATGGCTCTATAGATATATACTGAGAAAATATTACAGCTGTATACAGGGAGTAATAGTTGCCAATAGAATCAAAATCAAAAAGAAGTAGGACTGTTTTTAATTGAAAAGGCACAGATCAAGAAAATTCAAATTGAAAGTAAAAGTAGGTAATTTATGAATCTCAGAACTTTTGTTCATGTTGTCTATTAATCTATTTTGCAAATTCATATTGACCTTATGGAAAATGATGTTTTTTGATCTCATTTGACTAAGGTAGCAAAGCCAAGCCATTTCTAGTGTTGTGTTTTGGTTTTGGTGTTTTTCTTTTTGATTTGGTGGGGGTTTTTGTGTGTTCATTTTGTTGGTTTGGGTTGTTGGTTTGTTTTTTTTTTTACTTTGTAAACATTAAAGCATTCTTAAAAGGATTGTCACAGGAGAAATTGGGCCTCAGTCACCTGCATATCAAGACCACTGTTCAATGAATAAGACTGTCAGCTTGCCCTACAGTCCATCCAGTTGTCAACCACATCTGTGGTATTTTCTTAAAACCTACAAAGTCTAAAGGCCACAATTAATGCCCTTTGTTTTAATATATGTGCTGTGTGAGGAGAAACCTCAGATTTATTATTTTTTTCAGGTTTAATGTGCAAATTTAACTTTGAATGGAAGTTATAATATTTGCATTTTTAAATTTGTATCTCATTTGACACTGTCTGGGCCATGACAAGTAACAGATGCTGTCAGTACAAATTACAGCACTTACGTAATATTGTGACATACTTGACTGAATTCAAGCATTCATCTCAGCTGACTGCCTCTTAACAAGGGCAACCACTTTTCACATCTATACTTCCCCTTTCTTATATTATCAATCCCAATGTTTAGAAAAAATAACACATTACCTATTAATATCTCTTTTCTGGAATTAGTATAGGACTATATTTGCTTACTACTGGAAATTTTGTGTATGGAAACCTTTACCCAGAATATTATGGATCTTGATTTTATAGGCAATCATGTAGTGAGAGCAATGCATTTCAATCCTATCTTTAAAGCCCACTTATTTCACTGAGAACTTCTCCCTCTCCTTGATTTTTAGCCATTTACCTTAGTACTGTGCTCTGATCATACCTATTTGCCAGAAATAACATGATCTTATTTTGCTGGGCTTGGGATGATACACAGGAATGTAGATGCCTTTCCCTATTATTTCATTTGAAAAAAGATGCAAAAAGCCTTAACAGAACAAAAGGGAAAATATAAAGATAATAAACATCAGGTGATGCAAGTTTTTGCACCGTACATTTATATTCAATTACCACTCACGAGGAGGAGAGTACCATTAAACTATCAGCAATAATCAGGATGATGACTACGGGGGGCGCGGGGGGGGGTGTTTGCTCCCTGTTGGGAGTTGTACTGAGCTCAAGTTGAATTAAATATGAGAGAGGGATAAAAAATGGAGTAACTTTTATGACAGGGTCTGGAAAATATATGGACTCACCAACTACTGCTTATCTTAAATAATTAATATCAGACTTTCCAAATGGCTTACCATAATCAAGGCAAGGCTATCTCAAGTTACTTGTTCCAATGATTGAAATCATTGGCCAATAAAAGGAAAACTCAGTTGAGACAGATGGTTAAATGTGCCTGAGGAATATGGGTAGAATTGAATGCCATTATCACAAAATTCATTAATCTAAATGGCTCGGTTACCTGAATTTTAAACAGCTCTTGTCTCTGTTTCTTCTGATGTCACCGCTGCTGCAGAAATTTAGTGTTGATTTGTAGAGCATACAACTGTTTGTTTTCCTTTTCTTTTTTTTTTTTTTTTTAACGTGTTTTGGTCTGGGCTTTTTTTATTATTATTATTAAAATAAAATGCTAATAGTATGTCAGGAAAATATATATTTACCCTAGAAGCCCCAGCAGTACTCTATGGTAGACTTTCTCTAATTTCATTAGGAATGTTTAGAGCAAACAGCAGAAGCATTTTTGAAATTATTTTTTAGATTATTCACTTTTCCTAAAAATGTATGGACATAAGACATACACAATTAATCACTCGCATGGATGCACACTACCTGCAAGCCTTGTGAGCTAGGTGTTCAGCTGAAGTTTTTGGAAGCAGCTGCTAGAACTTATCTACAACATCACATCCATGATAATAATGAAAATTATGTAAGAGAAGTAGTTAGAAATTAGGTTAATAAAGCTCCTTAAAAAAGGAATAAAAATAAAGAATACAGCTGCTGCTGAAAGGCAACTTTTTTCCACTATTACTACTCTTTTTCATAAAGAATAGCTGAAATTGCTCACAAATAATTCCAGGAGTGTTAAGCTCAGGTGGCAAAAGAATTGTGTTTTTAAAAAATACCATTAATTATAGGAAAATGAAAGAAGATAAATGGCTGCTTATCTTGTGACTTTTACTTGACGATTCTTTTTCAGTGAATATTATTCCAAGGATAATGTACAGGAATTTGTTTGTTTATCAAATTTTGAATTTTTCATGTCTGTCCAAGATCCTCTCGGGACCACTGAAGGGTAGGCAGACTTGGTGCAGTCTACTGAACTTTACTGCTTATCTGAGGCTACATAAGTAGAATCACCAGTCATTCAGAACATGCCTGGTAAAAAAAAATACCTTGGACATCTTCTATGGAGGCATTGTATTTTACCCTTTTGATAGCCAGGAGTATTACATTGTGGAACTCCTCCTCACATTTTTTTTTCTTTTTCTCATTAACTTCTGCTGTCTTTTTCAATATACCTTTGTTTTGATCAGAGGTGTCTGCCTCTGTTTCTGTATTGCCCTTCCAGATACCAGTTTTATGCTTTTCCCATACTGTTTCAGGCTCTTCTCTTTACCAGAGAATATAGTGATCAGAGCACTCATGGACACAGATAAGCTGGGACAAAATTTTGAGAATGTAAAGAATCATCAGGTAATCATCTGATATGAAGTCTGAGCATATTATAGAAATTCGCACTTTTATAAATATGTGGGCAGGTATTTTCCAACCAGAAGAGCTCCATTGTACAAGTATTCACTTTTAAGTTCACCAGGAGCACACATTGAGGGAGCATTGTGGTTGAATAATAGCCTTCTATTTACTAAATTCTTTCAGTACATAGCTTCATCCTTTCTTATACTACAAGACCTATTATTATAAAACACATGTGAATAATTACAATTCAAATTCTTATGTCAAGTGCTTCCAACAAAGTAAATATTCATTAGTGGTGGCTTCTTAGCCACAAAATAGTATATATAATCAAATTTATATGAGCTTATAATTTAGGCAAGGGGACCTAAAATTAGCATGGTCAATTTTCATGCAAGAATTGTAGTCACTAAAAGTCCTCCTGAAATACAACCTGGCAAAGACAGCACACAGCTATCCATTAATTGGCACGCTGTAGGGCTGGCACAGCATGGTGGGAGGCAGGTCATCCTGAAACAATATTCATTGTCAGTGACTCCCATCTCACTCGCATTAACCACACTTAGGAAGGGCTGAAAACCAGGGTACATTTCCTTTTAGAGAGATAAACTACCACAGAAGATTACAAGCAGCGGCTTGTCTATTTGAGAGGCAGCATTTCTTGGATCTGACTGAGTTTCTGCTGACAGACACAGAACCTGTAATTTGGAAAAGACAAAAGACAATCTGGCAAGCTCTCTGTGAAAGGTTTTCAACACCTATATTAAACTGCATGCAGAAAGGTCTTACACAAAAGAAGTCTCAGCTGAATTATTTTTTTGCTAAATGTTGTCATATCTATTTTAAGAACAAGAACTAGCATCATTTCATGCCTGGGTCTTGTGCAAAATATTTCCTACATCAGTATCCCCCAGTTTTCCTTAAGCGAGGCATAGAAAAGTGAAATTAGGTGAATTAATATTCACAACATTAAACTTCTAGTGTGTTTTCAACATATTAGAATGCTGGTTTAACTTTACCGTATTCCTATTTCCAGTTTATACACACATACACATGTATTTTAACGGCAGAAAATAAATTTAGTTGTTACCATCCTAAATAATAGGAAGGGAATATATGAGGCTAATGAAAATATTTCCTTTGCATTAGTGTTTCCTTTGTATCAGCATTGGTGTTCGCAGGAGATATTTCTCCACTGCTACCTATATTTTTTTCTCCTATTGATAATTTTACCATGCTTTCATGTTGCTATTCACCCTTCTCTGATTTGTCCACATCAGTGGTTTCTCCTGTGAGTTTCCATATTACAGAATTTTCTCTTATTTAGCATATTAAAGATTCAGTCCTGGAAACCTTAAAAATGCTTACTTCCTGTTATGAGGATACCTGTTCTGTGACCGCTGTATGTGAAATATAACTCATTCTATGATGTATGACATAAAGGATGCCATTTAATGTTTACCTTGGAGGCATATATGTTTAGCATTCCAGTAGAATATTTCTTAAAGCACTGATTTATTTGTTTGGCATTTATCATCTCTAATACAACATTGTGTAACAGATAGGTTAGATGCAAAATTTGGATTAAGTTGTAGATTTCATCCCTACCACCTGTCCCAAAATTGTTGGCTAAGGGTATTGTCCTATTTCATGTTTAAAAAAGAGAACAGTTAAAGCTTCAAGATAGATTTAAATTGCTGCAATTCAAGACTGGTTTTATAAGGCACAATAAACAAGGATTATTTAATATTGTTTCTTTAAATTTTAATCAATATCATCATCATGAGTCATATTGGTATATTGATTAATGTATCAGCATTTAGCAGCAAGGCAGTTCAATTGAGAAAATAAAAATCTGAAAGAAGGTCAAACTCTTCAGACAAGAAACGTCCCACTCTTTATTGGATTTTACATGCCATATCATTCATTATCTTTCACGGAAAAGGCAATTTCTTATTAGCAAGGCAGCCCCATCTGTGAGGTGGTGGGCCTGGGAGCTTCAGTGGGGCCCAGCAGTAGAGCCTTTAGGTAAAGCAGCTTCCGTGGGACAGGTGTCAGCCCTGGCCCAGGCGGTGCTGCCGAGGACCCTCACCCCGAGGCCACCAGCAGGGAGGGGGCAGCTCTGGGCAGTGCTGTCTCTGGGCTCTGCAGCCAGGCCCCCAGGAGGGGGGACACGCTCGGCCCTGGCACCAGCTTCTCCTTTGTGCTGGTTTTGGCTGGGATACAGTTAGTTTTCTTCATAGTAACTAGTATGAGGCTGTTTGGGGTTTGTGCTGAGAACATTGGTCATAATACAAGTGATGTTTCATTAGTGCTGAGCAGTGCTTACACACAGCCAAGGCCTTCTCTGCTCCTCACAGCGCCCTGTCAGTGAGCAGGCTGGGGGTGCACAAGGAGCTGGGAGGGGACAGGGCCAGGACAGCTGACCCCAGCTGACCAAAGGGATATTCCATACCGTATGGGGTCATGCCCAGCATATAAATCTGGGGCAAGGAGGAAGGGGGACACATGAGTGATGGTATTTATCTTCCCAAGTAACCATTACTTGTGATGGAGCCCTGCTGTTCTGGAGATGGCTGAACACCTGCCTGACGGTGGGAAGTGGTAACACTACAACTGCTATTTTGTTGGAATTTTTTGTGGAGGGTGGAATTTTTCTTTTTTTTTTGATGACGTGCTCCTAAATAGACAAACAGAAAAGTCAAACCCCAAGAAAAAACATTTGAAAAGATTGTGTATTTAAGATTCTGGGGAGTCTAGGTACATCCTGATAGTCCTTGTGGAAGAGGCAAAAGTAGCCCAGTTTAAAATGAAAGACAGCTATTCTTTGCCCAGAATATTTGTCAAACATGCCATGAAAATAAACTGTGGAGCAGGTTGTTAAAGGCCAAAGATTGCACAAGCAAGTGCACTGGTATCCAGCAGAATGACCTGGAAAAAGTCTACACTATTATCCTTTTACTATGGGAAAATATTCTTTCAGTTGAACAGTCTGTTTCATAAGCCATCCAATTTCATAAGCCATCCTTGCTTTCTATGCCATCCAACTCAACTAAAAAAAAATATAAATATATATATACCTCATATGAACTGGACATTTTTCCCCCCTGTCAAAACTTCCCAAAATAAAGACTACAACTTTTCTTTTCTCTTTTAGTATTAAAAAAAAAAATAATTACATTGCATCCTTCCTACATTTTGGCCATAGCTGATAAATACAGAGGAATGTTCAGATTGAAAGGTTGATTAAAATATGTCATCAATATGCAGTCTCCTTTCAACTATTCACATTTCTTGGTCATTACAGATGCGTGTTGTAAATCTGGTACTGTCTAGCAATCATGAAAGACTTGCTAATATTGATGCTTACCATCCTGAAATAGAAACTGGCATCTAATACTAATGAAAAGAATCTAAAGTGATTGTTATCCATCTTTCAGAATATTCTAAGGACTATGTATGTCAGAAATGTCTGTGAACTTTTAGAAACAATTAAAACAGCACTTAATATTGTCATCACAACTTGATTGTCTTTATATGTCTGTCTGCTTTCATTCATTGTTACCAAGTCCCCCTTTTGTTGCTGTTCTAATGCTAAGTGCTTTCACTGATGATCCCACCTAAAGTACAGTGGCTGAACTGACCTGTGATTTTCACCTTTTGATACAAGTCCCTTCCCTTAGCAACACTTTTTTTTTTCTTTCTTTTTTTTTTTTTTTTTCCCTACCAGTTTACCAGTTTATCTGTCATCATTTCCATGAAAACATTTTCAGAAAGATCTGGCATATATTAGAAGAAACGGGACTGTGCAGAAATCCCGTCTTCTATTTTCTGAGTTGTCAGATCTAATCTCCATTTGGTACCTTCAGTTCTGTTGTGTAATTCTTTTTGTACACCTAGCATGTTCCATGCTGATCAGTATGGCCACCTGCATTCAGATGTGAATAGTTTCATTTATACACCTTTGTGGGAGCTCTAAGACAATGCTGAAAGGAGTCAAAGCCGGAGAAAGTCTTTGTTCTTTAGTGTGAAGGAGCAAAATGAAGCTTTCCTTTCCCATTTTTCACTTCCTAGCTCACCTTTCTTTAGTTCCAACATAGCAGGAGCAGACCTCCAATAGACCCTCAATATTAATATGTTTTTAAAATATTAATCAAGACCGGGCTATTTTGATTTTATGCCATGGCCATTGCTGTATATTTGGGTGTAATAATCAAATATGGGGGCAAGTCATAATAAAAATTCATTCTGACAGAGCAGAGACAAACTTTGGTATCCTAACAAAATGTTTCAAATCTAAATCTCCTATGTCTATGTTTTCCTAGCAGATCTATCAGAGTAGAATTGTTCACCAGGAACGTACGAGGCACAGAACTACCACAGTTGTGGTATTCCTTCTACTGAATGTTACAACCTGAAAGGATTCAAATTCAAATCCATACTACACCGCTGTAATTAGGCAGCTATTAACAATATATGGTGAAGAACATACTATGTATAGACATGCATACTAGTATATGCTTGTAAGAACCCATTGCTTTGTAGCATGAATTATCAGCCTGACACATGCATGAGAGATACTAACTCTGGGACTTCCTTCTGTGGCACAGACACTGTTTCTATAAAAACAGAGTATCCTTTCTCACAGAAATTAAAGATTAAGAAATTTATTTCTCTGAGAAAATAAATTTTAAGAATAAGATATAGTACTAGTCTTAAAACTTCAAATCTGTGATAGGTCTTGTGGTTTTTGTACAGATAGCCAGCAACAGATAAGTTTAAAACATTTTATTACAATAACCAGTAATATCCATCAAGGTTATTTTTTACTTCTTTTTTTCTTCCATGCTTTTGTTTTCAGTTTTATTTATTAAGGGGTGTGTGTGTGTAGTATTTCTGTAAGTTACTCTGCTAAAGCTGCCTACTCATTTATGATCCAAGCATACCTCTGGGAACCCCTTCTCCTCCTCTCCATGTTTATACTGGAAATAGCACAATCAACTGATGCAGTAGCAAAGATCTTCATGAGCAGATCATCCTCTAACAATTACTTTTGGCCAAATCAATGAGTGAAGTGGCCTCAGCAGGAAAAATTAAATCTCCAAAAGGTTTTCAATCTTACTTCTGAATATGAATTTTTTCCTGATTTAAACAGCTTTCCTTACAAGTTATTAGGTTTAGTTTTCCACTGTTTTTCTCTCCTCCATATACTTTCCATTATTTTATTGTACTTAATTATTTTCTGGAAGATAGCCACTACAGAATATGTATAGACTCCCAAATATAGCACATTTTTTTAAAAAAAATTGATACTTTTATCGTTATAAAAAATCACTTTTAAAAGTCTGTATTTTAGTTTTCATACCTTTTACCCTTCATTATTATATAGTTGTATGCTCAGTGCTCAAAATAAATACAAAAGTGTCTTTTGCCATCAAAGATTAGCCCTATTTGCATAAGGTCCGATATCTACTTTTTGCTGAATTTCTGACAAAATGGAACCTAAAATATGGGTTAATAGTTATATAGTTAATACTTATATATCCATGAATAATCTAGTATTAAATATTTTATAATGTATTTTGCCAGACAACTCAATTGAAAATCTAGCCAAATGTTTTCAAGATCAAAACACTTGCAAAATTATGATGTTTGTTTTGACTTAAAAGTTAGTTGTTTTACCAGCTTCAAAACAAATGATAAATACATATTTGTCTGTCATTCATTAATAAACATGCAGATATTGACAAGTCATGGGAAACTAACAGGACAAATGCACCCAGTTTTGTGGTTCTCTGTTATTTCTGTTTATCTAAATAAATACCTATTTATTTAGACATTTTAATAATTTGTGAAGAAATGGTTTTAGAAATAATAAATATTAAATATTTAGAATAAATACAGACATTTCAGCTTGAAAATTACAGAGAAAATACTTATTTAAAAAAATATTAATTGCTTAATTTTGGTTGTACAGATTAAAAATGAAATTAGATTAAATTTTCTCATTTTAATACATGTGAAATAGCTGTGTGGTTCTAGACCATTTCACAAAACATGATCACAGAAGACTTTTTTTGCTTCTTTTGCTGACAGTAACAGGAAAGATGAAAACCTAGAGATGGCAATGACAAGTGAAAAACTTCCTTGGGTCATGGGCTCCCAGTTAAGGCTCACAGTATATTATTAGAATGCTTCAGGAAGAAACTGATATCAGATCATATTGTAAGAATGAAAAAAACCTTCAGAGCAGGCTTTTGTCTTCCCTTTTATTCTCCTCAAAAAAATTGTTGGTGAAGTAAATTTAATCTGAGATTGAAATATGCTGTACATGGGGGTGTGTGTGGGGTGTGTAAAACCAGTAAGCATCAGATCCCAATGCCTTTTCCACTTTGTAATAATTTCCAAAGTACAAAACTGGCAACAGCCACAGAAACTACTTACACATAAGAGGGTAGCCAAGTATCTATTTTGCCTTCCCTATTATTCTCCACTTTCACCTTTTTCTACGTTCCAACCCCTCCCCTACAACTCTCTCACATATTCCGTGCTTGCTTCTTACATGATAATTGTTATTGGCATTCTTCTTGAACCAAGAATAGTTCTTATATGTGTACCCTTATTTTATTATTATTTTGTCAAATCAATGCTTTTAAGTTTTTTTAATAAAAGATAATCATGGTGAAGATGTCTTGTCATGCTGACTTTGAGTTACATAGTAGCTGTTCTTTTACATTGAATGAGTGCAGAAAGGAAAACGTGACGGGAAGCTAAGTGTCTTGGAGACTGTCAACAGGCCCCACAGCTCAGCAGCGGAGTGTGGGTTGATATATTTTAGAGTTAACGAACATTCTAATTTCTTTTTTCATGTTTTCAGTACTACTTTTCTACTTAATTCTCAGATTAATTTCCTGTGATTATATGAAACTAACCAGTCAAAAAGCATACAGAGTCCTTTGAAAGTCCTTTGTAAATAGGAAGTTGGTGCTGTACCCAGCTTATAATAATTGACAATACTAATACTAGTACTAATACTAATACTAATAAAATTGAAACAATAGAAAGCTAAAAAGGATGAGTTGCCATATAATTTCATTGCTTTCACGATTTGTGTTTCCTAAACTACTCAAATATGACACCTCAAGAACATATCGTTCCAGGTTAATTATTGAATGAAAACTGAAGACTAAATAGTTATTTGCACTGGAAAAAGGAAGGTTCGAAGTAATTCATTTTATCAGTGCTTGCCTATGAAAACATAGAACAGGATTAATTTGTGATTTGTAACCTCAGTATAACTGAGAGGAAAATTTTACATAAAAATCTCCTTTAAAGTGCTCCATTTATGACTTCAAATAATACAATTTAAAAATATCTTTCAGTGTAAGTCATTCTCAAGTTCCTTATTATATGCATTTCCATGTTTTCATACATTGTAAACATGGAAGAAAGGGTTAATGTTCTGAATGGAACTACTTAAAATAGGTTACTGAGGTAAAGCACATTTTTTTCTTCCTGTGGAATTACAGATACCACAGATTTTCTTAAGCTTGACATATCTGGGTGTTTTGTTTCTTTGCTTCTTTTAGAAAAAAAAAAAAAAGTCACAATCTAGCTGTATTCAGATCTCATAGTTTCAACTGCCAAATACTGCTGTAGGGCTTCACCCTGACTACCATTTTGATAAAGCTTCCTTGAAAGTGTTACTTGTACGAAGGTGGATTCAGTAAAATTTTGAAATTATTTTATGAATCTATATATGTCTAGGCAATGTAGCTTCATAGTTCTGCATATTACTACTTTTCATATCCAATTGATCAACTCTGTCTACTTCTGAACTTGAACAAGTATGTGGAGAAAAAATAAAACTAGAAATCCAACGTGCTGTTATGTTTTGCTTCTGCCAATGGAAAATAAAATGTATCTGAACATAGCAGATAGAAGAGTTCCAATAGCAATGGGTTTACATAGAAAAGTACTTCAAAGGATCAAAATGCCAATAAAGGACAGATTTTGAGAAGAACAAATGAAAGGACAAAAAAACGGCTGCAGTCTGCTTGATGTTATCTTTTCATTTTCCAAAACATACCTGCTCAGCTCTGTTGTTCTTTTGAGATGATAAAATCCAGTGTATTTGGTTGTTTTGTTTGGGTTTTTTTTGAGAGAGACTGGTAACACTGATATTCTTAAACCAAGGGCTGTTACGAATCTACAGTGATTTGCTGCTCAGGCCTCTGTTTTGACATCATCACTTCCATTATACAAGAAATCTCACCATGGGGGGTGATTTGATCTCTCAACTCAAAAATAACTTCAATTATAACAGAGTTAATGATTTTAAAAGGCCACACTACATATCTAAGTGTGTGTGTCAGTAATAACACATATACTTGCATTACTGAAGCACAACTGTAAACCTAAGTGGATATCAATTAAAAAATAATGGCAAATGAAAATCACTTTGAAATACTAGTGTGTTATCTTGTGGTTTTGTGTGATAGCTCTGTATCTAATGCAGCTGCAATTTTAGTGTCAGGATTTTCTTTACTTATTTTTGGAGGTGCAATAACAAGACAGTATGTTATTTGCAAACACATGCACATATCTGATGTGCTTTCAAAGCATTTAATATTAAAATAATATGAGGTGCCAAAATAAAAACTAAATGTAGATGTCTCACTTCACTGTAGAAATTGTCATGTGTCTTGACTAAGGCTACTTTCATCCTCTTCCAGGTTAAAATTTGTGGATATTAATCTGCTTACACACCTTAATATGAATACCTAATAGCACCTTTAACTTAAATGAATATATTCTGTGGAGATCAATGCCTGCTACAACCCAATAACTTCTAAGTGTAAGCCTCTGTTTGTGCAAATAAAGGATTAAGTCCTACTCACCACTGTGATAAATAGCTTATAAATAGTAGTAGCTTAAAGAGAAACCCCACTGATTACACATTTTCTCCATTCTGTAGTGAATAATTGCTCATTCTGTTTCAGGGCAAGACATAATTATTCTGACCAAACATTTGCAGGTTTTGGCTCTATGTTGACAAGCTTTCCCAAGCTTCATTAAAGCATAGCCAAAAGCTTATTAAGACACATGAATAACAACAATTAACTTAAGTGTGGGTTCAAGCAAGGTTCAAACTGGATTTCAATTGTAATGCCATTAAAGAAGCCGAACTGGGAGCTACCTATATTAGGCATCAGAAACTTAAATGTGCTTCACAGTGTTCTATGAAATAACTACATTATTTATCATATGTAATGCAGTTCAAGGTCATAGAAAAATACAGCAGCAATAAAAAGTCATAAATGTGTGAGATGCAGTGCACTCTAAATTGTGCAGTATACTGTTCAGAATGATTCCAAAAGGCTAACAATGTCATGAGAAGGAATAGGCTAAATGATCCAGAAAAATTAAGTTAGTGGTGCCCATCAACTCAATTACTTCATTCTCAGAAAGAAAAGTTAAATCTTTCCAGATTTAACTAAGTCTAAACCAAACTTTTTATAGTTTAGAAAGATTACATACTTAGTTAATCAATTTTTTTTCTCCCTATACTCTGAGGCAACATCCTATTTCTGTGCTATGATACAAAGAGCATGCCATACTTTGAGCAGGCAACCTTGAGAATTTTTTCACCTGTTTCCTATTCAGATGTATGTCCTATTGTATTTAATATTCAGAACATGGATCCTTAAAGTACAGCTCATGCAATGTACTAAGCTGGAACCATATTTGTTCAGGAGCCTTTAAATTACATATCAGTTCTGAAAGAATGAAAGAGGTTAACCTATAGGGTAATTTTTAAAATACACAACTTTTGCTACAGGAAAAAAAATCAAATAAAACTAAAGAACCAAGGCCTAATAAGTAAAAATGCCAATACATGCCATATTTTACAATACAATCAGAACTAAAGTCATTATCATGCAAACAATGTATTAACTCCTAAAAATGAACAGTCCAGCACACCTTGTTCACCCCTTTGTATCAACCTTTATGTACAGTAGCAAATTAGTATTAGTAATGGAGAATGAGAGTTGTATATGAAATTCTGGCCATATTTAAGTCACTGGCAATTCTGTGTGTGATAATTTGATTTTACAAACAGTTATCCAGTACTATCATCCATTGTGTAATCTAATACACAAACAAAAAACTTCTCAGTATTTGTGAAATTTAATGTTTCTTTGATATGTAACTCAGCAACAAAATAAACATGGAAACTTCAATCAGTTCTTTATTTTATGATTATGTAGTATGACCTTACCATGAATTTTACTAAAATGATAAAAGTTGCTGCAAATTCATTTAGAGATCTGTTAGCTTGGCTCTTGTATAAGAAGACAAGACAGAGCACATACGAATATGCTTTCTAGGATTAGCATGCACTGACAAGGGGACAGATTGAATGACCTACTGAAATGTAATGATGTCTAAATTTCAAGACATTGTTATGTGTATAAGAAAGCATTCATTGTAAGCATATATCTCCATGTCATATTTAGAGGGAATTATAACATAATATTTTTCTGAAGACCAATAAGGGAATTTATAAAGCAGCCACAACTTAGTGAACTGTTCAGAAAAATCAATTAACTGAAAAAGACTGTAAAGAACAAGAAAAAACTACATTTGTAAAACTATGCCTAGGGAAACTGGGGTTTTTCCTTTGAATTTTGATCTTTTCTAGTGTCTGTGATTATTAAGAAAAATAAACCTTTTGTGTTTTATTATGTGTTCTCATCTTCTCTTGACATGAAACTTTGTCATTGATTTAATTGCAGGTAAAAGGTGTTCGATTTACTATGTTAACAGCTGTGTTAACTACAGTTGATATTAGCCATCAGTAAGCAAGCATAATAGGAAAACAACAACTTCCCTTGCATTGCTCAATATTCAGGTTTATAAGACACCTGAGGAGTGCCATTGAGGGCATATGTGCATCTGGCTCCACACATCTGTTGTGGTAGAATAGATTTAATATCACATGCATGGATAACATATTTTTCTATTGTTGCTACACTTGATTAAATCAATCTAATACAGAAATACAAATCAAGTGAATTCAAGAGTTCTATTTTTCCTGGACAACTCAAACAAAAAAAAAAAGCTAGTAAAATAGAGGAACACAAAGAAAGGAAAACTTTGTCAGTGAAAACAAATTCCACAGAGATCTAGTTTGTGTGTGTAGGTCTGATCACCATACTTAAGAATGTATATGCAACAGATAAAAAAGCTTGCTAGTCTTTCATTTGTACCGATGTTGGTTTTGGCTGGGGTACAAGTTAATTTTCATAGCAGCTTGTATAAGGCTGTGTTTTGGATTTGTGCTGAAAACAGTGTTGATGATACAGGGATGTTTCATTATTGCTGAGCAGGGCGTACACAGAGTCAGGGATTTTTCTGCTCCTCACATCACCCTGCCAGTGAGCAGGCTGGGGGTGCACAAGAAGCTGGAAGGGCGCACAGCCGGGAGAGCTGACCAAAGGGATATTCCATACTATATGACATCATGCTCAGCCTATAAAGCTGGGGAAAAAAGGACAGGGGAAATGTTCGGTCTGATGGTGTTTCTCTTCCCAAGTAACGGTTGCATGTGATGGAGCCCTGCTTTCCTGGAGATGTGTGAACACCTGCCTGTCGGTGGGAAGTACTGATTGAATTCCTTGCTTGACGTGGCTTGTGCATGCAGCTTTTGCTTTACCTTTTGAACTGTCTTTATCTCAACCCACAAGTTTTCTCAGTCTTATTCTTCCAATTCTCTCCTCCATCCCACTGAGCCACGGAGCAAGTGGCTGTGTGAAGTTTAGCTACTAGCTGGGGTTAAACCCTGACAGCACCCTGCTGTATGAACTGCCTGTCTCTTATACAGGCTCAGAGTACTTGGTCATCCCCAGCCAGGGATTAGCTGAAACGAAGACCACAGGCAGCCTTGATCAAGGACAGCTGACAGAGTTCATTAAGAGCTGCTAAAGCTACCCTTACTTTATTATTTGACTTACCTGGTAGCAGCAGAAACCCTCAAGAGGGTTTCCAAAAATTCCCAGATTCCAGGCAAAGTGCCCAGAAAGCTTGACAAGATCTCAAGAAAATCCCAGAGAAGTGGAGCCCAGAAACCACTGTGCAAACTGCTGCATCTGTTGGCTGCCTCTGGGAGCTGTGCTGTTACCTAACATAAAAGCCTGGATTTATTTGCAAACATGTTTTCTTCTTTCAGCAGAAACATTAAAGCATTATGGTAGGCAGCACAGCAACATTGCTTGGTTAAGGCAACATATCTAATTTGGATTTGTTTTCTTGTGTATTTATAAATACATATTAAATATTTATCCTAAATTTATATAAGTGAATTTTCCCTTTCAACACAGAGTTCTTGGGCACACTGCTGGATCAAGGTTTAAAGATCATAATTTATATTACACATTCATAGCAAGTAAAGAGTAGTTTCTTACAGCAATTTAAGTTTAGTCTAGAATCTGAAAGAGGTTTTAAACAAAGAGACACCACCCAAAAAATAATAACAAAATTAGATATTAGCCCACAGATTTTACCCAAACTGCAATACTTTTTTGAATATATTTCTTCCTTTCTATATCACTTTCTTCAGTTGGACAGATTCAAAATGGAATTCTGATACCAGCTGAAATGATTAGTTTCAGAGCTTTTAGGATAGGGACTTTTACTCATCAACATATACATAGGTAGCCCAAAGGTCTGAATACGTATTTGGGGTGAATTTACAGCTTGCTTTCTGTAGTGACCATGCCAAGAAGTGTCTACTGCATGTTTTCTTATCTGCAGTCTTAACAAGTGGCAGTAAGATGAGGAAATGTTGTACAAAAAGCAATTCAAAAGCATAAAGAACATAATTCCTTAGGGTAATATACAAATAGTATTATAAAGAATAGTAGAATATTTTTTCTTTAAAAACAGAAATACATTTGATATGTTAATTTTAAATGGAGCTGTTTAAAGTCATGTGCATTACACAGTTAATTTTTCCTTCCTTGTGCATATATTTAAAGAGCAGATATCTCTTTGATGTTCTCCACTGAAGAAAATGTCTGTATTTGGGAATAAATTTTATGCAAACAAGAATGAATAGAATCATTTTTAACCCAAACACATCAAACTCACTAATTCAACCTATCATCTGTATAATGAATCTCTTCCTACTGAAAAAAAGGGCAGGAAAATGCCACAAATAGAATGAACATAACAACCAGAAACAACCCAATATTTTATTTTAAAATTATTGCATTATCAAGAAAATTGCATTGTTGAAAAATGCTGCCATGTGAGACAGAAGTCAGGAGTCTGTGTTTTCAGTTACAATGACCAATTTTCTCCTGAATACATACTGCATGCACTGGAAGCAGCCTATGGAAATCCTTGCTTTGTTTAATTTTTTCCCAAGACATTGAGTTCTCCCAGTTGATGGATATTATGACTCTTTTGCTTGAAAAATTTTCTTCCTTTTAAAAATTATCCTCCAAATGAGTGCAATAGTAGTCAATTCAGAAAAAAAAAATGCAAAATCTTGTCCTGGCAGGTAAGTAAATAGAAGGTGATTTTCCATGCTTCTCTTTATTATTTCCAAGTCTACCTATATGTAATCTGCTTTCAGTATGGGGTGTCCTGCCGTTCATGAAAAATTATTCTCAGTACAATTTTAAATACTTATTAATGCAATATTGAAAGTTCAGACATAGCAATGCAAAGATTACCAGTAATTTTAAGAGCAACAGGTACCATGAATAAGCAGCAAATCATTATTTTCAAAAGGTCATTCAGCACAATTGAGCTCCTGTATCTTACATCAAAATACATACAGGATATTATTGCTATGAATGCTAGATGACATTCAAAGCAAAGGCTTGTTATAAAGGGAATACTATAACAGCTATTTTCAGTAACTTGCCATTTAGTTCTGTCAGTGATGAGCTGCACAATATCACAGGACATACTCTGCTTTTTGGTTTGAGCTGGAAACCTGATTCTGAAATGTACCTGATAATAAAATGAAATAAAGTGTCATTAAATTTATTGCAAAACTATATTTAATTTCAAAAAAGTTTAAGAAATTGGTGGGTTTTGACTGGAATTAGTCATGGCTTAGTATCCTTTACTATCTGATTTAGAGTAACCCTTACAATTTCAATTTAACATTTGTGTTTCAGTACATGAAGCTGTGGAGAAGAGTTTTGTACTTCTCCCAAAGTGCAATCAGACACATCCAAGACAGAATAATATAGAGAAAATGTAGGCTATGAGCTTCCACTTTTCATCATTCTGAAGTCAGTTCTTATTTCATTATGTATATAAATAATAAATACAAGGCGAATTTCAGATGTCTTGACTGCCTTAACTTCTGATATTTGTATTTAGCCTTAAGCAGTTATGGAGGGTGAAGAATCTATTTTAGAGTAAGAAAAAATATTAGGGATTTGGTTACGGAAGCATTGTAATGTATGATAAAATACAATAGAAAATGCAAAAATACTCAAACAAGTGAATGAATGGATGAAGGATGATATCTCCAGCAGAACGAAGAATAAAACAGGAAAAGGAAAAGAAGCATAGGATCTAATGGTTGTTGTAGAGGGAATTTACAGAAGTTTTCAAGTCTGTGGTTTGCGAAGAAGCAAACTTGTCTCAAAAGCTTTATATTGTTGAAGAACAATTATGATCAGAGATCTTTAACAACATTGTAATAGTACCAGCTTGGGCAAAAAAGGAGTAGCGAGCATAATTTGTGTGTACTGAGGTGGAAGGACAGAAAATAGCAAGAGTACAAAATCACAACAGTGTATCCAGTTCTAGCAAGATTCTGTGTCAAAGGAAAACATGAGCTGGAAGAAGATGTTGAGAGTCTTCTGGCTGCTGCTGTATTTACTTCTGCCTCACACATGGAACACTTTTTCTCTGATAGCTAATGCATGGGGTGCAATGCACTCTGCTGCTACTTAGGTAGTAATTGTGTAATCCGTGATACTGGGTCTCACAATATGATGAGCATGGAACCAAAAAAAGGGGTAGGAAAATGTTATTTTGTGTCAACTTAAGCAGGATATGAATGGTCTTGTTTACCAAGATGTCAGTGAGAATGTATATTCACTAAATGTAACCGCATGTAAGCATATGAGTGTGATTCCTTTTCTGAGGAATTAAAAACTAATTGAATAACTACTAAAACTGAGATTCTACCTAACGTTTTCCTTAAAGTTGCAGCAGAAAATTAGTCATCTGAATTGAATTATCAGATGTGGTCAGCAACTAGCAAATGTCTATTAGGTACTTCATCAAAACAAGCTTTCTGTTTTCTTTAGTGAGGATACTTAATCCGCCAATCTTTATCTGTGCTTGCTAAATATATATAACTAAGCTTTCTCTTCATTCCCCTTCCGTCCTCTCCCTGAAAACAAAGACCCCATCAAAACGTCTAGGTACAGAAATAGACAAATCATCTCACACAAAAGTCAACAATCCCCCTAATTTACTAGTTTTGAAGTTATCAGGAAGTCAGAGATTAAGTGTCACTGAATGAAAGAGGATGGCTTCAGCACTGTGTCAGGAAGTAACAATGGTCTATACTTTAAAATTAAGGTTTCAGTAGCCATGAACAGAGTTATTCCTGAGAACCGTTTATTCACATAGCTCTGCTCTGAGTCACAAAAATTAAGACTGCTGCTGTAAGAGGCTGCTAAAAATACTGAAAATTCATGAAGTGATCTGTTTTTTAGTTTCCATTCCTCCATGAAAAATCTCTTGGTTTTGGTAAACATGGAGGTTTCCAAAGCTCCATGAAAAAGTCTTTTTCTAAACTATTAGAAATCCATGCTAGTAATAGTATTTTTAATATTAAATTGTTTAATAACTCTTGTGACAACAACTTATAAAAGGAGTACTCACACGTTCATAAGGACAGAGAATTCTGCCATAGACTGCAAGTAACATCATGCACAATTTAATAGATTAATAAATACATTGTTAATACACTAAAATATTAACAACAAGCCATCCATACTGAGTTCTCATTATGGACATCTGTGCTGGAATACTTATGCTAGGATAGTCTTGTTCTCTTGTACCAGACAGCAGGGTGGGCCCTGGCCGGTGAGGCCCGGTCCTGCTCCCCTGTGGAGCCTTCACCACTCCTGGCCCCCAGGGAGTCTCCAGCCTCACTGCAGGGAGAGAGTAAATAAGGTAGAAAAAAGCTTATGGGTCAAGATAAATGCCATTTAATGAAGCAACAGCAAAAGCTGCATGCATGAAAGTGAAGGAAATCAACAGCTCTTATTCTCTACTTCCCATCAGTAGGTAATGTCCGGCCACTTCCCAGGAAGCAGGGCTTCAGTGCACATAGTGGTTACTCTGGAAGACAACCACCATAAAGAAAAAATGCCTCCCCAGCCCCTTCCTCCTTCTTTTTCTTAGCACTTATACGCTGGGCATGACCCCATACGGTATGGAATATCCCTTTGGTCAGTTGGGGTCAGCTGTCCCGGCTGTGTCCCAACCCAGCTCCTTGTGCACCCCCAGCCAGCTCACCGGTGGGGTGGGGAGCAGAGAAGGCCTTGGCTCTGTGTACGCCCTGCTCAGCAGTAATGAAACACCCCTGTATTATCAACATTGTTTTCAGCACAAATCCAAACCATAGCCTTATACTAGCTGCTATAAAAATTAATTGATGGGAACTTAGCTGTGTGATTAAGTATTGAGCACTTACAAATAAAATGTTATTCTTGCTTAACTGAAACATTTTATAAAGTACTAGGGATAACTGGAAACCTACAAAATCAAATCCTGAAATCCTTTTTCTGACAAAATTCAAGGCAATGTGAGGTTTGCCTGGAGAAGACTGATTCTGTTTGCCTGACTGTATTCAAGGCAAGTTCTCAAGCATTTAATGAAATAAATGTTAAAGAACTTGACTCCATCCCAAAATCATAGAGAGACTGTAATGGGCTTTTACTTCATTAAACTTTTCAGTTAATGTATTTATACTTATTTTAATTTCCTTCTTTAAAAAAAATATCTTTAGAAGCTAGATTTTCAAGCTGCTATTTTTAACATTATGGACAGAAACTTGAATTATCATAAATAGTGCTATTCTATGATCTGCTGCAGTTCAGAAAAGAGTACCAAATAGCATGAGACACACAAATATTTAATAACCCAATTATTATTAAATATATATATAAATAATAATTATTATATAATTTATATAAAATAATAAAAAATCTAGTGTTTTGGACTGAACAAATATACACTGATGAAAATTCTTTGTAATGCCTTTAATGAGGGAATTATATGGAATATCCCACAAGACAGTTTCAGGTCTGACACCATTACAGTACATTTTGCATTAAGATTCCTCTTCCAGAGTGTGTCCAGGAAACCATTACCTAAGACTAAGAAAAAACATTTTTGGGTCTAAGGAAATATCACAGAGGAACAAATGCAGTTAGTGAAAGCTTCTTCTTGGCTTTAAAGAAGCCAAAAGTCCCATTATTATAAAAACAAAAACAGAAATAAGAGATACATTATTTTTGTTTGGTTTTGTTTCATGATGCAGTACCTATAAGCATGACTCTCCAAAATTTGCTTGGGGAATAATTGCTATGGTTACATTTTTCTTAACTGAGAAAGAAGTACACTAAGGCAAAATTTAAATAAGTCAATTGATACACAAAAGTTACTTCAACAGAATTTGCCATACTTTTTTGATTCTTAGTCGAGTATGTCATTAAGGTGGTTTATATTGAAGTTTGGGAATGCTGTTGAGACCTTGATGGTGCCAGCTATTGTGCGAACAATAATAAAGTTATCTGACAAAAAAAAAAAAAGCACGCTGATGTCTGATGATTTTTTAAAAAAAATTAATTCTGTCTGTATTTAGGGAGTTGGACTGGACACTTGTCTGCTTAGCTCCTACCAGTATATTTTCAGAGACTAATATTTGTCTTCAGTTTTGCAAGTTATCTAAGCTTGATTTCACGTGAAATGTAAGGTCAACTTCACATATTTCAAGAAAGCAGCTGGCCGTTTCTTGATGTGTTAAGTTATGCCAATAAAAAAATATAAATAAGGCTTTCACCTTTAAGATTCAGCTTCCCATGAAAATAAGTGCAGTTTAACAGAATTTTATTCACATTGCACCATAAATGAGATGGGCCAACATACAGCATATTTGCTCAGGTACTGCAAATACTTAATCCAAGAATTTACAGATTATTGTATAGCATAATTTACTGCGTTTATTAATAACATGATTGTGTTTATTTTTAAATGACTGGTCTGTTAGTTTGCAATACAACTGAAAACATTACATCTTAGCTTTCTAAAAGACTTCTGCTACAATAGGCAGCAATTTGAATGCAGGAATTTATTGCAGAAACAGTTTTCACTGTTATCACTGACTAGCTTATTTATAATTGTGTGAAATACTGGAAGGCTACTGAAGGTAGTCCAGAACAATTTAAAACCCTAAGGTGAACTTCTGCACAGAATCATCCTTTAGCAGGAGGAAGTATCTGCTTACACAACACAATCAGTTTCCTAAATCAAGTTAGGTGCCTAAATGTAGAAAGTAGAAGTATCCTCCACCAGCACTAAACCAGAATTTTGTGGATCATATACTCTAATGTTTTAAAATTATATCAGGAATATCAAAACCACACTAAGCTCTGTACATGACAATGGTTCAACTTCCATATAAAAGTTAAATGTTTCCTCCAGCCATCTGTCCAGGCTGCACCCAATGATTTACTGAAAGATGCCATTAGAAGCTGTCAGAACCCTGAAAGAAGGAGGGGAAGATCAGATGGCAGAGCAGGAAGGAAAATAGGAATTGAAAAATGCTTTTTTTTCAAAGGCAGTTGACAGACAACTTTGATCTAGTTTATACATAAATGGAACTTTGAAGAGCTTAGATATTCCCTACCTAATTGGGTGCCAAAGTTCATTATCATACTTTATAGTCCTTGACTATTCAAAAATTTGAATTATTTTTTTTCCCCTAATGTTGATTTTTATGTAAAAAGTGCTGCAATGACTTTCCCAGAGGCAAGTTCTACCTTTTGGAGTACAAAGCCTTATTTTTGATTTCTAAAAGAATTAGGATAAAGTATCTTTTTACTCTTTGTCATTGTAAGCTTTGGGTTTGTTTTTTTTTCCTCTAGTGAGATATCATTTGAATTATCTTTTAATTCTGAAGTGCCATGGGGAACTGCTGGGATGTGATTGTGTTTGTCATTTATTTTCCAGCTGAAAAAGTGAAGTGGGGTGGCAAGTTTCAGCTCACAGTTTCTGCTGTGGAAAAGGACTTTACTTCTGCTATAATAGTATTAAAATGAAATGAAAAAACAGCTTGCGTTTTTAGGTGTCATATACCTTGCAAAATTTACATTAGAATGTTTGATACATTAAGAAAGAAAAAAAACTTGAAGTATTTGTAGCCCCTCTGATATTTACAGCATATGGAAATGTGTTACAAATATCACCAGAAATACTTGGTTAAAACCATTCGCAATAACTTCCTATGGATGTTTATTATTGCTGTGAGTACTAGAAGAATTAATCATTGATTACAGTTCTATTTTATATATATATAACTGGTTGATAGTATGCACTAACAAAACAAATAATAATCCTAAACAAGATATTATATGAGTCTTAAATTAGTCTACTTATTTCTTTATAGAGGCTAAATTTTCAAAATATTACAGAACTAGACATTTTTTGTGTAATCACTACTAAGTAGGAACTTAGCATGGTTTTAATAATAATCTGGTTACATGAAGACCTTTACTTAAGAAGTTACTTTAGTTAAGAAGTTTACAGTTAGGTGTTCTAAAAACAGACTTTAAACTACTTGGCACAAGTTAAGTAAGTATTTTCAGTGACTTTCTCCAATACTGCATTGAGAAACCATTGCACAAATACTTGTTGCATGCTGTATTCTGAGGAATTGGTATACAAATTAACTGCTTATTTAGAGGTCATGATAAAGCCAAAGTTTAATTTTTGCATGCCAATGTACAAACAGAAGAGCAGAAACAAAAATACATGTCAAGTACTTTTTTTTTTTTTTTTTTTTTTAAGAGAACAGATTGGTTTAGAACAATATGTTGTACTTCCACATGTATCTTCTCCTGATTTTGTTCACTAGGACAGGACTGTCATTGAGACCAGCTATGTCTATGTATCCTCAAACTCTGAAAGTATTTAAGGATGATGTCTCAAATTTGTAAAGGCCTCTTGAAGAGAAAACAGTAATTTTATATTGCAGACTACTAATTCCATTTTCTCATTAGCACATCTGCATTTAAAAATAATTTAAAAATAATCTTAGAGGATTTTATGGCAATGACAATAGATATAGATCTGTCGCTTTATGTCTGGTTTAGACACTTACAAAATAGCTCCGTTTTTAATTGGAAAATTATAAGGAAACCCTTTTTATATATAGTGTAGCTACAATATAGCCTAATGTTTGTTCTACTTGGATTTTCTTTTTCCTTCATTGATTTGACATGGAGTGAATATAAAGTGAAAATAATGGAAGTTTCTTAAGCACTTTAAAGGAAGTCCTTTCCCTTAGAATATTGGTTTTTATTAATAGTGGATATATAAGAGAAGGGTGCTAATTTTAGTTTGATGGCAAAGTCTTATGGTGATTGATTGTGTTGTACCTTCATAAACTGTATTTGCAGGCAGTTGTGTTAGTCGCTATTTTTTCCTCAGCAAATATGTTTTGTGAGCAAAGACATCATGGGTTGTGTCTGCTGATCTCTTTGAAAGATGTTTCTCAGATCAATACAGCTCTCCAAAATTCCTAAGTCCTCTTGTAAAAAGGGACTGCTGCATAGAAATTATCCTTGTAGTAGTGCTTTTTCTACTGGGAAAGCAGTGGGAAGAATTCAGCACTTATTAGAGATTAAAGAATGGAAAAGGAAAGAAAGCTATTAACGATATTTGAATCATCTCCTAACCTGGTACTGACATTGGCAGCTGACTAGATATCATAACCTCTAAATCCTAAGAAAAAGATCTTTTTTTACTTCTCTTGCTTACCAGGTATACATTTAGTCCTTAAAAGAAAATTTGTTTCCAAGTCCTTAAATAGCATCTTACTAAGCAAAAGTACTTTTCATGAATAAGTTCTATAACTATTTTCCCTTTTTAATGAAAACTGAAACCCACAGAGCCTTAAAATGAACATTTTAAAATGAAAAAAAATGTGGTATTTATAACATTACAAATAACATCATTGCTTTTTTTTGAAACGGAATTATCCACAGAAAAAGCAGAATGAATCCAGTCAAGAAATGACAGTATCAATATAATCCACTCTTTCTGTTGGCAACTATGTGCTGGGTTGACCTGTGCCAGCTGCCAGCTTCCCAGCCAGCCCGTCACGTACTCCCCCTCCTCAACAGGACATGGGGAGAAAAAACAGATGAAAAACCACATGGGTTGAGATAAAGACAGGGAGATCATTTACCAGTTCCTGTCACGGGCAAAAGAGATTAGGCTTGGGGAAAATTAATTTCATCTATTGCCAGTTAAAATAGCTTTGAGTAATGACAAGGACAAAATTAAAACACCACCTTCCCCCCTCCCCATCCTTTTTCCCAGCAGCTTTACTTCTTCAGTCCTGATTCCTCTACCTTCCCCCATACCTCCCCTGAGCAGCTGTTTTCTGCAGTTCCTTCTTGCCTACACTTTTCCTTTGCTCCAGCACGGGCTTCCCACCAACCACAGTTCCTTGAGGAAATAGCCAGATGCTCCGGCATGGGACCCTCCCTGCCCTGCAGTGTGGGTATCTGCTCCAGTGTGGACTCATCTGTGGGGTGCAGGGAGATCCCCTCTCTGCTGTGGTCTCTCTGGCAGACTGCAGGAGAACCTCTGCTCTGCCTGGAGCACCTCCTCCCTCTCCTGCTCTGACCTTAGTGTTCACATTGTTGTTTCTCACATTATTTTTTTTCCTCCTCTCTCTGCTTTCTGGCATTTTTGCCTTTTCTTAAATGTGCTTTTACAGAGACTTTTTTTTCTCAGTCTCTTCATGAGTAGCTTTCTGTCTTGCAGCCTATAGCATTAAAATTATTACCCTTGTCTTTGCTATTTGCCTCTTGTTTTCTGACATCGTTCTCTTTATTACTTATACTCTGACCTCCACAATATTATGCCATTCCTGTCCATGAGAAATAGTCCATCAGCTTTATTATTTTTGCTAACCACTCTAGCTTTATCCCCTTTCCTTTTGTCTCCCTAGTTAAAAACCAAATGGGTTTCCCATATTCACTTTTGGAATTAGCATATTTTCAAGTTTTTCTAAACATTTCATTGCATCAGAAATAAAATCTTCCTTTTGATATGTGTTTTCTCTTACATCTCTATGAGACAGTATATTCTCTGTAATACCTTATTTGCTAGACTTATGTTTATTACGTTTTCTCTACATGACACCATAAGAATGTACTTCCAGATCAAATGAATAGAGACACAAGAGGAAGATAACCTCCAAAAGCTAGTATTGTTATTTAGTAAAGGCCTCTGCATAACCTTATGTTTATTTACAGTATTTGTTAATCCTCCATTTTGATCTGCACTTATCTTTGCTGAAAAACAACATACTTAAGAAGGCACATATAAATCACTTGCTGAAACTCAGACAGTATTGGAATAGAAAATAAAAATCATGAGCTCTATTGTCCTACAATCTAAGTCTGTAACTGTAGACAGTACTGTAAATGAACTATAAGTCCTATATGAAAATCTTTTAAACTTCTCATTTTTTTTACCAAGAAAGCTGCTGCTACTTTACAGATGCAGGTTTTGTTTGTTTGGGTTTTGGTTGTTTGTTTTTTTTTTAATAGAAATAATTTATAAAAATTACTTGTTTCCCTAAAGTAAATATCAATGGTTGTTTAAAGAATATTCTATTCAGGGTAAGTGAGTAAAGAGTCCCATTTCCAAACTATTCATTAGTGTTGTGATTAATGAGTGTGAAGAATAATGAGGTATCTGAAATGAAAGTACCAATAATTAAATTGATTGCATGAATTTTTGGATTAATAAAATCCAATTATTCTCATATGTAATTGGCACAAATTTTATTTGTATCTCCTTTTTAATAAGTTTGCTAATGCTATCAGAATGTAAACAAAGCAAACTAATTGTAAATTAATACAAAGTTCAATTAAAATTCAAACCCCTGCCAAGCCAGCTTTGTGTACAGATTAGTTCAAAGTCCTTATTTATATACTGAATGCATGCAAAGCTAATGGACACAAAAATACTCATTTGTGAGTGGGTGATATGGAGAAACTGGAACAGCATCTTTCATGCCTATGGAGACGGAGGTTTCTGAGTTTTGTAATGGCACAGTTTTTTCAGACTGTGAGATCATAGAATTTTTACTCGTTATATGAGGAAATGTAATTGCTGTTATATGATAGGTAAGATTGGTGTGCATGAGCCAAGGCCAGTTTACAACATTTCAAGAAAGCAGGGAAAATGTTTAATTTTTATGTCTATAAGACTAAGTAATTGATTCGCCTTTGTTTCCAAACAGAAAACACAGGTTCTGTTTTGTTGATCATGACTGGAGAATAAGATGAGAATGATCAATAAAGAACTGTTTATAACAAGAACTTTCTGAACCAGAATGAAAAAATGTCTCAAAAAATATAGATAAAGAAGGCAAAAAAGATATAGTCAGATGCTCAGTGGGACTTCCTGAATACAGTATTAGAAGAGTAACACTTCTTTAGGGGTAAGGTGATCAGTAAAAAAAAAAGAAAAGAGAGCTTGCTTTATATTTTAAAGTTATTTCTATTTGTTCTGTGAGAAACTGATGAAATCCTAACATTGCTTGCTGTGAAGGTAATGAAAGAAAAGGAGCAGGATATCATGGTAAGCTCTATTAGAAACATTCATTCAGGAAAGAAGTGAATGTGTTTGGAGTTTTTTCCAAACAACTACAACAAAGATTCACCAAGTAGGACCTGGTGATAATAGGAACCTTTAATTATTGAATATCTGTTAGAAAAGCAAGGCTCAGATAAATTGAGATGTTCCTGGAAAATCTTGGGATCAGCATTATCATGAACTGTAGGAAATTATAAACAGATGAGCTATTTTAGATTAAATTTTAACCAAAGTGGTAGAATAATAATAGAAATTGATTTCAGTAGTGTTTCTGATTTTAGGGAAAGAAAGGAGTGAAATGAAGACAGTGGACTTCAGAAAAAGCAGACCTCAATGACCAGAGGAAACTTGTTAGGGACGTGGGTGTCTATTCTAAGGGATAAAGGGTTGTAGCAGAACTGACAGATACTGAAAGAAACAATATTAATTCAACAATAGCAAACTGTCCTATATTAGAAGAAAGACTAGAATCCTAGTAGAAGATTGATAGGGATGTATCAGGACATCTTGAGTTTTCTAGAAGTAAAGATTAAGAAAGGTCACACACAAAGAAGGGAAAACAGGATCTGAAGAAGTAACTCAGGCTTATAGGAATGAAATAATAATTTAAAAATAACAACAACAACAAAACAACAACTGACTTAAATTTACATTTAAGAAAGGACTTAAAAGAAAACAATAAAATGTACAGAAAAAAAAGAAAATATGTCTGTTCCTAGATGGGAGGATATAATTGGTGATGAAGAGAAGCCTTAAAACATTCAACTCTTTCTTAACTTCAGTCTTGGCAAAATAAGTTAATTGCAAATTAATTTTAGCAGTGAAATAGAATATGACAGGATGAAAAAGCTTCTTGTTTTTTTTCCCACGTTTGAAACTCAGGGCTTTTTAAACAGTGCTAGGAAAAATTCAACAGCCTGATCACAGCAAGAAAGGCTCTTTCATTCTGCAGTTTTATGGTATATTTAATAATAATTAAAAAAAAAATCACAAAACTTTAGTTGCTTCCTAGCAGACTAATGTTTTTGTCTTTGAGGATCTCCAAACTCACAATACCACCATGAATCATAGTAGATATTATTATAAACTGAATTAGGAGTTAACGTTTTGTTTCATGCTACATACAATGGCTATCATTACTTGATTTTTTAATTCTTTTTATCCAGTATTTTTGTAGATGTGATGAACTATAAAGGGCCCCATGTTACCTGTGCTATTTAGAAATATCTAAACCCAGTCCACTGTCTGAAGATTTTTATTTTTACACATTTAAGAAGTTCATTGCACTCATAAGAATTAATACATGTAAGTACATATAAACCAGTGCTAATTAAAAAAGGCAAATAAGCAGTGAAGGAAAGAAGGTATATCACCTTTTTTTGAGATGAATAATATAAAAACTGAGTATACATAGGTGGTTTTGCAGGTATTAGATAGCGATACCTCTTTAGGCTCTTTCGTAATGTATTGTAAGTTTGCATGTAAATATCTATAAATAAAAATAGAAATATCTGCTTCAGAAACCTGTCTGTTCAAACTGTCTGACACTGTTCTCAATGTAGTGTGAGGAACAATAACAACCACAGACATTTTAGTAAGTTCTTGCTTTCTCTATTGCTGTATTAATCCATAGAGACTATGCCATGATTTTGTTATTTTGCCACTGCTGCTGTTCAAGTAAATTAATTCTTTTTTTAGATTTACTTTCTTATATAGAAAAATACTGAGTTTCTAAAGTCATCACAAGTACACAAACCTAATACCTTACTGATCACTCAGAATCCATGGCAAAAAATACATAATCCTAAATAGAGATTGTCTGATACCGTGCTAGAAGATACTACTGCTGCTAAGTTTAATAAAATAAGATTTTCTTGCTGTCTTTATCACGACCAAGATCACATTCTTGTAACAATCCAGAATGACACACTGAAAACCACTACTGAAATGCGGAACTTGAAGGCTCGACCCCCAGTTCAGTAAAAAGTCTCCCCTGCTGAAAGCTACTTGCCCCTGTGCTGCAGTCAGACCACATGCTCTATTTTCTGTGTATTCAAGTTGAAGGCACTTCCAAGTCTTTGAAACAGCCCCCAGCATAAATCCAGTGCTGGAGAAATCCCCCTTGGCTTCTTGCTGCCTGAGACTGTACCTTCAGTATCTACGGTCTTGTCTGAATTCTCCAAAAAGCCGACAGAAAAAATTATACTAAAACTCCTAGAATTTGTGAAGAAATAATGTGACCAGAAGTAATTACACTGATTCATGAAACATTTCCAGAACAATTCAGTGTTTATTGGCTAACTGGAATATCCTACACAAAGTCCTACTCTTTGTATGACCAAGCCAAACCTTAACTTAGACTGGCTTAGCAAAGTTGTTTGTGTTGCTTCCCCAAAGATTCTTAATTTCTCTGTTCTGATCTACTGTAAAAGTTAATAATCAAGCTGTTCACGCTTGCCTCCCTGTCTCCCAGCTGTTAAAAACATGATGTTCAGTCATTGTCCCTCCATTTATTTGGTTTATTTTTTTAAAAAAAAATTAGGTCAAGCCAGAATGCCTTCTTTTGAAGTGATTAGAGTAAAGTCAAGTATCAAAATGCTAAATGCTCAAGCATAGATTCTCTAATCCACTAACAAACTGCATATTAACAAACCTGGGTCATATTCACTTGTCTACATGGCAGCCTCGCAGCTCCTGATAGAGAAGACACAGTGGATTCAGTTACCCACTTTCAAAGCTGTACAGTGAAATTGGGAGCACGCATTCCTGTCACACCATTGGGGAATCTGGTAATTAGAGTTCATTTTTTACTGCTGATTTTTATTTTTATTTTACCTACCAATCTGGGTTTTTTTTTTGTTTTGGTTTTTTTTTTTTAAATCAACCTAAATCTCCAAAGTTTTGAAAGTGCTAAAATTAAATGATCCAATGCTAAAAATAATAATTTTTTGTTTCAGTTGAAGCTCTTCAGTTAATCAGACACAAACTATTTCAGTCAACTTGCAATTATCTTTTTAGGCGACTAACTGATCAAAAATTCTCCAAACAAACCAAACAGACAAGAAGCCCTCTAATACAGTTGTAATCTAATGTTTAAAAGAAACCATAGATGCCTGGGAAAACTGTTGAGTGCAATGTCTGAGTACTGTTAAGGGAGGCCAGTATTAGAATTTAGACAAGTATCATCTTCTCTTTTGACAACACAGCAGAACATACAAGACATTTGCCAAATCATAAACCAGATCCTGATTCTTTTAACAGAGGTTGTCGGCATTCATAGAGTAGCTCTCAATTAATACCAGTGTGGGGATAATGAGTCAGTTTTGTTTTCATTCACGATAAATTGCTAAAAGGCAGATTTTACAAAAAAATGCTTTCCCACATTTGCTATAAGATCCTTATACCTGAAAATTTCCCTTTGAAGAAAGATAGATACTTTTTTTTTTTTTTACCTGAAAAGGACAATGACTTCCCAACCAGATGGCTTCTCTTAACTTGCCTGCTATCAGCTCATCCATCAAACTCCACAATGCCTGTACATTCATTATAACATGCACACAGTGATGTTGTTGATTACATCAAACGAACTGATAACCCTGTTAACGCTCTCTGGGCAGCCCCCAGTGTGTGTTTGGCGGTGAGAGCAGTGGGTGGGGGTTTTCTCTTTGCAGGCCACCCCTGCAGGTACTAGGTGGGAGTTTGAGCTGAGCTGCTGTCTCAGATCCTTTCCATTGCTGTGGAGATGGCTGCATCTGTGGGGTCAGCATAGCTTGTGTAGAGAGAACCATTTTGAGACTACTTCGATACAGGCACCGATGTTTCCGATGCTGTTTGTATTGGGAAGAGGGTTAATGAAACAGAAATGAGAGCCTCTGGGCTGCACATGGTCTGTAACTTGATTTCATACAGCTCATGACTTTTCTTCCACATCGTTGGATGACACTAAGTCACATAGGGTATGTGACTTAGGAATTAAATTTTTAGCTGCATCAAGGCAAAAGTGCTTGCAGGGCTTGATTGGGAAAAGATTCCCTTGCTCATTACTAAGTCATCTGTACAAGTTTTAGGCTTTTTGCAAAAAAAAGATGAACTTTTTAGCAGCTGTTGGATAGGAGGTTGTCTAGAGCCTCCTGTTAACATCAAACCCGATTGCCTCAGAAAACGAGCTTGTGTTTTGGCAGGTGTAGGACATGCCATTTCCAAAACAGAGGTTAAGAACTGCTGTAACGGGGGCCTATGTAAACTAATGTAAAATCCCAGGTGATGCCTCAGATAAACAACTATATGTAGTTTGTTTTCTTGGTAGGCTCCCAAGAATTACTTCTGAAGCTGGTCTCTTTTTTTAAAAAAACAAACTGCTTACACAAGCTGTTTCCTGAAAGAGCATCTTTGGTTTCTTGGCTTCAGCCGTCCTGTGTCCCGAGGAATACATTGATGGGTTGTGAAGTCTCTGAGCGTATTGCCTGGCTTTCCTCCACCTGGGAGCAGCTCAGGGTTCTCAGTGCTGGGCTGATGAAGTTCCTGGTCTGTAGGCACATGTTGCTCTTGTGCTGCAGCTTTGAGGCAAGCC
Source organism: Microhierax caerulescens (assembly GCA_035590215.1). Classification (NCBI taxonomy): domain Eukaryota; kingdom Metazoa; phylum Chordata; class Aves; order Falconiformes; family Falconidae; genus Microhierax; species Microhierax caerulescens. The sequence goes on along the minus strand of JAVJGJ010000060.1, from coordinate 47,619,060 downwards.
ATGCTACTGGATTTTAAGATCTTGCAATTATTTCTCTTGAGTTTGAAATCTGTTGTGTTGCATGAGTGAAGTAGGCACGTGTGGGTTTCCAGGGGAGGGTGTTCAGGCCTCCCTGTAGGGACAGGAGTGAGGTCTTTAGTTTCCTGATCAGTGCTTCCTCGTCAAAATATATCAGTGGATTTTCTTTACCACTGCCAAAATAGATGGTGCGGACCATCCAGGGCTAGGAATGTCACTGTCAACAGGTTACTGAGTTTCTGCCTGAAGGTCGGCTAGCTGGTGGTTGTTACTAAATAGCTGTTTGCTGATATGTTTGTGGTCTGCACTCACACACCAGGTCTAGTTGTGTGTCTTCGGTGCAGTTTGGCATAAAGTTACGTGGCCGAACTGGCATGTTTAACGATACTTTTCAGTAACGTCGTAAGGTTGGCACAACCTGTAAGGATATTTGACCTCAAAACGGACAGGGTGCAAGCTGCTGGTGTTATCGGCGTTAAGGACAATGTACTGGTCATCAAAAATAGACTTGGTTGGTTTACTTAGTTTCACGTGCATTGCCAGAAAGATGCGCCCTTCCTTTTTCACCCTTCCATAGCAATTGGCAGGTTTTGCGGTCGCTGTTGGCCATGGTTGCTTGGAGATGAGAGGTTTGTGCACTGTACCGGCAGGACTGAAAGGCAGTTGGTGCGGGGCGGCGTTGGGAAGCAAGCGGGGCATGTGGAGCTGCTACAGTAAAACGGGTAAGCTGGCGTGCCAGCCTCGGGCTTCCGCAGCCCAGTCTGGTTTTCAGGAAATGCCAGTTCTGGGATGAATGGAAACGAGCAGCAAAAGCTATGGGGAGGCTGCTGGTGGGCTGTGCTGCCGTGGGGCTGGGAGCCAGGGGGGCATGGCTGTCCCCACCGCCTGTGGCCCCTCGCTGGGTGGGCATCTGTCACCCCGTGTGGCCGGTGCGGGGGTGTCCTTGGGAAGTGCAGCGAGGTGCTGTAATGCAGGGTGTGCCTCAGTGCTAGGGCTGGTAAGTGGGCAGCCTCTGGTAGTGTTGCCTGCAAGTAAATAAAGCTTGCCTTCATTGGCGGTATTTCTTGGTCTGATTTTTGTGTAATTCTGGTTTTCTGCTGATTACCAGTAGGTGAGTTTTCACTGTTTCTGTGTGCTTACCTGAGCAAAAAAGGAGCCAGTACCAAGGAGGGGGGAATAGATTCTTGTCTCAAGCAATAGATGAATTCTTTTTGTTCTTTTACATCGTGCTTCTTTTTTGCATGTGTGTTAAAATTCCCATTCCCTGTTTATAAATGTTTAGCAGATGAAGTCACCGGTGTTTTTCCTAGTATTACCTTTGTGATGTACGGAAGATAAGCAAAATGTGATTATTCACTTGGTCTCTGCTGAATACTGTAGGAATAATGAGTCTGTGCCTAAAGCGTAAACCCAGACACAAAAATCATGCCAATAAGAATACAGACCTGGGGGAAAAAAATAAAAATTATAGCTTATTTTACCAGTTTTACTGGAGCATTCTTGTATATATTTTGGGGTTGGGAAGGGGTTAATCATGGTGCAAGGCTGGCCTTTTTGATGTTGAGGAGCAGTAAGTGGAGTGAGCTGGGGTTCTACCTTCATGGTGGAGGGATGCTTTGGTGAGAGTGGTAGCCTGTGGCAGTGCAGCTTAACTGGTGTGCTTCTGGAAGCAGGGCTGGAAGTGAAAAAGTATAGGGGAAAAAAAAAATCAACTGGCTTTGTGTTTTCATGGTGAGCGAGCCTCTTCCAAAAGAGTAAATGCCGGTGTCTTGCAAAGTATTCCTGGTGCTGGTGAAAGGAACAGAAATAGGCTGGAGGTTTTCCTGACTGGTGAATCGACATCCCGTTGCTTACGTTCCCTGGGCAGCTGCCAAACTAAAAAAAATCAAATGTCTTTTCCTGGGGGCTGCGGGTCCCTTTCAAGAAGAATTTGGGTCGCGACTGAATTGCAAGGTAAAACCTTTGCAGTGACATACAGAACTTTTTTTAGTCTTTCTGGTTCTTCTAGTAATACGTTGTCAAGCTTTAGAGCTGACTGAACTTTACATATCATCTATGTTTAACTGCATTTAATCTTTCTGTTTTCTGTTTTGTTCGGCCTGAACAAAGAAATTGCATTTTGTTCTCTTTAGACTATGTTCATTGAAATGGTTTGTTGCTGTTTGAAAAGAGTGAGAATTGGGGTGCCTAGTTACTTAGTGATACTCCTTTTAATGTTGAAAGTTCATACTTTGCCCCCACTCTTCTTAACGTAGATTTTCTAAAGAGCATCTAAAAATGTCTGTCTTAAAGACCTAATTGATGTTGATATTTCAGTATTTGGGCTTATTTAGCTTTTTTTAATAAGGCATCTGGGTATCAGCACTAAATGTGAAGAAAACTGAACCTATACCCAAAGTGAATGCATGTAATTTGAACTGGGGGTGAGGGAAGAAACAACTCTAAAACTTCAGGCTGAATTATCTCTTGGTGCGCTGCTTGTCCTGCGTTCGGTGTGCCCTGTGGAGGGAGGGGGGGCAAATGGTATTTAATTAGTGCTTAAATAATACCTTACTCACTCAGCTGTATGGTTTTAAAAAAAATCTGCCTAGGCAAACACATCCTGGCTGGGGTGGATGTCTGTCTGGTCGGTGTTGTTTTAAGTCTGATAAAGCATTGTTCACACCTTCTTGGAATATAATATGGGAATAAATGGGAAACCCAATCTCCTTAGCACTGCATGTCGCACAGACAGGCCATGCTCTGATACAGGGATTTATTTCATGCATGGTGGCCTAGACACGAAACAAATGTGTAGAAGAGGGAATTATGTAAAATTGAAAGTGACAATTATGCAAACATTCCAGTTGAGGAAGGAGTAAATTCTCTTTTTCCATGTGCTCGGCTTCAGAGCTAACAAGTAGCCTCTTGGGGTTTTTGGTCTGTGTGTTTGTCATATCTCTCTCATCTCGGCTGCTTCTTGTTTCATTTTCTTTCCTTTTTTTTTTTTTTTTCCAGTTTGACCTTATTTTCCCTTTTGTTCCATGCAGTCATTCAATCTTTGTACTCTGGGGTTTGTTTACCTTGCCAGAGAAAACGTTAGCACCCTTCCATTTAGGAGCCTGGGGCTGCTGTCCTCAGCCCCTTTCGGCACAGCACCACGTCCTTCGCTCCATAGACGGCTGCAGGAACATGGTGACTGACAGGGTCCAAATCCCTTTATTCAAGTGTCTTTTTTTTTTTTTTTTTTTTTGTTGTTGTTGTTGTTCTTCAAGGGAGGGGAAGCTGGTAAGAGAAGAAACAAGCTGTGAAAATAGCTCTGTATTTAGACAGACACCCTTTTGCAAAGCTAAATGACTTGATCTTCAACGCTGCTGGATAATTCCCACGCTTGCAGAAATAGGGAGAGAGGGAGCAGGGAGCTGGGGCTGTGACCACTTTAATCTGACATAAGTACGTGTTTTTGCTGAAGGGGATGGTCCTTTCCTGCCCTGGCTGCTTGTCCCGATTACCACCCTTGTGCCAACGCAGGCATTTATGCTGCCAGGAAAACTAATTCCCTGGTTCCCTGATCTGGCTCGCTGCACAGCCACGCAAATGCCCTTCTGGCACAGGGGAGGCGGGATGCAGGGCAGGGGGGGATGCGGAGCGGCTGTGTATTGATTAAAGAAGCCCTGTGAATATGGCCTGAGCCTTTGCTGCAGGATTATAGTTACATGTTCTTCCCGATTTAGGTAATCTTCTGATTCAGGGGTCCGTTGAAGTGAATGGTGTAAAATGATGACAGTGCTAGAATGACTGGTCTCCGTTAAGTTTGTGAAGTTGGGATGATGTTATCATATATGGGTAGTGGGGGTGGCTAAGGGTAGAAGGGACTACTTGGAAAGATAAAACCTCACTTGCGATTTAATTGCCCTGAAACCTTGTTTCTACCTTGTTTTCACTGATTAGTTTCAATGTGACAGGGAGAAAGAAGAGACAAGCTTTTGTTTGTGCTTGGTCTGGTGCTTGGAGTGGGTGAGGTACCTGACCCTCTTGATGGCAGAAGGTTAAAAGTAGTTCGCTCTGTAAATGGCATTTGTAGCTCGGCTCACACAAGACTTCCTTCTTTTTAGCCTTCTGTTTTTTTTTTTCTCCAACTATTCTTCTATGCTCTATCTTGTGCGTGTATTGTATAAAGAAGTCTGCGTTGGATATTAAATCCAAAGAGTGGGGGAAGAAGCAGCTCTTCTCATCAGTGTCATTTTCCCTGCTGTAATCCCATGGAGGGATTGAAGAAAGTGTTGGGAGGATAGGATCAGTGTTTGAGCCCAGCTGAACACTGGCTCTGCCACAGAAAATGGTTTTAGTGGAGGCTGGTTGTGTAGGGAGGGTGAGAAAATTGTGCGTGAATTGTGCAAATTTCTAAATAAAAAGCATTTAATTGCATTAAAGGAGGGGGAGGGACTGTCTTGTGTGCACATCGGAGACTTCAGTGAGCGTAAGTAACCTCTGTGGCACAGTAGTCATTGACCTTGTCAAATCATGCCATTGGAGGTCATGTGTGGTGAAGAGGGTTGCCACAGGGGATTAGCGCATCTGGGCAGAGGGTTTTTACATTTGAGCTTGCATGCCAAATCCCATCTCCAGCAGCGCGTACGGATTCGTCAGAAAACGCAAGGAGAGAGAGAAGATGGGAAAGCACCTGCCAGAAGTGCATGGGAGCAACCTGTCTGGAGCCAGGGGCTTTCCTGACCCCAGCTGCAGGAGAAGGGGCAGCTGGTGATGCCCTGCGCTCCCAGCTCCAACGAGAAGATGGACTTGAAATTTAACTATAAGAAACCTGCAAACTTCCCTTGGTCATCCCTTAAAATTAGGTAGTCTTGGACACAGGACTGTCTTTTTGCCTTGGTTTCACGTGTATAGATGTTCTTTTTTGTCCTGGCTGTTGGTTTGGTATGAGCAGGTATGGCTTTGTGCAGGTGGGGGGCCAGTTTGCTTATGTACTTTCTGAGGTCAAGCACACACGTTTTGGGCTGAAAATAGAAACAGAGGGTGGTGTTTGTTAACAATCTCAGAAAATAAGAAATGAGATGCCAGTGGTGTATTAAGTCAACTTACCATTTACTGTCTAGATCAGTGAAAATATTAGGCCTTTTTCACAGGTGGGAACACCTGAAGCATAGGGGAAGCAAATAATTACTAGCAACCGAACCATTTGCTCGGTACCTAGAAGAAAGAATATTCAAGGCTTTAACTTGCCTGCTTTATTGAAGTGTTTAATAGAAAGCTTGCTGGCATGGCCTCCTTGAAGTAAGCATTTGAGTGTGAGGTTTTATACAGACCTGTTCTGCTTTACCTTCTATATTCCTCTGCAATTCTGCTTTAGTTGATTGAATTTCATATCCCACAAAGAGGGCATTAAAAGAAAATTATGAATACTCCCAGCAGAAAAATATTAGTAGGTAAAAGTGGCATTAAAGTTGGAGCTAGCTGGTCTTTGTGTTTGCCAATAAGGGATATCCTTTGTCGCTGATTTCCATTGCCTCCTGGATGAGGGGAGAAATGACTAATGCTTTGCTCCTGTCTTAGTTGTGAGGACCTGGCATAAAGCTGGTTGTAGTTACTGAAGGGCTAAATGGTGATGGATTTTTGTACTTGTGCTGATTTTTTTGATAGGCAGGAAAATTTGAGTCCTGCAGAGTTACGATTTTTAGAAAGTATTGAGTAACGTCAGGAAAAGGATGCTGAAGGTCGGTTGTTGAAGGTACTGTGTTTAGGAGAGTGTGCCTGTCCTGATGGATGGTCGGGCTCACCAGTGCCATTGGTGACATGCAGTAGGGATGCAACCCACGCTGGGGTTTTTGCGCTTGTGACTTCTAAGGCTTGTTCAGAGGATACTTACAGAGATTACTTATGGTTCTTATAAAGTTGTGCTGAAGACTGCTGGGAACAGGTGGGGGTTTTGTAGTCACCTTTAGAAGTCCCTTGACTTCCCACCGGGCACTCTGGGGCACAGGTGAAAGTCTGGTTTTGCTGCAGCAGGGATGGAGCTCTGGATGGAGCCTGCGTTTTCCTGCTTCGTTACAGTACTTACTGTACCGTATTGCATCCAAAATACTAGGTGGGACTTGGAGAATTAAGTGGCACAATTATGAAGCAGAGCAAAAAAACACTTATGTGGTGGCTGTGATAGATTAGTCATTTTGTACCTCCAAATAGCCAATTACTCCTCTGACTGGCTTTTATCTGGCCAATTTGCATGTGCAGTCATGGTAACTGGTTTGCAGATTAGGCATAGAATTTCACGTGGGTCTGATGTCGTGTTTTGGTCTTGTGCACTTGGTGCTCCCTGGAAGCAGAGTGCCTGGATGAGGGTTTCTGTGTAACCGATTACCATTAGCTGCTCCATATTTTTCAGTCTCAAAGCCTTTTCATACTCGAAAGAAACAAGATGGCTCACTTTTATAGTGGTCCCAGCTCCATAGAAGCTGTAGTGCAGATTTCATTTGTATTGGCATTCTCGGCTGCATAGTTTGAGAACACATTGTCCGAGGGCTGGGAACTCACTGGAGCTGCAGTGTATTTCAGAAGAGATGTGAAAGGAGGAAAAAAAAAAAAAAAAAAAAAAAGAGCACGAGGAAAGAAGAAAAAATAAACTGAAGCAGCGTGGAGAGACCAAGGGTGAAAACCTGCCTCGCTGAAGCCCGT
>JAVJGJ010000060.1:47601209-47612273 GCA_035590215.1 Microhierax caerulescens | reverse complement strand
TCCTTATACCTGAAAATTTCCCTTTGAAGAAAGATAGATACTTTTTTTTTTTTTTTTTTTTTTCTAGCTAAGGTTTTATAATAAGCTGCAGTTGTCCAGAAGCTATAGTATGAGTTAAGAGAAATTTCTTTGTAAATATTCTGGGTTTGGAACATTTGCCTAGGAACTGGCAGACATGAGTTGTAAGCTATCCTCAGTAGGTGGATGTGCAGTGCTTTGCACAGGATCACATTTCACTTTTCTTCCTGAACGGGGTGGTCAGTTAACATGTAGGTATGTATGACTAAGGTGTGTTCACAGGATCCTACCTCACATTTATAACTTTGAGATTCACAAGATTATGTAAAGACCGAACCCAATAAAACAATGAACATCTTCCTCAAGGACTGACTACACTCAGCTCATAATCAAAAAATGACATTCCAGCACTATGGAAATAAACACAATGTCAATGTTTTAGTATGTAGAGTCAGCATACAGGAAGTTTGCTGTAACTATATTAACACGTATTCAGAACCTATTTCGTACCTTTATGTTTTTGATGATACAATACACTTGACTCCAAAGTGAATATTTCAAACAGAACTGTTAACAGAATTTATGACAGGACTCCACAATATGTAGTTAGCCATAAGTTACTAAAAATGTAGCAATGAAAAGATGAAGACTTTAGCTAGATTAACTGTATAGCACTAAATCTGCTATCCCCAACTCCTCTGCCTGAGATAACAGATTCCTTTAAACCAACAAGGCAGAGAAACGTGCAAACACAATGTGCATTACAACACAGACACATGCTCTCTGCTATCTTTGTATCTTAAATAAAAGGGAAAAAAATAAATGGGTTAAACACAATACCTACCATGTTCTCCTTAATTCTACCTTCAACCCCTGAAACATACATTAAAATTAAAGCTCTGATGAAACATCTATGTGTTAAGTCTACTATAAACTGTTCCTTATTAGCAGCATGGTCCTTTGTTACATTTCAATAAGCTTTCAAAATCAATAGCTGTCAGTTGCATCAGTGGAAGTTATATTAAGATTTATCTGATGTGTTTCTTTTACATACTGTGAAAGAACTCTGTAGAGTTTCAACAAAATCTTTTGCTTGTTTTCTGTTGAACAGATATTGGTGACCTCTACAGAAGGAAAATCTAATTCAGGGCCCAGTGACATCCATCATTTTGCCATAGTGAATTATTGTGGGTTAGTTCACAGCTGAATACTTCAGTGAAACAAGCCTGTCATTTTACCCTGAGTTGCCCCAATATGCTAGTCTTAAGTAGATGCAGACTCACAGAGGAGTACTAGGTAGAAGAGAAGCATTTTTCCTCATTTAGTTCAGTCAGAATTTTTGTAGCAGCAAAGGCAAAAAGACATGACACATAATCTAGCACTAAAAAGTATACAGAAGATGCTCTCACCCATGCTTCTCAAAAGTGACAGACTACATTCGGTTTTTAGAGCCCAAAACATTTAGCCCATTTAGAAGAACAGTAGAGATCATCTTGATGACTTTTTCACACCTATGCACAGCAGATTTCATTGCTCCCTGGAAAGAATACAGCTGATGTGTTTCATGGTGCTTCAGAGACACAGGGTAAGGATAAGCCATGCTCAATACTAAGTTATTAAATAGGGTATACTAAAGTTACATTACCAATGACACTGTACCAGTGCTTGTCTGTGAAGAGATCACATCCTGTACTTGTAACCCCCCTTAAATCAGAACAGTTTCAGGGCAAACTTGTGCCCAGTCCATGAGTTAACTGCACACAAGTTTTAACTAAGACACTAAATATGACATGCATGAAAAATGGCTAGGTATAGTTAAAAACATCAGAAACATGAAGAGACTTAAACCTTGCATTAAATGTATGTGTAAAGTTCTGTTAAATTCATATGGGTCCCTCTGAATGGTTTTCATTAGATTTCTGTAGGAAATCAGGACCTCTTTCCTGTCCTTAACTTAATATCTTACATTTTTTTAATATTATACCATATAGAGATGTAGCCTGAATTGATCATAGGGTATCCTTTTCCTTATTACCAAATTCTACTTGCTATTCTGCTGTCTATTCGCTTACTAGTGAAGACAGTTTCCTTTCCAGACAGTATTTTGAAGTTAAAAGATGAGGTTTATTACTTATAGAAATCAGCAATATGAAGAGTATTAGCAGATATTGGATACTTAAGGACAAAGAAATTGGTTTTGTCCAGACTCTTCAGAGATAAAGTGAAAAATTTTGTCTTGACTAAACAAGACTTCATCAAATAAAGTGCAGAGACTGACAGTCATTTTATAGCCACTGTTGGCTTTTGTGTAGAAAGAATTTAAATGGACTCATTTTACATTTTGTTTCAAGAAGAGACTCTCAGCACCCATCCCACATACCAAAAATACCTCCTAGAAAACAACAAACCTTTCATGGGGAAAAATACAACATGGATATAAGCCAGCAGAACATGCACTGACTACCCTGCTTCTGTCCCCTGCCATAAATTCCTGTTCATTGCAGCAATATTAAGAGCATCTCATTCAATGTAATAAGGAACATTCCGAGAACAATCATTCCTGAAATGTAAACAATCATGTTTCTTACATATTTGAGCTTTATAAGTCTCTCTTCTATTTTATTCACAGACAAAGCCCATGCAGATTCCTAACATGCATCTTCTAATGTTCCTTTGTATAAAGATAATTTTAAAATATTTTTATAAATCACTTTATTCTACTTTTCAGTGCAACGTATTTTTTTAATATCCTAAACACTACTCTTTCATTTGCTTTAGCATTACGTTCAGATTAATTCCTTGCTGAATTTTTACCTACTTAGTGACAGTGCTGTAACTCTTAAAGCCAAAAAATTACTTTTTTTGGGTTTTTTGTTTTTATTATTTGTGTGGATTGATAAATTTGAAAAATAAAATGGAAATTGCTCCTAGGTAGGGAATAAGGGAGAAAGTGTATGATTGTGGTCTTTGTGTTGTTGTTATAAGTACATGCAATTGCAGTTAAAATATCTAAAGCATTTTCATTGGTTTCTCCCAGTCATATTATAGCATGCAGATAGGAGAGCAAAAATTTACCTTAGAGTCACTGTTTTCAGAGATTATAAGACTCTTCTCTCCTTGTGACAATGTTTGAAATTGTGACTACTCAATAGTCTCTGAAAATCACAGATTAAGTACAAAAGGAATAGTTAATCTTTCATGGATTTCTCTAATAAAACTCCTACTAATTCAAATAGGAGCAGAATCTGGCTTCCAATCAGCAGGTCCAACTGTAAATAGTCCAATTCCTGCTCTTTGATACTTCCAAATAAAAGGTTAGTCATGCTCCAAAAATAACTTAAATGCAACTAAAGGTTAATCTTCCTCTCAGGATTACATTGTCTCAAGGTTACACATGTAATTACTTTAAAGATGTGTTCAAGCACATATAACCTGGCAGTGTTTGGAAGAACATCTGGAAATACTGGTATAAACTGGATAATGTGTTATTAATTCCAGAGGATAAAATAGAAACATTAAGGCAGCTTCCTAACAAATTAAGCTGAGGCATATTTTATCTTCTGTACTTTGTTCAAAGGACAGAAAAAAACAGCTTAAGTGTATTGGCCAGCATTGTGTAACTCCAGCAATTACATAGAGAAAACTACTATTAAACCGGTTGTATCCCTTGGAAACTAGTGTTAATAAAGAATAAAATGTTTCTGTCCAGCTCCCAGTTTGCTGCTGGATAATTCTTTACTGTTGTCACACATGCCCTTTACTACTTCAGAATGGCAGTTTAGTTAAACAAAGGGATTTGAAATCAGTCTTCACGTAGTCTTCTTATAAACCCTCTCCATTCATAACTATATGATCAGAGTTGCTTTGCATGCCAAGACAAGGACTTTGCAAGAGATTTTGGACTGGCTTGTGTTTTCTATCCCCCTCCATAGCTTGCAGTCCACTTAAGGGCACTAAACATTTTTAGAAATGTTAGATCTAGGCCTGTTCTTTTCTTTTCTGACAGTATTTCAGAGACCTGATATTTTGCACTTTATACTTCTAGCTTTCTGACCACTGGTGCAAGAATTCAACATGAACAGACATGGCTTTCTCACTCACTTTTCTTTTTTTTTTTTTTTTTTTTCCTTTTTTCCTCATTTACTAAACCAAGGAAATATTTTTCTATTAAACATTTTTCTTGTTCTCATTCTGCTCATCTCACCAAAAATACATATGGTAACAATTTTATCCTTGCATTTAATATCATAGTGGCCTGTACATTGGAGGTGCAGGCTGAAACAAGTCAGTTCTCTGACTTTTAGTTACTTATGATTCATATGACAATAAAATAAGAAACTAGCAAGGACACTGTGTCATTTGGGAAGTGGACAGCATGTCTAGTTATCAGTGAAAGCAGTCAAAATTAGGCAGACATTATCTCACTGAACATTTTATGTAATAAAATACCAGCTGGTAGACAGAAAGGAAAATTCCATTCATGGGAAGCAGTTAACTAGTGGCTGACTTCCAAAATACGATCCAATAATCAAAACAATAAAATATAATCATAAACGTGAAATAAAATCATGAATGTTTTATACTAACTGGAGAATGGACACAGCCAACATAAGACAAAGTGAATATCTGACCTGAGAATCAATGGATCTTTACATTTGTGCTTTGTAAGAATCGTCAGATTTTTCTGGCCACTTCAGAAGACCAGCTGGGGAGGTACATCATACGGAAGAAGTAAACTGAAGGTCTTACTGGATGTAAGAACATCAGCTAAGTTCTTGATTACTGAACCAAATCCAAAGAGTAATTGTATCCTCTAATGAGCGGGAGACGTAACTCAGCCACTAGGCTAGGAATTTGTTTCAGAAAGCACATAAAGGTGCAGCTTGTGCAATAATCCCTAACTCTGCATAGATCTACTAACAAAGGAATATTACCAGAATTTCATTAGTGTAGAAGATTGGATAACAGAATAAGAAAAATATTGATACCAAAAATCTTATCTCATTTGTCTAAAAAATCTAGTTTTAAAATAGGAACTAAAGATTTTTGATATCAATACATTTCTTACTAATTTACTGATTTTTTCTTTACTGAGTTATATCCTAATATTTGGCACATATTGTATTTCTTGAGAGAAACAATTAGGTGGAGAATTAGAACTTGAATATCTGTGGGGTTTTTAAAACATTAATATGACAAATAAGTCATATATTCAGCAAAACTTTTTTCCTCTGGTAAACACCAACAAAATGTGCTAGTGATTGAAAAGCTAAGTCTACATATTCATCCATTTATATTCTTTTAAAATTTTCCTCCAAGCTTGATGTCACTGACAGGTAAAAAAAAGCAAAAGGAAAAAAGAAACAATTAAAAAAAAAAGTTAGTTCGAAGCAAAGGTGAAAAAAGTTGAAAAGGCTTTTCCATGTAAAATATTAACCATCTGTGAAGTCTTTGTTTGTTGCAATGTTTGGATACTAAAACTAACTTACCATGATGCATATTGTAATAAACTAAGAAAAAATTAAAACAAAAAGAATCTTTTGGCTGAAAGAAGACAAACCAATGCAGACTAAAAACCATGCAAATAATGGTCTATACTTTGTATGAGGGTTCTCATAAGCCACTTTCACAGGCCTAAGACACATCAAGAAAAACAAAGCTGTGTTAATTACTGTCCTCACAGTCCTTTTATCTCCCTTATGGCTGGCTGGGAGTCTGAAGCCTGCTAAGTCATGTACTGTTCAAGCAGAAGACCAGCAAAATATTCATCCCTCCTGCAGCAATTTCCTCACAAGTACAGTTGTTTGTAACTTTTCTGACTTTTGAAAGAAACTCTAGACTCTTGAAGTAATTTACATTTAGCACTTATGATGTACTGAGTCAAATTCCTTTAGTAAACCACAGCCAAAGTTAGGGATTCATTGAATACCATGAGTCATATCTTTAGCATTATGGATGGCACATTGAACAAATTCATATGTAGAATCATCTTTAATGATTCTACATAATTACAAATCTTATAAATTCACAAGCTGGAGTTTAAGTCTAAATGTTAAAAGCAGATAGGAGAAAAATACAAGTTTTCCACATGTCTTGTTAGCCCTTTAGATTCCCCAAACCAAGAGATATTTTAAATGTAATTTTATTACATTGAAATTACTTTTCTATTGTGGTATCACGTTTTAATTATTAGTATTATTATCATTATTTTCCTCTGGTTTATTTTTTCCTTCTGTTTGTTTGTTTGGCATTTTCTGTTTCCAAGCTTATGGTGCAAATTTCAAATTGTCTGCCTCCCACCACAACAAAGAAGATAAAAGAAAGCAGCTTAAAACCCAACCAACACCATATCTAACGTGATCAGTAATGATTCTATGAAGTATTTTTTAGGAACTGCACCACAATCTTACCTTTTTTTTTTGTTGTTGCATTGGGATAGTAAATTTTCCTTAATATTCTACCCTATAAAATTATTGATGTGTATTGTTAAGTAGGCCTTCACCCAAGAGAATTCTTTTTCTCAATATCAGGAGAAGTGATTGCAATATACCCTTAACTTTCTCACAGCTTTTTCTGATAATCAAATATTTTTCAAAACATTTTGAGAATCTTTATAGTTTCTTTGGAACTTCAGTATTGTCACTTAAAAGGCTTCATTACCCTTCCCCCCCCCCCCCCCCGTTTATTTTTTTTTTTTATTTAAAATTTGGGTGGGCTTTTTTTTTTTTTTTTTTTTTTGGTGGGGGGCATTATGAATATTAGATAAAATAACATCTTACCTGTTAGCCTCTGCAACTTGATAGTAATGTCTTTACCAGCTCAACAGGAAGCATTCTGCAAGTGGCTGTGTGAAATCCTACTATACAAAACGGAGTGGAGTCCCTCCTGGCTTCACTGTTCTTGCACAGCTGACTCAATTTACAACATTTAAGCAAGACTTGCCACATTAGACCATATGTTTGATAACTGGAACATTTGCAGTAGGGTAAAGCCTGGGTGTATATTGATCACTTGGCTGCTGGGTCCTACATCTGCTGTAACAAAGAAAATACATGTCAAATGCTGCACCTCATTTAAAAGGAAAATTAGTACTTCTGAAATGGTAACAGTTCAACAGATTGCCAGATATTTCATGGAGTACTGCCAAAATCTGATAAGCAGAGGATCTGAAGCAAGGATCAGCTTTAATGAGGTTGAAGTTTTTTGTGTAACTTTGAAAAGAATAAGGTTGCTGCCATATATTTATTTCAGTATACAAAATTCCTGTAACATATTTTTTGTACAAAAGGTAACTGCATAATACATTATGAAAAAATAACAATGTTTTACCTTTTACAGCACCTTCCTTGTAAGGACTGACGTATATTTTAACATTGAATAATGAAATTTCACAATACCCTTCCTAAATGTAGGTATATGAGGAACTGAGCGACAGGAAAGCATGCATACTTGCAAAACTGCATCAGGGGCAAAGCAAAGACACTGGCAAACTTGAGTCAGAGCTCTGTGGGTGTGGGGGTTTTATTGTTTTGGGTTTGGGTTTTTTTTAATTAAAAAAATCCTTTTCAATTAGATTTTTACATTTTTCATTACTAAAACAAATAACATAATAAAGTAAAAGTGAGATTTTTTTTCATGCCTGTTTTTATCTCTTTCTGTTCTTTTTAGAAAACAATTTTTAGTAGCCTTCAATCTCTCCCTTTTTCCTTTGTTTTTTTTTTTTTTTTTTAAATAATTGAGATTTTGTTATTCAAGTAAATGATTCTACACTGCATAGCTATGGCTCTTTCTTCTCTGATTTATAACAGACATAACTGTCATGTGGATTTAAATTTTTATGATGTTCCAGAGACTCCAGAAAACCAGTTCAAGCTTATTTCAGTGTACTTAGTTTTACTTAAATTCACTAAGTAAAAGAAAAATTCTGACAGGAGGATGGTACTGTATACTAGTGCTGAAAAGAACTAACAAATTATTTGTTTCAACTGTTAAAAGTACCAGATCACACCAAGGTAAACAGTCCTAAATCACTAGTCCATTTTACATAAGGAATATAAACATGAGCATGCCAGTGTTATACATGAGACATTGTATTCTTGTCTAACATGAAAACATCCATAGATCTTGAAAAGGCTAAGAATATTAAGCACTTGGTATTTTTGAATATCAGAATTATTTTTTTATGCAAGTGACTCTGAGTAAATTAACTTAAATATGGGTTGTGAGAGAGGAAATAAATACCTCTTCTTCAGTCATGAACATGTAGAGCACTAGGCTGGAACAGAACTTAGAAGCTCAGATCATTTTTCTGCCAAAGCTACATCAATTCTATTGTTTCTGTTAGATGTTTGTCTACCAACTCTTAGAATACTCCAATCAGAGAGTTTGCAGTTTCTCCTGAAATTTGATTCTTTATTAAAAAAATCCTCCTACTAAAAATCCTGATTTGTTCTTAATGTCTCTTCATATTTATTGTGAGCCACAGTTTGTTACCCTCTTGGCTAACAGCCCGCTTATTACATGTGTTGAATCTTCTCATCCTTACACTTGGCAGCTCTCACTCTTGAACACTCCCTGAGCCATCATACTTACTAGACTTCTACTCACACTCAGTCTACCATTCTGTCCTCAGTCACCCTTCTTGAAGTGTTAGTCCAAAAACAGGACTCCAGCTGAGGTTTTGTGAATATTCATAGAAACCGTACTTCGTTTGAAATCTGCCATGCGCTTTTTCTTTTCACAAAAAGCATAACCCTGTGGTCAGCCTGTGGATAACTAAATTTCCTAAATCTCTTTCTGTAAAACAGCTGCCTAGCCAGCTGTTCTCATTTACTGCTTCCCCTCTATGCATGAGGCCTTTGATTTTGTCAAAGGAGGAAATGAGATGAGATTGATAGGATTTGTTCTTGGCTACTCAATATTTGCTGTCAATTATTTACTTGTTTGCTTTTAGGAAGTAGTTAAGCTTAAAAAATGTTTGCTAATGTAACTGTAACAAGTAGCAATATAGAACCAAGAAGGTTTTGGGTTTTTTTTTAGTGAAAATTTGCTTTACATCTACATATGGAGTCTTGTAGTACATGCACAAGTACACTATTAGTGAGCTTGAATCGGCTTCCCTCTTGGAGGACCAAAGATAAATCACACACTAAGGCACCAGACAAATGCCACACTTGCAACATGGGCACAAGCTCCTTCAATAGTTAACTCGCTATGCAACCACATTGCTTACCCAGGACCAGCAAAAGTTCAAATTTTTTTTCTATGTAAAACACGGTATTCTAGAAGCACAACAGCCTCATGAGAGATCACTGCACATTGAAACCCAGCCCCTCCCTCTTCACGCTGTTCCAGTAAGTGACACAGATATATACCCAGCAGCAACACTGAAGGAAATTGAGGCAATTACAGCTTTTTTTACTGAGCAGCCTTTAATGAAGGTTATCAGACTGACTTGAAAGTAGCCAAAATACTTAAATACCAAAATACTGAAGGAAAATGAGTAAGAATTATTACATGCAAAAGTGCATTGATAGGGATATGACACTCCTTCAGGAAAATCGGTATTTCTGGGAGCTAACAAGATACAGAAAATCAGCTGCACTCTTTTTGTATCTTTCCCTGACCCAGCAGCTTCTGGTTACTGCCAATGACAGCACACCAGCTTACGTGGACCATCTTTCACACAGTGCAGCTTAATCTTGACTATTTTTATTTGAAATATTTTCATAATATTAACATTTTTTCTGATTTAAATTAATTTGCTTGCTTTTTGCAAGTAAATTAAAAAGATAATTTGCTCTTGATAAAGAAAGAGATTATGATATTAATGCTTCTTCAGAATATTTAATTTATTAATCTTAGATTTTGGAGGCAGTCTTAATATAGACATGGGAGAAGAAATTTTAGTGGGTGCATGTTGCCTATTTTTGTGGGAGCATTAGGTGTTTGTAATGAGCGATGGCAAGAGACAGATAAAAGTACTCCTTTGGCTAGGTTCTTTCTATCTAATTAAACATTTATTATTTTATAGTGTCGAAATCTGAATCAGGTCCCCTGTATTAAGTATTTATGATAACATACATGTGGCAATGTGTTAAGAAGAAAACAGTAGAAGAAGAATCAGAGCAAAAATATATAGTATCATGTCATAGTCATCTGAGGGGATGGAAGGGGAGGAAGGTGAAGCAATTCAGATCATAACTTGGATTTTTGAGATCTCCAGGTATACTGCCATTGGTACTACTGCTAATAAAATTCAGCCAAACTCAATTTGAGATGTAGAGTTTAATGCATATAGTAAATCCTTAGGTTATTACTAACAAGCAAAACTTCTACCAATTGCAAAAAATCCCGTATTCATTCTCAGGAAAAAAAAATAAATTGCTTTGTCCTGTCTATAGTTTGCTTTTCTCTGTTCTAATCTCCTTCATATTACACAGGAAATATTGGATTCATTCTGTCAGTGCAAGGGGAATATTCCCCAATTACTGCGTATGTCACAAGGGCTAAGAACAGCAGTACAACATCTGTGATGGAGCTGAAAGAATTTTGCAAACACTTGCTTGGACAACAAATGTTCTTTCTCTCTTTGTAACTTACTAAGCTCATTATGTCAATACATGGGATGATTTTAAGCAAAGAAATTTAAGACTCAACACTAAGACAAATTTCCTATGGCAATGATACTGCTAACCTTCTGAGAGAAATGTGAAATATGTAAAACTGGGCTAGATAAAAGACTGGTAAATGTGTCCCAGGAACATCCATCCATCTCTCTGGTATTGAAGAATTATCAGGTACCCTGAAGGATCTTCTTTATCGCTGATTTCTATGACAAGAAATTGATGACATAGTGCTCCTGAACCATTGCTCATACACCCTGCGCTACGGCAGAGTGCTGTTCTGCTATCTGAAGCCCCTGGTGCCCGCGCTACCATGCCAAAATATATCAAATATATAAAATATCAAATGCCAAAAGATATCAAGGCAGTTTGAGAGAAAACAAGACAGGCAGCAATAACACTCAGTATAAACTGTCACGTC
>JAVJGJ010000060.1:47587494-47601109 GCA_035590215.1 Microhierax caerulescens | reverse complement strand
TGAACCATTGCTCATACACCCTGCGCTACGGCAGAGTGCTGTTCTGCTATCTGAAGCCCCTGGTGCCCGCGCTACCACAACAGTACACTGTTGTGGTAAATGCCAAAAGATATCAAGGCAGTTTGAGAGAAAACAAGACAGGCAGCAATAACACTCAGTATAAACTGTCACGTCTGCTTTTCTATGCCCAGCCTTCTCAGGAGAGAGCTGCTGTGGTTGCTCCTCTGCTCAGGGGAGGCAGTGTAGCAAGAGAAAGACTGGAGGCGTGGTGGTGTGAGCACAGCCTAAGTAACAGGGCAAAGAGTACATGTTATGGTGCAGAGTGCTCACATCTTCTGTCGTGATTTTGGTAGCCAAGCACTTGTTCAGCTCAGAGGGTCCCTTTGGAGATGAACAATGAATTCATCATCTCTGTTTATGTGTGGAAATTCCAGTTGAAAATCCCTGTATCTGTGGGAGAAGAGCATAGGATACAAGTGTGGTGATCTGGAAAGCTCAGAGACAGGTTAATAAAGGAAAAAATTTGGCATAGAAACTACAAGAAAGGCTGGACAAGAAACAGGATTATGGACACTTCCTGTGTAGAATCCACTTGGCCTGGAGTGACAAGTGGGTGCTGCTGTCAACCCAGCTGCTGTGGGCAGTACTGCTGCTCCCGTGACATGAAATTCTCATTGTGGATGTGTAACTAAGCCAGCAAAGGTTGCTGTCATCTTGTTCTAGAAACTCATATGTTATGAAATGCAAAAGTTCTAGAAACTATTTTAATTTCAGGCTTAATTACAGAGTCAGGAGTGTTACTTAATTTTATCCTTGTCCATGCTTAGAACTGGGAAGAAATGAAATCCCTTTTAGCATGATTTTTGTACCTTCTGTTTCTCAGGATTGGATACAGTTCTGTGTGTCACCCTCTCCCTCATACCTATTTGCACATCCTGGGAAATGACTGCCCCATAAAGTTTGTTCTCCCCATCTTGCTCTTCCATTTCCTTGATGTAGTATTTTACCCCTTTATTCCCATAAGTAGTGTCTGAAATGAAGTCATGGCCTATATAATTATTTTTTATTTTCTTGCCATATATCTAATCAAACCTTCGATATCTTAGTTACTATTGCACAGTCTTCTAATGGGTTACATTATGTAAATGTGAACAGACAACTTCTTTAATCTTGCTTGATTCCTTCCTCTTAGATCAGTTTAGAATAATAGAAGTGAGCTGCTCATTTTGCATCCACTGGATGCCTTATGGAAAGCTAATACCAGGACTTTTAAAATTTGAAATTCATTGCTGTTTCAAGTAGAAAGATGCTTTTATTTAACACAGGAAAACAATTGGATGCCTGAGGCATCTGTGTTCTATTCTCATCTGTCATTAATTCACTATGTGTCTTAAGCAATTCACTGAGACCAAACTGTTTATGTTCAACCAGCTAAATATATCTGAATAAACAGCATGATTTTGCAATTTTTTGAATGAACCTGTGGATTTTTAGTGTATTAGAAAATCATACTTCACTATTAAATATTTTTTATGTGGATTTAAATCCCTCTTTTCTAAAAGTTTAGACTGAAGATTTTAATTTTTCCCTTCATTTCAGTATGGATATTTTATATCAATTAAATAATTTAGACTGCTTTAAGAAATGTTTGGCCTTTTGAAGGACTTTAATACCTTCAGACAAAAAATATTATATAAAAACAAAAATATAATAATGTTTATGGAGAGGTAAAATTTATAGAGTATAGGAAATAAGGAAATAGTCACTGAGTTCTCTTTCTCCCTGTTCCACCTATTCACCTCCTCACATCCTGTTTCCTAATCACTGTGATTCTCATCAGCAATCAAGCTCACTGATGATTTTCTGCTCAGCAACCTTGCACATTGCATCAGAGCAACATGATCTGGATTATTTTCAGCCCATTCATTCCCCTGTCATGCATTTCTCCCTTATTTGCTTTTGACCAATGCTATGAGTCTACAAATTAGCACAAGTAACTGAATTTTTATTGAAACTAAACATTTATAAAACACATTTTTGTATCAGACACTAGGCTCTGGACTGGGCTCTGAGACCTTGGGTAGCACATTCAGATTCTACTTGTAACCTTAAATTCTGCATGCATTTGAAAATATTTTCTAGCTTAAGATTTATTTTAAATGAGGATCATAAAAGTCAAGAATATCTTTAAACTTTGGATTCATTCTGCTGATGTTACAAAAAAAAAAAAAAAAAAAAAAAAGAAAAAGAAATAAAACCACCAAACTTGAATTACTCTTGTGTCAAGAGAAGCTAGTTACCAAGTGCTGATCATACAACCTGTGCTCTGGCTACCACAAACAGATGGGATTAAAAAGCCTTTCTCTATATATACCCCAAGGAACAGATGGATATGAGTACTCAGATCCCATTTTCACTGAGCCATCAGCAATTTCTCATCTCCTACCATGAAATTAAACTGACATGACCTTTTGGGTTTGACCCATTCATCTGCAAATCACTATTTGTATGCTATATGTCTTGAAAATATTTTCTGGCATAGCAACTAGTGTTGCAAAGAAAGAAAAGTGTTTCCACGGACAGGAAATTACACATTATGCTTATGTAAGCATTCTTATATCCTAAGTAAATGGTAAGTCAAAATAGTCTAGGAAAATCTGCAAATGTAAAACATTATTTTATTTCATTTTTGCATTTTCTCCAAGTTAAATATTGTAAATGTTTCTTACTTTGAACTAGTTTAACAAGTCTCCTACCCCAAATAATTTAATTGCAACATTATATTGTCCAAGACTAATCCAGATTTAAATTGTGAAGCTGTAAATCAGATGTAGCTCCAGTGAAATGACTGTGAGAATCAAATCTGTTATACAAAACAATATATCTCCTTCTCAATTGAACCTTACTAGGGATTTTTTTTTTTTTTTTAATTTTGCACCTATTTCTATTTATCTGCCTCTCCAGAGGTCTGAATTCTTTTATAATGAGAAAATAAAATTTAATCCTAACCTGCCTGTGGACTTTAGAGTAGGTGTCTCAATACCTCTCAAAAAGTGCTCCTTCCCAAGCTATCTCCTACCTACTGCTCAATATATTTTTGATTGTATCAGAAATTCCTTCAAGGAGACTTCTTGTGGTGTTTTTTTCAAAAGCATGTCTCTTAAATCATCAGATGCAGATATTTCTGTTGTTTTTTTAAAGTCTGTATTTCTCTGCTTCTTGGTTTCTCTTTTGTTAAAAACACTGTTTAGTCTGAATTTGGTAATCATCCTGGGTCCACAGTATTTGAAATATCATTATGCAATGAGGTGGTTCCAAATTCTCCTTCATGAAATGGTATTTTCTAAATCTTTATTCATTGCTTCCTGTTTTTGAAAGCCAAGTCTCCTAAAATTCCAGATGTCATAAAGCTAAACTCACTCATTCAATCTTATTCATTCATTTGAAAATCAGAATGGATTAATTAAAAAAGAGCAACGTTAACAAAGATGAAAGAAAATTACATGTTCAGCCTTTGAATACTTAATTATGTGAAGGCTTGTCTGTGGTTTCTGTTAATTTCAGCGTAGGCTGAGATAGGACTTCACGTACTTCTTACACAAGTCATTTATCTTTGAATTGGAGGGTGAGCCTAATAGTCTGCTTTGTTATGCAATATGAAAAGCATGAAAAAGAAACATCTGAAAAACCATAAACAAAGAGTCATGATTACATAATTACAAGATGTTCCAATATGTTATGTCAGACAAAAGGGGTTTAAGTACTAAAGTTAAGTAAAGTATGTAAACTGGTGAAGTCATGGCTGAGCACAAACCATCCCCATTCAGGATTTCAAAATAATGCCTTTCCAGTGTCAGAGGTGTGTCATGGAGGTAAGCTTTAGTGACTTTTCATACTTTCAAAATGATCTACTTCAAAACTTGTTTTCTTCAAGTACACTCTGCCTTTGATAACAAATCATAAAACATGATTGCTTCTGATTTAACCTTTTTAGTGTTACCTGTACTCACCTGCCAACTCACAAGTTAACTAGTCAAGCACTAAAGAGCTAAAGCTTTTTTAGAGTTCTGAATTAAACATTAGCATACAACAAATAATTGGTATAGATATGTCTATTTCTGCATTTCAGCCAGTAAAAATAAAGCATTAACTTTAATTAACCTTTTAATACCTAAACTTTTAGGGAAAAAAAAAGTAATCATTTTTTCATAAGAAACTTAGACAAAAAGCTGGGGAGGTTTTTTCCTCCATGGAACTACCCCAGGCTACAGTCTGCCTAAAGTCAGTTATCAGTCTTGTAAGAATTTACACAAGGTATTTCATAGTGATATGCTGATGACATTTGCCGGCTAATTCTAAAAAATTAGACAACTCTGCAATTATTTGCTGTATTTCTGTAATATGCTTTTGAAATTGAGACAATTTTGGCTAAAAACATTGTGCATAGAAAATGTAAGTTACTTTTTAACTCAGTTAAAGCCCAGAGCTGTAATCAGGTCAGACATGCAATCTGGAGAAGGTGTGGGAAACCCAACCTAACAGAAAAACTCAAAGCATCACTACTGAATTCCTTCCTGTATTCCTAGTCTGTTCATATTTGAAATGAATTGGAAATAAAAGTACTGTTTCTGAGTATTGCTATTTTTGGTCGGTTAAGACCAATCCAGTTCCTTTCCTAGTTGACAACAAACCTGAAGAACATATTGTGGCTGATGACAAAGACAGCGTAGAGACAGATAAGGACATGATTGGTGTCTGTACATGAAGAAGCAGTCAAGAAATAGGAAGGTTCTTTAGTAGTCTTCAGCAAATATGTATCAGTTATTTCCAACTTAAACTTCCTTAACCAGTAAGATTCACATCTTTATACTAGGATACTGATAGCAAATAAAAAAAAAAAAAGAATTTTTGCATGTGTTAATAAGGCTCTGGAATGATCTCACATGAGTTTGTGAAAGGCATGGCATATATGTCAGAGGTCTAGTAACTGCCAGATTATTTCCATCTACCTAATAATTTTATTTTTTACACATTACCAGCCAGTGCTTTCACTTTATAGATTGAGTTTGTTGTTCTTCTGCACTGATTATGTACCTTATAAACTGCAAGAGGAAATGTTCTTTTATAGATTGTGAACAGGATGGTAATATATAATTTTGATTAATCAAGGGGGTTTGATTAATCTTGATGTTGAATTTAGAATAATCCCATGGTGGAAGAAAGAGCTGTTTGCTGTCATTCAAGATTGGTAATAACATAGATTTAGTGGAATGCTTTTTATGACTTCTTCGAACATGGAGCTGTAGCTTTCCTAAATTTTGTCTGGAAAACATAAACAATGCTGTACAGGAAATTCCACATCAGTGACATATTTATGATTATATATATTGTATGCAATGCCTGACTATTGCTTGAGATGTCTGGAATACCCCTAATTTATTTCTGTGTACCATTTTCTAACACATTGTTGTGATTATTATGCTCAAAGTCTTCCCCCCCCCCCCCTTTTTTCCCCTCTGTGCTACCTTTGGTACCGTTTGCACAAAAGTCATACTAAATATAACCCTATGCAGTCCACAGTTACATCCTCTTGATAGTCTGTTAGATACTGTATGTATAAAAGAGAGTAATTTTTAACTGGATGTCAGTTCTCTCTATTAATTTGTGTAGATTTGCCTAAATTTCTTTAGAATTTTCAAGGGAAATAGAGCATATTTGTTTAGTTATCTTTATGGCACAATTCTATATTATTTAACATGATCTTTCTAGGTCTTTAACAAATAGAACAACCACATGCAGCATACAGACCAGGAGAAACAGTATTGGGTGATGCACATTGCATGTAATTAAAAGGGTCTATTAAAAAGATTAAAGAAGGGAACCCATAAAATTATGATAGGCCACTAAATATCATTAAAATCAAACCACCTAATTCTAACATTCCTATTAATTTGAGGACAGCTAGTAGAATTAACAGTTATTCATATCAGACAAAAATGTACCCAACTTTGTGCTGACAAAGATTATGATGGAGACAAGAAATGCAATTTTATTTACAGCATGTGTTAAACTTTCGGGTTTTTTCTCCTGTATTCTCTTGAATTTCTAATGTGGCAATAACTAACTTTTTGTAAGTTAGTAGTGTGTATTCCAGTGCCAAGCAGAATCACATCTACTGCAACAGAAAGACATTATAATGTATTCCATTCTCTTTTATTGATCTAGTTGTTGTTTTCTACTCTAAGTTTAAACAGAACTGCCAGGGTTACAGAGACTAGAAGTGATAAAGATACCTTTCAATCACCTTCTGTGCATGCCTGGATGAATACAACGCACTGAGTATCTGTTCTAAACCAGAGAGACATTAAGTCTACTGTAAAAGCACAACCTAATACTCCCTTCTGGCCTCAGTGTTTGGTGTCATGTAGAGACATTCTCATCTCTGTTACACACAGCTAGAAAAAGCACACTGAAAATCTGTTAACTTCCATTTGTGATTACAGCTTAGTGGAATACTGCTATATGTTACACGTGAAGGTTAGCATACAGTGATAAATAGAAGCATATCTTCAATGCTATTGCTCCATGCACAGCCAAAGAACACTGAAGGTTAAATACAGTTGAGCCACAGACATGAGATGTGAAATACATTCCAAGATTTATTACCATTGTAACAACTGCAAGGAACATTCCAGCTATAACAGATAAGAAACACTTCAAAGAGTTCAGATGTTCCTAGGGATAAATACTAACAATTTCCTCATAACTTTTGGCAGCCACACCTGCATGCAAATACAGAGGCCTGCAAGAAAAAAAAAACAAAAACATGAGAGGGCCTGTCTGTGTTTCCTGGTGTCAGAAAAATTTGAAACTTAAGTACTGAATTGTTATCACCAGTTCTTAAATGTTCTTTTGAATGCCTTTATGTGGCTATCTCTGAGGCTTGCTTACATTCCTGCCTGGCCTCAGGTGCATGGTGTGATGATGGCTATAACCAGTATTACTGCTGGAAATAAGAAGCTTTGATTCCAACATCTCAGTCCATACATTCACTCCTCAGAGTTATGTGGACTCCTGCAGGTGTTTTTTAGTGCAAGCGAACAACACTGAACTCTCAACTGATGAATACACTATACAGATAAAGATGAGAAAAAATTTCAAATTCAGATGTATTCAAATTCTGGTTTCAAAAAAAGTTCTACAGATTTATTTTTTTTTTTATGGTTAGCAAAAACTAAAGGATCTTTTTGATCAGACTAATTTAAAACAATGAATCCTGGAGCCTAGAGGTGGTGTCTAGTTTTCTTAAAAGCAAACTAGAATAGTTTTAGTATTTCCACAACTCAATATACCTATATAGATCCTGAAACAGAAAAATCTCAATCTTAACTCCTTTAAAATCAAATTGGTAAAGTTTATGAGGGATTTAAAAACAAATGGATTTAACAATATGTCACATGAAGTTGAACAACATACCTCTAAAATCTGACCTGTAATAGCAAGGGTTTTGAAGAGAGAAAAAAAAAAACCACAAACCAAAACAGGCTTTTTTTTTTTTTTTTTTTAAACCTGGGAATAACAATATTCTATAACTTAAAATAGGAGTATAATTTTTTGATGACTTAACTCAGTACTGTATTCCAGATTTAAACCTGGTTTAGGTATGAAATTTACAAGCGTTGTGACTATTCTCTCTCAACAGCTGCTTATTCATGTAAAATACAAACCACCACACAAAACACCATGATGCCAGCATTTTCTGCACATTCTGTTATAGCAGCAACAGAAGGCTGCTTTGGCAAGAAGAATTTTTACTGTCTGAAGAAGTTTCACATTTGAGTTTCTTTTATCTAAAAAGCTATCAGCACATCATGTCTCTGACTAGCCAAATAAACTCATATAAAAACATTAAAAAGATGGGTTGGGTGTTTTTTAAACCAGCATGCCTAATCAGATCCAGCTTACTAAATTTTAAGGCAAGAATACGTTCATTTCTTCTTTCATGCATCCTCAACAAAGTTCTAAACTTTTGCTTTTACATTATGGATTTAAATATTTTAAAGGAAAGAAAATAAGTTTTATATAATATGGCACCAAAAAGGGTCCAAGATCCCTTTTTGCTAATGCAATGAGCTGCCTTGAAAAGTACAGAAAACAACACAAACATTTACAAAGGCCTTCTAGACCTATAAACTACCCACAGAGCTAAGAAAGTTTTTCTTTTACGAATGCCCATATGAGTTATAAATGCATGCTTCACTTTTATGTTCTCATGGCCCATTAAATCTTTCTTAATGCAATATTATTTTGAATCAATAGGTTTTGAATGTACCAAAGTACAATAAGCTGCAGTTTTCACAAATAAATAGATATTATTATTCAAATATGTCTATTTTCATCATTCATTCACTAAACAGTATTAGCTTTAGTTTTAAAAATGTGGACTAGGATTCTATGATTTATTCAGGCAAAAGTTCTGGATGCAGTGTTAGCCACAGTTTATCCATGTAGGCATTCCTATTAGACTCTTGTCATTTAATATGGTGGCTGTGAATCTTTCCTCCTTACCTGCTCCAGTTTTTTTATTGCAGATTCTGAAAATGGCTATATTGGTTTTATTCAGTGTCTATGTAGCACTATTCTCAGAGGCTAAAATTGCAAACTCTGTTTTGGGACTAAATGTTGCAGAAGATCAAGCAGAGGAATAGTTTCAATACAGATCTACTCTTCTGAGAAAACCATTGCATTTCTAAATCTGTTACTCTTGGAAGATAATGATGAGCTGCTTCTGGCTTCCAGATCCTGCAGCACTGAGAAATCAGCATCATCTAGTTTCCACCTATTTTTGAAATCCTGATCAGCAGTTAATGGTTTTTTTGTGCAAAGGCATTATTTTGCCACTATGAGATGTTGCTACTCTGGCCAAATTCAGAACTAAATGTGAGCTGTAATGACCAAAATTTTCTTCCTCGTATATAGGCAGGATACCTGCGATCATCTGAGAGAGCTTCTTATTAGCAGTGGCTAAAAGGTACTAGAGTACTGGTTAAAATATTATGACATGAGACTGGAAAGAGAGCTTAGACTCTAAAATTTCTTTCAGAAAACACACACACACACACAAAAGTATCTTTTCTTACATGTGCTTAACTGAAGAGTTTTAGTTAGAACCTTGCTCAGAATGACATTTTATGCTGTAAGCTAACATTTGTGCCTGAAGTGGGATGTGCAAAAAACACTGTCAAGGTTTCCTTTTGACATTTAAACCTCAAGGATAGCCTTTGTTTTATCCTATAGCATGCTAAAAGGATTTTATTTACTGGAAGCAAAACCTTAGTCTCCTGTTAAGGCCTAGGGCAGCCAGTGTGGTTTCACATCACAGCCAGGGAGAGCAGCAGAATTTTTACAGCTGTACCAAAAGATGCACACATTTTCCTTTGTAAGTCAGAAACACTGTATAGCAAGGGTACTCATGGTATTACACTTCAGTTACAGCAGATGTGATCTGGAAAAGAACCAGGAGCATCATTTTGGGCTTTGTCTTGATTGTCAGTTGACCAATCACAGCCAGCAATTAAACATCCACCAGCCACTTGCTCACCGCCCACCCACTCCTCTCCCCTGCTTCCTCCCTAACAGGATGGAAGAGAGAATTGGAGGAGCAAAAGTGAAGGAAAAAAATTGTGGGTCAAGGTAAAGACTGTTTAATAAGTGAATGAAATGGAAAAAAAGCAAGTGATACTAAGTCACCAATCACCACCTCCCACAGCAAATCCACATCCAGTCATCCAGTCAGTCTCAAAATAGTGGCTACTTTAAAATGATTAACCCCGAGTTTTATTGCTCTAAACATGCAAAATGAAGACCAAACTACTACTAACAAGCTCTGACACCTTCCTTGGTTTTCAAAAAAAGGATTTTTTTCTTTTTAAAATTACTTTCATCTGCCACTCTAATTCTTCTTAAAAGGTACTTATACCAACAAAATAAAATCTGACCTTATAAATTCCTTATTCGGTTTTACAGGTCATGAGGTTTGAGCTATTCAGGTAACGTCATTAGCTGTTCTTAATGTTTACCCAGCCTGAACTGACTGTGAACTGAAAGTTTGTCACTAACAAGTAAAATGTTCTAATGAGTTTCTCATTGATTTTTAAAGTTTTTTCCTTTTGGAATTTGTTCTCATATGCATGCCTGAGAATACTTTGCAATGTAATAACTCAGGATGCACAGGAGGGGTCAGTTTCTGTTCTCATAACTACTGTCATGCAAAATACTTTATTCCAGGTCCTTTTTAGCACAGGAAAAGTTATCAAGGTCTCTCTTTCAGCTGTTTTTGCCATCTGGGTCTATTTGTCCTTGTTAGCTTAGACACTGACATAGAAGGCTTGCTCTGAGCATATTTACAGAGATCATAATAAATTAACTAACCTTTCTTGAGGATGAAAATTTTGATCTTGTGTTGAGCATTCTAGAGATTACTGGCAACTTAATGTGAGAGTTTGAACAAGCCACTGTTTCATTGTTCACTACTCTAAAAAAGCAGTAAAAAAACGTCACGTCCATTAAAATCAGATATAACTCGATGTCTTGACAGATGTCTACCTCAGGCATGTAGGTTTTTATGTTCCTATGCAAATGTTGTTAATTCATTTTCTAAAGCAATTAGGCACATTAGAAATTTCTCAGCCTAAAACTCATAAATGTGACAATTTCACTTTCAGAAGTTAGACAGTAGCTGGCTTTAAGGTCTAATAATGGCAGCTGTCTGTATACATTAGATTTTAAGATACAGAAGTATTATTTTATACTTACTATCCAAAAACTAAGGCACCAAAATGTATTATTTTTACAGCTTTACCTGGAAGTTTTCTGTAGGTCTTCTTTTTGTCTCGTAATTTTGAGGCAAGAGGCTATTGCCAGGGAGCAGCAAAAGTGGCTGCTCTGCAAAGCAAATTAAGCTGGCAGCCAAGGGTGACAGCAGGAGAGACCAGGGCAGTGCCCTGCCAGGTGAGAGGTGCAATCCCAGCATATATGACAAGAAGGGCAGAGCAGATCCAGAGACAGTAACAAGGCTCAGTCAACAGTTCAGCACCCAGTGGACTAGTCTGTAGTGGTAGAGCAGATCTAAGATCAAATACAAGGCTGAGCACAGACACAGCTGCAACAGGTCAGAGAAGGATCAATGGCAAAGGCCTGAATTAAATACAGCTCCCAGTCACAAGGGGAAGTAGGGGGAGCATGTAGGCAAGAGTTCTCACAGATCTTTCGATAGAAGCATCTTCAAAGGTCTCACAGCTGCACCATATCAGCTTTTAGCCCAGGCTAAGGGCCTGAGGAGGGGAAAAGAGATTGCATGGTCTGCTGATGTGTGTAGAGCTGTGACAGCACTGCAGGTATAGTGAACTTGAGAAAGTATAAAACTAGTGAAGACTTCTCATCTATTTAGGTAAAATTCAGATTTGTTACAGTGCTAGAATGGATTCAGGTGAGAGAAAATAGATGAGTGAAAGCCTAGAAGAAAGTCATGTGGCGTGCAGGAGTTAGTAGTATCTCTGCTTTTTGTAGACTACAGCTATTCTGCTATATTGCTTGGTCTCAGCTGTTTTCTTTCAACCTGGATCCAAATATGCAAGTCTGAACAAATCAAGATTTTGTGTGTTAAAGATAAGCAGCTGCTGGTTACACTGCATCCTTTAGCAAAGCAACTTCTACTCAAAGATTACTTAGAATAGTAAATGCATGAGGGATTCATGAAGGAGCAATGACAACAAATAAATTAATATTTCTTCATGAAGATGTTACTCAGATAAGGCTCTCTAAGGAATACCTAGTGCTTGATTGCTTAAATGTAAAGTGTCACTCTGAGAGAGTTCAGTTGATTTGGAGGTGGTTTTAGCTTTTACATTTGTAAGAATCAACATGCTACTTTCTAAACAAGACATTGCATTATCAACAAAAATGTGAACTATATTTGTTTTCATTTTTTCTAACCCACTGAAAAGAGTAACATTACTGCCTCTTCAAATGCACGGTAAGTTTGAAGCTGTTGCAGTGTCACAGGTAGGAGTACATTTTTAAGCATAAATAGATCTAACCAGCTTGTGTCAGTATAGGAAGAAACCCAACCATTGCTTGTTCTAGTTCAGCTAATCAAGATCAAATATTTACCCCTCAGACTGTGTAAAAACAAACCTGAGTTTAAAAGGCTGTAGTACCTGTAGTAAAGTAATATTAGAGAATGTGAGAATGAGACGTGTTTATGGCCTACAGTAACTGTGATTACAATAAGTAACACTGTAGAATAGGAAAAGGCTCTGTGTATTTTCTGTTCTGATTGCTTTTTTTAGGCATTTTATTGCCTATCAAATTACCTTATCAAAACTAGACAGGGATGGATTTATTAATGGTCCCATTTCTACCCAGGTATGTATGAGCTCCAGCATTTTTCTAACCTGGCTTGGATTTGTTTGTTTTTACTAAAAGCAGGCAGTGGTTACTGACAGCTTTTACCATAACTACAAGAGGCTAATTCAAACTCTCAAGATTAATTCTAAATAAAAGTAAGCTAGAAAAATTCTAGGAAGATATTTATGTCAAATAACCAAATACTATCTTTGCCATCTGTAATACTTAAATAATATGTCTGCAATTGTTAAATATTTTCATTTCTGTAGCGCCCTTTACTACAGCTGTCTGATAAATTCTGAGGTATGAAGTGGTTAAAAGGCTCATAGTGAAACCACACAATGGAAAAAAGTAGTAAGAGAGCAGGTGGATCTACATACACTAGCTCATGTTAGACTCAAACTGGGAAAACTAGAACTATTAGGCTTTATTTTTACATTTGAGGCTCAACCTTCATTGGCAAAGCAGCACCTAGGCACTCAGGGATAGTGATTCAAGGCTTCCTTCTACCTGCTAATCTTCCTAACTGGCCAGAGAGAGAGTTTGAAAAATAAGGTAGTTATTAGACCATTATCCTAGCTCCTTCTGGATGTTATTTACTATTTTTTTTATAGTATCAGGAAAAAAAAAAGTTATGATTACACATATGAAAACAGGTGTAAAAGAATTTCTTGTCTTTAGAAGGAAATGACCTTGAATTCAATTTCTGCAAAATACTTAAGGAGCATTTTACCACTGAAAGCTCTGTCTTTTGAATTAGTTTTCCAGTGTGAACTATCTGGCTCACAGAACCATTTTAAAAATGCAGTCATGTCACTATTCTCAGATTCGAATGACTAGGTTACAGACAACTGTATTTATATAGAGTTTTTAGTAAAGAGGTTTTGTACCATTGTTATCCCACATGTGAAATATATATTTTTTCCTCTCCTCTATATTATGTGACCCCTGGACATTCTTACAGAAAAGTCTATTCCTCCTCTGTATTTTACAAGGTTATTTTAAAATGGGCAAGGCCTTGAATGAGTATCACTCCAAGGACCATACTAAGAGTATTTTCTAAGTGTTCTCTCAGTTAATTTTTCTTTATCAAATATATGCATATATTATATGTGTGTGTCTAGATATATATAAATATATTTAAAAGTGAATACAATATTACATTAAAACACCTATCAATGCTCTCTACAATGTAATTAACTTCCTA
>JAVJGJ010000060.1:47559796-47587394 GCA_035590215.1 Microhierax caerulescens | reverse complement strand
TGTAATTAACTTCCTACCTTTGGTGGAAATATCTTACTAGAAAATGCATGATACATCCTAGGGTTATATTTACCTTCTCGATGATGGCTGACATTCAGCCACTGATTAACTGGTAGCATCAGTTTTTTTCTGTTTTTTTCAATTCCAGTTCATCATCTCAGAACAGTACTTCAGCTCTGTTGTCTTCAAGTGCTGGACTTTGCCTGCAACATCATTACACTTTTATCTTTTTTGCTTTGCAGTATCATCAAGTCTCCTCATAGTTAACTATTTTTTGCAGTGACAGTGCTCCTTCAGTGTTTAATCTTAGAATATTTCATTAGTGCTCCTGGCCTTTATGCAAACATGATTAATGAAAATGTAATAAAATTCAGCACTTTAAAAAGGATGCCTCCAGACAGAAAGTAGAAATCTTGTGGTGTAGATGGGGTAGTGAGATGTAGATGCTTTGACACACCAAGTAGAAGAGTTGTATGAACTTGTATATAGCCACACTGCTTTGCATGAGTGGTGCTTCAGTGAATAAAATAGATAGCTCACTTCAGATGTTACCTTGGAAGATTGTAATACATTTTATTTTTTCATCATGAATTTTTCATATCAATTTACTTTGTTGAAATATGAAGAGGAATATACTCTCTTGTCTGTATTTCTGTTGTCCCATTAGGTTTTTTGAATTCAGGGCAGGAGATCAACTTCCTGGTTGTTTCTATTTTTTTCTTACTTAAAAGTTAACTGGTGTTCTACCTTAATTAAAAGGATGGGGGAAAAATGCATTTGTCTTCTAGGGGAAAAAAACCCACCAAACAACAAACCAACATACAGTTGGCATGACAGTCCTGAAAAACTACTATACTACTGTATCTAGAAGTGGAGGAAATACTTTAAAATGTATAATAACAATAATAATATATCATTAAAAGGGGTATTTTCTGAAATTACTTGTGTGTGTTTCAGAAAGAAGGTATTATAAATTCTGAGAGAGATAAAAAATTGCTTGAAAAGCCTTATCCTGAGGTTTTGTGATTCAAAAGGAGTCATTTAAGGCATTACAGATTTTTGCTGAAGTAGGAGATTCCTGTGCAATGCTTGGGGGTTAAATGCATTCATCAGACACTTAAACCAGAAAATAGCAGGTAGCAGACAACTGTTACCTCTTTTCTTTGTGCTACGGTAAGTATTTCTCAAATGCTGTATACAATTTTTCTATCAGTCATTTAAAGAGGAAATTGATAAGTCATATTGAGAAAAGAGCTAAGTCCCATAAGCAGACTCTGCTTAGCTTTTTGGTGTGAAGTTTTGGTCCCCTACTGATAAACCAATCTAAAAATTAAAACACTGATACCATTCAGTGACCCAGTGATGCAAATTATGGTCCTAAATTCTAACATCACCTTAGCACTTCTAAGAATTAGCATTTTAGCACCAGGAACTCCACAACTGTGAACTTCTGTGCTTGTTTTAAACAACAAAAAAAGTCCTAGATCCCACCTTTCTTTTTCAAATAAGTCTGGGATAGTGGTCTTGTGCTTCCTGCCCCACTTTTTTCTGATTTAAACTCCCCCAGAAATTTATCCAACTGTCAGTTTGTTTGGGGCTTCCACAGGAAGTATGGTGCTCAGCAGTTCAAGGACAGGTACAAACTGATTCACTTGTCACTATATTGAATGATTTACCAGTTTCTTTCATTGCAAAGCACTTTATATACATAAGCTGTCTTACTAGAGCAAATTCTTGATTTAATGTTAATCAAACAGTGCCTGGCTCAATAGATGTTCTTGTTAGCCTTAAGATATGGTAATATCACCTCAGTGCCCAGCTGCAGTGGTGGGTTTTGGTGTGTTTTATTTGGCTTTTTTGTGGGGTTTTGGTGGTTGGGTTTGGGGTTTGGGATATTTTTTTGTTTGTTTGTTTCTGAAACAGTCCTAGAGGTACAACACAGCAGTCTTTCCAGTATGTGCAAGGAAATAATGAGGCTAAATGCTACACCGATATGATGTAAATAAAGTATCAAAAAATATCTGTTACATATACTTCAAATAGTGCAAGATCAAAAAACAGTAGGTTTTTTTTATATATATACTGAGTAGAATTTTAAAATGTTTGAATTAATCAATGCTATTGTTTCATCTGCAAATAGCTGTGTGCAAGTTCGAGCACTCATGACCATTGCCTTCCATTTTCCTAATTTTCTCAACAGAATATAACTTCTGACAAGATAGGACATGGAACTTCTTCATATACGTGATAGAGATTCTATTATGACATAAAGCCACTCTTGAAGCATAAAATCATCTCTTCTTTTGAACACTATCCAACTGTGAATGTATTTTTATTATTTCAGTGTTTTCCCATGAACTAAGGAAACACTTCACATCCCCACAAATCACAGAAATTTCATAGATTTTATTCATTTAACATACCATGAGTTTTTTCAAAATCTGTCATTCAGCTAACATAAAAAGAAATGTAAGTTCAATTTATTAAGAGAAAAGACGTGATAAAATTTACATGGGAAAGCATTTGATATTACATTTTGGTTGGCAAAAGAACGGAATAGTTTGGCAACTCAAAAGTGTCTCTTTAGAGACTGATGTAATGTTAGTGAGTATAGGTTACAGGATTGGAATTTTAGAACTTCATTAATGGTCTGCCTTACTTCAGGAGGTATGGGGAAGCAATGTATTCTAGTGATGATCATTATGAAGGGCTTAGATACTTGTATCTAAGAAACATGCATCAGGGGATTCACTTGCATTTAGGTTTTATTCATATTGCCACTTCATCAAAGCCAAAGAAGCAAAAACTTTGTATGAACTTGAATTTATGGTCTGGAGTTGTTGTTATTGTTATCACAATTCAGTTGACCACTGCGAATACAGGAGGACTGAGAAGCCACTACAAGCAAACAGATCTATAAGCTACTTGTACTTTGAAAAAAAATTAATAAATCAGCATTCCTTTATTAAAAAAACCAACCAAAAAAGGTTATATTTACTGGATATCTATTAATAACTATAAAGACACTTTAAACAAGTAGTAGTACATCTTGTAGGAAGGTCTGATATGAAAATTATTAATAAAGGCTCAGTAAAAATGTTTTAGAACTAAAAAGTAACTGCTAATACAAGCCAGTATTTAAATACTTTTCAGAATTAAATTTGAAGTTTATCAATATAGAGACAGAATTAAGTTTGATTTAGGTTTACTTCTACATTTTGAACATTTGGATGTTCCTTCAGTAGTATTACTGTGTTGTATTGAATTACTTTTATTTCAGTTTCCTAATTCTCAATTGTCTTCCTTTGGAAAACTAAAGTATATTTTTTCTTTGATCCATTTTGCAACTAAAATACTACATAAATGCAAGATACCATAATGGCTTTTCACAAGATCCTCCATTCATAGGTGTCTAGGTGTGGGCTAGAAAAGTTCCTTTAGGCACCTACAGATCCACTCATGTGGATACCTGAGAATGTCATAATGCTGCAGGCTGTGCAGGTGCCTAAAACATCAGCCTGTTGGACTCAGAAACTGTCCATTCTTCTGCTTTATTAACCTGAGAGGACTCATCAACACACAACGGTACTCAAAGCACCTTTATGATTATATTCCTCTGGGATGCAGCATAGCACAACAAATTGCCATCTAATCAATGTGTTTGATGACCCGTGTTGCAGTCCAAGAAGCTGTTTGTGGTGATTGTGTAGATGGTGCTTTTTGATTGGTGTCAGTCCACCTGCCTGATGTCTCCAAACAGTAGGCTGCTGCAGGGAGGCATGAACAGAACTGGTAGCTATAGTAAACAGCAAAATGTTTTGAATTGATCTTTTAGATGAAACACAGTGTGGAAATGTTTAAAAATTGAAGTTGTAAGTGGTTCTATTAAAAATGAAATAATAATAACATACATGCTTTATTCTAGAGAGAATTTCTTAATGAAGCCCCTTTGATTTAGCTAAGTGCCTACACATACAGTTTAAAGGCCTAAATCATTAAAATACATGACTTCTTTCTCGCCATGCAGAGATTCTGTGGATACTGCATAGAAGGTCTGATGTTCCACTAATTCAAAAAACAAAAACAAAACAAAAAACAACAAAACCCCACCAACGAAAGTGTTAGGCCAATTCATACACAATTTTTGCTTTGCGTGCATGTGTGCTGACATCCTAATTGTAAGTAAAGCCATTACATTAATGTCCTATTTCTGCTGCACAAGCTTGCAGGCAAACAATTGTAGGTATTGAACGAGGAATACAATTTAGTGTATTGTTATTTTTTTAAACCACCTGTAAAGAAGTTATCAGTGACTGAGCCCAAACATCTTTTACGCTTGTCAAAACAAAGAAATACAAACTGATAACCTGTGTTATAAAATACTATAGGGGTCAATTACAAAATTGTTTTATTTGTATTGGGGTTTTTTTAGTATTGTTAATGAATATGTATGTAATTTTTATTTGTATTGTTACAAAATACTTTAGGGGTCCATGATCAGCACTGGGGGAAAAAAATGGAAGACTGAAAAATATCACATTTTTCTGCTCCAAGTTAATACACCTTGTTAACTTTTTAGCCTGCTCATCCTTCTGTTGATAGAAGACATAGTTTCTCTGTGGTGTCCTATTTTATTTAAATGTAGTGCATCTCAAGTTATTATTTCTGCTTGACCTTATTACCTCTTACCCTCTACACCCTTCAGGTGACAGGCAGTAAATAATTACACATAGCTGCAATACACTGTTATGCAAAGTAACATCCCTTACCATTGAAATTGCCTTTACTAGAGGTTGTTTCAAGGGTAGCTTTTTTGGGGGTGAAGGGAGAGGAAGGGTATTCTAACAATCTAAGAAAACATAGATACTGTAAATTAACACATGTATTTAGTATGGTAACAGCTTGCAGAAAGACCGATATTTTCTAAAATGAGCTAATTTTGTCACTGATTAGGATCAAATTGTATTTTCCTGCCTGATAAGGTTCAGATGTGGTACATAACCACCCCAACCTACTACCTGTTTCATGTTTGGTTTGATCCTCAACTTCAGAGCATGAGAAATTTTATGGCATTTAAAGCTGTGCTACTTTGGAAGATGCTAATTCAGGCACCTGATCTCCCCTTTAGCTCTTATTTCCTGGGATAGAAGTTGATACTGAGTAACAGCAGGATAAAGGGGAAATTATCATAGCCCTCAACTGTATTACTGACACAATGAACTGCTGGTTGCAGAGCAGTAGTAGCAAAATGGCAGTGATGGTATTATTCTCTAACCGCAGGCTGAGGAAGCTGCTTAACTTCAGATTACAAAAAGTCAGTCTGCACTCCCAAAAACGGATTTTCATCAATTTTATCATCAAGTGTCCTGAAAACAGCAGGTCTCAGTCAGTATTAAGAAAGCCAGAAAACTCCAGGGTCAGTGGACAGCGTGACCGATTAATCCACTCCTCACTAGCAAAGACACATGACTGAGTGAAGGAGAATGAAAAATCCAAGCAGTTGTCAGCATCCTAATGCAATGTAACACAGAAATACTAATGTCTACTGGTGAATTTGTACCCTGACATTTCAGCATGCTGAACATGAATTAGTGCTTTCAGAATATTTCTAAAACTTAATTGTAACATGAGAAAGAAAAAAAGTTTGTTCTTTCCCAAATCTTCAGGTAACTGCCACTGGCTCTGAACAGAAAGTAACAGAGATGTGTGGTTTCTGGATCATACCTCGCTTTCAAGGAAGCACAGATTCTGCTCCTCTTAAACACCACAGTTGCTGGTGTCACTTAACAGTGAAAACTTTGCAACAGAGTTAGTGTGTTTTCACTGCCCTTTAATGATAATCGATGTCGGTTGCTAGCTCATTGCAAACATTTTTCATGGATCATCAGAAACACTGTACCTGAGGGGATTACCTTTCTTAGTCCACTGAAAATCTGGTGTACCTGCTATTTACTTTAAGGTACAAAATGTAGTCTGGAAACGAACAGACCAAAACAATGACTACATCACACTCTAATTATTTTTGCTGGGAACCCTTACTTTATGGACATAAAACTCCCTAATGATCCTTAGCAAGGAATAATTTAGGAATGTGAGTTGCATGTAAAGGAACACAACATTTAGATCTATGGAGTTTTGCTTTGTATCACAAACTTCAAATTAGAGAACAACGTTGCCCTGTCTTTCAAAATCATGTCATCCTCAAAAATTGAAGCATGACAACTGAGCATCTTTACTGAGCCTCTCACTTCAGAGTTATTGTGAACAGTTTCCTGCTTCAGAAATCTAGCTTATGTTGGTGTGGGTTTGGAGGTTGTTGTGTTGTTTAGTTGTTGGGTTTTTTATCTAGAGAAAAGTTGAGGTTAATTCTTTGCACTGTGCCTCTGAGCAGCCAAGAAGGTACAGATTAAGTTGAAAAAAGAAGCAAAGGTGCCTATAGGAGCAGTCTAAGTAGCTGACCTCATGCTGCAAATCAAAGCAGTTCTGTGATTTACTCCAGCTTACACAGCTTAAACTAATTCTCAGTGGAGCTGTCCAGCAGTGCAATGCTCAGTCACGGTTACAAAATACCTGCCCCAGCCTTAAGTATCTGGGGAGATTTAGACATTGATGGTTTAAGATTTTTCTCCTAGTTCATTGATATAAGATATAGTGCGCTGTGGGAAATTCTCAAGCAGGGAGACCTAACACTGTTAGATTTTTGTGTGTGTTTGATTTTTGGGTTTGGGTTTTTTTGTTGTTGTTTCTGGTGCAAGAACAAATCTGTGTCTGAGATGATCTTGTATTTGGTTACTTATCACAACAGAAGTCTGGGATTTAGGAAGCCTGGGTCCTGAACAAGAAAATATTATATGACGGTCCGTGAAAGAAGCAGGTTGTCGTGCATTATTACTGCAGTATGCTTTAGCTCAACATGAACATGATAACACAGGCCACTCACTCTATTAGACCAAACGAGTAGAGCTGTTGTCTTCTGCCACCCTTAGTTCGGAAAAATTCCCCCTTGTTACCAAGATTCTGAAGCAGAAAGGAGCTAACTGGAGAAGAATATAAAGTAAACAAGCAAAAATAATAATCTTAATATATTTTCCCGATTCTCTCACTTTGTCTTTTCTCTCTTTCTCAGCAGGTGGAAAGTGAAGTCAGGTACTATTAATTAATGGGCATACTAAGCCTCACTGTCAAAGGGATCAAAATTCAGCCTCTGCTTTAAATGTGTGTCATTGTATCCATCAACCTTTTCCACTCATTTTAAGTATAAATTAATCCTTTATTACTTAGAATAGTTTCCTCTACTGAGCAGAACTACATATTTCTTAAGAAACTAATACTTGAGTATCAACTGGAAAACAGCAGTGGTAGCTTTTTGTCTTTGTTTTTTGTCTTTAGTTTTTATTTGTATTCTTTATTAGTGGAGGGGGACTGTTGAGGGGGGTTTTGTTGTTGTTCTGGGTGTGTGTGTGTGGTTTTTTTGTTCTTTTTTATTATTTTTTAAGAAATAGTCTTAAAACTTAGATGAGAAAATTGGATATTCTAGAAGTATATAGTTGTATCCATATGTGGAGTATAGATGTATATGATAGGAAAGCTGTAGAAAGATCAGCAGTTTTAGTAGAAGTTAAATGACACAACTCCATGCAATTTCTTCATACTTTTTGGTCTGTGTCATGAGTGGCAATTCAATCTGTATCTTTCAATCATCAGGTTCTGCAGGGCTTCGATTCTCTAGACAGCTCTAAACAGTGGTTATGTCCTGTATTTCCCTGTAGATTAATAATGGGCACTTTATATGACATAAAAAAACAGAATTCAAGAAATAACAATGAGCAGTTAAAAATCTAGAAGGCAAATGTAAGGGCAACGTGAAATAAGTAGGACTTATTAGTTATAGTTTTATAAAATTAAATCATATTCCATGTGATAGTAGTGACTTTTCAAAGCCTGTTGCTCAAACTACTAGATAAAGAGAAAATCTATAAAAACCTCTGTAGAATTGCTCTGGTTTTAAATGGTGCTTTTCAAGGGGACTCTCCCAATGCTTCAAATGCCGTAATGATTTTCTTCACAGTCCTCAGCAAATTAGTACGTTCTTTTCATAAGTAATCAACGGTTCTCACATCTACTGTACAAACAGAAAAAAATAGTTTGATTACTGAGAACATTATTTGTGGGTTTTGGCCAGGGGTCCTCAAGCTATGATCCGTGGGCCAGATACGGCCCCCAGGGTCCTCAATCCCCCCCCCCGGTATTTGCAGACACACACCCCCCGCCCCCCCCCGCCCCCCCCCTCCTGGGGGTTGGGGGGGGAAACCAAGCAGCCACAGATGACTGCCTGCCACTTAATCTGCATGCTGGCCCCCTGCTTAAAAAGTTTGAGGA
This sequence comes from Microhierax caerulescens, assembly GCA_035590215.1. Lineage (NCBI taxonomy): Eukaryota > Metazoa > Chordata > Aves > Falconiformes > Falconidae > Microhierax > Microhierax caerulescens. The sequence continues at coordinate 47,579,015 of JAVJGJ010000060.1, read as the reverse complement.
CCCCTGGCTTTGGTTGTTGTTTTTGCATTTTATTTTTAGACTTCTTAAAAAAATTATAGCAGGATTCCCTTAAGCTTCTGAATCCTTGGAAATTATTTTATTGCATCTTATGTTAAAATATCTTTAACATAATTTAACATAAATTAAAATTGTGGGTACTCTTTGGGTTATTTAATGTTGCTTTGCTTTCAGTAGCACCTTTACAGATGTGTAAAATTTTGGCTTAGCTATCAGAATGTGCTGCTAGATCAACTGACCTAGTTGTGTCAAACAAAATATCTTTGGTTGCACCCATCTACAAGTTAGGGATATTCTGAACAGAGATCTGTGAACTCGATGAAAGTTTTCTGCTGTGGTAAACGTGAATTATTGGTATTGTTCATACAATGTATTCATATTTTCAAATTCAGCATGCAACTGCAGATGAACTCTTGGAAAATGGAAGTTTTATTGATGATAGAAGAAAGAGTAAAATTAATACAGTAAAAAGTCACGTGGTATGCTGAGCTTCATGCAACCCATGTAAATGCTCAAACTTCTGTTAAAAAAACCCCTAACTATATATATGTGTGTGTGTGTGTGTATATATAACTTTTTTAGAAGTATAACATTCTCCCTCTACCTTTTCACTCATTCTTCTAATCTCATTGGACCTCTGTGTGCTTCTTAAACATGTTGGGTTGTTACCATCTGACTGGTGGTCTTTCTCAACAGAAGTTTTCTTTAACTTCTGGTGACTGCAGCTGTGGCCTCTGCCTTTGGGCAGAACTGCAATGCAAAGCTGGTTGGACCTCTGTGATTATGAAACTGAGTAAGATGCTACAGCCCAAAGGTGATGGTATTTGCTTTTTCAGATTTGATGTACTTCCTAAGGTATCTCTATCTTGCTTCCATTTCAGTTATTGGTTTTATGGTACTCGTGAGTTAACCAAAACAAATGGAGAAAGGAAACAGGAAAATAGTGTGAATTCTACAAAATGTTAATGTACCTTTTTCATTCTTTATTTTTAATTGTACCATTAATGAGGTCTGCTATTCCCACCTGGAAACTATTTGACATAAATCAAAAGAATTTTAATTACTCCAAGAAATATGATTGATTAGAGCTACTTCATCTTTAATTGCATGTTCATTCACTTAGAATCTAATATAAATTATTATTTTTTAATTGCTAAGGCTTTAACAGGTTTAGAGGAAGACCACCAGAAAACAATACTTTTTTACAGTTATATAACCTAAACAGTCTTTGTGAGTAATCCTATACCTTAATTTTGAATTTTTTACTACATTTCTTTTAGTTAAAATCATTTACTATTTCACCATAATTAATTTCTGCTGCTGCTGAAGCAACTTGAACCGAAACTTCTCGCTTCAATGGAACAAATGGCAAAACTTAGGACAAGACCTGATGCTTCCTGTTCAGGTACTTCCATGTGCTACAGTATTGCAAATTAGAGGGCAGAATTGTTCCAAACCTTATGAAGATGAAAATGTGCTAAGAAACAGGTTAAAACTAAATTAAAAGGCATAGAAATTAACTTATATGTGATTAAAATGCACATAAAAATTTCAAAATAAACATAAACACATAAAGAATTCCTATCCATTTCCCCATCTCTTTTCCATCAAGAACTTCATCATGTATAGTATGCCAAATACTGCAAAAGCAAATGAGTTTTCACCTCCATATCAATGGCTCTATGGGTTTGTAATGTTTTCTATCTGCTCTAGTATGCATTACCATCTGGTGTCCAATTGGAGAACTACAACGTGTGTACGTGTATATATACATGCACTCTACGTACACACGTACATATGCACATGTAAAAGTTATGCACATGTTTAATGCATGGCCATCTGATGTCTGATGCTAAAGTTACATTGTAGTGAGATTCAGAATTCTCTGAAGCAAACTCACAATGGTAGGATCCTGAAATGTTCAGAATACTTGTTTAACTACAATATTTTTTTTTAAAAAAAAAAGTATATAAGATTATTTTGTAAAACCTAATATTCTGTGAATGAAATATAGTGAATATTGACCCAGAGTCACAAAGAATGATTATATTGTGGATGTATTGAACCAGAACTGATGAGTTTTGGACTTTGATTTTTGGCTTCTTTTCACTCCTTCTTCTGTACTAGATTCCATAGCTACAATCTTCCACAAGAAGATTAAGAAGGTAATTAGTTATTTTCCAGTTTATATTCTAGTTCTTAAAGAATTTGTATCTATTTGTGCTGCGTCTGACTCCCAGGTTCTAATAATTTAAATTCACTATAAATAAAACTAATGAAACTCGGGAACTTGTATTTCATATTTATAGATAGGTATCTATCTGTTCATGTGAAGTTTTTCTATTGAATTCCAAATCATGTATAAGAAGATTTATTTATCTGATAGTACCTGAGACTGAAAAAAAGAAAGTACTATTTTTCTCCAGGAAGAATCAGTCATGCAACTGTTCAACAGTGTACTAGTCAATTTGTTGAAAAAATTTTTACCGTAATTGCTGGTTGGGAACAAAACTGAAAGGAGAAACAAATTGAATGGGCCATTGTTCTTGCATATATTTGTGAACATAAAAAACTCTAAGAGGAAAAAACCTACCATACATCTGTATCAATACTTGCATGGAAGTCCATAGTTCATGTGGGATATTATAGTAATCAAGGTTGATTTTGAGAGTGAAGGAGATTGAGTCTGCCCTCAAAAACTGAATTTGCAAGTAAATACCATTGGCAATTAATATTGCAGTCACATTGACTCCAAATTAATTCATCTTGATTCATGTTGTTATGATTAATATCAAGGACATTAATAATCATTAACATTTATTGCAGCATCTTGCTGACTGGTATAATACATTGTAAAACTGGCACTAGCATTGTGCATCTGTCTTTGCTATTTATGTAGACATAGATGCAGAAAAATTTATAGAACGACTGTTAACAGCTTTAAAAATGTAGGCTTCATGAGCTTGGCTGTTTCCATGCCTGATTGCAAATTCACTGGCACATGCCAACAGGCTTAGTGAATGCCAGATGAGTTTCTGTTTCTTCATTTTGTAAGCTTGTGTTATTACATATCATCATATTTTCATTCCTGAATATGGACTAACTATTCAAAAGTGATGGGCTTAAATTATATACTTCAGGTGTCTTTTCCAAGAGTCATATGCACATGAAAAAGTTACATATAAAGCAAGAATTATCTTTATTCACATTGTATATCATTGGATTTTAAAACATACTTTAACCTCTGACATTATTTAATCCACTCAATAGAACTATTAGATATAAAGTTAGATATACATATAACTGCAAAACTGACATCTGAAACTCTAATGTATATGGTGTCTTGCACAGGAATGGAATAAATACCTACTCTAAATGGTAGCAAAAGTTTAACTACTTTCCAAATGCCCCACTTAGTAGAGGGAAAAAAAGTGTGTGCTATTTCAATTGTAGTAGTACCTATAAAACATGTGCCTTTTTGCATTTTCAGAGACTGTACAAATATTAAGGGCTTAAACTTCATTCATACATTTCTAATAGAAATTAGTCTCAGACACATTTTTATAAAATAAATACATGTAAGGAACAAAATATTTTCCTCTCTGTTCTTTTAAAATAAATTTTATAAGGATTTGACATAAACCCAAACAAACCTTATTCATGAATGAAAGAATAATTCAAGAAAAGCTAACAAGTGGCTGATCACTAAATAGTAGATGAAATCTAATGATAGGATTGGAATTAGTTCTGTTGAGCATCAGGAGAAACATACCATGTAATGTGGCTTACCATTTCTATAATTAAATGTGATTTAGAGGCAAGGAAGTAGCGCAATACGGCAAAATGAATGCCTGCTCTTTTATATAGAGAAATAATTAGACATGTGCTTTATACAATTCTGAAATCCAAAGACCTGGGGAGGGGGAGCAGGCAGGCATTGTTTGTTCATTTTCTTCTTTATACAGCATTCAAAATTTGCCAGACATATTGTTAAATTATAGGTTTTCTTCTTTTTTTCAGCTTTAACTGAGAAGCCTAATAATAATAGGCTCAAGCTTAGAGGCATACTACAGCTAATGCATGCTACATTAAACAATTACATTATTTTTTTAGTGGGAGGAGTTATACATTTAAATGTGCAATTTTAAGTATATCTTCCACTAGCTTCTGATGTTTTAAATCTGCAGTCTACATTCTTCAGGAAAAACAAATTCCTGAAAGAGCCCATTAGTGTCCTTGAGTATATCCTTCCTGTATTAGGTGTAACCCCTTGACACTGTTTCTACAAACATCAGATATGAGAAAGCACAGAAGATACTGAAATTTGTTTCTACTGTGACATCATTATTCTACAGAATGAAGCATGGAGGCAATCCATGTCTAAGAGATGTTTCGATGCATTACTGTTCATTTAGTTCCTCTAGAGTTTAGCTAGCCTCACTGCTTAAGGGGAGGGTTTTTTAGGTAATCTGACAGTAGACAATTTTACTTTTTTTTTTTTTTTTTTTTTTTTGCAATGGAACATTTCTATAATGTGAAATGAAAGAATTCCCCAACCTATCTCAGGATCACATTTTTGGTATGCACTGTGCACTTGTTCAACAGCACAAACTTCAAAGGAAAAATAAGAAATACAAATTTGTTTCATTCATTTCCTTCATCCATTACATTGCCTTTTTGGGAACTCTCACTTTGAGAAGAGGGCTATAACACACCCTTCCCATTTCACTAATATCATTCTGTACTGGGGCAGGAAGGGGGAAGTGCTGTGAGGAGAGGTGAGAGATGGTGAAGGGTTCTCTCCACATCTCAGTAAGACAGACCTGCCAACAAGTGGCTTAATAAGGTAACTCTTTTAATAAAACAGAGTAATAAAGGAATATAGATATGAGTAAATCTTGCATCCCATCAGATGCTGAGCACCCCCCATTTCTGTGCTGTACAGGATGTGTGTTGAAGAGAACAATGGTTGAAGAGAACTTATGGTCCCTCGAGCTAATATATAATTTCCTTACCAGAAAACAACTTTTTTCTCTAAAGGATGTTCTCATGAGAACTCCTTGATACCTTTTTAAATACAGGTAAGGCCACACAGGTGGCATAATTGTTGGTACCAAGTGAGAGCTGCCTGTAGGGCTTCTCTGTTACGATGAGCTGACTGAGGTTATTCTGCAACCAAGTAATTTGTGCAGCAAGACACAGGCCCGAGGGTCACACTGTGTGTGAAGGACAGCCCCCAGCCCTGAGGGCCACACTATGTGTGTGCAGCACAGCCCCACAAGACCGAGGAATACACTGTGCGCAGGACAGCTCTGCACAGGCCCAAGGGCCGCATTGTATGTGCAGGAAACCCCCACAGCCCTGAGAGAAACACTGTGTGTGCAGGACAGCTCCACACAACCCTGAAGGCCACACTGTGTGGGCAGCACAGCCCCACAGGACTGAGGGCCACATTGTGTGTGCAGGACAGCCCCACACGCCCAAGGGCCACACTGTGTGCAGAACAGCTCCACAGGCCTGAGGGACACATGGTCTGTGCAGCACAGCCCCACAGCTCCACACAGGCCTGAGGGCCACCCTGTGTGTGCAGCACAACCCCAGAGCCCTGAGGGCCACACTGTGTGCAGGACAGCTCTGCACAGGCCCAAGGGCCACACTGCGTGGGCAGCACAGCCCCACACTGGCCTGCATCTATTCAGCTTAACAGTTATGTGAATCACTAGCTCCTAATCGTGCAGCGGTCTCCCAGTTAGGATCAATGCAAGTATCCTGTATCATTATTACATATGTTAAAACTTTGATAAAATTGTAAAAACATTCAGAAAGGGAAAAACATATAGTCTTTGGATATCTTTACAGTCATGCATGAGTGCTATGAAAATCTGTAATGCTCATAGAACTTGATCTCACTCTGAATAAGCCTAACAGTCCTGTTGAGAGCTGGATGGGCAACAAGGCTGGAGAACCACTGAGATAACTGGGTGTATTCTGGAGTACTTGGAGGTGGAAGAATAAAACCAAAGCTTGTCTTTCTGAATGCAATTATTTCTACCTTCAAAAATCAAGCTGTAAAAGGTGGTAGAAAAGAGACCTACCTCATCCATATTGTATTTGTGCCACTGGACTTCATAATCCTTCATTACCAGGTTCTCCTATTAAATCTTTTCCTAGTTTGCCTAACATGCTCTTTTAACAAGTTCTTCATCATAAAAATCTATAAGCCAAAAGGTCCCTTTCTGAGACAGGTATAGCAAGGACAGGACTGAGATGCAGTTTTCTGTTTGCATCATCCAGAATTTTCTCTTTTTCGGTCACTACCAGAAGGAGAGAGTGACACAATTGCTTACTGTTAGTGAGAATACGGGCACCTAAGGAAAACAATCAATTAGGAAGAGCTTTTGTTCAGATATAAATAAATATATGCACTACTTTAGAATTTGACTCAGTTTTTAAATCCTTTAATTAATGGAGATGCAGCATATGCAAAATAAAGCACTTTATTTTCTGTTGACTTCCTGACTTTTTGATGAATCTGAATGGGTTTCTGTGTGAACCAGTTTCTTTTAGAAACAATATTGAATAAAAAATGCAGAATTACAGACAATCCACCATAACAGCAGCTAATTTTTTTAATAGCTAATTCAGTCTTTGTTAAACAACGGGCCTTCTGATCTAGTCTGTACTAATCTACACTCAGTGATAACCACTGGAGAACAAAGTTAGCCATCTGGTTGATGGCTACCAGCTCATAAAGCTCTCTTACTTTTAATTTCCAAGTTTATGCTCTTCTTCGGTTGCTACAGCAGCTCCTTGAGCTTCTTTTACTGTAGGGCTCTCTTCATATTATCAACATTTGCTTTGATTTATGGACACCGTTGTTATAGTAGTAGTCAACAAACATCAAATAAGAGTTTATATGTTCTCCTTAATCTTACTGAATGTTCTTCTTTTTTGCTCATCCAAGGATAACATTTTTTATTTTGGACACTGCACAACACTGAGAGTTCATTCATCATTATCCATGATTTCTTTTCAGAATCATTGTTTCTCACAGTAAATTTTACCAGGATAGGTTTTGAATTTATTACATTAATTTTTTATTTCTGTTACTTGACTTTAAATATGGGTGCACAATAACATTTCTTTATTAGTCTGTTTTGCCATGGTTAGCTTTCCAAGAGATTCTGCATAAAGGCTTTGGGAGCCAATTATCCTCTAATTTAGGATATGACCCTTGCAAATCCTCTCAATAAGCAAGTAGTGCTCTCCTATAGTTCCATGGCATTGTCCCAGAAACCTACTTGTGGAAAAATGACTGAAGTTATGTTATAACATTAATTAAATTTTAGGGTAAAACTGCAGCTGCTACTTCCAGGATGAGATGGAGTTGGTATGAACTGAACCTACTCCCCAGTATTTCCTCAGCCAACACAACCTGCAACCCTAGCACATGCTAAGAGGAACTGAACTGAACTTGGGTGGGTGGGTGGTGGTGAGGTGTGGAGTGAAGACACCAAGGCCAGGCCCTGTTGTACTCAATGCAGGAAGGGGAACTTGATTGTACCATGTACTGATAAACCACATAGTGGCTGTCAAGCAAGGAAGATAAGGGAAAATGTTGTCTGTTGAGCCACCAACCGTGGCAAATCATTTTCCTTGAATTAACTTTGCTCATTACAATCTCATTATAATACCAAAGCACATCTCCATCTCAAAGCTACCTGCCTCTAAGGTACACCACCCCTCACTGAGCATTCACTTTGTATTTTTGTTTGGCTGTGCCTTTAAAGTGAGAGAAGATTACACCTATCAGTTACAAAAGTATATATGACTAGAGTCACTCAAGCTCCACCTAGAAGTAAAGAAATAATATAAAAACAAGTTAGGAAGGGGAAAAGTTGGGGAAGACTCCATCATAATGGCTGGGATTGGTCAACAAACCAAACCTGTCCACTCCCCCATAGGGAGGCCTATGAGGTAAGAACTATACTAGACTTTATGCATGCTTAGTGATTAACTCCAGCTGGTTTTTATTAGTGATTAGATTTTGTGTGTATAATATTTCAAGCTTGTTCTTGCAGTCACTGTACTATCAACGGCAATCTTGAACCTTAATCTGTCATGAATCTGTATAATAAAAAATTCTCAGATGAGATACGTTTTGTGTGTTTCCAGGAACTTGAATAATTTAACTAGTGAATCTGTCACTGTGGATCCCTGAATAGGACAGGTGAATCACCCTCTGTTGCAGTGTGCTGTCCAGTAGAGTCTGTAGTAAGCTCTGACAGGCTGGTCTGGTACAAGGGTCTTTCCTGGGATGTTACACTTGTTGAACATAAAGGGTTGAGGGAAAACCTCCCCCTTAATGTGACACCTACACTTTTGACTTCTTCAACCCAACCTGACACCTGGAGCTACCGTGACAACAGTAATGGAAGCCAGAGAATGTGTTAACCCAATTCTGACAATAACCCATCTCCTATGGACAAATAGGAACAGAACTGTAAGAATAAAATAGTTGGTGGTAAGGACCTGGCATCCACAATACAAGCATTTGGGTGGGATTTACTTCATATTTGCTTTAATAATTTGCAATAACTGAAGCTGACATTGTAGAGGCATCTGGTGACTCTGATAAAGACATGCTATTTAAGAAAAAAAAAAACAAAACCCTACACCTTTCTATTTCTTCAGTAACTCCCAGACAATTACAACCATTCAAGATTTAACAGTATAATAATGTGAATCTTCCCAAAACCTTTCAATAATATAAGAGAGAATTAGTGTATTCTTATAAATAGAGTATTCCAAAGCTTCTCTTTAGGTGTGTAAGTGGACAGCTAAATTACTTATTTTCTCCATATTTCATGATGCTTTGATTAATTTTGTTGGTAACGTCTTGATTCTTGCCCCAAACTTGACTACTGTATGCTCTGCCCCTTTTGCCACCTCTTAGCTTTCTTTAATAGTGAAACTTCGTAGACTATTCTTAGCCTACCCATTCCCTAAAACAATACACACCCCTTTGATTGTAGAGGAAACTATAACTGTTTGAGACAACATTGCACAAAATCAGACCACTTTCTTTATATCTTTTAGCTTGTCAGACATTCAACTCCTTATCTTCCAGCTTCTGTCTTCCTTGTGTACTGGTAAGTGTGGAACTATTGAGAAGATAATTTTAACATTTTCTTTTCCATTTTGACAGTCAAGATTCAGTTATGATTTATGATATATCCCAATCAGCAAGGTAACCAAGGATCTTTAATGCATAAATTCTTAGCTATTGGCTTCAAACATATAAAATTTTAGAGTGATATCTAAGATTCTGGGATTTAGAAAGTAACCAAACTATCTTCTGGTGCTTGCAGAGGGTACATTATATTATTTTAAAATATCTTGCTGAATAGTCAGAGCTCTTTGTTTAATATGTTTTGGACTGAGCAGCTGATCCATTGATTTGCTTGTTGAATATTTTCACCAGTCTCTATTCCATTAAAGCAACTGAAACTCCAAAAATAGCTGCAGTTTCTGTGATGACACATGCTAATGTCTGGAAACTGAGAATTCTAGGTTCCACATCCTAATGTCGCCTTTATGTCTGTTATGCTGCTAGAAATGACTGCCAGGTAATCTCTACTTCTATTTGACATTTTGAGTTTTTCCATTTTTCCTTCAATCACAAGTACTAATGTTCCTCAAGCTACTAGGAGATTTCAGGGACTGAAGTCTGTAACTGAAGACTGAAGTTATGTAACTCTAAAGACAGAGTTATTGTTAACAATCTCTGAGTTATCAGATGCAGCTCCTATTGGTAATGATTAGGCCTCCCACCCTCCTTTCCACTGACTATCAGAGTTACACCTGTGGTAACCTTCAACCCTGAGTGCATGTATGTTTGAGCCAGGAACAATCTTTCAGCGCTGAATGAGGAGAGTTTTGGTCTTACCAGGAGTCAGCGCAGGCTTCCTCTTGCTACAAAGGTATGCACTGTATGTGTGACAGATATTTGCATGCAGACATGGTAAGCAAGCATCTTTTGCAGTCTGATTTTCCAAATATTTAAAGACTTTTTTTCTATGTAACACAAATGCCAAAAAAGCATAATATGGCTCAAAAATAGGAATGTTAAAATACACTTATTCCTCATAAAAGTTAAATACAGCAGTGCCCAAGGTGGTGTTCCATTTGCAGCTTTTTAAATTTTCTCTGACTGTGCCAATTTTCTAACAACTCCAAGTTCCTTTTTTCTTATATTTCAAGTATTTAAAGGAAAACCTACATCATCTTGCATGTGCTTTTCTATGGTCTTGTATGGTGTGTATCTATTGCTTCCTTTAACTTATTTGTTCCTTCAGAAATTCTTCTAACACACTAATTACTAGATACACCTAAAACAAAATATCTCTGTGTGTACATGCATGGCATAGGTACACCACCTTTTTACAGCTCTGGTGCTTGATGTTGTGGTTTCATACTTCATTTCTTCTATTTCTTCCACTTTTAAGAGATGTGAATGAAAGAAATCAGTAACAATGTGAAACAGTGGATGGACAGAGGATGAGGGCAGTTTATAGTGTTTTTATTTACTGAATTATCATTCTAAGAACTAAAAAAGGGGAAAATTATATCCTATTATTACAATTATTAATTGCAGATTCACTGTGTTTTACTTCTGGTCAAAAAAAAATATTTACTACTAGGTTATTCATTGAAAGAATTGGAAGTGAGCAGTGGTTAAAATTATTTCTGAATATTGGTTAAATTAAGGCAAAATGTTTAAAAAAATGAAGACGGGTTTGATCCATTTTTATTTTTCTTCTGAAAGGTCTTAAGATCAAATTAATCTAAATGTAATGTCACAAGAATAAAAAGTATAATCCTGCTAGTCTAAAAGCCAATACATGTAATTTTACTTTAAATTTGAGAATGAGAGGTTAATAGAAAAAGATTAATTTCATCAGGAGTTATTTTGAGAAACATAGAGAGATAGCAGTTTATTTGCACATTTTCACCTCGGTCACATAGCACCCCTCTTGGGGTAGAACTTTTGGTGGACTTCAAGGATAATAAAGCATCCCAGATTCTCTGGCTTAGTCAATGACCAGTCTCAGATCACTTCCTTTGTAAAAAGGACACTTTGCTGTGCTGCTTTAGTGGTGAAAAATAGAAATAGTACCAACTCCACAAAGGACCAGTACCCCAAACAAATGTTGGCCTAACACATGAAACGTATATCTGTATTGAATATGGATAACTGCAAATAAATATGAATATGAAAGTGTAATAATGAAACTTAAGGACATTCCAGCTGCATGCTAGTAACCTACTTATGTAGGTTTTGTCCCAGCTGAATTTCCAAGCTAACAATTTGCATGCCTTTTGACTCTCAGTTGATGCTGAATAGAAGTCTATTTTGAGCTCTTTATATACATTGGTCCAAATTCTGAGTGCTTACCATAAGTTTAGAAACTAACAGTATAGATGAACAATGCAATTATTTTTTTTTTTACTTTTTACATTTATTGGGACCTATATACGAGTGTGTACTATCCATCCAGTATTCTCATTAAATCTGTTTGAGGATTTTCAATATTCTTTCCAGCAGATAAAATTAATATCTTCTTGTTTGTCTATTTGGTGGTTGTCTTCTTCAGACCACCATTTGCTGTTTTAATTACACCAGTCCAGAACTATCATAGGCTATTGGGCAAATTGGTGAAATTCAATGACAGGATTTTTTTTTTTTTTTTTTTTTTACTTTCTGTCCTATCCAATATTGAAATTTCAGACTAGGAATTCACTTTTACTATTTATTAGTATTACAGAGCATAATTAATCTATTGAATATTTTGCTATTTAAAAATGTGTTGTCTCAAAATAAGCTAATTATTTATACTCCTTCCATGGTCAGTGGAGAGATATCTAATGGTCTTAATATAGCTGGGATGAATTATCCTCTGGAACTACCTATTTTACCTCATTAATCATAAAGGGACCCAAAACAAACAGCTAGCACTTATACAGCTAGATTTCAGCTATCTAATATCCTTCTATACTGTGAAAAGTTTTTGACTTTCCTTCTGAAAATCTAAATATATTAGGCCCTTCATCAAGTGTTTGGAGATACGTTCCATAACTCAGAGGACTGTAATGACATTTGCCCCTGATAGAGATGCTTATTTTCCCATTAAGTTTATAAGTGATTGTAATGTCTTTAATTATTATTCTAATACTTCTTTCTTAAGTGTTTAAAAAATCCACAAATTATTCTAGTGACTCTGTAGAAGGTACTATATTCTACTGTGGTATGGTTGATGATTGAAATGTGTCTGTCTACTGTAGTCATGGTGTATTCATTACCTTGTTAGCAGTGCAGAATTCACAAAAGCACAATGTGCAGTAATAAACTGCTGGTGACTCCCTCTTAAACTGTTCAGACAGAATGAAATACCAGAGAATTGACTTAGCCAAACATTAAGGGTCACATGTAAAAATGGACTGCTTTATGATGACTACTCCTGCTGTTCTCAGAAAAATCATTGAACTAAAAATACTCTGAAAGCAATTAAAGCTTGAAGCTTAGTTTTATTTCAGTATTCACTAATTTTTCCCCAAATACAAAAGACAAAAGCTTACTACATTCCAGTTTCTGATAAACCCAGAATGTTGTTTCACGTTGAATGCTGTTTACAATTTTTTAACATCTTTACTGAAGCTCTGCTTGATGTATGATAATGTGAGATGAGAAATCCAATTTTTTTAAAAGTTTTCATTGGAAATTGAATGTGGTGAGGTTGGCAGCTCCTCAAACGATACAGAAAAATATGCTAAATAAGCTCTTTTGAAGAGCTAAATGACACTTGAAATGTAGCCAAGACCTTGCTTCCTAAGGGCTACTGAATGCAAAGGATGTGGTTAGTGTGGGAACTACTTAAAGAAGTGTAGCTGCAAACAAATGAAAGTATGGAACTGTTCTACTGTGTCTATAAATATATAAATCAGTATATTAATGTATATAAAATATCAGTATATAAAATGTATAAATCAGTCTATTTATATTACCTGTGCAGTGTTGGATATAAGTTTGAAGTACAATACCTTAATCTAGTTATTAACATTAATATTTCTGCCTTTGATCTTTTCTATCTTAGTGAATGTTTCCAGTAGCTAACATAACCCAGCAAGTTTTCCTGCAAGGCAATCTAAATATATTTCCAGAATAAGCAGCCCTATCAGCTAATTCCTGCTTACTGCAAAGTGAACATTTAGATAAATAAATTATCTTTAAGCAGAGGAATTGAAATCTAGAGGAAAGTTTTACAATTTTCTCACTCCTTATATTTTAAAAGTAGCATCTTATGTTCTACAATATTGTTCATAAGCTACTAGTTTTGTGGCATGGGCAAAAGTCCAGCAGCTGTAGAAAGCATGGAAGCATCCAGCAGCTTGTTTTCTTCATACATCGGATGAAAAAAAAAAAAAAAATGACAGAGAAAATAGAAAAAGAAGCATGTAAGTACTCCAAACGAAACAACATAGCACAAAGTCAGCTGGGTTAGTCAAAATGATCTTTATTACCTCACTTGCAAAAATTGACGTAAATGGGTGAGGAGTCTTCACACATTCTCTTTTCTTGACTTAGTTCTGTGTGAACTAGCAGTAATAAAACTCTTCTGCACCGAAGGAATAAGATAAATCCATTTGTCTTTATCATGGTTTCAGAAAGTATTTTTACAGGCACCATAGAAAAACTTGTAAGTAAAGGAAACTAATGACCTCGTTTCTCAAAAGCCACTGAACAGCCATCACATAGTCAAAACATGTCAGTTCTGAGCCACTAAAATTCTCTGAGAAATGTCCCAGAAAAAACGGCATTCATCAAATTGTACTTTTTATGGGTCGGAAGTCCGTTGCCTTAGAATGGTCATCTCTTTCTGGATGCTTTGACCTTCTACTTCTTGGTGGAGCTCTCTTTAAGTATAAATGACTGAAGGTGCAATCTATCTAGGTCTTATATTTATATTTCTGCAGTTCATAGGTTTAGTTATGCTTTCCCACTTACACTACTAAGGGCTTATACATAAATCTATTGCTGCATACAACTTCTGTCCTGAAGATGATTTGTAACCTTAGGCAAAGAAGAAATATTTTTTTATTTTATTTGGTTGGTTCGGTGGGGTGGGGAAAATCTTGTTTTTCGTTTTGATGGCAAAACCTCACAAAGTAACTACTCAGAGACAAATTTTGTCTTTAAGCAGCAAAGGTATTTGTTTCACCCAACATTGGGGATCTAGCCAATTTGCACCAGACAAACTAGCTCCAAAGTTCAGTGAAAAGTTAGCTATTTCATACAGTTTTTGTGAGAGGTTACAACATCTTTACATACATATTCATTTGATTTTGACACCTAATCATTCCATTCATGATAGGTGGGATCTAGGTGGAGTAGAGCTTTCAATTTTCTTTGTTCAACAATTTCCTGACTTGATGGTCTCCTTATCTCCTTCAGGTGCCCACCTTATCTTTTTTAATTATTTAGAATACATTCCTTTCTCAACATAAACAGAGCATCACCCAGAGCATTGTACCAAACTCATCCTGAGAAATTTTTTTTTTTTTAAGACCTTGTTCTGTTTCACTTTCAGATATCTATTTTCACATTTATAATACTAAGTTTTGGGAGGACAGTAAAAGAAGTGATTTCTTCTTTCTTTAAAATGTTTTAGGAATGCTTCTTACTATCATTTTAATTTTACTATTTTCCTTAATGCTAAAGACAGTCTTTTTAAAATGCAAAAACAAATATATCCAATGATTACACATGCACAGCATCAGTTATTAATAATAGAAGTTCACATTTGTTTAACTTAGTCCTTTACATGTGAGGTGTTTACAGTGAACTTCACAAGTCGGCAGCTTTTAAAGTTGGATTCATTCTATTCAACTTCTCTAGAATCGCAGCTTAATCTGTGCTAAGTCTGGTTCATAAAATTTGAGTCAAATTGTTGGTTTTTTTTTTTTTTAATATCCTCTTCTGCTAGAATTACAATTAGCCCATAGCCTTTGAGATCTTTGAATCATTCAATTCATATAATTTGGAAGTATACACTCCGTTTACCTGCTGTTTTCATATTAAATGCTGTTTTGATAAATGACAATTCGTCTTCGTAAGAATTTTGACCTGGTTAGTTAACCCAAGTGCTAAATAACAAGTGCACTTGTTATAGACCTGCTATGGACAATGTTACTTGCTAATGGGCTCTGGGACCCATTAGCATTGCTTGGCAGACATGCATAATATTGTATTAATAGTGTATTAATAGATTATAAAAAAGTGAGCTAAAGGACATTTTAGAGCTGCTTTACAGCAGCATTTAAGTGATTTTGAAATTCACACCAGTTGAATATCTGTTGATTTTCTCAAAGTTTTAAAAAATGTATAGCTAAGTACCTCAAATATCATCAATTAGTCAAATCTTAAAACTGCTTAAAAATGCAGACAAAATTACTTTTAACTTTTTAATAAATTGGCAAACTTTAGGTACTGTGAAGGTCAATGAATTATGATTTTTGTTAAATTCTAGATTTCAGTCATCTCTGTTAAGAGCTAGGAAGAGAAGTCAAGAGATCATTTCCCTAATTATGAAATCGTTACAACTTCTTGAAATAATTATGTTAGAAAATACTACTGCTGATGAACATGGTCTTCCAAATCTTTCAATTTTTTTGTGAAGCTTCAGAATGAATGGCTTTGTTTCAAAAACAACAAAAAAACCACCCTTTCCATTTTCTCCATTCTACAAACTCTAAGGAACAGCTGTGATTAATATAAAAAAAACCTTAATGCCTAAGGTGATGTAGAAAACAAGCTCCTTTGAGAGGTACAAATGAGCTTGATATTAATTGAGGAAAGTCGTGTCTGACTGTAGTGAAACAAGCAAAAATAAAGAGTACAAAGATGTGAGAAAGAATATATCAAATATTTAGGTAGTGGTTTTATTCCCTTTCTGCCTGAGTTCTGCTTCTGAGTTTGCACCTCTTCTTCTCTTATATATGTGTATGTGGCAGGGGGGCATGTGTGAGGAGCTTCTTTTCTTCTTTTAATATCAGTACATTTTTATTTTGCTGTAACTTATTTTTGGCCAGCTATCAGCTTGATGCACCAACTGGTAAAGGCCAAGTGTGAACTTGCTTCCCAGCATAGCTTATGTATTCCTGTCAGTTTTTGCCTGCTGAAAACATTCCTTTGTGCAGCAGCCAGCAACAGAAGGAACAGAAGCCAAGAATCGGTGATCAGGTTTTTCTTTCCAAATTGTATCATGTTGCACATTTAGAACCTGGAGTGCAGGCAGTTTATGTACCTCCATTGATAAAAGACAATGAGATTTAATTTAATTATTTTACTTTTATTTCTGATTATTAAAGTTTATAAACAGAAGACAGATTTCATTGTTACAAGCACAATGGCAAACAAATCACAGGATAAACATACTGAAATAATTCCTTTTCTTTGGCTCACAGAAAACTATAGAAATTAGATTAAACATTTTGAAATGTCACGTTTTCAAAGTTGGTAAATATACTCATCTAATTAGGTCAGTGTAGACTGAGGTATGTGCTACCTAAATATAAAATGTAAGATGAAGTTTTGAATATGAATGAAGCATTGTTTGACAATATGCTACTGTGCAAAAAGCATATTTTTAAATCCACAGAAGCATTTGCACAGACTTCTATGAATCAAGAGTTCTGTATCTGGTGTTCTCAAGAATCCATTTTGTGTCATAATACAACACCCATTATATATATGTTTCTTCTTAGGAAAACTGTCTTCTAAGTGTGAGATGAGGAATAAATATATGCTATTTAATACTGCTGACAACAAAGTTGATAAATTGTCTCTAGTCTGGAAAGTGGTTTTGTTTGGGTTTTTTTGGTTTATTTTTTGGGGTTTTTTTAACTGTGGTGGGTTTTTTTCTGGCTACAGAACTAATTTGCTCAGTTAACAGAAAAATTATTGGTGTGTTTTTTACTTGATATGACATTGCAACTTTGAACAAATCTAGCTTGTCTTTTTTGTATCTGTCTTACACACTTTGTTAATAAAAATTCTAAAAAATTTTTTCTGGTTATATACTTATAGCTGTTCAGTGTCCATTAATTTACTTTTCATCCCTCTTCTGTCTCAAAGAACTTATGCATTTCAATGGCAATTCAAGAAATTAGCATTGTCTTTATAACTACAAACTTCACTAATAATGACCTAACTGCACATATTATAAGCTAGTTTACTTTCCTGTGGTTTATCTGCTGAAAGGTGACTTATTTTTAAAAAGATTAAAAATTAAAATGAAATTGCACATCATTATTTTGACATAAACAGGTTAGCACCACAGAAAAAAAACCCAAACCTTCCATGTTCCAGATCCACCCAATACAACAATGCCTCTATAATAGTTCAAAGCTCATCTCTCATATCTCCATGTTGTGTAAGTTTCTTAAAATAATCACACATTTAGATCATCATGTATTTTTAACTGTGTTGTGCTTTATGTCAGATTTCACTGGTTGAGATGCAAGTAAACTTGCTTTGTGTGTTGACAGAAACACAAACATCTCTAGAATATACTTGCTTAGTGACAGCACGGCTTTCAATTATTTTTTCTTCAATATATAGATCAGTTTGTAAAGTTATAAGACATATGGATATTGATATGTATCACTTCATAATGAAATAATTGATATACATAATGTTTGACCCATTCTTTGCACAATGAGAAAAGAAAGTGTTTGTAATAAAAACATAATTAATGTAATCAGGGAGGAAGAAAATGAAAAAAACAAGTGTTAATACAATAATATTATGAAATTAAACATTTTCTGGAGATTTCCTGACTGGACTGCAACTGGTTTCAAAGACATAGTGGTATACTCACTTGCTTATTTGAATTTTTGAAACAAATTTCCATAGCTGCATGGTACAATGGGAATTCTGAAAAGCTAGATATTGGGGTTTCTGTTTAGGTTTCATTAAACTTCTAAGTAAGTAAAAAATCTGTGTTTTAATGGGGTCTCAGACATTTCTAATTTTGAAGACTGATGTCCTCATTTGTCTTGATCTTTTTTTTTTTTTTTTTTTAAATGATTTGATGTACTTAAAATTTCTCATGCAGCTCAGGCTTGTCAGAAGATAATACACACTATGGGTTTTCATTTTCTATTATTTAATCCTATTTCTGACTGAATATTATTTAAGCATTAAGTAAACGGTCTAAAAGTTTTCACGCTGTGTATCACTTGAAAGATATCTTTGGTATGAGGGCTGAGTGATTGCGAAAATGAAGAAAAATGAAGAAAAGCTGGGTTGAGAGTGAAGGAAATCAAAGGATGTCAGCTGAGGAAAGGACTCATAGCATGGGGTATACTTTTATTAGAATTTGGTGGAGTTCTTGAAACAAAAAATAGAGAAAATTTTTAGGGACTAATAAAATAGAAGACATAGGTTAACAAAAATAAAAATGTGTTTAAAATATATACACCTAATGTATTTTCTAGCTGTTAAAGTTCTCACTTTAAAGCCTTTGTTTTCTAGTTCAATTAATTTGATATAATATATATACACAAATACTACTAATATCATTGTATGATCATTTGCAAATCCAAATTGCTTCAATACCTGGCTCAGTGCTGATAATTAAGAATTTACAGGCCTGTCACATTTAATTATTTTGGTAGACTTCACTTTTAAAATTCTCATCTACTCATTGGCAAAATTGCATAATATGAGATCATTTTTAGCAAAATTTAAGATTGGTTTGCTTCTCAACCCTCCAAGAATGGGTAGAGTGAAAAGGTAACTTCCAAGTTAGTTTATCTTACAGTAAAAAAGGATGTATCTCACACACCAGACTTATTTGTGATACCTAGGTTTGCAATTTATAGCTTTTGGGGAAGTCTACATTTGTACAAGTCTTTCTTTTGGTCTTTCTATAAAGGTAGACTATCCCCTCTTTTATTTGTTCTCATTTATTGTTGTTTTGGTCCTTTTGGTGGTTTGTTTTTCCTGGGGATTTTGGTTGGGTTTTCTTTTTTTTTTTTTTTTTTTTAAATAATACCTTAACTTCCCATATAAATAATATTTTTATTTGTATAATAATTTTTAATAAAATTCACTATTAAAGTTATTTTATACAGAAAA
>JAVJGJ010000060.1:47489376-47559696 GCA_035590215.1 Microhierax caerulescens | reverse complement strand
TGGGCAGGTGCAACCAGGGGCCCAGGTGAGTGGCGGCGGGGCGGCGGGCAGCGGCTGGCCGCCGCGGAGGGGAGGGGGCCGCCCGCCCGGACAAGACCCCCGCGGGCTTCTCAGAACCGGCCGCCGTTGGGGCTTGGGGGGCAGCCGCCCCCGTCCCGGGCCCGCCCTGCCCGGGGTGCCGCTCCGGGCCCGGCCCCGCGTACCGGGGCCGTTCTTGCCGGCCAGGGGCTCCTTGCCGCTCGCCCCGCTTCGGTAGAAGCCCGGAGCGGCGGGTTGCCGTTCGCTAAAGCCGTGTTTTCTTTGTCAGTGTTGGTGGTTTTGTTTGTTAACGCCGCTGGGCTGCCACGCCCGTCCCTCAGCCGCCTGGCTTCTGGGTGAAACAGTTCACAAATGCGGCTCTGGTCGGAGAAAGGCGAGTGCTGGCCCGCCGTCTGCTTTTAACCTGAACGTTGGGAGCGCTGCGTGCGCTGTCAGTTGCTGGGCTGCTTGCGGCGCCGTCCCGCAAGGCACAGGTGGGCCAGAGGAGGCACCTCCTTGAAAAAGCGAAAGAGAAAGGAAACAAAAAACACACGCAGAAGCGAAACCCAGCAGGTTTTCAGTGACAATCCAGGGCAGCCGTGAGCGCTGGTAGAAGAATTTGCGATGGAAGCCCCCCCGGTTGTGCGCTGGCTGTCACAGTGCCCAGCAATATGCGGACCCCTCACCAGAGGCTGCCTCTGCTGCTTCAGCGAAACAGCTTGACGTGCGCAGGGGTGCTGGAGAGCGTGGAGGGGAAGGGCCCTGCCTGGCTCAGAATGGTGCTGGCATCAGGATGCTGTGATTTTCTACCGTTCTGTGCTTTACTCGCGGTACGATCAGCATCCATGCAATTCCCTGTTGGAAATGCCTTCGGGCGCCAGTAGGCACTTGGGCTGGATGACGCAGTGTGAACTAAAACATTCAGTGAGGTGATTCCCATGGCAATAATAAACCATTCTGCCCTCTCAATAGCACTAAGTATTTTAAATCACCTCAGTATGTGTTCATAATTAATCAAGCAAAGAGTATGCCTTTCATGGGAGGGAGGTTGATTAAAATGAGAGGGCAGAAGTACTGCTAGGTGGACCACGTAGATCAAGACAGAGAATATTTTTTAACTGCTGAAGAAAAATCTAGCCTTGCTTCCAGATATTGCATCCTTTTTGTTTCAGAATCTCTGGAAAGAAAAATGTCAGTGCAAGTTACTGGAATCTTCCTATTTAGTGGAATCAGAATTTTAGTCAAGTTAAACCCGTTTTTAACTTGTCTGGCAATTAACTTTTCACTGCTTTTTTTCCTAAATGTTATTAAACTCAGCTGATAAGTTATTGTATTTGTGGACTGTTTCAACCTTTGACTTAGAAATATGTACTCAGGTGATGAAGACATCATGAGACTGTCAGAGTCTGAAGTTAGCTGTGGAAGAGCACTAGTGATGGCTCCACCTCAAAGACTCTGTAGCTCCCCTACCTTTGTAGCTGTTAATTGAGTGCCTACAGAATCTAATATGGTTAGTAGATAATTTATCAGGACCAAAGATAGCACACTTCTGTCCTTCAGACTTCACATTCTTTATTTGCTTACAAAGCAATGAGCCCAACAAGTAGTGGGGGTCAGGGGTGAAATGTCACCAGACATGGCATGAGGTAAAGAAGCTTTCATGCAAAGAGTTTCATGAGTTAACTAGAGGCTAAAAGGATAAAGAGAACAGAGACTTGAGTATAACTAACAGGTACTTCTATTGATGGAGTATGTCTGGTCTTAAGGCTATATCAAATCATGCTCCTGAAGAGCAAGATGTAAGGAAGCTGTATTTTGCTGCATTGAATTAATGCACAGGTTGACTATGTTTCCTCTCTTACTGAGTTGCAGTATCATTTCAAATAGATGTAAAAAAAAGGCAACGTCTCTCTCTTTCTAATTCATACTCACTTCAGACATTTCTCCTCAGTTAGTAAGTGGCACCAGTATCTTCTTTATTGTCGTTGATTTGCTTCTTTATCAAAAACTCAGAAGTTAATGAACTTTCTTGGTTGTGGTGGGGGGTGGGGTGGTTTGTTTTTTGGTTGTTTGCATATTTTTTTTTTAACTCTCCAGCCAGCAAAGGTAACAAATTATGTTGTGTTCAGCTTCGTTATCTCTTTGTTTGTTCTCAGACTCTTGCATCTTTCTTTACATGCAATCCCTGGGACAACAACATTTTGTGTTCACAAAATCAAGGGTGTTGCAACTTTTACCATTGCTGATGTCTTCCTCTAAAATTTCCCTCCAGCTCTTCACGTTGTGTGACTTGACTTGCCTCTTACTGGAGAAGAAAGTGTGGGGTAGACAGATTTAGCTTCAAACCTGGGGTTCTAGTTTTCTTAAAAGTGGTCTGGCCACATCAGTGTTCAAAATGGGGATAATAACGCAACTATATTTCACAGAGTTGTTGTGCTGTTTGGTCCATTCTCTAGCTAGTTACAGAGACCATCTAAATGTTCACAGA
The DNA here is from genome assembly GCA_035590215.1 of Microhierax caerulescens. Classification (NCBI taxonomy): domain Eukaryota; kingdom Metazoa; phylum Chordata; class Aves; order Falconiformes; family Falconidae; genus Microhierax; species Microhierax caerulescens. The sequence continues at coordinate 47,557,190 of JAVJGJ010000060.1, read as the reverse complement.
GACTTTTGCTAAAGTACCTTTCTTTCCATGTCTTTTCCCAAGTTGCACATTATCTGAGGTTCTTCTTTAAATCAACTTGACTGAAGAAGTAAATGTTGATATTTCTGTGTGTTTTCTTGCAGGTCTTGTAAGTATTCGCATGACATCATCAGTGCTGAGAACAGAAAAGTTCTAAAGACCCATGAGTTATCTGGCCTTGATGAGAATGAACTGCGAGTCCTCCTTCTCCAAAATGACCCTTTCCTCCTCCCTGAGGTGAGTTGTACTGATTTCTTAAGAGAAGTTTTTGTTAATTAGGAATGGGAGAGCGCAAGAGAGAATGTGCAGTTTTGATCTCTATTTCAAGCTGTTAAGAAGTGTAACAGTACTATCAACATTAGGATGAATAGGAAAGGCTGTGTGTGAAAGCACCAAAAGAAACAATTTAAAGCCAGGGTTATGAAGGTGCCACGTACTTAAACCCCAAAAGAAATATCAATAAAACTGTTAAATTTTGAGGAGTTTGTTGCTTACGTAAATACCAGAAGGCTTGCACCTGGATAAGACTGTGTCATCTGTGACTTGTCAGCAGAACTGCTGCCTCACAGCAGGAAGTGGACAGCAAGGCTGCAGCCTGTTCTGCATGCCATTCCTCTTATCCCAACAAGATAGCCATAAAGTTACTCAAAACAAGCAAACAAAAAAAGTCGGCAACTTCACCAGAGATTTACAGACAGTGAGGTAAGCAAGATGGAGGTGAAAGATCATAATAATTTTACGTGCTTACAGAATAAAAAGCCTGACCAAAACCCAGTTTGTTGGCTCTTCTCCAAGAGATGATGGAAACTAGGAAGCAAGGGCCCTTTTCCTTTTCCAGCCTACGCAGGCCTGCACATTTTGGTGCTTGAGGATATAGGGGATGAGAAGAATTAGAGAGAATGACCAATGCCTGCAGTCAGTTTTGTGTAAGACTTGGCCCTCCCAGAGTGCACTGAGGTTTTGTGCACTAATTTTTTGTGAAGCAACCTTTGTCTGGTTCATGTGCAAGTCATTGATTTTCTTAAATTTGGCTGAACAATCCATTCTGGTTCTGCATGTGTGTATCAGGGCAATACTATCTTCAAGGTATGATTCTTTCAAAGCCAAGAATATCCTGTTATGGTTACAGCTGTTCCTGGTTAAGAAATTACCAGAGTACTGCCCATTACTCTTGCCTTTTGGAGGTTATAATCTCCATAGAGCTGTTGGCATGACAGTTCTATTGTTTTCTTATTCCCTGCTGTGACAGTGCTGGGCTTTGACAAAATAGATCTTTTTGTTGTTGTTGTTGTTAGTGTTGTAAAATATGTTATGCTGGCATATTCAAGGAGCATGGTGGTGATAAGCAAGGAGGATTAATAATATCTTTTTTTCAACTCAGCTGCATGTAAAACTTAAGTGTTTCTTGTTTAATTACTTTCAGTAATGAGCAGACAGTAGCAACAGTCATTGATTGGTATTATTCCTAAGCTCTTATGTATAGATCTGTTCAGCCCTCACGACTGGCAGGCATCATTAATTACCTCTAATTGATCACCTTAACTCCTATTATGGAGTAAAATAGCAGAAACAACAGAAAATGGTGATGGATGCAGGCCATTCATAAACGTGAGATCTGGGAAAAGGGGTGTGAGCCAACTTGGCTGTTTCTGGCTCAGAAAAGCTGACTGACTGTGTGTGTGCTGACAAATGGCACATACAAAGCTCCTGAGCAAGAGGAAACTTTGGTCTTCTGTGACCTGGGGTCAGGGGTGGAAGGTAAAAGAACTACAACAGCACCCCAAAATCAAGAGGTTTTACACTTTCCTTCCTTCTCCCTTCACCTGAGCAACCATCAGCAGGCTCCAGTCAACTCTCCCCAGTTTGTATACTCAGCATGTATTATATACTTGGGTCAGCTGTCCCAGCTCTGCTCCCTCCCAGCTTCCTGTGCATGGGAAACTGACAAGTCCTGGACTTAGTCTAAGTATTACTTGGCAACAATTGAAATATCAGTGTGTTATCAACATTATTCTCATACTAAATCCAAAACATAGCACTGCACTGCACCAGCTACTAGGAACAAAATCAACTCTTTCCCAGCCCCAAATGGGACGCCTAGCGTTTGCATATGTTCTTGATACATAGATCTTAGAGTGCTCTGTAGGTGATAAGCCTTTCCACGTTCTCCTCGGACAAAGTTCAGAAAATGAAGGAGAGAAAGATGAGTGACCCAAAATTATGGAGTAGGTCAGGGGCCCTCAAACTGCGGCCCGCAGGCCGGATACGGCCCCCCAGGGTCCTCAATCTGTCCCCCTGGTATTTACAGACACTCCCTGCCAGGGGTTGGGGGGGGAAACCAAGGAGCTGCAGATGACTGCCTGCCACTTAATCTGCACGCCGGCCCCCTGTTTAAAAAGTTTGAGGACCCCTGGAGTAGGTGAATAATTTCTTTGCATTGGCAGGTTGGGTCTCACTAATAAAGTGTCCTGGTTTCAGGTGGGGTAGAGTTAATCTTTTTCCTAGTAGTTGGTGCAGTGCTGTGTGTGTTCTGGATTTGGTGTGAGAATAATGTTGATACCAGATGTTTTTAGTTGTTGCTAGGTAATTTTTATACCACCTCAAAGTTCCTGAGGCCCTGCCAGCGAGAGGGCTGGAGAGGCACAAGAAACTGGGAGGGGACACAGCCAGGACAGCTGACCCAGACTAGCCAAAGGGATATTCCATACCACTGAATGTCATGCTGAGTATATAAACTGGGGGGAGTTGACTGGTGCCTGCTGATGGCTGCTCGGGGACTGGCTGGGCATCAGTCAGTGGGTGGTGAGCAGTGAAATTGTGTATCACTTGTTTTCTTTCCTCCCTTCCCTTTGGATTTCATTCTTCTCCTTCCTTTTCCTTATAATTGTTATTATTACTGGATTGTGGTGTTTGGTTTTTGTTTTTGTTTTTAATTATTAAGTTGTTTTTATCTCAGCCCTCAAGGTTTAAATTCCTTCCTGATTCTCCTCCCTGTCCCACTGTGGAGGGGTTGGGGAGTGAGCTGTGTGGTACTTAGTCACCAGCTGAGGTTAAACCACAACAAAGGCATGTGACGCTCAAGATGAATAGCTTGTTGCTACTGAAGGTTATAATGAGAAGAAATCTTATGTGGGAACTTCTGACAACACAGCATCAGTCAGACCTCTCTGCTAGGACCATAGCTTGCTGTGCGTAATTCCCATCCATGGTGAGGTTCAGCATCCTTGCTGTTCTTCACACCTTTATAGTATTCTTCTGGAAAAAAAAAAACAAAACAAACCTGAACCAAAAAACCCCAAACTATCTGTCTGCTATCTGTATAAAACTAAATGTTCTGATGGTATATCAAAGTTTGCCGAGAGCACTGTGCTTTCATGTATTTCTATAGGATCAAGCTCTTACAAAGAGTGTGTACAGTTAAGAGTTAAAGAGTTGAGTTACAGTTAGAGAGTATTATGCTATTGTTAAAGGCAGTCCCTGCTAATGGCATGGTATGTGCAGTCATTCTGTGGCTGTCACTAATGATAAGGTATGGGCCTCAGCAACCAAGGCCTACAAGTAAACTGCCTAGATTTGTTCTCTCCTTGTTACAATGTCTTCCACAGCGGCCCACTACATTAGCTGAAAATGGGTCCAAAATTCATTTTGCCAGTACAAGAGCATGACAGAGCTACTGGAAAGAATTCAGGGAAGGGCCGCTAAGATGATAAAGGGACTGGAACATTTTTCACATGAGAAAAGGCTGAGAGAGATGGGTCTGTTCAGCCTGGAGAAGGCTCAGGGGGATCTCATCAATGTTTGCAAACACCTAAAGGGAACCATGTAAAGAGGACAGAATCAGGCTCTCTTCAGTGCTGCCCAGGACCAGAGGTGATGGGTGCAAACTGAAACACAGGAGGTTCCCTCTGAACATAAGGAAATGGTTTTATCTGTGTGGGTGACTGAGCAGTGGCACAGGTGGCCCAGAGAGGTTGTGGAGTCTCCTCACTTGGAGATACTCAAAAGCCTTCTGTATGTGTTTCTGGGTGGCCATGCAGGGGAATCTGCTCTGGCATGTGTGGCACCTCCTCCCCTTCCTTCTTCTCACCTGGGTGTCTGCAGGGCTGTTTCTGACACTTTCCCCACTACCCCTCTCAATACCATGCAGCGTCTTGCCCTTTCCTAAATGCATTTTCCCAGAGGTGCCACCAGCTTGGCTGATGGGCTCGGCTGTGTCCTGCAGTGGGACTGTTGGAGCTGACCGTGCTCCAAGGCATGGGGCAGCCTCTGGCTGCTTCTCAGAAAGGCCACTGCTGCTGCCAGCACTTTGCATGGGCACCTGACAGATTGTAACATCACTGACAGCATTTTGTGATGCAGCTAAGCTTAAATAGATAAATAATAGCCATAATTACAAAGAATAAATAGAAAGTTGTGATACAGTTGCACTAGCAGGGCGCAGAAAAACATGTAGAAGCAAAATCTACTAGATTTTACTAAAACTAATGCAGAGCAGTCAGAAAGGGTATGTGATGGAAGCAGAATAAACCAGTAGAACAAATAAAACGAGGACAAGTCCTGATCCCCAAAATAAGATGTCAAAAGCAAATGAGAGCATTCTTTTGGGCAGTAGGGATAGAAAAGCATAAAGCATTCACAATGACAGAGGGAAGATGGGGAAGAAAGAAGACAACCCCCCTTTGGTTTCTGCTTCCCTCAGAGGCTAAAAATCATTAAGGATAGTAGCCATCAGTGCTTGCTGAAATTACATCAGTTCCGTGGCTTTGTGTGCTCCCACCTCGTTCTGTACATGATACTGACCATAGCAATGAGGAACTTGCCTTTGGCAATGGGTATCATTAATGGGTATGAATCGAGTAGAGTTGTTTTGCAGTTAAAACTGGCCTGATTTTTCAGTCTTTTAAACACTGTTATCCCAGCAATCTTCAATTCCCTAGTTGATATATTAATCTCTATATATTCAGTTGCAACACGGAATAAAAACTGTTGCTTTTGCTTGGAAAAGGGATTGGAAGGGGATCTGTGACCGTTCTGATGTGATGTTGGGACTGTCTGCCAGAGAGCTGTGGGTCCTCCTCCAAGCAGCTTTCTTTTTTCAAGGCTGCTCTTCTGTGCTGTGGGGTCAGAAGTGTTGCTGTGGTGCTTGGTGGGTAGTATGAAAGAGTTTGGTGTGTGATTTGTTCCCTGCGTCCAGTTCACTGCATATCTCTTTTTTGGTGAGTGAAGGAATAAAGAATGCATTTCTTTTTCCATATGCACTCTAATCTCAAAGCATTCTTCTTTTCATTGTTTAGACATCCAAGTCTTCAATGCAGAATAAGCTTTATAAATAGGAAGTGCAAATGCAGTTTCAGTTCCATGAAATATCTCATTTGACACAGTATACATGTTTTTATGGAGACGCTTGTTCTTTGTTCTCTGTTATGGTTTTGTTTCTTTTTTTTTTTTTCTTTGGGATTTTTTAATAAAATAACTGTAAAATAGTCAATTGTTGTGCAACTGTCTTGCTGAGGGGTGCCAAAAATGAATACTTGTTGGACTGGCTTTTTCTTGGAAAAAGACCGCTGCACAACCTGAAAACCGAAAATGCATGAGGCAGCTGAAAATGCCTGCTCTTCTATGCAAGAAACGTGTCCAAATTAAAGAAGTCAAAATGAACGAATGCCTTTTAGTCATAGTTTTTATGCTGTTAAAGCTGCATGCCTATGGAACAAAGAAAAAATGTTACTGATTCTAATGTGCATTTCTATTTCATATTGTATCGATCTTCCCCACTTCTAGGTCTGCCAGTTTTACAACAGAAAGGATGGTGTCTGCAACCAGCAAAACTACTGCAACAAGCTTCATATTTGTCGACACTTTCTCCAAGGGGAATGTAGATTTTTGTCATGCAAGAGGTCCCATAACCTCTTAGATACCCATGCATTGAGAGTGTTGAAAACTGGAGGCATTGATGCAGACGTAGCTTCAAACATCCAGACTATATGTAATCACAAGCATGTGGAATTCAACGAGGAACTGAAGAAGGGGAGAACTGGTAAGAAACACTGGGTTTTAATAGGATTCTAGATTTGATAGAGATAGAGGCCGTTCTTTCCTTGCCTCACAGCTAAACCCCATTGGCCTTTCTGTGCTTTCAGCACGCAACTACAAACCAAGAGATAACTTACTGAAAAAAACAACAGTTGCAAGGACTAAAGAACTGAAGATACCTGCACAAACAGTGGACTCCACACTGCATGTGCCACCTTCAGAAGGTAAATATCTAGGTGAGTTCTAACTGCTTCCATATGGAATCAGCTTTCCTATTTCCCCTCTTACAACATGTACTTTTTCTCTTTTCCCTTCTGCTGTTGATCTGCTTTCAGGAATGGAGTTAGTCATGGCCAAGTTGTGTGCAAGGGAGAGCTGTATCACTGTCGCCTAAAATACTGCATGCAAAATCGCTATTGAGTGGCTGCTGGTAATGGTGACTAGCTGGGATTTGTAACTGTTGTTGCTGATCTGTTGTATCAGCAGCAGAGTGCCAGCGGAAAATTATGTGTGAGGGACATAATCCTCAACACATAAATTAGGATGTTGCCAGCTAGCTGAGGTTCTGGCCTGGCAGTGCTGTTCATTCAGACTTCTCATGCAGGTTCCAATAGCGATGTGGTCAGACCTGGTCAGAGCCAACAGCAGTTGCCAGCAGGAGCTGGAAGTAAAGACAAAGGTATGGATTGTTTCTAACCCTCCAGTCCTGAGGTCAGTGGTTCTTGTTGGAATTTGGTTTCACAGAACCCTACAGCTCCCTGTGGTAGTCAGAATGTGCAGCTTATGTGCTTACCCTACCATATGCTGAAAGGCATAGTACTGGACAGCCTGTGGAGGAGTGTTGAGATTTCTGCCCAAGCATTGTACAGCACAATGGGGAGTAGTCTGGGATTGATCTCTGTACTGTTCTGGTGGGCATTTGGGTATCACACAGCCACTTGCTCACTTTTTCCCAACCCCCAGTGAGACAGGGGAAGAGGAAAAACAGAACAAAAGCAAGAAAACTTGAGGGCCAAGATGGGGGACAGGGCACGGAGGTAGAAGAAGAAAGAAGAAAACATAACAAAATGAGTATGCAAAGGAAATCACTCACCACCTCCCATGGATGGGCTGATGCCCAGCCAGTTCCAGAGCAAAAGAGAGCTAACCCTCCTAAAACTCCCGTTTATTGCTGAGCATAACGTTACGTGGTATGCCATATTTCTTTGGTTAGTTTGGGTCTTCTGCCCGCTTGTGGCCCCTCCCAATCTCTTGTGTACCCCCTAAGTCTATTCACTTTGGGGGCAGGGCAAGGAACAGAGAAGGCCTTGATGCTGTGCAAATACTTCAGCAAAAGTTTGGGCATCACTGTATTATCAGCATTGTTTTCGTCAGAAATCTAAACCAGCATCATATGAGCTGCTATGAAGAAAATTCACTTTATCCTAGCCAAGGCCAGATCAATGAGATTTCTGATATAGCAAGGTAATGCAAAATACACAGATAAAAAAATACAAATGTTAAGTTACACTTACAAAACATAGCAATTGCAGCACACAGTTCAATCAGAATACCAATGTGATTCCCATTACAGGTCTGTATAATATGCTCACCATCATGACACTGGGTGTTCCCAATCCCCAGGAAGGAATACATGGGTTGAAGTCAGCTCAACCCCATTGCTCTCTTCAAACCTCTTTTTGTTACTTGTTTAGTTTTTATACCCCTTTGTTGGGCTGAGCTGCCCTGTGTTCAGTCCCCCCATGCTGGTCTGGTTGACCTGGAGAGAAACATTTACACCACTTGCCAATCCATTCAACTGACATAGCCATTTATCTACAGCAAAGGCCACCCTCTGGTCCACTTTGTGTTGAGACAAAGTCAGCTTCTTTGCAACAGCCATGGTCAGTCACACTCTCTGAGCTTCTGGGTATATCCCCCTTGTCCCATCTCCACTGAGATTTCTTCCACTGTAGGGGTTTATTGGTCAGTCACAAAGGCCTAACTCATGTGGTGAGCTGTACGGGAGATAGCTGTACGGTGAAAATGCTTGACTTGGCTACTGCATTTGACTCCTTGTTATTTCTTGGATGAAATACCAAATCAGTGTCTTTCTCTTAGAGCTGTATTTTGGTAAGGCAAATAAGGACTGATGTGTTCTTTCCTGTAGGTAAAAAAGACAGTTCCTCTGGTAAAGCTTCAAAGGATGACAAAGAAGAGAAGGGTGGTGACATATGTGTGTTCTATGTCTGGAAGTACTGCAAACATAAAGGTAAGCTTTGTAAATAGTAACGTTGTCTTTGGAAAGCGGTGTCTGCAGAGGCACTCCCCACTCAATGGCTCAGACTAGTGCTGGCACGTGGAGTAAGTGGTGATTGTGTGTTCTCACCTGTTCACTTTGTTTCCAAGTCACTAATAAACACTTTCAGAATTACAAATGTAATCAAAGGAAAGTCAAGTGGATACACTTAAACTCTTTCCCCTCTAGATGATCCATCCATGGCCTATTTCAGCCTGGTTGACAGGGGCTTTGGGTATGTTCCTGTGGCAAAACCCCTTCAAGTGTTAGGTGTTACGCTTTCTGTAACTATTAGGTTGATTTAGGAGCTGGCCTTTTGCTGTCGTCATTGACAGCTGTTAACAATATGTCATGCTGTATCCTATGTACGTCAGATAATAGCCATATTCTCTCCCATTAAGTCCTTTAAAAAGTGATCCAAGGTGTTAAAACGTCTTGAGAAAACACAGTAGTTGTACCAGCTAAGCTAAAGATAAATCTAGTCCATCATCTATGTGGTAGTGGCCAATAACAAAGGTCTGGGAGAAAAATATAAGTATAAACAATTGTATTGAGGGACTGTCCCTGAACAGTCGGTTAATCCCCCAGGTTAATGTTGAAGAAGTTTCTCCATCCCGGGTATCCCAAAGAAGAGTCTTGGGCAAAATCTTAATTCATTTATTCATTCAGTACAGCGGCAAGGTGAAGCTCGAGCTGGGTGTCTCGAGACAGGGACCAAGAACAAAGAAATTCCTGGGCAATTATACGCTTACAATCTCAGTTTTCCCATCTCATGTTACAGTTTGGTCCAATAATAATATTAGGGACTTGGGTCTCCTTGTTCTTGATTGGGTCTTGTCATTGTCTCTAGCAGGCCTTTCTCTTATCTTGGAGGTTGCAGCTTCTGCTGGTGGGGGTAGTGGCCTTCCTTACTTCCTTATCTCCTGATGCAAACCAGCTCTGGGGCCTCCTTTTACTTAAATAAGCAAAAGTTTCAGCATATCTAGGTAAAAGTTCACAGCTTGCAGCGTAAGGCTTCTGCAAATTTAGCTGCTAATGCTAAACAGTTCACTCCAGACGGTTTCAGTCCAATATTCCTTAACAGTTAGGCTCTTTGGTTATGAGGAGGTACCATGAGATTTTCCCATCACTGAACTTGTCCAGTCGCTTTCTAAAGGACTACTCCTGACCACCTGGTCTTGGTAGAAGATCCACTTAAATTAGATTAGACTGTGGTTCCTTTCACTTAGGATGTGGACAATAAGTTGCCTGGTAACTGGTGATTCTTTGTGTATTGAGCATTTCTGTAGAGGGTCTGTGTTCTGGTGCAGATCTCCCGTAAGAAGCTCTTTTTCTTGAAAGGCAGATGAGTAAGTTACTTTTTCTTAATCATTACTTCGAAGAGAGACAGTATTTCAAACAGTAAATTATCTTTTTTATGAGTATTCTATGGATCACAGAAATGAGATCTAGCCAAGGGAGACCAAGTGTGATTTTTGTCTACAGTTTGTCAGGTTAATTGAAGCATAATGCTTTCAGGACAGGGTGCACTCTAGCCGTGTATACAAAAAGAAGGAAGAAAGGAGTGAATGACACTGTTTTCTTCATAACCAGGGTTAGTTTCCGTATGCTCTGTAGTCAAATACATCAGAGGTCAGGAATGGTGAAACTCCTTTTGGCTCTGCCTGTGCAGCAGCTACTCTGGCCTTGTATCACATTTCTCAGACTCTGCTGCTTTAGGATCAGGCTTGAGGCTGAAGTTTATGAACTTTTGGAGGTGCATAATGTGAATGGTATGCCCATGTGCTAGCTCTGGAGGTCAGGCTCAAAGCAGCTATGCTGTGACCACCAAACAGCTAAACTGAAATAATGGTTGGAGAGTTGACGTGCTTTGCCATGCCATGTTTGTCTCAGAACTTGTAAATAAGGGGTTTGGTCCACACTTGGATGTGGAGTGTACTGGGACCAGGAGGCCTGGAGGTCAGCCTCTGCCTGTATCCAGCAGCACGCACACATGCTGGGCATTTAGCAGGTCTCAACTCAAACATGCAGACATATGTGCATTGAAAACATAGATGATTTAGAAAAAAAACAAACCAAAGCCTTCCTCTTCCTGTGTGAAGGGTATAGAGCACTTTGCAAGTCTTGCATGCAAATCAATCAAAAGTTGCTGCTTCCCATTTTCTGAGAAGCAAAGCATCAATTCCAACAGGGTGTAGCAGTCTTGCTAGCAGGGCAGTGTGCCACCTGCTCAGGTGTGAGTGTAGGGTCCCTCCTGGGGGATGTTCTGTGGAGTACTGCAGTCCTTTATGCTGCCTCATTTGTTGGGCTGAGCCTAAAAGAAATATTCAGGTAACCACCCCGAAGCTCTAAGGGAAAGAGAGAACCAAATATATGAGAGTGCTTATGTGATGTATAGACTAGACTTTTTACAGCTGAGAAACATGGTGGTGTGACACACAGACACACTATTCCTGTCTGTGGCACTGCTCTCCCAGCTGCCGGTGTATCTTGGCAAAGGGAAGGTTGTGGTTTCTTTGAAATGTATTTAGCAGTATGAGAGCTTATATTGCTATTCTGGATAAGACTGGAGAAACACACGCAATTTTTCAAACATATTTCAATTTCAGCACTCTGCCTTTATTGCTTATACCAAATCCCAGGAGATAAAGCCAGAGTGTAAAAAATGCTTGTTCCTTTTTTTTTTTTCCTCCCTCGTCTTGCTGTCTGTGTTATGGTTGCAGAGCTCTTGACCGTGTCTGATCTCATTTCAGATAAATGCAGATTTGTTCATTACCATTTGCCATATCGATGGCAGGTATATGATGGGAGCACCTGGAATGACCTTTCCATGATGGAGGAAATTGAAAAGGCCTACTGTGACCCCAAAATCCTCAGGTATAGTGATGCTGGACTGCTTGCTTAGAGTAATCTTATTGAGAATTGTTGCAACCCAAAAGGGGTCCTTTAGGATGGCCTCCCTCCTTTTGGGACCAACGACCAAGTCAGCCCTTGGACTGAATTAAGGTGAAATGATGCCAACCAACCAGTTTTATGATTTATTAATACAAAATACAAGGCATGTAGTTAAACATGATAGCTCAATGGGGGTTATTTTAGCTGTATAAGCAAGTCCTATGCCACGTGTTTTTTACTTACATCTGGTCACTATTAAATAAAGAGAGGAGAGGAGAAGAGAGTGAGGGGAAAAAAAGAGGTATTGCCACCTGTGGATCCAGCGGTGTCCCGTTGGTCCTCTTCACCCTGGGTGTCTTGGTGATGGGGGTCTCACCCAGTTCAGGTTTTATGCCCTTGAGAGGATGCCTCATCTACATACAGAGTGAGGGTGGGTGTGATCTTTGTCTGTGCAAGCTCAAGGTGTGAGCAGTGGTCAAAGGGGGTCCTCACTGGTGGTCAGGAGAGGGGTGAGTGCTCCCAAAAGCTTTAGGCAGCCCCTGCTGTGCGCATGAGCAGTTGCCTTACACCACAGGTTTCTTCCAGGGAGCACTAGCTAGATCTGTCCTTCACAAGACCTACAGCCGTCACATCCTGTACCACCTTGTGCTTACCAGGTCAGGCTGCAGCAGCTCACCTGGCAGCAACTGCTCGGCCTAGATCCTCTCCAATGTGGGCAGAACAGCTTTGCACCAGTTCCACTTGCATTTCTGCACTAAGCAATGTTTAAGGCAATTATCAATATATTGGTTCCTCACAAGACCCCGAGGGAAAACTCTTGTTTTCTTCCTAAAGATGTCTGACTTCCATAACTTCTGATTAGTGAGCTTCTCAGAATCTGGGAGGATGTGACAAACAAATGAGAGTTTTTCTTTTTAAAAAGAAAAGTAAAAGCGATTGCATGGAAATATCACCCCATTTTTGTCTTCTAAAAATCCCACAATGTTATTTTGCATTTAAAACTTTATACGGGATAAAAAGAAGTGGGTGGAATTTAGTGCTTAGGGTATCAATATTTCAGATGGTGAATCATAATTTATTTATAGTAATTAACTTGGGCCTTTTAGCAATGGTTCAAAGCTCATGCTTCTTTATGACTATTCTTTTCCTAATACATCTAGTATCTATAATAGTAACTATAATGTGCCTAGAAAAAGTTTATGAAATGCCCCTTGTATAAGCAGCCCAAATTTTCTTTTTTTTTTTTTTTTTTTTTAAAGAATACCTCAACTTCCCATATAACTAATATTTTTCTGTCTCTAATAATTTTTAATACAATTCACTATTAAAGTTATTTTATCCAGAAAAGTCACAAAATAGTTCACTTTATGAAGTAAATCTCTGGACATAATTGAAATTATCATTAGAAAATCTGTTTTGTAGTTGTAGGTCTGACATGGAACTACTGCTTCCTTTTGATTAGTTAATTTAATGAGACAAGTCATGTTCATAGAACAATTGTTTTCTCTGGTTATAATTATGCTTCATTATCTTTTAAGTAATCAACATTTAGTTGCATGCACTGGCACGGGCTGAGAAAGGCCAAACATTTTTAACTGCTGAAGTTGCTCTCCAAACTCCAAGAGCTCTCCTTGAGTTCTCTGTCTGTGCAATGATGAACCAGTGTGGTTAGGGGTAACATGCTAGGTCATAATCGATTAAAAGCACTCACAGGCTCTTTGTTAGTTGGTTGGAATTACTGCCTTCCAGCTGATACATACTAACTGCATGAATGCTTCCAATTACCATCATGAAAACATCAAGTAAGTTAGCTCAAACCCCATTAAATCCCTTATGTTTTCATTCACTGTTCAGAGTTCATGTATTATATTCTAAGACAACTTAATTTCAAATCAAACAAAAAAAAAAAAGCAGTAGAAAAAAATTACTGGTACAATATTTAGAATTTTAAGCAAATTGTTTTAGAAATTGCCCGGAAAGTAAAAAATATGGGTTCAATTTTTCCTTTTTTATTTGAGATAGCTCAGATCAAAGCTTGTATTTTCCATGAGAGTGTCCTGATTTCAGTGGATTAAGTGATGCTAGAGGAGATTGTTTTCCATCTGTCCTGTTTAAACTGTGCTACTGGACAGTCAGGTCTACAGGGTTCCTGGGACTTAGAGAGCGCTAGTGGAAGCAGAACTTTGCAGTGTATCTGAAACACTCCTTTGAGAGTTCTTACCCTGTTCCCAGTTTTATGTATTTTACCTAATAACTATTTAATGCAAGCATGTAATTGAGACCCTATCATTTAGGGTAATCAACTGAGATTTTTACAGTTAAGTTTTATACCTCTCTATGATAAACCAAGCTACAGTGTAGTGCTTCCCTTGGGCCCAATTAATCTTTCTTTGCTTTTCTGCAAGTGAACAGCCCCAACAAGAGGTGCATATAGGTTGTTTGTAATGATCTTCTCATGGGAGGTAGGAGATACAGGTTCAAATCTCTTAGGCAGGAAAGAAAATATAACCTAAAAATCAGTTATTTCCTACCCACTCAAACTGCCAAACAAGTATTAAGAGGCCAGAACCATCACTAACCGTTTCCTTCTTCAAGAACTTCTGCAGGAATTATCTGCTGTCATGATATTTGTATATTTTATTTTTTAAATTCCATACAGGCCCTATTCTTGGCTAATCAGTGTATCTCAAATATACCGTTAATGAAATGAAATTAAGTTATAACTTAACCAACCATACTGATTTTAAATCAATGTACTTTATCCCACTTTAATCTTCAGAAATCTTAGATATCTATTGCTATGATAATGTTCTTTAATCTGTACTCTATAATACATATGGATATGGAGGTTCTAAGAAAACTGTGCAGTAAGGCTCCTATACTGTAAGGAAAATAAGAAATAAGGGGGGGAGGGAGGTGGGAGGGTGATGTCTTTGGTCCCAAAGGAAAAACTGCAAAGTTCAGTGTTGAATATTTACATGTAAATAAATATCTGAGAGCTTTTGCCCTTCCCAAAATGTCCGTAAGTATAAATGATTTATTCACACAATACACTTATTAAGATTTATTTGCTAATAGGGAAAACTTTTCTGCAGCATAACAAACTGGAGACCTACAGCTGAGGTTAGATGGATGGGGGACAATAATCGATAGTGCTTACTTGTTTAGGAGTTTAAGACAACATGCATATCTAAGCAACAGATAGAGGACAGTGAAGACATATGGACAGAAGCAGAGTACAGGCAAATTATGTAATTTTCATAAATAACAGTTAATAAAAATGTTTTAACTGTCATCACTCTAAAACCAAACAAAAACTATGCTAAACCTTTGAAGACATCCAATTGTAAAAGAATTCATTTTCCAACTAATAAATATTATTACTTTCTAATTTCTATTGCCAACTGTTTAGCAGCATGCTGCATATTACTTATCATAAATAACAATGTTTTACTAATAGGTATTTAATGAGTGATAAATAATTGCTCCATTAATACAAAGTGCATTAATTTGTTCTACTCTTGGACTCGCTCCTCTCCTGCTTGCTATGCATATATTTTAAAATAATGTAGATGTTTATACTATTTTTAAAAATGGAAACAAACTTGAGATAACTATCTAATAGGTACTTGCTGACAGATTGATATGTTAAGAACGTGAAGATGACTCAAGCTCTTCTTCTGTCTTTATGATTACTGATACGCTATGAAATCGCTTAGTTTTTCTGCGCTGAATTTAAATTTGATTTGCCACATTCATTTGGATAGAAATAAAACAAATGGAGGTCAAAATATCTACTTATTAGGCCAATTCTCAATGGATACCTCGCTTGAATAAAAACTTACCATTCCATGATAATTATTAAATGCATGGAGAAAACTAGATCAAAATCCATAAAATTCTAGGGTAATTACATTGTAGTTAAAATATTTGGGCTAAGAAATTCAAGCTATAACTATTTATATCATGATAAAAACCACACAAAAATTGCTCAGTTTATTCTCCCCCTGCCCCATTTTCAGTAAGTCCTTATTCAGGTCTGGGGTCCATTAATTTTGCATTTTATGCAGAATTCCAGTAATTTTTCCTCCACTACATGAGAACATTTAGAAAGATTTCATATCCTACTTCAGCTCACATACTGGCTGAGTGAAAGCAGAGAATAAATGCTTCAGGATTTCATTTCTTGAATGGGACTTTTTTCCTAAAGCAGAGAATCTGAGGGCATATTTTACATGAGATTATACTTGAAACTTCAGTGGTCTAAACTGGTACACAGGTCTTGATTAAACTCTATGCAGAGATAAGAATTTTTCTCATAGGAAAATATTTTAACATATACTTGAGATGTAGATACAGACTTCTCTTCAGTTTTAAACTCTGAAAAATTGTAACATGAGGCACATTTGTGTTGCAGTTTTATTAGTATAGTCTTGTTAAATTGGTAGCTGTCCTCAGTGGTGCAGGATAATGACATGCAATATTTTGTGTTTATTCTTCTTGTTCTCTGATGAGATACTGTGTCTCCTATGGGGCTTTATTTTCCAGTATTTCTATAACTATAGAATTTCTCTGTCTCTAGATAAATGCTCCTTGTGACACCATGCACCAGCCTAGAAATGGATTTTATGCCTACAATGAGAATTCTGTTTTCGTTTAGGGAACATCAGTGGATTTTTTTTTCCCTTCTGCTTATCTGTGGGTTTTTTTGGTTGTTGTTGTGCAAAGAATACACTCTTTTCCTTCAGTTCTTTCTAATAGAATGCCCTTGATCTCACCCCAAGTTATACTGTAGAAATATAACCTGTTTCCTCTGTTAACTAAAACCTTCTGCTCTATATTGAGAAAAGTATGTGTATATAAAAATAGCCTTTGAGATGCATAGCTGTTTTGACAGATTTATTAAGTGAAAGCCCTGATTCTGCTGGCTGTTTTGCACATTGCTTTATCTACATCAGTATAAACATGCTGGTGAAAAAAATGGCCCAGAATTGGCTCATCATCTTTAGAATTTACCTGCAAATATGTAATGTAATCATAGTTTTAGTATATTCAAACTTGCCTTGGATAAACAAAAAAAGAATGGTATTCCTATAACTTGTCATCAAACTGACTTAAACACTAGGGTCTGTTTAACATTCCATATACTATGGGAATATAAGAGAGTGCTCCAAACCAGTTTTAACCCAGAAGACCATTGGCCATCGTGGCAAGAGCTTGGCTTTTAAAACCTGAGAGCCTTAGGTGTGGTGCTGCACTAACGGGGCACACAGCTTTTTGACAGGTGCTCATAAGTTAGGAAAGGACTGAGGGTTTTGATATAGTCAATGGCCACATTGACCACAGAGACCATGAGGTAATAGACGTTAGGAAGCTAAGGAAAGTGAGGAAGAAGAGTAGCAAAGAACTTCAAGAAAGCAAACTTCAGCTTGTTCAGGGAAGTAGCAGGGAGGATTTGTGGGAGGCTGCTTTGAAGGAGCAAAAGAGAGATGACTGATTTTGTCTCAGTGTCATAAGGAATTTATCTTTGAAGTCTGCTCCATTGTACAAGAAAATGTTGCAGATGTAATCAGAGGCAGTCTGGATGTTTGGTGAAGTCATCACTGAGCTCCAGTGCAAAAGAAAACTGTCACAGCAGCAATGAAGCCAAAGAGAAGACTGAGACAACCAGAAATTACAGCTACACAATTCAGAAGATACTCAAAACTTAAGTTACCTTGAATCTAGTAAGAATGGCCTGATCTATCAGTATTTTAAACTCTTCCCTCATAGCAGTCTCTACTTCCCTGAGATAGGTCTAGGTACATATATGCATGTATATGCACATATACAGACACACATGTATATGATATACACAGAATTATATTCACTTGCAACAATGGAGACATGCAACCAAGAATAAATTATAAGCCTCCTCCAAATACATGACAGAATTATGAAGTTCAAAGCTCATCTGGAAATGAAATTGTTAACTAGCATGAAGGGCATAAAAAAAAATGGGATTTGATTGGAAATCTAACTGGCAGCCAGTTACAAATGGCATCCCTCAAAGGCTGATACTGGAGCTGATTTAACATCTTCATTAATTACTTGAATGGTAGGATAGGATGTACTGCCAGCAAATCCACTGATGGCACTGAAGTGAGGGTGGTAAACTGGAAAGCAGAGCAGGGTTGCCATTTAGAAGGCTCTCAAACAGCTGGAGGTTCAGGCAAAATGCAGGCAAAATGTGAAATCCTGTGTTTAGGACATAATAATCCAATGCAACAGTACAAACTGGTTGGATATTGGCTCTGGGGAAACAGATCTGGTGGCCAACAAGTAATTGAGCACGATCCAGGAGTGCACCCTTGTAGTGGTGGAGTATGGGGTGGTGAAGTCTACCATCCAGTGGTTCATTGGCATCAGTGTAGCAAGCAGGTGGAGAGAAGTGATTATTGCACTCTACTAGATACTTATAAGACTGAACCAGGAGTACTATGTCCAGGTTTACACAAAAAAAAAAATAAAAAAAAAAAATGTTTTTCTTTCATGAGATTAATTCACAATTTTATAATTTGATTTTTAAATTTAAGAATGATCTGGCAAAAATTCTGCCATTTTGTGGAAATAACCTGTGATTCCAATGAGAGCTAAAATTAGTCTCTATTTTGATTGCAAGATTTACCTTAGAATTATAGGAAAAATTAATTTGGCAAGGATTATTGGAAATCAGGACAGGTCCTACTGTTTGTTAATCTGGTATCCTGCTGTTTTATGTGTTACAGTATAAAAATGATATAATCATTTATGATATTTCATCTCTGAAAGCATAATTTAGGATTTTGCCCTTATAATAATGAGTAAAGATTGTGATTCCAGGGAATCACAGCTCTTCAGATTAAGAACCTTTGTATAGCATTAGCTAAATTTATTCATGGGTACTTCATATTCATTTGCTCTATTACTATCACCCTTCTGAAACCCTGCTTCATGGTGTTTACCTACTATGTCATCTTTATGGACATAATCTTTTCCCCTCATTCTATCAACTTTTATTTTACCAGGCTATACAAACAAAATTCTTCTAGTTACCAGTTCTGTAACAGCTTCCACTTTCTTCTCGTCATTTTGGTAGTCATGCTCCATACCTGATTTATTTTGAATTAACCTTTCTTTACTAGAGCTGATCAGCACCTAAAAGGAAGTCTTATCAGTGATTTTTCCAATAGTATTAAAACTTCTGATTGAAATACTTTCATCGGTACACCCCAAATTTGGTTTAATCTTCTTCACCATATTATACTGGCAGCTCATCATCATTTGTACATTGAAAATGAACATGTAGCCCTTTTCTTCTACCTGATAAGACCTTAAGTAATATGAGACATTTTATTTACTGGGTAGGCTGCCTTACTTCTGTATAACTGAATTTTGCTCCATCTCTTTTACTTTCAGGTTACTCATTGCTTCCTCTATGAAATTCTGTTCATCTCACTTGGGTGATGCCACCCAATACATTTTATCAACACTATGCTGTTCTTAGTGTTGCAATCTGTAAGTGAAATTATATAAAATAGAGTTTTCAGACTAATCCTTCAAGTATTAGCAGGTTGGCATGCATCCTTTTATTATATTCTGTCTCTGATGATAAAATTTCCCCCTACCTTTCAGTTTATATACAATCCCAATCTTTCCCTATCCCACAAATTTAATATAACACTATAACCACTTCTTCACTGAAAAGATGACAGATAATATCCATATTACTGCCTCAGGAGTAGCAAAACCTGTTTAGAACTATTTTTGCGGCCCTGATAATTCAAAATAATGCTAATACCAACTGTGAGTCTAAAAGAATACATTAATGGCTGGCAACCCACAGATGGAGCTTTTTTCCCTCTGTTTACTTATTGTTGGAAAAAAAAATGAGGGAAAGGAAGTGTGACACAAAATAAAAAGATGACCACTAACTAAAAATAACTTTGAAACATGCTTCATTTAAGGAACTGCTGAACTCTGTCATTATTCAACATCACTCTGAGAGCAACAAAGAAATTTGCAGGAGTCCAAATCTGAAAATAGCGATTGGATACTGAATGCAAAGTTTCCATTTAAAATATTAATAATTAATAAAGAAAATCTTAAAAGCAGTCATAAAGTAAATCCAAACTCCTTCAGATCTTTACCGGATGAACTCGGACTCCTTTCTCTTAATTACTTGTACTTTGCTCAGAGGCTTTATGTAATACAATAAGCATTTTTTTCCTTTTAAAAACTGGACAATGTTTAACAGGTTTCTTATATTCATAATGGACTGGACCTAAAACTTTTTCCTAAAAATTCTTGCTACAATTGGCTTTCTTGAAACAAAATTGAACTAAGCAGTCTGAAGCATGCCCTTTGAGAGCAAAATTTGATTTCTTTGGGCTTCTTAAAAAGCAGTTAAATTATGGCACTTAACAAAGTTAAAAACAAAGCTCAGAGCTGGTCAAGCATGGATGTTCGGAATGAAAAAGGAGGTATAGGGAAGTACTGTGCTAAGAAGAAAACCAGGTGAATTTTACAGGAAAAAATTGGGCAAGTGATATAGGTAACAGGTTCTGCATAGTGATGTTAATTGCTGGTAATAATGCAGGCAAATATTCTGCAAGCTTTGTTTTTCCAGTCTCCTGCACTTTTCTGTGTTATTCATCCAGCCAATGGTTGTTACCTATGCAGCTCAGGATCAGGAAAACAGATAATATGTTCGACAGAATTGCTAATATCATCCATACTGCCTTGTAGTTCAACAGGAGTTTAATCTGCTCTTCTGAATCTACACGTGTCTTTACTGAAAGAAGGACACATCAGTCTAGTAATTAGTAAAATTATTTTTCTCATAGAACAGCCCAGGTTGGAAAGGACCCCAAAAGATCATTTGGTCCAATCTTTCATGGAAAAGGGAGCCTAGATGAGATTATCTAATGCTCTGTCCAGTTACATTTTGAAAACCTCTAGTTTTCAAATGTTGATGGGGACTCTACCATGTCCCGGGGGAAGCTGTTCCAGTGATTGAACATTCTCATTGTAAAAAATTCTTTCTAATATAAAGATGAAACTTCTCCCACTGTAACCTGTACCCATTGCCCTAGGTTCTCTCTATGTGGTTTCTTGCAAAGAAAGAGCCTCTGTCCTTGGTGATGCTGACCTTTAAGTACTGGAAAACTGTGATGAGGTTCTGCCCCTTTTTAACCTATGGTCAGACATCACTTGGTAAGAGTAGTTGAACTTTATAATACAATTTGTATTCTGAAATTATTTTTAAAAGCAGTGGTTAATTCAATGTTATTCCTTATTAAACATTGAATTACTATAATAGCAAGGGTTCAATGTATTACTGCATTGCTCTTGTGTTTCACTAACTTCATACTACATTTTTAAATAAGCTTTCAAGCATCAGATTTTCGTGGTTTGAAAATCTCAGTGGTGGAAATACTGACAAAAAAAATATGCCATATATATCTATAGATGTTATAAGTAAAGAAATTTGGATGCTTTCTTTCAAAACACATCTATGTGTGAAGAGAGACGCTTAGTGATTAAAACATCCGCTGGAATAAAGTAGATCTGCAAATTCCATAGATTTGAATAATGGTTTCTTATGTTTTAGGTGAGTAGCCTAAGCATCATTGGCTATTTGGTTTTAAGTACATCCTTTCACACGTTTTTTTGGTGAAAAATATGTTCAGTATGTAAAATGTATTGATGCAGCCCAAGAAAAATAAAGTAACCCTTAATATCCTAACAGTATTTTATGACCAGAATACTATATTCTACATGTTTTCTTATCATTCTTATTATTACTCTAACAGCTGCCTTTAAAGAATGTTGCTTTTGAACATGACACTTAAATTTCCTATGCATACTTGGCATATCTTTGTGATTGTGTAGGTACTGTAACAGATGGGCAATATGCCAGATTGCAGTGCAGGGAGTAATAGAACAGAAAAAGCAACATGAGGCCTAATATTCCGACATACAAATTCAGTGTATCTACTGAATTGACACTCTTTTTGTAGTGTCTCTAACCATGCAATACATAGCACCTGGAGGGGAAAGGAATACAGGTGAATTTATCATTTACCCTCACATCAAGAAATGTTTTTTTTCAACTATTTAATTGTTCACAAAACCCCTTTTTAATTATTTACTTAGATCACTGGTGTCAATGAGCAAAATACAAGAAAATGGAGCATCACTGTCATTATCAGATTAGTTTAGGTGTTTAATGAAAAACTACTCAATTATATTACATTCTCACTTCCCCCCTTCCCACTTAATCTTGTCTCTAAGAGTAAATAAAATCTATTGATATTTCACTTCTGAAAGTACCCCACAAATATAATTTCTCCCTAAAAGAGTGAAATTATATCACCCAAATGCTTCACCACATATGACATAATTGGATTTTAGAAAGCTCTTTTTAATATAGAATTTCTTGTTTATTATTACAATTGTATTATTAATAAATTGTAGCACACAAACAGAACAGTGGATGCAATTCCTGGGTCTTCTATCTGAAAGTTTATAATCTCAACACTGGCACACAGAATTCAGGCTTCATCAGTCTTTTCCACAATTTTTTTCAAGTATTCCAAAAAAAGAACAACTTAGCCGTTTAACAGAGAAACCATACATTCTTCACGCATTATCATATTTACTCAACGATAACCCCATTAAAATTCAAAGTGTGCAAGATTATTTAATCATCAGTTCAAACCTGCATAATTAGAATGTTCTCATTAAAATAATTAGTCTCTCTCCTGAAGGGCTAATCCATTGATCTGTATTACTTCTATGTTAAGCCTTGAACTAATGCCCTTCCCGAGATGAAGAACTATCAATAATGAAAGACCATTAATTAAATGCTGATTAAAGAGATTTCTAGTTCTGCATGTAATTTTATTAGCAGAAGGTGTTTGTATTAATAATATTCTACTATTATTTTGTCTTTCATACCCACAACCTGCTCTGTATCTGTATCAAACGTATTTCATCGTGTCTGTTTCCTATGATGCGTAGAAGCTAATGGGCATGTCTTAATTTGGATATCTATCAACCTCTTTTTCCCACCTGTTTTTAAAACATTTTCAAACATGACCAAAGTCTTTCTACTCAACCAAAATCCCACTAGCCTGAGACAGAACTTCCAAAATAAAATGTGTCAGTAGAAAATTTCAGGCTGAACAATTACTGTTTAGGAACTGAAAACTATACAGCTAGTGTTGGGCAACTTTAATTAAAGACAGAGCATGCCCTTCAGCATTTGTGTATTGTGGGTTAGATCCACAACCTGTGGAAGGCTACGTTTCATCTCATTGCACATGTATTAATCAAGTAATAATGACTGAAACAGTGTTGTACTGGGGGGTTGTTCTCTCTACTTCTCCAGAAGTTGTAGTAAGTTGTAAGAAGAAAAAGTTCATAAAGAAGGGAATGTTCAACTCTGCTCAGCTCTGTTCACTGTTTTTATTACATATGAACAGTACAGAATGCTGATCTGTGCAGTCTTAACAAACTTCTAACAGTGTATTTATAAATGTTTTTATCTAAACCACAACATTTAATTCCAATGAAACATTATTGTGATTATGAAGTCATAGCATGGGAGTCTTGAATCTTGCATCTATCTATGTTTTTCTACAGACTTCCTTTCTGGCTTGCCCTTCATCCTTTGAACAAAATTTTTAGAAACTTTAAGCTATGTTCCTAAATCCAAGGGTAAGCCAAGGGTAAGCAACTCCCTCTAGAATTTCCAGAAAGACTTACAGGCTCTAATCAGCTCTGCTCAATTTAGTACAATGTCTCCGAGTGTCAACACTTGAAAAGGGAGAATACTAATTCATTCTCCCCCCACCACTGGCCCCATCTTTTCCCAGAATATCACAGGACACTCCAATTTATTAAGAAAGGTAAAAAGCACTTGTAATTTTCTTGATAAACAGCTCATTGGCCAGTGACTTTGTCTGATAAAATGCATTTTGTAGAATATTGACTCCTGGATTCCCTGTTCATTTTCTATCTTTTCAATAGAATTAGGTAACTAAGAGATCTAAAAATTGAGACAAGAAATTATCATTATACCTGAAGCAGGTTTCCCTAGTTTAAAATTAATTGGAAGCAGATTCAGAAACTTAGTATAGTAGTATTTAAAACAATAATTTCTATCAGTAAGAGTGGCCAATATAATAGAACTCCACTATAATAAAACAAGACTTACGGATTTTGTATTTAAAATCTAAATAGTAATTTTGCCGCTTGAAAAGGAATACTTGTCACCCCCTGTGCACATATTAATAGCTAGAGATCCTAAGATACAGAAAAGCTAGTGAGTCTTCCCATACACAATTAGAAATACACAGTAGAGAAAAACTGGCAAAATTAAGGCAATTCAGATCAGACAGAGATTGAATATAATGAAAAAGTGAGGAAAGATTAAATTGAGAGTTTGTACAGAAAATTCCACCACAAGCAAGCAAAAGTTATGTTCTATCTTTCATCCTGGACCTATACTGTCCATCCTTAGCTAACAGTGTGAATATCAGCACATGGGTATGACATGCAAAGTTATGCAGAAGATTTAGTGTATATCTAAAGAAAGAGAATCTCAACACAAAAGAAATTCAGTTTCTGTTCACTTAGGGTTACAGATGGAAGAAATCTCTCCCAAGCCAAAGAATCATCAGTTTTACAAAAGTTATGATAGAAGCTGAAACAAATTTCTTCATCTTTACTGAATTATATTTTTTAGAATGGCTTCACTGCTTCAGCATTGTTCTTACTGTTCTTTGTGATGGGATCATAGGAAAGCATTGTGAGTGCTTTCAAAACTCATGGAAATTGCAGGCTGTGCAGGGACACTGTCATGGTAGTAATATATGGGTATTAGTGAATTTCAATCTTAAATGCACTAAATCCCATTGTATATTTCTGGTTGGAAGTGTACATAACAAACAGATTTTTAATTCTGTAATGAAGTATTAACAAGCCTCTGAAAAGCTTAGGAGCTGAAACTTAAACTAATATGTTTCATACCTGTATGTTTTTTTTTAAATATTTTTAGCAGTGCAATTTTGAAGAAAAATAAAAGTTACAGATAAGAGTTGCCTTAGACACCTTGCCTTGTAGTAAACAATTCGTTCTCTGATATGTCAGCATCACTATTCTGATACAAATATTTAATAAGAGGCATCTTTAGGAATCTATTTTGTTACATTTTAATACAGTTTTCCAATAGCTTTGTAGAAGGAAGACGAACAGAAATCAACATATTGAACAAAAGAGAAAACATGTATTAATAAAAGAATAAAATATCTTTTGTAGGAATATCTGCATGTGTAGGACATCATTAAAGTCAAAGCTGAAGAAACTTAGAACTGTTGTTCAAAATGTGTATATATTTGAGCAGGAAAAAGCCACAAATATATAATACCAATATTTTCTGTTAAAGGCATTTAAAAAATTTATTTTCTGATTTATTTAATGCATTGGTTTTATGTGTCCAGACATGACCTTTAAAGTTATAATATGATAAAATTTAATTTAGAAACAAAAGTTATCTGAAATGAAAAATTGAAAGAATTGATTCTGAGACTGTTCTCATGGACCATTGCTTCCCAGAAATAGCTTACTGTTATTCTTACTAGAGTTTTAAAATTTTTAAATAAAATCTTTACAGAGAAAAATCAGATTTTATTAAACTTCTGTTGGAAAAGAATAGTTATTCACTGTCATGACAGAAATGTAACAAAAAAACTTGAGAACCTCCAAGACAGTTTTCCACATAGTATATGTAGGATAGTGTGCTTAATTGAATTCTTGCCTCACATGAAAATAGAATTTCTCAAAAGGGACATAAATATATGTAGAACATGGCATTTTTACAAGTGGACCAAAGCATTACTGCTGTTAAGTTCAAGAGTGAGCAAAAATGTTCTGCTTTTATACAAACAACCCTTACACACATCCACTTCTGCTTCAGATGGTCTGATGTTGCAAAATTTCAGAAGAGACACAGATGGCAGCAAGGCAATAGTGTAACCTGTAGCAGTATAAAATCTAGGGCAAATATGCCTTCATATGAGCTCCAGTCTGCCGTAATCAGTCTAAAAGCAATATTTTCTATGTTCTGTATAGTGGTGACACTGCTGTCATTACACAGGGAAATAGCGATCCATGGTTATCCATGACTGGGCATCTATTCTTCCAACACGTGTTCCCCAGCAGGGCAGCTCATCTCTCCTATCTGTGTGCTGTCAGTTTATTGCTATTTCAGCCTGATGAAGGCTACAAAAGATGTAACTAGATGCCCCTTGTGCATCTGGAAGCAATAATATATAGAAGTAATTCAATTAATAGAACAGATTTTCCATGCCTTTGTTTTTATTTTTAACACATGTAATTGTATTAAAAAATGACAGCAATAAGAGAAAGAAAAAACATTTTATATGGGTAAAAGTGCAGTTTAGTCATAAATGAAAAGCATCATATTCAAAGCACAGATTGATAAAAGCAGTGCTTATTGCTTCCTTTATTATAGTTTAAATAATTTATCAGCTCTGCATCCTATTTATTGTTTCTCTGAGCATGCAGAAGGATAAGGAATTGAAAATATTTGATGCACTTCCCTCCATTTTTGTCAGATTCATAATATGTAGTTGATTCATAATTTGAAATAGTGGAAGCACAAGATGTTTTTTCCTTCTTCCTACTGGGAACACTATTGAGTATGTCAATACTTTCCTTTAGGAAACCTGACATTTTTTTCAGAAAACAATCAATTTTTCAGGTAAGACATGGAAGTTATACCATCTTTTAGCCTAGACTGAATCTTTGGGAACACCATGAATACGTTCTGCTATGGAGGCACGATACTGCAATTCCAAATCACAGTTCTCTTTACACTGCAAGATAAAAGCGTATATCTTTTTTCTTACCTAGTTCAGTAACAGTTGCCAAACCAGCAAAGACTGTAAGATGCGATAAAGTATATGTGTGTATATATATATATATATATATATATATATATAAAAAAACCTCAAACTCAAAAATTATTCCCACGCTTTCTATCTTTTCTGATCTTTTCAGACCACTTGACTTTTTTAGCTTTTAATAAGAGGGAGTGCATTATACTCTCCCCGAAGAAAGGATATGACTAATGTTGTGTTGCACAAGAGATAAGATGGATCTTGCTAATCTCTATTTCCCTCAGTAGTGTTTCAGAGAATCACAGCCAATTTATCAGGTTACTGTTTGCAAAAGTTGGACACTCACCTAACTATCTTCTTCAAAATTGCATTTCAGTGGTGGTTATATGGTTTCTGTATATGTTTAAGCATCCTGACCCTCTTGCTGAAAACAGCGATTTGCTACCATAAACCTGAATGCTCTTGCCTTGGAAACAGCAGTGATGGAATAATTCCCATGTAAGGAAAGGAACAAAAAAAACAAAACCCACCAACCAGTTTTAGAGATACATGGCAAAAATAACTGATATGCTTGCTATCTTTACAAGATTCAAACATTGAGTGAAATAACAGAAAAATTACCACCTCTACCGTAAGAAGTACCTCACACTTCCTAAAGTCTGTAAATGCTTTCAGGTGTTGAACCAAACCCTTAGATGGCATATGTCAATTGTATTGATTGCAAAGGAACTACCCAGATTTACACTACCTGGGTGTATTACCCCAATGATTTCAAGAGAAACAAGATAAGTCTCTTATCTTCATGGACTATAAATTATTCTACTTGTGTCACAGTTTACTAAAGTGAAAAATAATACTATCCATATCACAGATATACTGAGAAGAGTACTAGTTATTTTTTGAAAAAGTGCTCTAGCAGTCTTGAGCATATTATGTATATACCACCATAATCGTAACAGCAGAAACAAGGATAGGTAGCAATATGACAGCTTTCTCAGTCTGGAGAAGGCACAAGACAGATTTCAGAGGATAAAGCCTTGGTAAGCCAAAGAAATTAAACATCTACTCAGAGCTCACTTTTACAAGAGCAGTCAGTTATCAGCTGAGACAAGTTTACACTTGGAAGACCTGAAGAGAAAAGGTGGCTTACCTTTAAGGCACTTATTGCTTCCCTAATGCTGCAAATTGCATTGCATTCCAAGGAGCGCCAATTTAGCCTCAAAGAAACCAGGTATCGCTTCAAAGGCAGTGTAGTCATAACAGCACGGCACTTGGCACTGAAAAAGTCTTCCTAGTAAGGAGCTTACTCAAGGTAAGGCAAATGCAAAGTACTCTGGTACTGTTCCATCCACTAAGGAGACACTCCTTGGATTACATCAATACTGTACCTGAGATTGTTTTCTGTAAGACTGGGGTTCTGGTGAATTACAGCAAATATTGGGTGCTACTGAACCACTATCTTCCATTCTCCTCACTGATGGAAACTGTAACCTTTTTGTAACACTTGCTAG
The DNA here is from genome assembly GCA_035590215.1 of Microhierax caerulescens. Lineage (NCBI taxonomy): Eukaryota > Metazoa > Chordata > Aves > Falconiformes > Falconidae > Microhierax > Microhierax caerulescens. The sequence goes on along the minus strand of JAVJGJ010000060.1, from coordinate 47,529,507 downwards.
TTCCCTTGACATAGTTGACATCCTTTGTATTTGAAAAAGTTGGAAGTAGGGTACTTGCACCTTCAAAAGCTAATGTCCTCCTTCCTGGATAAATTAGGTAGAGCGAGAAAAATTCCTCCTGTTAAAGTCTATTTCCTCCAGCATCTGTTTAAGAATCCTCACAGCTTGAACTCAGATTTTCCATTGATAAACACCAAATAACATGTTGAAGCTAATCACATAATCTTTTTCTCACCCCAGATTCTTTTTCTGAATTGCAAATTCTCAGATGTCCTCACAGGTCAACTTTTGTCTGTTTTATGCCTGACAGTGTTAAGCAGCTGGGACACAGATCCACGACTATGAGCATGTTTCTCATTGCATTGTCTAGAGACTATATAAAACTTAGGAAATTGATATGTCATGGAAATAGATGTGTGCAATTGTGATGTTCTCACTCATGTATATTGTGTAAAGGTTTTCTCCAGTTACATTGCAGCATAAGGTTTCAAGGCCCATATACAATCTGTTGGTGCTGTAGAATTTTAAAGATTATATTGAACTCCCCTGGAAAGCTATGCAAAATGCTTTATTCAGGTAGCAATATCTCTGCTACTGTTTTACAGACTTGACATATTTCTGTATTTCTTTCAAATGGTTCTATCCATTCACATTTAGATTTTCTCACAAGAAATAATAAATCTGAACTAAGTAAATTTCTGAAATATCCTTCAAATGTCAACAAAGAAAATATATTGGTATGGCCATACTTTCAGTGAGGCTAAACTAAATCAGTAGTACATCACTAAAGATTTACCATCAAATGACTTAAATATAATGATTGTGAATCTAGCTCTATTTTCTTTTTTATATTAAAAAAAAACCCAATGTGCTGCACAGAAATGTTATATAGCACAGAAATCATTATTAAGTCTAGCAGGTTGTTTGTAGAACTTGATGTACAATTAAAAATTGTTTCAATACGTCACTGAGTTAATAATTAGAAAATTCATTCTAATTCCACCCTAGAACTGTTCACATACATTTCTGCTTGTGCCAGTGCTGTCTTTCAGCTTTAGTATCACTTCCATCTGAAATATATCATATAAAAAATAACAGCATAGAATTCACTACTCAAAACCAATGTAAGAACATATTGTTTTCATACAGTGTTTTTAAATTCTTCAAGTTGCTAAGCATAATATTTGGGGACATACATAAAAAAATCATATTTTCTATTATAATTAAGATTTTGTTCTACTTTCTCCTACTTATGTGGAAAGAATAAAAATCAAACAAATAAAAACTACGTCACTTCTCAGAAATAGATTGCAAAGTTACAAATAAGAGTTATAGACTGATAGAATAGTAAATTTTAACTTCAATGTGTATTTCCTTTTCTGTATTCTTTCTTTAGATACACTGTACATATGAAAAAAAAGGTTGTGAAGGAAACCACAGCTGTGTCATTTTATTAAGGACAATCCATTTTTATTAAAATTGTATTACAAGAGAAGTAAAAGCTTCATGTCACTCAAATAGTTTCACCAGTAAGACTACAAGCTCAAAAAAGTCAATCCTCCTGACAAAATTTTTAAAGCACCCTTTCATTTTGTTTAATTAAATTTGAATTTTATAAAGCCTTCCACCTATAAAAAATACGGGTAGTTTTTACTACTGAATCACAGTGTGAATTAATGAATTCTTACAAAGCTAATCACTTCTGAAGATTTTAATTATTCCTTTATGTCAGTATGTGTTTCTTTTCCGTTGATTTATATAGTGAATTATCAACAAATAACATTCAAGGAGCTTTTTCCGATAATTAAAACAAATTCAGACATGACAATTTATTTGATTAAGATTATGTCTGTACTTTTTTCTGGCAATAGCATTGTAGAAGTGTGAACCTTCAAAATTAATTTCTTAATTAATAACTGAGAGAGAGGAAATGGTGTGTAGATCTATCTAGATTTGCTATTAACAACGTTCCAACTGATCTTGAATGGTATTTAGAATGTGTTCCTGGAAGCCTTTCACCACATGACTATTTTTTATTCAAAACAGAAATCTTACTGAATTAAAAGTGCACCTTCTGCAAACTAGTTTAGAAATGGCATGAGTGCAGTTGGAAAAAAACAGGATCCTTCATGTGGGCTAACTATTTGGATCTTTGCAATACTGAAAAGACTATGGTTTCTGCATCTGATTTGCCCCTCAGGGATTAAATATGTAAGAATGATGAGGACAGATAAATATATTACTTCCAACAGCCAAGTCACTAGAATAAGCTGTGTTTTGAAAAGTGTTGTTACTTGTTTTGTGGTGGTGGGGTTCCAGAGAAAGTGAGCAGCTAGGCAATCCTGAGGGCAAGGTGATGAAGGATTTGAGGATCATGCCCCAAACTTCTGAATCTCAGCAGCTTGCATAGCTGTCATATGAATATAATAATGCTTACCTTGTCCTCAGAGACAAAGTGTGTAATTAGTTATCTAGTAAATGCACGTAAAGCACTTTGAAACGCTCAAATGAGACATGATTCTGTTACTGTGAGTAGGCAAAAATGCAATTCTCTTCACTGATTCACTTTCTTTTTTAAGTGGCAGTATTTATTGTGTGGACCATAAAATTTGTTAAATTACCATAAAATCTTTGCCAACAAGGAGAGGTGTTGTGCTGCACCATGTCCTCACCAGGGAGGGTCTGGTGAGGAATGTGAAGTTCAATGCCTTGCCTGCAGTGACCCTGTAATGGCGGAGTTCAAGATACTTAGGGCAGCGAGGAGGGGGTACAGCAAGATCACTAACCTGGGCTTCAGGAGAGCTGACTTTGGCCTCTTGAGGGATCTGCTTGGTAGATTACCATGAGATAGAGCCCTGGAGGGAAGAGGCACCCATGAAAGCTGGTTAATACTCTAGGATCACCTCCTCCAAGCTCAGGAGCAATGCATCCCAACCAAGAGGAAGTCTGGCAAAACCACCAGGAGGCCTGCAGGGAAGAACAAGGAATTCCTGGACAAACACACAAAAATGAAGCCTACAGAGGGTGGAAGCAAGGACAGGTAGCCTGGGAGGAATACAGAGACATTGTCTGAGAAGCCAGGGATCAGGTTAGTAAAGCTAAAGCCCTGATAAAATTAAATCTGGCCAGGGATGTCAAGGGCAGCCAGAAAAGCTTCTATAGGTATATCAGTGATAAAAGGAAGACTAGGGAAAATGTGAACCTCTCCAGGAGGAAGCAGGAGACCTGGCTACCTGGGACATGGAGAAGGCTGAGGTACTCAATGACACCTTTGCCTCAGTCTTCACCAGCCAGTGCTCCAGTCCAACCACCCAAGTCACAGAAGGCAAAGGCAGGGACTGGGAGAATAAAGAACTGCCTGCTGTAGGAGAAGATCAGGTTTGAGAACATCTAAGGAACCTGAAGGGGCACAAGTCCATGGGATCTGAGGAGGTGCATCCGCTCTCCTGAGGGAACTGGCGGACGGGGTGATTCTCCCCCTCTACTCTGCTCTCATGAGACCTCACCTAGAGTACTGCATTCATAAAGATGAATGTCCCCAGCAGAAGGACATGGACCTGTTGGAGTGAGTCCAGAGGAGGGCCATTTGATCAGAGGGATGCAGCACCTCACCTATGAAGAAAGACTGAGAGAGTTGGGGTTTCTCAGCCTGGGAAGGAAAAGGCTCTGAGAAGACCATACTACAGCCTTCCAGTACCTAAAGGGGGCCTACAAGAAAGCTGGAGAGGAACTTTTTTCAAGGCCCTGTAGTTGTAGGACAAGGCATGCTTTAAACTGGAGGAAGGTAGATTTAGATTAGATATTAGGAAGAAGTTCTTTAATGTGAGGGTGGTGAGATACTGGAACAGGTTGCCCAGAGAAGCTGTAGGTAGCCCATCCCTGGAAGTGTTCAAGACCAGCTGAGTAACCTGGTCAAGTGGAAGGTGTCCCTGCCTGTAGCAGTGCGGTTGAACCTAAATGATCTTTAAGGTCCCTTCCAACCCAAACCATTCTATGATTCTGTGATAAAACAACTGGTAAATCACAGTTAGTGATTTACAGTATTTTAAAGGCTGTATAGTGTGTATATATATATTTCAAATCAAAATAATACCAACATATCTTAGCATGTGTGGCACTTAACATGTCAAAAAAGGTAATGCTTGTTGTAGTTATAGCTAAATATTTTTTCCTCATTGAAAAAGAAATGTCAGCTAAAGTGGAAGTGTCCAGAATACAATGAAATCTGGGCTCATCCAATGAATGGAGTGAATTTGAGCACCAGATTCATCTCTGTGCTGGTATTGATGTGAGACAAAGAAGAAATGCATTTGCAATGGGATAATTTAGCAATGCAGGGTAAGGTGGATACTTTAGGCTGCATGTCTGCTTCTTTTCTCCTGATGGGTCCAGCAAGAACCAGCAAAACCAAGACAACAGGTTCACTGAACTCTCATCTCTTGGCTGTCATATAACCTCAATATGGACTTTTTCCCCCTCCATTTACTTATTCTAGAATGTGTGCTATTTGCATATTATGATTTGAATCTGTGTACTTAGTTTGAGAACATACATGTTTTTCTCAGAATGAATCTCAAAACAGGTGATTTACTACACAGAAAGATGGTGTTTCCCACTCTGGGAAGAAACTGATTTATCGTTTAGGAGTAGGACCCTTAAGGAAAGGTTTGTTTGTGAGTCTTCCAGGGTCATGAAAACTTCCAGAATATGGCATGTTTCCTTTTTAACAGCAATTATTTTCTCAGTAGTTTCTTAGTTGATACAGCTATCATTTCAAAGTTCATTGGTTATGGATTTCTTTTTGGTGTGTTTATATTGTATGAAACATAATATTAATTTAAATAACCAGACTTCTCCTTGACTGATTTCCTTTTATCTTTCTTATTGGCTTTAGACTTTTCAATCTTTACTCATTTCAGTAAACCTTTGTTCACACACAGTCCAAATATAACTTAGACTAAGTTCTGAAGCTCAAAGGAAGCCAACAAAAATACTTTGAGACATAAGTAAGAGTAACTTTTTGCCATTGTCAGTAATGTTTGCATCTTCAGGTCCAAAACAGTATGGTGATTCAGTGTCAACTGAAACAATTATAAGTATTATTTCACAGTAAAAAAAGCTGCTGGATTTTACTGTTCTCTCTACTAACTAATCATGTGTAAATCATGATTGTTATCTAAGTTCTTAGTTATAATAAATATTCTGTCTTTAAGGGAGAAATTAGATGTATTGGGTACTTGGAACAAAAATTAGGGGTTACATAATATTTAGAAAACGGTACCTCATTAATCAGATGTGAAAGTGCTTACGTCGGCTCATTTTCTTCTTTCAAGGCTGAAAGATCCTTATGCAGCTCTACTTCTTGTCGTATGCATGAACAGCATAGTTTAGTCTTATTTTCCCTGGTTATAGTCAAAGTCACCACTAAGTTTTCTGTACAGTATTGGAATAGGAACATTAGATGTTTAGCATGTACTTTGCATGACAGGAATCAGTCCTTCACCAAAAATAGTTGTAGATATTTACTATATTGAAAACAAAACAGAAAGGATGTTGTAGGGAAGAGGACAATAATGTCAGTGTATATTATCTTCCATTCTACAAATGATTAAGTAGTGTTACTCTTCTGTATATATGAATATTAGCTCTCTGATTATTAGTAATATATAACTGAATTACCTGTCAAAGATGATTTTTGAATGGAAACTGTCTCCTGTTCTTCAGAAGTAATTACGTCGCAATAGTCAAAGTTTTTTTCTTTCTCTCCACTGTGCAGTGACACCACAGTGGTGGTCTACAACTGATAAAAGTGTAGATACTGGGAAAAAAAAAAAATTTGCTTTTGAAAGAAAAAATAGTTTTAAACAGCCACTGTGAAACAGTATAAACTACATTCTCAGGTGTTCAGACTGCACACTGCACCTTCTTGCTTTTTTTGCAATTTGCAAATGATTGCTGACCCTTAGTGACATCTCTTCAATGAGTACCTGACAATATGAAATTGAAGTACCTGCCCTCAACAAATAGCTATTGGATTTCAGGAAATATTGGAAAGTGAAGACTGAGATTAACTTTTGGTTTTATGTGAGCATACACATGTGTATAATCAGGAATTATAATGGCTTTATTTTTTTCTTTCTCAGGTAAAGCTTGTGTTAAAATTGGGGAAAAAAATCAAGAGTGATTGGAGAATTATTTTTCAGCCCATATTAAATTCTTAAGAAGGACTGTCTTCCTTAGACAGTAGTCAAGTTCAATGGATTCAGGTTATATTTTGAAAATAAAAAACTTGTCTGGAATAAATAATGCTTCTAAACTACCCAAGCAAGGTTAGAATAGTGCATCCAGGGCTAAAACATGTATTTTAAATGTAGAATTTATCACAGAAATAAAACCAGAAGCTTCTAGAAAATAGGGAAATAAAATCTCTAAGGTACTGCGTCTGTGAGTTATGCTTGGAGTTGCACATATTTTGCACCTCTCTACGCTCTTCTTAAGACTGGAAAGATCTAGCGATTAAAACTGTCAGCTGTAGGTAAAAGGAAACAAAGTTTAACACCTGGTCTTCATGTAAAACAGCTTTTCTGTAATTTTCTCACTTAAACAAGGGTGTTTTTATTAGGGAACATGTGGTCATCTTAGTATGAGTATGATCATGTGCTATTGTGCTCGTTTTAAGTATGTTCGCATGCCAAAGTCAAAATCAACATCTTTATATCAAAGCCAGTAGCCATCAGGCAGTCAGTAATGTCTTAGAGCAATGACAACTCAATAATTTGCTACATAATTAGTAAAACAATATTACTATGCTCAAGTATTATCACCTATCATGGAGTTGAGAAAAATGGGTATGGGAGGTTTTTAGTAAAGTTTTATACCTGACATCTCCTGATTATAGACTTTTACTAAATCTGTTAATCTTTAGCCACTCCATTTTCTGTTGATGGCCTACCTGCAGTTGTTTGGAAAAACAAAACAAAACACAACAAAACAAAACAACCAAACAGCTACTGGATAATGTATAAATGCTTCCTCTGGGGAGATCCAGCATACATGCTCCTGAACACAGGATATAAGTCTTAGCATGCTCTTGTGGTTCTTCTTACAAAGTGCCTAACCAATACGACAGTGTTGATCACCATGCCAATAGTAGCAAAGAACCAGAAAATTCACAACAAAATTGTAGGTCCCACTTTATTGCCTTCAACTCCCCAGATAGTGTGAAGTATTGAAGTTGATGGACTCACAACAACAGAGGAAGGAAAAACCAGGTCTGTGCTGAATAACAAAATTATTGTTCCAATTCTAATTAGGTCTTTTAAATAACTATTAAGAAACATAACTTATGATGAAGATGATAATCTCTTGTATGAGAGAACAGTTGCTTCTAATTGCTTTGTTAGGAGAAAAGAGCTATGAGAAAGAGATGTTAGAGCAGGTGCAGCTGGAGGTTAAATGCATTTTAGTGGATTCTGAGGGAGCAGACAAGCAACCCATAATCTCAGCATGCAGACACATTTGGATATAGACAGTCATGTCTATATGCACACTTACAGGAAACTATTTGCAGAAATAATTCTGCTGGAAGGCTCTAATTCCATGACAAGAAATACCATAATTAATATGGATAAAAATATTTCAATTCATGACTCTGACATTCCATTAAGAAAGATATTCTGCATGAGTAATGAGGTTACAATCATGGGTTTATATGAAAAGTGACATTCAAGATAAAGAAACTGTTAATGCTCTGGGCAGATATTCCATTTTCATATCCAGAATAACCAGCACATGTAGTGTTAAAAAATTTAAAATTTACATAAGAATTCAAAGTATGAAAGAGAACCTGAATCTGCTCTTCCAAGAATTTGGTGGGCACTCTTCAGGTTGTTGGAGACTTAATAATTTGGTGGATTATAGAAAATTAAATGAGAGACTTGGGTGTAAATAGCTTCCAGCCAGCATGACTTTAGGCTGAGGATCATAAGGATTATGTGTACTTCAAAGACATAGTTCAAGCAGTGAATAGGTTTTTAGCAGTAGCAATGGTATCACCCAGCATATTATATTCAGTTGTATGTTATAGAAGGTTTTTTAATCTTTCTGTTACACCCTCTTAAAACAAACATCCTTTACAAGCGAGGTAAGATAGCAGAGCTCTGAATTAAAATCAAGTTTTGCCTTAATTATAAAATAGCTTTAAGATTTGATTATTGGTGTTTGCTTCATCAAAATGATTTTATTTGAATTGAAATTCAAATGAAATTAGAGATCTGTACATATATTGCTGTAAAAAAAAAAAAAGAATTTACCTTGTTTGCAGCACAGAAAATTATCAGGGAAAAGAAAAAGCAGAAAAGGAAAGAAAAAGTTAATAGTGAATGAAGCATGAATTAATATTTTGACATGCACAGACATTATTTCTGTTTGAATTTTAAATCCTTCCTGCAATCCTACCAAGATTTTCCTTGGGTTCAACAAAAATTTTGAGACGTCAGCATCACATATACTGCATGTATATTACATCTAAACATGAGAGGCCTGAACCTAACATCTGAATAGTCTAGTTTATGTCCAACTCAGCTGCTGGTGCTTCAGAACATAACATCTGTGCTATCATGAACTAAGTCTTTAGTGACCCTTTGTGATGCTGTGTGGTTTATTTTGAGCCGAGTTAAAGGAATGCGATGACTTCCATTTGACTTTGTGAAAGTATTGGAGAAAATGTTTCAGATGATAGGCCAAACAAGGAGATAAAAACACAGGATATTGCATTTCACAGACTACTGAGTCTATCATCATAATCATCAACATCAAACAAAGAAAAAAGTATTCTTGGATTTTTAGTAGGGTAGTGACACTTTGAAATAGGGCTGCATCTATCACTAGATCTCTGCAATAGTCTGTGTTTTGAAGTGAATGCTGAGAAGATGAGGCCTTTTCTCTCAAGCTCCCATTCTGATGACTGATACTATCATGGTTTCATGTGCGTGTGTATACATATGCACACATGCACTTGCACATTATTAAATCTCAGATTTACACTGCTTTTCTGCTGGCAATATTCCCAAGGCATTGACCAAAGGAGGCCTAAACTTGCTGAAAGCACAAAGAGAAGCAAACACACATCACTAAGTGTGTACTGAATATTCAAAGTATGAACTTACAAAAGCTATAGTAGAGGATCAAAAAAGATATTGTTGCTGTCATTCAGTTCAAATGCTCAGAAGGTATGCTATGTCTCATCTGGATAAAACTGTAAACAGAAGGTGAAGTTTGATAGGCTTTTGACATACCTCTGTGACAGTAAATTATCTTTGCATGTTGGGATCTGATCCTGAAGTCCACATTCACCCTTCACTCTACCTTTACATCAGTATTTTTGACTGTAGTAAATGCTGCAGGAAACCCCCTTTGACCTAGGTTTTTGCGTGGTACTACCATGGACTGCAAAATTTAGCCATAAGAAACATCTTCCAGTTCTTTCATAAACATGAATAAATACTATTTTCAAAATCATGTTCAATTGCATTGAATTAATATTTTATTTTAAAAAAATCTTAATTAGCACTGTTCCAAGTACTTATTGATACCTGGCCAAAAATTTTAAACCTATTTAAACACATTTTTGAAATTTAAAATCTCAGAAATTGATGAGACTTTAGGCTACACAAATTTGTCATAAAGAAATTGTGCCTTTGGAACTGTTGCATATTAGCACTAAGGAGTAACTTGACAAGTTACTCTTGCAAAGATCTTAATTGAACAAATATTCAATAATAATTAATAATTAAGGTTATGAGTCAGATCTTAATTTGAATAAATACTTCTGAACTTTATTATTATTATTTTATTTTATTTTATTTTATTTTTATTAGTGGATGATTTCTAATTGTGAAAAGAGAATTAATTTTGGGGAAGTGTTCTTTTTTTTTAACGTTGGTTGTTGGGTTTTTTTGTCTCCACTATCTTGTCTCCAATATCTTGTTTGGATATTACTGGCACAAGCAGTTTTGCTATTCTCTGTAAAAGTTATTTATTCCCAATTCATAAAACATAACACAGTGCTGTTGTAAAACCAGACTTTACAATATCACAGCTTGATATTTTATATACTGATGTTAAGCTTCAAAAAACTAATGACCATTGTAAGTAACACAGTAAACATCCCCTACCTTATTCTGTATTTTTTAATGATCATCAACCCATGAGTAAGGCATAAGAAGACTGCCTTGTCTAGTCACAATTTAAAAAGGAAATTCCTATTTACACTGCTTCATCAGCAGTAGCATGTTTTCAAAAATTTGGCATAGAATCATTAACTTCCATAATTTTTCACTATCATGTTAGTTAAATTGCCTAATCATTAATTTTAATTAACCTAGTGGCTGTACAGAGAAAAATCTAACAGACCCTAGTCTAAGGACTGCCATTTGTAGTAAGACTGATGTAGATCAGTGTTGTCTTTCACTTTGAAGAAAATGCATTGTTGTCTGAATTTGCTAGTAATACTCTTTATGAATTAATTTTGATTAGTAAAATTTGATAACTGAAGCAGCCATAAGCATGCATTATGGGGGATAGGTTTTGTTTTTTTTTTTTCATAAAAATTTGCAACTGTTAGTGTATTGCCTTCTCTGCTCCTGCTTTGCCAGCTCAAATGCTAACTTGTCTCAGTCTTGTCAGAGACATTCGGAGTTGTCTGAACTAAGACATGTCAGCAGATTTCATCATCATAAAGTGTTACCACGAGAGGATATACATCTGGCACATAGCCTGAAGGAATCACAAATCCAAAGCAAATTGTAAACAAAAGTAAACGTGAGATGCCAATACCAGTTTCTAACAGCACACTTAGGAAATCCTCTATAAATTGAAGTGTCAAAGTCATTTCACTCCCTAGGCCATTCTGGTATTTGTATCACTGGAAACATCAATTTCCTATAGAGGAGCTATTGGCTTGTGTGAAACGCTAAGGATCTGATCAACACATTGATTAATCTCAATGGAACATGCAAAAGTGATGTCTTTGCTTCCTTTGGCACAAGCTATTAAGTTTTTCATAGGGACATAGTGAAAATCTATAAACATGTTTTGACCAGCATTTTCTACGGAAGCTGGCATTTTTAACATCCTTGCCATTGATCACCGTCAGTTCAAATTCTGCTGCATCATATAACCTGAAGGAGATGGAGCAATATCTGCACCTAGATGGGAGAATTTCAGCCACCTCCTTCCTGTTACATCAGGATATCACTGACCGAAAATATGACATTCTTTTCTTTGGCTTGTTAGCGAGTGCATGCTTCTGAATGGCGCTAAAGGCCAGTGTACTCCTGGAAGTGCAAGTATTTTGGATGAGACATAAAAAGATTCTTTAAAAGATCCTACCTCCCTTTTCCTTACAGGGTAGGCATTTGAAACCTGTTCTGGCTAAATGCTAACTTGACTTAATTTTTATTTTGTTTTCTTTTTCCTTTAGAAGCTCTACCTGAATTGTCAGTGTTAGTATTATGGTAAAGATGCTTTGTTATTTTTGGCTCTGAACTCTCGACTAATTCTTGACTTTGTGCTGTAAAAACTGCATTTCAACTTGAAGCAGCTGTTTAACAGTAATGGTTGAAGTTATACATAAGATAGATCGGTACATAAAATGCTTTGGTCAAATATCATAGCTGGTATTATTCAATTTTATATATATTAAAAAATATTAAGAATGCATGGTACTTTTATTTATTCATATTTACAACTAAGTAATGGAAAGAAGCTTAAGGAATAAGACAGTTTACAGATTAAAAAATGGGGTAAATAATACTTCATAAGATGGTAATGATTTTAACTCTGACTCAAATATATAGCTAGTTTCTTACCAGACTGTTGGTTTGTGACATGCTTGAAATGAATGTGAGGTTTTCATAGTCTGTTGCCTACGTCCCGGCAGAACATCAGATTTCACTAACTGGGGTCTACTTTTGGCAGGCCCAGATGGCAGCTTGGCTTTGCTTTTAAATGGGTGACCTATTTTCTTGACTTGCATAGTAGATCCTGCAGATCCAAGGAGGCCTTGGTCTCCATGTGGTTGTGCTTGGGGCTGCAGTTTGCAGTGCTGTCATTTAATAGGTGGTGTTACCGCATCAACACTTGAGTGTCTGAGCAAATCATCACACCTTTCATTGGCTATACATGGATTTCAAAAATTATACTACTGAATATACTCTGCTTTTCTCTATAGTCCGTGCTTTCTTTAGTCATTTTAACATTGGCAATTGCAACTAAATACTGATTTTCTGTTTGTACCAAAGTTATGTCTGTAATCCTGCTCAGTCTGTAGCGTGATACCTTTGACATTTTCCCATGGCTCTCATCAAGTTCCAAACTCATTCCAAATTTATGCCCTTATGCTTTTTTTTGGATTCCTCTTCTCAGACCTTGGTGCCAAAGAGTAATTGGCAGGGTTTATTAGACTTCTGCACTAGCAGTTACATCATTTGGTTTTCCAAATTGCTTGATTCCTCTCTTGGCACAAGACAATCTAGAATGTGTTCCCTTGGCCCTTTATACAAAAGCATGAAACGGCACCAACAGCAGATGATGTGGTGATAGCAGCCAATTTGGCATCAGAAGAGACAGCATCAGGAGCCTCAGTAGGAGCAGAGAATGCTTTCTGTGGCAGTACCCTCTTGCTGCGTCACAACGCCAACATGCTCTTGGCTTTCTTGTGTGAGGGATGTTCTTCTGGTTTGATTAATTCTGTTTCAATTTCTCTCCATGGAATTTCTTATTTAAAGAAGGAAAAAAGGATGAAAGCTGTTTTTTATGCCTTGCTTCAAAATGCGTTTGAGTGCTGCCATGCAGGTTTCTGTTGCAGAAGTATTTTGTAAATGGAGCCCACACAGTTCTCTATACAGATCAACCACAGTAAATGTAATGAATAAACTAGAACAGTACAAAACCAGAAACTGGAGATGAAAATAACTGTAAAATACTTAGTACTTCCTTTTAATGCAAGAAAATATTACAGTGGGTTTTTTTTCTAAGCCACTTAAAACGTATGACATGAAAAAAACCCATGGCACTTCCCTAGTGAGATTGTTCTGCTATTTATAATAGGTATGACTCAAGAAATGTTGATTTGATATTCACTTTACATTTTCACCCTTGATTTTACCATAAACACTGCTTTTAGCAGTTATTGAGGTTTCTACATGGACTGCAACCATTTAAAAATTAAAGATTTTGTTTCAGTCTTTTTACAAAAAATATTTTATTACAGGAAAATTCTCATGGAGATCTATGTTGTATCAATTTCCTATAGCAATGAATTCATATAATTCAGGAAAATAATAAAAGCTGCTGAAGACACCTAATATTCTATCGATTCGGTTTAAAAAGACAGTATTGTTTTTTTAAATCAAATAATTTGTTGTATGTTATTGTTGTTATGAATTATTCATACAGTGATATCTTCACTTTTTACCAACTCTAGATATTTTATGTGGAGTATTCTTCAAAACAGTTTCCAACAATTTTACTTCCATATAATAAGGATACCTTTATATTAGTTAAACAGCTCTGATCCAAGTGAGTAATTGCTGAAATGCCTTCAATATATTGTTTCCCAGTTCAGTCTCAAATCACTTCTACCTATAATTAATCACAGATCTATGGCAAGTGTTACTAGCCACCATGCAATTCAGAAAATGGGATTGAGCAATATAGTAGGAATGAGTGTTTTTTATTATATTTCAGGTTAACTATTAATAAAATTGGGACTAAAAGTCTGCCATTGATTTCCTCTGTGTGCTTATATTACTGTACAGCACTTGTACTACTACTAAAAAAAAATATCTTTATTGTTTCATTCGTAAGCAGAAGAAATTGGCTATGTAGAATAAGTCAGCCAAAGATATAAATATGGAATTACATACTTTTTACAGTTATTTCTCTTACTGTTTCATTGTAGTATTCTTTCCTTCTAGCTCATATATAAATTGACTAAGGTCCCCTCTGAGAATTTATAAGAAAAACTATATGAGTCATTATAACACAACCAAAGTTTACTGTGAGTGAGAACAAATACTATCCTACCACCACTATGATTTCTGAAACATTGCTCAAGTTGTGAAGGAGGTCTTGTTTTCTCTTACAGCACAAAAAAATAGGTTGCCACCTGTGTCTCACAATGTATCTGTAAATAACAGACTGCACCAATTATGTTAAAGTTTTGCTGCCGTCCATTAAAATGAAATGCAGCAGAGGGTACGATTTATAGCAGAATGCACCATTTTGGTTTCTAAAGCTGATAAGCAGAGAAGCATGAACTATTAAACTGAGTCACAGCTTTACAGAAAGGCAAGTAATCAAGATTTGCTTGTACAAAACAAGAAAGCTGTGACTAATTTCATATAATGATGTTTGCCTAACAAAATGGTACATTTAAGGGTCAGCTTAATAGTGGAAATATGATTTCAAGGTAAAGGAGAACCTTTGCTTTAATGTTGTAATTCAACTGCCACATATACAATAGAGTATTAAGTTTTGAGCAAAGCAACACAGAATTTCACCATTACTTCAAATAGTAGCTTAAAAAGAAAAAAAAAAACCAACCAAACAAAACCACACACACACAAATAAATAAATAAATAGATAAATAAATAAATAATAAAAAAGAGTTCTTTATCATGCATTATAAAGAAAAAAAACTCAACAGTTTTGGAAGGGTGACATTGGATTCAGATCACACAGAAGTCCTTCAGTGTGTCTTAAATTGTTAGGTTTAGAAATCATAGCAGATCAGGAATGACTTCTGGTACTTCAGTTTTCTAGGTAGGTTGAAATTAATTTTAAAGTGTGTCTGTATTTTTTACTGTGCTTCTAGCCCTCCATCCTGTTTCTAGTTCATTGCAAGACAAAAAGCAGAGATGAATATATATGGTGGTTTTGTTTTTTTTTTTTTTTAATAACAGAACAAAAAAAGAAAAGTTTTTTCTTAGGACAGATGTTTTGTCTTCAACTCAGTTCCTATGTTTACAAAATTCTTCTGTACCTTCTGTACCAAAGCAATATCAGCTGTGAAGGTCTCAATATTAGAGTACTTGACTGAAAGGAAACAGCATAGAAAAATGCCTAAGGGCATATCTATAGCTACAATGCTAGGTGAATAATTTCTCAAGATTGACAAAATTAGCATGAAATCTTCAGGTAATGTAAGTGAGACAAACAGGGGCAGGGAAGGGGGGAAGTACAACTCGGGCATCTATACTTGCTATAAGACATTAACTTTTGTCCTGTATTTCATTTTATAAGAATGAAAACAGTTATCTTATGAAAGCAATTAAGGTTGTAGTTATTGGATCTGAGACAATATGGGTAAGTCAGGATATGGATTAATTACAGTTAAAGTGTCTCCATTTTCACAAAGTTAATAGTAGTCTGGTCCATACTTTCATGCTGATCCCTGGGAGAGAAACTGTGTTCCCCTACTTCTTTACTACTGGATTTCTTTACTACTGTTTTACTGTCTGGGAGCAGTAGGATTTCACCTAGTTTTCTCTGTGCTGTTCTCTTCAACATTGTATCTTGGTGAGCATCCCCACTACTGATGTCTCTTCCTGGAAATATTCTTGCTGAATTTCTCCTGGTTAGAAAGGTTTTATTCCTTTTCTTATCTAGTCTCAGCATGTTCTTTTTTAGCTTGGGCTCATTTCATCAGTCATAAGACATCTTTAGTCAGCCTTTAATAAAAACCCTTCTTTCTATATTACAGTCTCTCAAGTTTTCCTTCAATGCTGTCTTTGCTTTCCCTTACTCCTTTGGTTTCTGTAGGCACGAGACATTCAGTTCCTTTTCACTTGACTCATGTATCAAGAGCCTGAAGTTCCAAAAGAAAGGGAACACAAAGAAATGTGTATCTGAGATACTCAGAGCTCTTCCAGCACTTCCACAAGGACTGCAAACAGACTTGTTACTTAATGACAACAGCCCCAATTCTCTTTCTGATGGTCTTTCAGTACTTCCAGCATTTGCATCAACTTTTTGCAGATCTTCAGAAACTGACTCAAAACATTTACAAGGCCTTACTGTCACCTTTTAACATTATTGATCTTGGATGTGGGTGCTTGCCTTGATTTAGCAACACTTAAAATATTTAAGTTCTATAGGTTGTTTTCAGTATAACCAAATAAAAGAAAGAGTCGTAAAGGAATAAAGAATAAAATAACATGTTTCTGAAGAAAAATAATTCATGCAGTATAATAAAGGGTCTCACATAACTCCCACTGGAAAAGCCTTTGGAAAAACTTAGGGAGATAAATTGAGAGGCAAAGAATGAAGGGAGAATATTTTATGAAAGCAGAAAATCTCTTCCAATAAACAATGGGCAAGAGTGTAAAATATAAAGGATGCTAAATGATCTTGAAGTAGCTGTGCTTTTATTAAATGACACAGAGTGTTTAGGTATCATAGTGATAGGCTTTCCTTATTGGTTTTATTACTACTGCTAGTCTGTATTTATATATGAAGGACAAGGTCATTGACTGTGAAATATCTGCCAGACAGACATACGGGTCAGCTCTGTGCTACTGGCTGTATATAAGACACATCAGGTACAAAATCTGGGAACAGTTTATGCACTAAGCCCTTTATAACTTGCAGAAGAGAGTAGGTGAGGCTGTGTCAAGTACCTTTTTCCAAAAGTTCTTCTGCTTTAAACCCTGCCAACTACAGGTACCAGCCGCTTCTCATTTCATTTGGATTATAGGAATAAAGGCCTGTCTGTACTGAATCACACCTGAAGTGGTTGGGTGTCCCTGCAAAATTTGGAAGCTAAAACCATTTCTGCCACACCAGAGCAATTGAGTTGAATAAGTACAAACAGTCTCCCTCCCTTATCCTTCCATGTCGTGTAGAGGCCTGGGGGAAAAGTGATCACTGCAGACAACTGCTAGAATAGACGTTGTGATCCACGATAA
Organism: Microhierax caerulescens; assembly: GCA_035590215.1. Lineage (NCBI taxonomy): Eukaryota > Metazoa > Chordata > Aves > Falconiformes > Falconidae > Microhierax > Microhierax caerulescens. The sequence goes on along the minus strand of JAVJGJ010000060.1, from coordinate 47,512,537 downwards.
TTTAATTATGTTAGTGTAACACTTGTCCAGTTACACAAATTTTAATTAGTATAAAATCATAGGGGATATAAGAAACAGTTTCAACTTTCTAGCACTGGTCTACTATCCAGTTGTTACATGTGATTGTATTTGTGATTGTTTTTTTCTTTATTTTCTTCCAAATTCAGAAAGCTTTGAGATTATTCCAAATAAAACACAAAACTCTTGTAAGTGGCCAAAACTTTCATGATATAATTCTTCCCCAATTTGATTTGTCAATCTGTCTTCTCAGGATCCATTTGAATCTCTTAGAAAGAGATCATAATACTAAGATAATGTGGCAAACCCCAGGCTGCATTACTATACAGTTAGGTAAAACAAGTGTTTTCTCTGTTAGCTTGTAGTCAACTGGATCTCGTTCTTCTCGTTATTCTGGTGCCCATAAATGGTGAACTGTGTCAGCTACAGTATGACCTTACATTTTTTATTATAATGTGTTGAACATAACCTTAAAAGCACAAAAATGTAGAGACTGCTTTAAGAACATATCTAGCTTAAAACAGTTCCAACTACTTGTAGAACATAATAAGCACTTTGGAATTAGCTTCTACCAATATAGATATAAGAGATACCAAAATTACCAGTTACAGATTAGAATTTGTTTAAAATATATATATACTGGTTTGCTTCAGTTTAGCAAAATCTGTGTCCATGGTAAAGCTGATACAGTTTCTGAAGGCCAGAAAAAGTACAGACAAAATGGTATTAATTAACTTCTTTGTATACAGTCAGTACAAACATAGGTAATACAGTCCATATTTCAAAATTATAAAAGTTCAGATTTCTGCCACTTTATATTTAGACAGTAGCTGAGTAGGTAAAATACCTGGATTTCATTCATGATAACTTAATTTCTATCCTTACTATGAAGTAAAAAAAAAAAAAAATGGAGTTAGCTTTAATTACTTCAGATAGTGTCTTAACCACTGGGCTATTAAATATTTCTATGTCTGTCTAACTCCTGGCCATCTCCTAAGATAAATTTCCTACTGAACTGACACATTTTTGTCAGAGCTTTTAAGGAGTTTTCCTGATGTACTAGCATTATTCTTACCCTCATTCTCTATGAAAGCATCTGTTGGACAACTGCTTGAGTCATGCCATCTCAAAATTATTTTGGGATAGCTGCAACTTAATGGAAAGAAGAATAATCAGTTAACAATACAAGGCAGAACATAATAGTCAATATGCTGGAGTAAAGCTGTATAATTGTCTGCTAGCAAAATACTTAACATCTGTATAATGAAATTTACATCAAAAATTCAGTGGCTTATTTGATTTTTTAGCAACTTACTACAGTATGTTGCCAATCAAACTCATAGTTGAAGTACTTAAGCCTTGAAGCCAATCAATTTTTTTTCCATATTTTTGTAACAAAACCGTGATTGCATTGAATACATATTTTGTAAAGTAGTCTTTGCATCTATTATTTTTACAATTAATGAAGTATAAAGCTTTTAGAAAAACGGCACTTATTTCTGAGTTTTGTTAATACTCTTTGTGTTGGTTCTGATGAAAATGAAAACCTTTTAAAAAATGAAAGTTCTCATGAATAATTTTGGGTTTAATATGTAATTTTTTTATTGAGCAATTATTTTGAATTAACAGTTCTCCATAAGTTTTAGCTCATAAACCTGTTCTACTATTACTACCAATATGCATCTGATTCAGAGCAGTGCTCCAGAGAAAGACTGCTCAAAAACATACTCGAAGTATGGTGTGCACTTGACATGTTTGTGTTTCGAGCTAGAAAGCAGAATTAGATAGTTGAAATAGTAACAGTGAGCTCTCCAAAGTACATATCAAATCTTTTCTATAACAGTAAATTCAGCCTATTAAAAAGCATTTTATATTAATCCCCCAAATACATTTCAGTGGATCATCAGGAAAGTAAGCAGAGGACCATCAGTGCTGAATAGAAAACATTAGGACCAAAACATTCATTTCTTTTACTTTCTGAAATGAAAATTACAGGTTTGGAGGAAAAAAAAAAAGTGCGCGTGGGGGAGCACCACAGTTAGTTACTAACATCACAAAACAGTTTTCCACTATTCAATCTATCAGTCTACTAATACAGCCTAGCAGAAAATAGTCAGAATCATGTTTCCAAGTGTCATTAAACAAGAAGGTTTGACTAAACTTTTGCTACGACAGTTTTATTAATTTCAGAGTGATGATGTATCAATTAAAACTAATCCATCTTTGAAGCAGAAAATGCTGAAACTTCTTTTATCCTCAGGAAGGGCGTGGATGAATCAGTAATTACAAAGCATTGCTTAGCCCATCCATTTACTTTCATTTTGTGAGGAGATTAATAGCCATCCTTGGGACACCAGCTGCTTCCTATTTATCAAAGGGATGCCAGGAGCTGACAGTTTTGCCGGAGGACTAAGGGCAAGGCAGGCTATGAAGAGCTAGCAGTGCCTTTGGATTCAGGCAGGAGGAGGAGAAACAAGTGCTGGTTTGTACACCTGATCCTCCCAAGCACTCCCCCCACTCCCTGTTTGGACACAGGTTTCTTGTCCCTCTCAGCTTAGTTGGTTGCCTAGACCTAAGGCCAATAGATTGTGCTATTTCAAAGCACTGCAATTTAATTTCATTTGAATGTCTTTCCCTTTGCACCCCTGTCACACCTCAACAAAAAGTGAGACTATCTTTCAGCAAAAAAATTACTGTGGTTAGTATGCTGTGAGTCATGGAATTTCATTTTGGAAAGCCATTTTGCATTTCACATCTCTAATGTCTATGACTACATCATATTCACGCACCTCTCCATTTCATTTTAGCTTTAATCATTACATATTTCCCTATCTTTATCTTCTGTTCAAAGTCTCTCCACAGTCAGAAATACATGGTAAAGTACAGTGAGGTGTTTTGTTGAAAAAACTTTTGTTATTTCATTGTAACAGTTTCTTTTCAAACGTAAATGATTGAATATCATATTAAATATATTAAATGATCAAGCTACAGTTCAGTCTCATATTTATTCCTCCAGACTATTGAAAAGATATATAAAAAATTGTTCTTCATTGTCTTATTAACACCTGGATTTTAACTGTTTTCAACTGCAGTGAAGATGGTAGCATTGGACCCTATAATTTAAGAATTATTTAAAAACAGTTTGCACAGTTCCAGAATATTGAAAGTGCTAATGGTTTACAGTTGATGCTAATAATGTAGACACAAGATTTAAAACTTTATATTTACATTTACATACATAGAAAACCTTACACAGCTTCAATATACTTCAGATTTTAATATAGAGCTTCTTATATTTATAGTCATTATGTTGCACAAAATAATGTTTTTAATATTTTTCCAAATTTCCCAGTCAGTATTCTTTACTTGCCCTTCAGCTGCTGAGATTGAGCACCACGTATTCCTTTATATGTTCCCAAAGCAGAATTTTAAAAAGTGCTTATTCTGATGGCTGAAATGTATCTTTTGAAGTTCATCTATCTCAGTATTGTAGTTCATTCGTGGGGAAAAAAATACAAATAATAATGTATAAGTTATCTTGATAGACTGTTCAAAAAATATTATTTTAGAATCCTTATAGTAGGTTTTCATAGGTGAAAATTACATAGCATTATTGCAGTCATGGTATGAAAAGAACAGTTCTATGCACTGTGAAAACTGTTATCTATTACTTCAACTGAAACAGAATAATTTTTTAAATTTGATTACTGAATATTTTCTGCAAGCTGCTTACTGCACAGATTGCTTACAGAAATCTGGAGATACAGAAAAATATATGGTTTGTTTCATATGATGATAAATGATCATAATTAGCAAAATAAGTAAAGATAATTGGAATTGCACTTTTCAAGATTAGTCCAGTCTTTCTCCTTCCTAAAGCAACTCTTCTTCTTTTTTTTCTCTTTTTTGAGGTGTCTTTGAGTAAAAACTGAAAACAGAGTAATTAGTTCAGAATTATAAGGAAGTTTTATGAAATTAGTAGTACTTACTGGAGTGAGAAATATATGGATATCTGCCTAACAGTGCAAAACCATTCAAACTAGCTCTGTGTTGATGTCTCCTGGACAACAAATGAAGCAGAAGAGGTAGGAAGATTGAGCGCGTATTCTAGGGGCCAAACAAAAAATTAATGGACAGAGCTAATTACAGGGTGGTCATTTTTTCAAGCTAATATACCATAATCTTCAGTACTAGTACACCTGTGAACGATCACGTTAAATCTGAGATATTTTCACAGAACTTCATTGTACCATTTGTCTCACAAGATCATCCAACAATTCAGTTTGGAAGGGACCTTGAGGGTTGTCTAGTCCAACCTCTTAGTCAAAACACTGTGAACTGTGAGGCTGGCCCACATTACTCAGTGATTTATTCAGTTAGGTCTTGAAAAACTCCAATGATGAAGTTAAACCAGCTATGCCAACACTATCTTCTGCACCATACTTTTGGAGAAAAGGAACTCAATTTCACGTTTATCTGGAATAGAAAAAACCACCAAGATGAGAATGATGGAAGCGTATAAAGTAGAAGTTCATGATAATAATTTTCTCAGGCTGTTTATTAAAATCTGACTTATTGGCTTATTTAAAAAATGCAACATGTTTCTAACAAAGCTGTGTCATTAAATATGTTTCAGGAACTGAATCTTAATAGTAAATCTGAAAGAAAGCAAAAATGGTCAGAATTTTGTTTGTTATTCTGTACCAATGTAAAAATACCAATCACATACTTAGATTTCTATTCTAGGTTTAAATGCTGATGGTCTGATCTACACCAATGAGCAACAGCTCTTCTGGGATTTCCAGAGGTCAGAGACAGTGTTGAAGGGAAGCATTTCAAGAGATAGTTTTCCTTTGAATATACACTGATGACATCTCTCGCTTGATTGCAACTGGCAAGTGTCCATGTTGTGAAATCTAACATGTAATAAGGCCTTAAAATAAGGTTCTCCAAAATTATTTAGTTCAGAATACTGAAGTTATGCAAGATTCATTTCTTCTTCATAAGCTTCTGCTGCTCCATTAAAACACGCAGTCCTGTGCAAATTCCTTTTAGTCAAAAAGTATTTTTGTGGAGTTACGAATATTAGGGTCTAACAGATGATCACTCATGAAATCAACACTGGAAATGCTCCTCTATTCCATGGCATATAAGATCATTGATGTAAAAAAGTATAATCAGTAGTGGGTATCTGAAATACATCTAGTTTTCTGCTTATGAATAATCATATCATAAGCTGTAACATAGCTTTTGTTTATGTCTTTCAAATGACTCATTTTGTTTCAGATGTTCTGGTCATACACAATTCACTAGAGGCACAGTATAATCTCATTAGCCTTCCTCATGCCAAGAGTTTTCTCTTGCGTTGATGACTTCCAGCATATTTCATGTACCTTTTGTTTTCTTTTACCTAGTATTCTTTCTACTTGGAAATAAAAAGACAAATGAGATAATTATGTATAATTTTGGTTTTATCATTACCAATACTACATTACAGCATTACAGTACATCCCTGGGCTATACAAGCACTTAAGTTGTGTGGATATTATTGCAATGAACTTTCCTGGGTGAACCACATCTATATGTATCTACATATAGATATATAATTTTCATTATGATTAGCTACAGCATTACAGTCTAATGATAAGACCAGGAAAATCTGAGACACAGGACTCCTGCTTTCTGTTAAACCTGGGCAACCCAAAAATTAGCATACAGCTGATTTGGTACATTTAGTTTTTTTGATTCCCTTGTAGTACCTGACAAAGTATTATTTATTTCATCTCCTACTACACACAGCTATTAACAAATATTTGTATAAAGCTATTCCTATGAGCTGAATGAACTAACTGCAAAGAAGTTACTTCTGAATAATTTTATTTGGCTATATCTCTGGCAACTTTAATATCTGTACTGTGTTTATTGGGTGCTGGGTGCTATTATTTCTTTTCCTTGTTTAACTCAGAGACTAATATTTTTAGTTTAGACAAATTAAAAACACAGTTCCTACCTCTTTTTACAAATGTATAAATTATTCAGACTAATACACGTATCCCAAGCAAGCTCTCCACATGAAACAAAATGTCACTGAAATACTGATATATTATTTTCTTACTAATATTTGACATATTTTGATATTTTAGGAAAAAAAAAAAAAAGATGAAAGCCTAATAAAAGGAATGCATGCTGAATAGGGATCTGGGGCGTAGATATAGAATGCCATGATCTTTTTGTATAGTTTTAATGTGATCCAGAATTTGAATTTAGGTAAACTGTTGGATTTAAACCTATTTTAAACACTTTATTCACCATAACAATAGAATTTTGAAATACAGGTGAAAGTATTAATAAAGTTAAGCTGAATTTGCCAAATAATTTCAGCCTAGGCAAAAATGACACAACTATAAAAACAATGTTGAAAAAATTAGCATGTTGCAAAACAAACTGTTATTTGCTTGAGGTCATTTCTCTTAAAAGCCAATCAAATCAGCACTTATATCACAAATTTTAAAGGTGCATGGAATTTAATGCACTTGATTCAATCAATTTTGGATGCTCAATAAAAATGGCTGAAGACACAAGGGATATTTATTGGATATCCCTAGAGGAGTTTGCAAATTTTCCTTCTCTGAAGTAAGGATCTATCATACCACAATATAAAAATGTACATAGTGCTTAAAATATTCATTAGGTTTCAGAAGCAAGTGAAGAAAACTAATTACTCTAATATGCAGTGATAAAGTCCTCACTCTGAATAACTGTGATTTTGGCTCAACTCTCCTGTTTCTCAGCGTAAGTGGAATTTGACTTGTCATATTTGTGCAGCTGTTCTTTTTGCCTTGTTGTGTCAAAATTACCACCACATGCCATGAGCAGGCTCCCATACCAAACAGAAGCAACAGACAGGATCCAAACAATGTAGGTATATTTCCCTTTTTGAATGATAAACTAATAATTATGTGTGTATGTGATACCAGTGCATACACAGATTTGAATAAAGGTGCTTGCCCAATTAATAGATTTCATGGAAGATTTATATGTCTAAAGACAGCTTGGCCTATGCTGTTATGGGTAGCTTTTACATGTTATTGCACAGTTCTAAACAAAATCAAAATATGCGACCCCTATCCAACAGCATGCTTTCCACCAATACACGGTCCTTTTTCTTCTCAGTATCTGTAAGGGTGTAACTTTCTAATATAGAAGTAAAAGATTCATTAGCATAGCTGAGCCATGCATAACCCCTTGTTTTAAGAATTACTTTTGTTAAGCTCTAAAACCTCTAAAGCCATGTGTGTTTGTATCTGTGGAGCCCCTGGTATCATCCTGTGCCTCTACTTTCAGGGCTTCTGCTATAATCCTGGAGCCCATTACGATTTCATGATTGTTTACCCTGATAGCGTAGAAATGGTAGTAAGTTACACAGAGATATGTGTACACATAAATATTATATCTTTTTATATTAAATAATTTATATAAAATATGTGGTTTTGTTCTACATACATAATGCTTTTGCAGCTACACTTTCATTAATACCTGTCTAAACTTGTTTTATTTTGTTGATGTTGTAAGAGTCTGGCAGTTTTGATGAGCTAAGGGTTAGTTCATTGTTTCTTTGCCTTCTATTTCAAGCATTGAGTAGCAAGACTTTTCTGTGCCCTATTGCTAAATATTTCTAAGTTGTTTTTTTCAACCCAAACATTAAAGCCGAAATAAAATTTTAAGTTTTTCATTGTGCAGGAAGAAACCAAACCAAAGTGAGCATGTGATTCATATTTTATAATTTAATGATGGTTATGTGTGAGGTTTATAATGAATGTACTAGTCACATAAGTTTGATTTTGATGGTGTGTTTGCCAATTAATTTTTCATGAGGCTTCTTCATGAACAACTGCAATGACTTTGTCATAGATAACTACATTTCTACATTTTTCTCTCTGGCCAAAGAAAAGAAACTTCACCCTACAGTTTTAAAATTCAGTTAGTTAAGAGAAAATTAATTTTTGAATATTTTTTTCATAAATAAGAGATACTAAATATTTTAATGACATTTATAGAGACTAATTATGAAGAAGAACACATTCTGGTGCTGCAAAGCCTTTTTGGGAAATTTGGGAATTTGGGGATTGGGGAGTAATAGAGCCTCTCTCTCTCTCTGTGTATATATATATATATATATTTATATATACATACATATATATATATATGTATGTATACATACATTAGAGATTCCTTCTTCTTTAAAACTAAATCCAGCTAAAATCCTCTCCTGGATTTTCCAGTAGGAAGGAACTGTAGGTGTATGATCATCCAGACTTTCGATCACACTGAAAAATTCTGTGGGAGACAAGCAGAACATGTACATTGTAATGTTACAGAAATGATACAGAGAGTAAAAGGAGATTTTTTTTCTACATTCCATTTGAGCAGATTCTGGCTATTGATAGTAATTACTGTGTTTAAGAGAGCACAGAACCTGTTTTTTCTACTACCTATTATTTCTATTATCATGCACTTTTCGGCATAGCAAAGCACATAGGCACCTCTCTTACAGTTCTTAAGATCCTCATGACAATAGCAACACTGTTATTAATTAATGAGAAGTTGTTCAGCTCTAATTTCTCTCTGTCATAGGGAAAAGCTGGTATGTTCATACCACTTGAATTTTGATGGTAAGAACCACTGTTGTATGGACTTTTCCCCTTTGTTTTTCATCTTGCTGCCTTTTGGGAAATATGTTAATGAAGCACTGGGATTAAACCAGCCGTTTCCCACCTTTTCACTTTCTGCTAGCCTTCAAGCCACAGACAGAAATGCAGGCTCCCATATGAGAAAAAGGCCAATATTCAGTTTGAGGGATGATGTCCCTGCACTGCTACCCTGAGGAACTGACCTTCACACTGGTGAAACTCAGATCAGTGGCAAATCCCTATGTCGTTGTTCATTAAAAGTACCCGTCATGGACACACTGTGGCTGAGATATTGGACACTTAATTGAATCACAAAATGATATTTTTTCCTGAATAAGTGCAAGCTCTTTTGTGTACAGTTTTTACAAATAGTAGCAGTGTAGGAACTGAGGCAAATGAAATGTGTATGTGTGAGGGGGAGAACAAGGCATAATGTATGGTTATTTTTTCTTTCTCTAGCACGTGGCATTTCTGTTCTTAAATAGCTCAGCCATAATATTAACAATTACATGAATCATGCTACGTGATTTTAACCTTCTTGGCTGTTATATAACAATAGCTTAGAAGTTTTAGAAATCACTTTCATTATGGCTGTGAAACTATTCAATTATTCTTTTTTTTTTTTTTCTTTAAGAACAAACTATTTTCTGAGTGTTCTTTCTACTGCTTTTGGCAAATTATCCCAGTAAATCTGTCATACTTTTGCACCTCTATATCTTAAGAGTAATGCAATTAAAGCTTGTTATTTTTTTGTATTTTGTGTTATATTTATATCTCGTTCCCTGAGCATCCACCCCATGGACTTCTACATAAGCAAATTGTGTGTCAGCAGTGTCTGCTTCCAGTATTTACAGGAGTCATTTGGTTTTCCTTTCATTTCTGGGAAAATGCCTATCATCTAAAGTCAATGGAAAAAAAAAATAAGCAGAAAAAGAGCCTATCATGGCAAAAAATATTACTGAATTTAGTGGGACAAATGAAATCCCTAAATGTAATTGTTATATTGATTAATTACTTCATATAGAATATAGAAAGGTCAGCAATTAGTAGTGAGACTTCATTGCTGTAGAGGAAAGTTCTGGGGGAAAAAAAAGTAAATTTTTCTCTATACAAAAAACTCTGGTTAAATGGAATTTCAATATAGCAAATTAAAAATTTCCAATTTAAGGAAGTCATGAGTCCATGTATTCTTATAGATATGTGCCATAATAGAGTCAGGAATAGAAGAGGAAGAAGTTCTACAGCTATAAGTTCTAAATACTGCTGGAAGCTTGCATTAATTTCTTGCCTCTGTTTTTAATAGTATGGTATCATTCATATCATAATGAAAAAATAAGGGGTAAAGGATTTGCATATTTGAATTTAATAAAATAAAAAAGAAATACCAATGTCCTTCAAACTGTATTTTGAAACTAGAGCTTGGCTGACTGAAAAATTCCAAATGAATAAATAACCACCTATATCAAAAATCTCTAAAATCTAAAGGAAATAAAAAAGACCCATAGCCTCAGAAGGCTGCTGAGTGAGACTGTGCTGTTATTTGGGACTTACTTCTGAAATTCTGATAGGTTTTTATCTAATACATATTCTGTAAGTCTTCCTTGTTTCTTTCTTGGTGTTACAGAAAAGTTTATTGTATTCTTTTCTGTACTTTTCAGTGTCATGGTCACTTGTGTTCCAAACTTCAAGTGCCCTTTGTAGGATGGCTGCAAAGACTCCATCAGATATTTTAAATTAATTTAGATTAAACTGAAAATCAGTATTTAGATTGGATATAAGGAAGAATATTTTTATGCTGAGGGTGATGACATACTGGAATAGGTTGGAATAGGCCAGGTTGGATGGGGCTTTGAACAACCTGATCTAGTGAAAGATGTCCCTGCCCATGGCAGGGGGTTGGACTAGGTGATCTTTGAGGGCCCCTTTTATTCTGAACTTTTCTATAGTTCTATGATTTAACACATGTAAAACATTTTGTATTTGGAAAAGTGTTGTCTAAGTTCACTGTAACAGACTGATTTTTACAGCTAGCAGAACTGCAGAATAATTCCTTTTGGGGTTTTGGATTTTTTTTGGTTTTTTCCCTTCTGTGAACAAGTCCTCGTTCCACTCTTTCTGGCCGTTGCCTTATCTGGATAATTTAGACAATCATAAAAGTGTTCCTTCTTCTTTTCCCTTTAGCAGAAGGTCTAGATATTAATTTACCTCATTCCAAGTTGATCATTAATTAACACTAAAGTGATGGGCTCAAGAGAAGAGAGACATAGAAGTAATAAGACAAATAGTTCTGCTGCCTTGAGGTTCAGAATTATGAGTTCAGTGCCTAAACTTCTGCTCTGAACTGTCTCTAGGCTTTGATTAAATGGGTATGCTGTTCATCACTTGCTTTTCTGTAATACCTTTTTGAAAAACTGAGCCTTTGTTTCCTTCTGACAAAATATTCTTCTTTCCCTTCTTTGCGTAACAAGCACTTGTCTGCAGCGCTGTGTCAGGGTCTGTGCCAGTGAGATCCACCACCGTGCACGGGAAGGGGCAGGGTGAGGACCTCCGTATAAAGCAGCTCCTCGGGAAGAAGGGTCAGCCCTGGCAGAGGTTCTGGCAGAGCTGCCTGCCCAGGACCACCAGCTGCACTCTCTGAGCTGGCCAATCTGAGTCTCAATAGTCAAACCTTCAGGAGAGTAAGGATGCACTCAAGGTCCTGGCAGCGACTGTAAACACTGTCTGAATTCAGCTGAATCTCTTCAGTGTTAGAAATGTTTGAAAATAGCTCTGGATTACCTTTGCTGAGTTCTAGGTATTAAGCCAGCCAGAACCTCCTCCGAGCAGGTGATTTCTAGCTCTCCCTTCTTAGCATGTCTTCCATAACTATTAACTACGCGTATTTTAGAACCCTGGTCCTTCATCACCCCTTCTTGTTCCCCTCAAGTGGAACAAGTATTCCTTCTATGATGAAAGAAGAAACAACAGTGACAAAGTTAGGTTTGTAATTTCTCATTGGTACTGACTCTGTGTCCTCACATTGAGGACAATAATACTAGAAAAACTACTTAATTACTCATGAACAATAAAGCTCTGTCCTGGAACTGCACCTTCTATCAATTGCTTATTAGTCACATTTATTCACACTAGTCTATGTGACATAGTTAAAATAATTATCCAAAACACAAGAAGCATATTTCCTTTTTAAATTATTATTTCATAATTTAACAGTACTCTAAAAATGAATTTATCACTCAGAAAAAGTGTTGACATCCTTGGAAATTTACTTATGTCTATATCTACAGAGGCTACCTCACTAGCAGGAGTACAAGCTCCCATCATAATTCTCTAAAAATAAACCAGCTGAATTATTAGCTCTGCTCCCTTATTGGATCTTTAATTAGGAAATGCTACAGGAGTTTATGCAGCTTAAAGCTTCATGAAATGGGAAAGCAGAGAGGGAGGTTGAGAAGGAAAGATGAGTAAAAACATCTTCCTATTTAATTATTAGATTTCATAATTGTTTATGCTAGAATTTGTGTGTTTATGAATATACACACAAGATAATGAAATAGCTGAATGAAAGACACAATGTCAAATTAAGGAGTTTTTTTTTAATAGGCCATTATTCCTGCCTCAAATGTATTTAATTGCTGATACAGAGAATATTTCATTCACATTTTTTATTTTCTTCTCAGTCTACCTGCATTAATATATTTTGAAGAATCTGGATATTTTAAGACACTGGAGGCAGTCAGTATAGTATTGGCCATAATAAGGGTACCACTGAGCTTCAAACTAGCCAATTGTTGCTTTATTTTTCAATATAAATCACAGCGGGGCATATACTACTTCAATTTGTGACAATACCCCAACGTGCTAACGATGGCTAAGGACCCTTTGCTCTTAGTGTACTTCTGGAACAAGTGATCTGCAGTGGGGCAATACAGCTGGCCGCGATGCAGGACTGAGCAGAACCCGAGGCTCTAGAACTTACAAGCCAAGGGTTGTCCAGCAAATGCTCTGACCCTAACATACTGTTGTGGTAGGATGAAGTTTCAAATTTACAGTAATGAACAAGATATTCAGACTTCTTTTCTCAAAAGCAAATCTGGAAGCCGTCAGACAATAACAGTTTTTATTCACATCAAAGCCAAGAGTACATATTCTCAAAAAACAGTGAAGTTATTTGTGTATCATAAATTCTGAAATAGACTTACGAAAATTATTAACTTATTTGTGATCTCACTTTGCAATTTGAAATCTTACTCAGTTTCTACAGTTATCCAACAAATAATTTAGGCAATTCTTTTGGCCTATGTAATTACTGCATAAAACTAGAATTTATGTAAAGACTCCTCAAGTAATTTAATTTTATTAGTGTCACATAATAAAGTACTCAGAGATGATAGCTGCAGCAGTGACTTTTCCACTTAAAGCAAATAAAATAGAACTTTTAAAAGCATCTAGAAATATATAGCTAGCATTTACGAGCACTAACAGTTAATTATAATTAAGGGTCATATAAGAATAAACATATGCCTGCACCACACATTTATTTCAGCCTTCTGAAAACCTGCAACAGTGTGTTAAAAAATTGCAGCAGTAATTCTGTAAGGCATTCTGTGTGCCATGGGAAAGTTAGGAGATCTAGGCTTTTGAAGGAGATGAGGTAGCAGACTGTAAAATGAAAACAGTAATGCATCCGTATGTTTTTGTGGTGATTATACAAGTATACATATATAAGAATCACAATTGCCTATAGAACAAAAATGGTTCATTCTTTTTTTTTTTTTATTGATTTATTTTAATTTAACTGGGTTTTTTTCAAAATCAATCTCTCTAGCCCTTCTGTGAATTCTGTTATTCTCTTCTTCAGAACACAGGGTCATATGTACTCATCAGAGGTCACAAAGAATAAATACATGCATGGAAAAATTACTTAGTAGAAAATCTGTTCTCACGAAAGCGTGCACGGATGTTCTTCTGACTGACGTAGTGCAAAGCAGAGCCCACCATGAAGAGCATGTGCCTCATTCCTGCAAGTTCATGCCATCATCCTCAAAATAAGTGATGAAATAAAACGCAGCCATTTCTTAGCGTTCAGCTGAAGGGCAGCCACTGAATCCACACACTGTGAAGGACTCTCATCTTAGGCAGTAGAAGTTTACACTCTGTAACTCTTGGCCATTTTTTACAGTTTATAGTTTTTCTGAGAATCACAGTGAGACCACAGTGAAAGACAACTCCACATGTGGCAATATAAGTTAAATATGTAGGTATTTTTCTCTCTTTTATTACACAGAACAGGATTAAATTTATATTATTCTAGTGGTAAACAAAATACAAGCTTCAGTCAAAGATTTCCTCTGCTCTGCACACTATGCATTGTCCTTCTTGTACTTTGAAATTCAGGAATCCAACATTAGTTTAATAATTGCTTTATTGTCACATGTATCAAAATGTATACAGAAAATATAAAGCACGTTAAATTCCTTCTGGATAAAAATATCTGAATAGATTTAACATACTATTAATAACTTTCACTGGACAGTGAGACAAAAGATTTTAAATCTACCAAATAATGAAGATATATATTTTTTAGCAACTTATTGAAAGGGTTTTGCCTTTTCTGGACTGTTTTCTCATTTTCTCATACTACAGATTTCACACATTAGGGAAATCAGATTAATATTAGCAATCATTTGCTTAATAATATAAAGACATTAAGATCAAAGCAAATCAGTATCTTTTTTCTACTATGGGGAAGAGTTCTGTTTAAACAAACAAAAAGAATCTATACAGTTACTCTAATGCTTTTTGTTTGCATGCTCTGTCATGCTAATTTCTCATATTGAAAGACAGATGTAAAGACATGCATGTCAATTAACAATCAGCCAGAGGATGCCTCAGAGATTTTTCCTCAAGGAATAATAAAAAAGAAAGGTTAAGGAGAAAGAGAATTGCATTCGATGCACAAAGCATCAAGCTGGGCTTCAAATGACGGTATAAATATGTATATAAAAATAAAGTCATTGCCAATTAAAAGTTTTTTTAAAAAATTATTGATAAATATGAAATTAACTTGCAGTTGTTAAAAGCAAATAAAATAGCATACTGAACATAGCATGACCTCTACAAGAGTGTTTGGTCTCAATCTAGACTTCATTTATCACTTCTTTTGCCCTACAGATTATCAATAAATTTTTTTAATCTTCAATCCAAATAAAATGCATCAATACTAAAATTATGTAAAAGAAAATACTCTTTACATTTTCTAGAGTTTTGTACATAAAACTTCTTATATTTGGAGAGGAGTGAAGAAGCTAAATAACATATGAGACAAACTAGTATAAGCTGATTTACAACTACGGGTTTTACAGCCACTGGTTTCTCCTATGTTAGTTTTATTTCTATTTTGTTTATTTATATTTCAGCCCCATGCATATCGGTTACCCATTTGTGAGAAAGCAAATTTAGTTGGGCTTTCTCAGCATAGTTGTGCAAATACCAGTAGAACCATAACAAATAAAATAAATGTTGACAAGTGTGCAGGTTTTTTGTTCGGATTAAAAAAAAAAAAAAAAAAAAGTTTGAAATTCTAATGCCGGAGGTGCATTTGCCACTTTTATTAGAGGTGTCACGCTGGCATGAAATCTCAATATTTTGCAAGAGAACAATCTTTGATCCTCCATTTGATGCACTGAGAAAAACTCAATGCTGTTCTAATAACCAGTCTGCTACTGGACAAGGAAGGAAAATGGCCAACTTTGCTTTATGTATTAACTTCCATCACACTTGCTGAAATTCCTCTTCAGTCATGAATTCTTCTAGGCTATTCAGTGGTGACCTAGTCTTAGATCCAAATTCTGCACCTGACTGCTTCTCTTGCCTTTGTTCAAACTATGATGATTTGCCATTAAGAGTTTAATTTTCCTCAAGCCACTTATTAACATAATTCTTATCCTCTTGATTTAATCTTGGAAAATTCAGCTGTGTGCATGTATCAGGTAACTAACATCATCAAGATTCCTTTAATCATTTCCTTCCTTAGAGCTGAGATAAAATATTTGTAATTCTGACCACAGGGGGAAAAAACCAAACAACCCACAGTCATACTGGTACTGTTGTACAAGAAGTGCTAATATTCACAAATAGGAATGCATCAGGAAGAGGGGGAAATAAACAGCTTTAGGAACCCTTAAAGGTCATGAACCATTAAATAAAGGTTCATAACCAAAACTATAGCAAATTGTTTATGCTAGCATCCCTATTTAAAAATACAGTACCCCTCGCCTTTCCTTTTTGTATCTAAACATGATGTTTCTGTCTGTGAAATATGCCAGATGGGCCAAACTGGAGGTACAGTTCTTGCTTTATTACAAAATAAATTTAGCAGAAACACCCATATTTCAACCACTCTGACCCAATGTAGAGTGATTATGATGTAGGATGCTTAAGACGATTACAGTGGACTTGTTATTCCTCATTGAAATCAAGATGGTGGGGGTGTTTTTTGTAGCACCATGTAATCTATTACAGATGATTTTTTTTTTTTTTTTAGAGTAAACCTAGATATCTATTGGTAAAGTAGTATATCAAGGGATCCCACCTCTACAAGCTTTCTCCCATACTCAGTTGTTACTCTAATAGTCTTCTTCCACTGTCACAGTTAGTAGAAACAGAATGCATTCAGAGACTAACTTTTTTATATTCATTGCAAATGCTAATGCTGTCTATTTAAAGTAAAATTACAGAGCAGTCTTTGCCATTTTATTTTACCTACTTAGCTTTCCACTGATAAAGTACTGTTGCAAATTTATGGTAAAATTCATTAAGATTCCCAAAACAATTTTTTTCACTTTAGGGAAGCACAATATTTTTCATCTAAGGACTGGGTGATTGATTTCTCTTGGTGATTTATTCATGCTGGAAAGGATTTCCCTCTAAAGAATCCTTGTTTTCACTTTTAGAAGTAGCCGTTAATTTGTACAAAGGGCTGTCACTGACTAAGGATGAAGGCAAGAAACCCTACAAATCCTAAAGAGAAAGAAAGTCCTGAAATGGGTCGTAAGTAGTAGGAGACAGTTATATTCATGGTAGATTTTCTTGAGGGACAAGCTCACTTTGAACTCCAAGTCCTCATATCAAGAAGCTCCCTTTCATTGTTGCAAGGAGTGGTAGCCTAGCTGCCCAGTCCACCTGAGGGAATGGACATACTGGGGACTTAGGTCCAAACTGATACTGAGGTTCCTACATGCTTTTGCATGGAGTAGGAAGTTTTCATACAGCCTGTTCTACCTATCCCTGAGGAGTGATGGCTATCCAGGACAAGCCAGATCATCTCTATACAAGTTAATTTGCAGCAGTTCTCCTGGAGACTCATGTCATCATAATTTAAGGACTGGGAGACAGTAGGAAAGACAAAAGATCAGTTCTGGAGTGGAAAAAGAACACCAGAAGAATTTTGATACAAAAAGCAATCTTCACTATAGCATGCTAGGAATGTTTCACATTGAAACTATAAACAGCTTCTGCTGATCTATAATGTATATAACCAGCTGTACTGTCATGCATGTTGTCTGTGTGCAGTCTGTTCCAAACCAGCTTGGCTTGCTGGGCAGTCTCTGGTGGTTTTGGGGTAAGAAGAAAGCAGTAGGGATCACCAGGCACAAGCTCTGGCTGTGTGTAGCAGCTCCTGACAGAACTGATGGCGTATGCTGGGATGTGTGGGAGCGTGCTGTGGCTGGCCAGCATGGTCTTCCTTGGTTGCTGTATGGGTCTGTATTCACTGCTGGCAACAGCAATGCTTGTCTCCAGGCAAAGCACGTGCCGTGTGTTGGACTCTACGTGCAAGTTGCCATTCTCTCAGGCAGGGCTCTAGCCCTTATCGCCTGGGAAAGGATGGCTCCGGACGGGACTGCATGCACAACCTTTCTGTAGTCAGGATCTCATGTGCCGTTCCTCTGTGCTGCTGGGGGCCTTTTTGCGTGAAAGCAGGATCAGGCTTGCAAAGCAGGAAGAGGGTAAATCCCGCCTGTCTTGAACACCCGCTGAACAGTGCTGTCAGGAGGTTGGCTCACTAGAGCTCTGCCAGGGCTGAGTAGACCCAGATGTTGTGCTATTAAAAACTGCTGGAGGAGAGAGTCTGTCCCTCACTGTATTTGAGGTGCTCTCCTATCATTCCTGGCTGCATTCTAGCCTCACCAAAACGAGAAGTGTTGCAGTGTTGCCAGAAGTGGATGCAAATCTGCCTTCATATTCTTATCTCCTGCAGAATTAACTAGAAATATGTATCACTACAACAAGAACAAAACAAAACAAAAAAAACCCTCTTATATTTATATTTACTATTTGTCTTTCGACTCCTCAGGTTTTTTTTAAAGTGTCTGAGGGGATGCAGCTGCTTTTGCATTGCATTCCTTATAGAAGGCCCCAGCTGAAGATCAAACTATGTGTGGGCTCTGGCTCTTAAAGGCTGAGTTGCTGTTGCATTTTTTAAGTGGGCAAAGGTTGAATACTTCTTCTGAAGACTCAACGTTGAAACTGTGAGTAAGCAAAGAAGGAAATGGCATGGGCAGACTGCTTGGAGAATTGCATCACTGTTTCCATGCTTTATGCTTTTGTATCGTGAAAAGGCATTGGAATGCCTGCTGGGTATGAAATAATAAACTGTTACAACACAAAATAATAAGAGTGTTTTGAGTTAGCTTAGGAAATGAAACACAAGACAGTGCTGTGTACTTAATGATGAGCTTCTGGTGATAGGGATGTAGCTTTTTTTAGAGTTCTTGTGCTTTGTAAAGCTACAATAACAGAAATCAATAATACTAATAAAACCATATGCTCTATTAGATGTTACATAGTCCCACATACATAAATAATAGAATGACATAATTTTCTTGCCTCCCTGCTAGCTGGCTGAGCAGTAGTTAAACATTTCCAAACTGATATATTATGAACTGTCCAGAATAATAGAGAAAACCTATATACAAAGGTTTCTAGGTTTCTGAGGCAACCTAACTAATTTTTAAAGATAAATTTAGTGATTTATTATCTGTCCTGACCACCTGCTACGTTCAGCGCATTTCCACACTATTACCTCATTTCTTGAAAAATCTATATAAGTCCATGTTAAAGTGAATTATAAGCATTCTGTCACCCAGAAAGCCACTCTTCTTGTTATTTCCTTTCTTTTAAATGTATTACAAAGGAGTAACAAAAAATAACAATGCAGTTACTCAATTAGATTAAGTGAAAAGAAACATTAAATTTAACCTAGAATTATATCTTTGGGAAATTTATGAAAGAGATTTTACTAGTAACCTAAGAAAAAATAGTTTAAAAATAGTATTATCTTGCTTTTCATAAGTAATTCTAAAAATAACTCATTGAAAAGTACGTAAAGTGAAAAAAAAACTAATTAGATTTCTCATGGATTGAAAATACCAGTTCTTTAGAATACAATTTATAAAATATGTCTTTAATAGCTTGCTCTATCATAAACACAAACAGCTTGAAATCCTATTCATTTTTTAGAAAGGGAGACTTGGCATCATGCCTGCCTGATAATATTCATTTCATTAAGTCAAAGATGAACAGGAAATATTCTAGTCTTTCAGACTGGAGTTGCTGAATGAAGGCAATTGCATGCTTCTTGAAAGAGAAATAATTTTAAAAATATGTTTTTGCAAGAAAGTAATATACTGTAAAAGAAAAAGAATGGAGATTTCTTTTTTACCCTTTTTAAGTGTGGAGACTGGAAGTGATTTGAAATTGTAAGAATTCTGTAACAGCTTGACAAGTTCCCCCTAGCATATAACCTCCCATAGAATAAAATCCTAGGTATTTTCCTAGGAAGGTGCAGTAGAGCTAGGAAACATATGAAAAAGAATGGAAGGGATAAAGACAAAACAGACTAGGTTTCTTCCTCCTAGAAAAGATATGAAATAGGGGAGAAATGATAGAAATCCTTACAATGAATAATAATAGGAAGGTAAATAAAGGATTTACTTTCATATAGCAAGAAATACAAGTTACTCACTAACATTCTACGGTTACAAAAAAGAAAAGTGGTTTTGTTTGTTTCTGCCTTAGAAACTCATTGCTGTGGGCTGCTTTGGGGTCCCAAAGTACAGACACAAAGGTGGCTTAGGCAAAGCTGAAGACAGGAATATTGATTGCTGCAAAACAGAAGAATGCGGATGCAATCCCAGTTAAGGAAGTTCCAATCACCTATTAATGGAACAGTATACCCAAGTAAATATGGCACTATATGCTTCTTTTTCATCTATTCAGCCATTTTGTCTCACTAGTATAGCAACCCAGGAGATTTTATCTGACAAAAGTATTAGATAAAAATTCCATGTGCCTTCTGCTGTATCTTCTGGAGAGGCAAGCATGCCTCATGAGTATGTGGGAAATTCTATGACTATAAATCCACTGCTTATGGGAAAAAAGTTTCCTATCTCCATTAATGTTTCAACTCATTTCTTTTAATCTAGTAATGTGTGCTTCCAATATCCAAGGATTCATTTATTCAGGGAGAACTGGAATGCCCAGGTAATGTACAGACAGTACCTAAGCACGGGGGCAGTGCTTCTATTCTATGGGATATAAATTAAACCCATATTGAAAGTGGGGAAAACCATGAGCTTTCTTAATGGAAAAAAAGGGGGCAGATAATTTTCTGAAGAATTTTAAGTCTTTTTCTGTGAAGGACAGTTCTTGTCTGTACGTCCTTCAGTACTAAGGACGTCCAGTAATGAGTAACAAAAGCAGCAGAGAGAGAACTTAGCTTGTAGGGTTTGCTGGTGTTTCAAGCTTTCTTTGTAGACAAGCAGGCTATTTACTGCATGTGTCACCTAGTAAGAGCTGTAGTTGATATTTTGCGCTCTCTTTCACCTTTTGAGAGAAAGACAATTTGCATTTACCCCTTTTGTAGTCAAAGGATTTTACACATGTGTCTTATCCCTCAGCTTTT
Source organism: Microhierax caerulescens (assembly GCA_035590215.1). Classification (NCBI taxonomy): domain Eukaryota; kingdom Metazoa; phylum Chordata; class Aves; order Falconiformes; family Falconidae; genus Microhierax; species Microhierax caerulescens. The sequence continues at coordinate 47,491,867 of JAVJGJ010000060.1, read as the reverse complement.
AGATTTTTCATTCTGAAGAGCTCTTCTACTAGTACTGCAGTTATGAAGGACAGCAGAGGCACCTGCATAGGCTCCTGTCTGTCTTAAATGTTGAAAGTACTGATTTCTCCTGCACATCAAACAGTTGTTTGGAAAGCCAAAAGACAAGTAGAATGTAGCCAGGTTATCACCTGCTAGTTATTGCTTAGATTTGAAGGAAACATGCCCCCTCAAGAAGTAAACCTGAACAAATAGACTTACACTTCTGTATCTGTATGTGAATTTCAAACTATCTAATTTTATACATAACAGCTGTGCCAGGCAGACTCTATTTACAGTATTCCTGCAGTTAAAAAGACATTGATGTTCTCTGGCAATGAATGTTTCCATAAGAAAACCTGCTATTGTGGTGCCTCATTCCAGTGCATCGGCCATATGTTATTATGGTTTGGGAAAATCAATTAAATATTAAAGCTGAAATTAAAACAAATTCTAGATATTTTTAATTATCTGAAGCTAAAAAAATTCAGAAGGGCAGTATCAAAGTATGCATGGTAAAAGTAGCTAACAAGTAACATTCAGAACATACAGGTTTCAATGTTTTACCATGTCACTGATCATTACGTTAAGCCAAGACCTTTCTGACACATTAAAGAGAAATGGATACAGTGATCCTAAAAGTCTGATCCTTTCTAGTCCTGACAACTGACTAAATCAAAAGAAATCTAAAATTTATTATATGATAAAGTGAAGAAGAGGTGGAGCTTAATCTTTGTAATCAAGTCATGGATTTGATTGCATTTGACTCTATGTTTATCAGGGACACTCTTCTGGCAGTCTTTCATTGCACAGACTGTTTTTTTCTGAAGACTCCAGTCCCTACTACTTTTATAGAAAACTTAATGCAGGTTGGGCTATATGTAAATGTCATGTGATTGGATCCAAATATGAAAATATCGAAACTCAAAAGGAAGAAATGGACAGAGAGCATTACAGGAAGAAACTGTATCTGAAAGCTACAGATACATCATGGCACCAAATTTTAGTTGTGTGCCTATATTAAGAATTATTGAGAACTTCAGTTGGTGGAAAGAAACACAAATCAATGAATTATTCACAGGAACATAAAGTACTGCACAGCTTATCAGGCTTTGAAATGTAGGAACTGAACCATTAACAGATCTGAGCATGCTGAACACTTCACGAGGTGGGACTGTGTTTGGGCATACATATTTTATTCATCTGGTAATAAAACGTTTATATAGTTCCATGTAACTACTGTATTATATCAATGTTATACATAACAGTTGTTCTAAGAAGATACTGTTTGCAAGATTCTTCTTTTACTATTACAAAATATATTGTCCATTCACCGTTTGTGGTAAAAATGCAATATTGTCTCAGCTTCCTTATATTACTTCAATAATCTACAATGGCTTCCACAAACCACTACAAAAAGAGTCCAAATAATCATTATCAGGGAAATGGTTAGCTCAGCTAAAATGTAACCTGTCTAATCTATGGATTTGGATTTAGGAAAATGGGAAGGACACGGCTGAAATTTGTTGTGTTTTTTTTTTTAAAAAAAAAAAAAAAGATTCATTTTCTGAGCATTTAATTTAAGTACATTAATTGATAGGAAAATATGTTGTGGAAAGCACTGTCCAGTTAAACTATGCAGTAGACAGAGATAAAATATTGTGCCTAAGTTCACTTCTGAAAATTTAGTCCCGTGATGAGCGAATGGAGACTCCCAATGGGTAAAAGTAATTTTTGTTTATGGGTATTTTGTGCATTTATATGATGCAGGTTTTATTTATTTATGAATAATCTGTGTTTTGTGGCAATATTGCTAAAGTACAACCACATAAAAAATTTTCTCAGGACTTATTCCAGTATTTGGAAATAACCCGGCGATATCTTATGAAGCTGGGTACTATTAAACTAATTTTGGTCCAGTAGATAAATCATTTTATGAAGGCAGCTTACATAATTTTCTTTTCTTGCCTCGGAGTGACTGAGTATCCTGTAATACCAGTAAATTATCCTGTGCCTCACAGCAGAAAATTATCTGTTCAGCAACATTATACTTATTTCTACTTTAACTATTCAACTGTGAAGTGACTCACAAGACTGCTTCAATTTAGCAGTCCTCATGTCTGATACGGAAATCTCAGTGGACAGACAACGGGCATAAGGTTAAGCCACTTTCATCTGTGAATGGGAATTCTCCCTTTATCCTCAGTGGTACTGTTTAAAAAGAAAAAGTACATACTTTCAACAGCTGTGTGTAGATATTGCAGTTGTAATATATGCATCAAATAATTTGTAACTGAAATAACTTGCCTTGAATTACGTGAAAACAGCTTAAACAGATAAATTTGTTTTCTACCACTGCATTTAAAAAATAAGTAGTTATCCCCAATATCAGTATCTATCAAAATTTCTCCAATATCAATAAATCCCCATGGTGCTATCTTTTTTTTTTTTTTTTTTTTTTTTTTTGTGGGGG
>JAVJGJ010000060.1:47442454-47489368 GCA_035590215.1 Microhierax caerulescens | reverse complement strand
GGGGGGGGGGCACTCATTGGGGTGTTGTTTCTAGCCTCAGTTATGCCAGGCAGAACGTCAATAAAAACCTTTTATATGATGAAAGAGTTCAAACTATATGGAAACCTTTTATGTTGGTTTTGCTTTATTTTTTTTAAAAAAAACAACAACAACATAATTTCTTTATCAAGTACTTTCCTTCTTGTTCTCACTATGTGAACATACAACTAGCATGGATGCTATGGTTATTATGTTTAATAATATATGTTTGGGGTTTTTGTAAACGTAAAGTAACATACTGTTTACCCAGAAATTCTTGAGTACCAAGACCATGCAGAAATAATAATCTTAAAAGAAAATATTATGATATCTATGTGGCTACAGTGGTTCAGAAAATATGTGGAACACTATTTATGAAGATCAAACTATCTTTCTTTCCCTCTTCCTGAAACATTCAATACAGGCAATTTTACAAATATATCTTATTTAAATTTCCCTCAAAACCCCTTTTCAGAAAACCAAAAAAGTAAATGAAGTGGAATGAAAAGTATGGCCCAAATAAATAATCCATTAAGCACTTCAAAAATACACTTTCACCAAAAATGCTGTGACCCTTTTATTCGCTTTACTTATTCCTCAGCTCACAACATACTCTGTAGATAACCTTTACCCTGTAAGATAACCTACACCTGTGCTCAGTACCTGAAAAATTTTGCTGATTTTGCAGGCCATGCAAGGTCTGCGAAAAACCAATGGCAAAGGGAGAGGTGGTTTCTTGTCATTTTCCTGGTTTCTTCTGGGTTCTTTTTCTTCCAGGATATTTTTTCCCTTTTCTCTCCAATTTATTTCCTTTTTGTCATTACAGCCTCTGGGTTCTTCTCCTCTCTATTCTGAGCTTTTTCTCCTATAATATCCCACTCTTCTATTATATAAGATTTTGAATATCCCAGTCTCTACAGATCACTGTCTGTATGTCTGACTTGTGACACAACAAGCTGCTCCGGGTCCAGGAAGGCACCTTCTTGTGATTTCCTTTTAAAAGAAAATAAGAAAGACATTCTTAACTGGGAGAACAAAGCCTGTTTTCAAGGCAAGTCCCAACTAAAATGCTCCCATAACAGATAATCTCCTGATAATCCTTTCCTAATTCTTTGTTAATTAATTTGTATAAGAAAAATAACTTTTGACAATTATATGAGCTAAATTAGGTATTACCATTTAAACAGAAAGATCTTGGCATCACTGTGACTGGTTCTTTCAAACTGGGCTCAGTCTGTGGGAACAGTCAAAAAAAGATAAATAGAATATTAGGAACTGTTCAGAAGAGACCAAACAAACAAAACAGAAAAACACTATTATGATGGTCTTTAAAAATTTTGTTAATCCTGTCTCAAAACAGGATATAATAGAACAACAAAAGACAGAAAATAACATAAACAATTAGAGGTGTGAAGTTGTTTTTACAGTGAGAAACTCTGTACACAGGAACAGATGAGAGAAGATATAACACAACCTTTGAAATTATGAATAACACAAAAAGAAAAAAAAAAAAAAAGTAAGGCTATTACTATTGGGGTTTTTTAAGGATACCCCATTAGAAAGTAGCAAGTTTGACGAATATAATAGAAAAAAATTTATTATCCATGGGCACAATATGTTGCAAAGCACATTTCAAGTGGTCTCATAACGGGTTTAGACAAATACGTGCAAAAAATTAACTGAGTTTTTATTAAACCAATGCTATGCTGAGAGCTGACATGGTAGTTATAACCTGTTGCTTAGGCTCTTCTACACAACTGCTACATGTGACTAATAGAGATGAGAATCTTGTCTAACTTAGTATGCCAGCTGTTAAAGTCTTCACCTCTTTTCCACATGTTATTTTTAGGTTTGCAGCTTCTAAAAAGAAATGCAATAAAACTAAGCACTTCTCATCTTGGTGTGTTTGTTCCTAGCAACCTTTGTCAGAAGCAGTACTGAATTTTCAGCTTAAATTCCTATCTCTATTTTGAAGGAAAAGAAATAATCATTGATTATATTCCGTGATCCAAAAAGCATATCCAGCTAGTGATATCACTAAGGCAGCAAACGTCAATTATTATTTTTTTTAAAATGTCTTATCTATGAGTACTGTTTAGATGCAACTTCTGCTAAGTGGTGGTTCAGTAGGGGTAAACTGTTTTCTTAACACTGATGCCTTCCAATAAAGTGATTAATATATTTTTATGCCACTTACAGCATTAAACTTATATATAAAATAAGAGTTATATAGACAAGGAACTAAAAAGAATATACCATTCTGTGGTAATACAGTATTTTTCCTTCCTGAAGGTCAACAAGGTGTATTTTAGGGTGCCTTTGAAAAACAGATTTATTTCTCTTCATGTCTTCTGCAAGATGCTCTTGCAAACCATCCTACTTTCAGTCAGTCCATAGTTGTTTGGCTGGTACAGGATGACAGCTTGTACATCTGGGGTTTGCCTAAGGATGCATTTCCTATTTCATTTGAACAGTTGTACTGTGGAAACTTCAGGACTGTTTCTGGTGAACCAGTCATCCGCTGACCGTCTGGATTATAGCGTCAGATGCCAACTGAAACTTGATGAAGTTAGTAGGGCTAATAACCATTGCAGTGATGGTTTCCACATTCTTTTCAAATGGTCTGCCTTCACTGGAAACTGGAATAAATTTTATTTATTTATCTGGAATCAATTAACCTCTGTTGTCATGAAAAAACAGCAATAGCATTCACCTTTGGGGAAGGTATGTTTCCTTTGGAAACTTAATGTATGAATTCCTGCAGTTTTTGAAAGAATCCTGGTGAAAGCTCCATGGTACATTGTTGCTGAATCCAAAGGAGAATGCAGTTAAAGGCTAAAATTGCTATAAAACAATGTATTACATGGCATGATCCAAGAAGCTAGATTACCTTGTAATGGTCTTTGATTAGCCTGAAGCACACACACTTGCTCATGAAAGGCAGATCTTCATAACTTTTGTTCTTGCCAGTTTTTTCAGACATGATCTGTTTATAGTATGGAGTATACAGACTGTGTCTTGTGATCTGCCACTGTGTTTTTGAAAGGAACAATTTCTTGGATCCTTGGTTGTGTTTTCTAGCACCTTTTAGTGGTATTTCCTCATGAATGGTGAAGATTACATCACTGCTATGGCTTTCTGCTTTGTCGAGGAGTGCTAGTTTCCAAGTACTCTCAAGTTATTGATGTACATTCTGAGAATTATTTGTTCTTCAGAGGTGGGTTTATTTATTCAACAATATAGACAGATGGCAATGTAGTAGATTTGACACTTTTAAAAAATATTTATTGCCATTTAACTAAATTTAATTTATTTGTTCCTCATAGTTTAGTTCGTGTTCCCAAGATCCAAGCTCTAAAGACTATGACAGTGTTTCTCTTGTTGTTTTGAGCAACAATTAAGAGAAGACAGCCTATCATACTCAGAAGTCCTAGGGAACACCATAGGTGGAAATCATCACAGCATGCAGTCCCCTGTCCGGAGATACCAAACTCATGACAATGCCCACCATATCAAGTAGGAAATCTATAATATTATTTGGCATCCGTTAGCATAACCACTGAGATAAATAAGGTAGGCTTTTAGGAGAAGCATGGTTTGACTGAAGGAGTAATTATGGAGTGTACTGAAATGTCCTTTGTGATGACATCCTTTTGCTGATACATTTGGTTGTATCTTCCAAGTGGGCACTGCTGTCAGCATGCTTACCCTTCAGGCAAGGAAGAAACTACTTCCATGCAACTCTAAGAATTATTTTGTATATCATTTTGTGGAGGCTCACCACACTGTCCCTTAATTACCCCTAGATAGTTCCTTGACACTTTGTGGTTTCAAACATGCAATTAGCAACATGCAATTAGTGTATCCTGAAAAGCATCAACAAATTCACATCATTGAGTGAATAAGAGCTCAGCAGCAAATTTCCCAAGAAACCAATATTGTGACCTCCGCTTGGAAAAACAATATAACATGGGGAGGTTATCACACTTTAAAGAAAAAATCATTTGAATCCAATTAGTTCTACAAATGACCTTTTATGTCCCAGGCATGGTCCTCTCCAATGATAATTTTCCTGTCTCAAACTAAAAGCTGGATTTTCACTAAAAGACAGGACAATAAAAGCCATGCTTTAGAAGGAAACAAGCAGACACTGGGACATGTGGACAGCCAGCCTGACACAAAGCTTTAAGGTCAGGATCGGGTTCTGATCTTCTTGTTGATCAAGTCAAAATCCACAAGTCAGTCTGACAGAAAAATCTGCATTTAGCAGCATAAATTTGTCTTTATAGTTCCTGAGTTTGAAGCCAGGTACACAGTACTCTACAGAGATGTTAAATAGTTACATTTCACTTAATTCACAAGCAATGGTGTTCTCATTCCAGATTGCTCCGTTCAATAGGCTGAAGATGTAGAGAAAGAACAGCAGGCCTGTTTCATGAAAGCTGTGGCTTGCCTTGGTAAAGAGACCTAATATCTAGATTGTGCTCATTTTGAGGTTTCTCTAGGGAAGTGAGAATTAAACTGAGTCTGAGTCTTGATCTACCACTTGCTTTGAGTCAATTCTGGCTAAATTGGGTGTAAATTTGTATGAAAATCCAGATATGCTTGGCTAACTTCTGCCCTTAGATTCTTTTTAAAATGAAATTTTCACTAATTATAAAAAAAAAAAACAAACCCACCCAGACTGTAAGGAAGCTGTAGTTGCAAAGTTAGTTTGATCCAAGGAGAATTAGTGACTATTTAAAAACAAACAAACCCCAGAGAAACAAAATTCTGCTTCCTAGATAAATGAATTTAGTTTTTAAGTTTTTGTTTCTTTAAAATTCCTGATAGTCATGTGGGCTCTCCTGCATTAGATTCCACTTGATTTTATGAATGAGCCTGAATTTCTTACATAGTTGTTCCTTTAAAAAAATTCTGTAGTAGAGTTTGCTTAATAAATTATTATAACAATAAACTTGCATAACTGAAGAGATGAATAGCAGTCTCCTAACTGCAAAGCAGAGTTCAGTTTGTGAATTCTAGGATCTGTGTGGCTCGCTGGGTTAGCTTTGTTATGGGCTTTAGGCTTTGGTTGAGATGGGACTAGAACAACTGGAATGGTTTATGAAAACTTTAGCTTCAGATTATTTTTCTTGTTATGATAGGAGAAATATCTACAACTGGCATGGTCCATGTGAGTAAATGAAATATGCTCAAAAGCATGAATACTGCAAAAAAGCATTAGAAAGGCTGAACCAGATTGGTGAAGGCCATGTTTAAGTCAGGTGTATACTCAATAGGATGCAAATTTGCCAATTAATTACATCTCTTGCATAGTGTAACTTGTCATTTTCCAATTAAGTGGAGGTATCAAAATAACACATTTTCTGCTGTCTACAGCCCATTTGTTTCCCTAGTGGAATTTTATGTTACAATAGTGTGATATGTCATGTTTTTTCTCATATTTCCATTAAAATGAGATATCCTGATTGAAGTCAGAACTAAAATTTAATTTAAAAATTAATCACAAGTGTCTCTATAAAGAGAAACAAAAGCGTCTTCCTTTTTTGTATGTGATTAACTCTGGAGATGGTTGTGTGTGTTTGCCTGAAGTACTAACAGAATTTCCAATATTAGTTTTTAAGATCTTAAGGCAAAAATTTAACAGAAAAATAAAGCACCTAAATATTATTTTACTTATAAGTATACCATTATATAGATTTTACTGTGTATGTTGTAGAATCAAATTTAAACCTTTATTCTTAACAGTACTGAATAAATGGTGGACTTTTACCTGGTGAAAAAAAAAAAATAAATGCTGATGTTTGGCTTCTACGCTGATAACACCTAGACATGCCATCTAGCGTCAGTCAGCATGCAGCCTGTAGATGTCTGTACCCTCTTGTATTTGTGGTTGAGTTGCCTGAGCTAGGAAAGAAATTCTGTATCAATGCAAGTAGACCAACGAATAATAGTAGGCATATTGTTTTTATAATTAGGAAGAGGGGGAAAGTATGCAGCATCTAATCATAACCTGTGGAATCCTTTGCTAGAAGGATTCAGTAATTGACAGTCATATTTTTTCACAAAATAATTTTAATAGCATTGAATAATTCTAGGACTAATACAAAATGTATTTTATGCATGATCAGATCAAGATAATCATATTTTTTGCTTCTGGGTATAGGCAGACCAATGCAAGAGCTGAAAAATTCACATACCTCTCTCTCCTCTCATGGTATCTTGGAAAATATTGTCCTGCTGTTTCATTTTACTTTGACGTAAAGAGGGCAGAGGGGATATGGAAAGATGGGTATTTCCCTCTTTCAGGATTAGGTGCTGGTTTAGGATTAATTAGAAAATTAATCCAGGTACTAAATTAGTTGTCAAGATATTATGGCATAATATATTTTAGCACACTAAAAAGAAAAGGAATAAATAACTGTATAACTAAAATACAATAACTAAAATCAAACTAAAGTTTGATTAGGCAAAACCTTTATACTCTTTATTTTCATTCCACCTTTTTAAAGAAATTATTTTGTAGATTGATTAAGAGATTTACAAGACCAATATTTTATGCAGACAACAACAGATGTGGATTCATCACTATTTTTGAAAATGTAATTTTCAAATTCCAGCCTAGTCAGGGTTTGTGTATTTTTGTATGAATGTTGACAAAATAAATACAGAGCTTTAAAGAGGTAGAAAGTTTTGACATTTTAGGATCTAAAAAAAAAGAAAAACATTTCTGTTATTTGCTTCTGTTATACTTGGTTCATTTTTCCCTATAAAATTAGTTACTAACTTTGTTGATTTTGCAATTTGTGTCCTCTGAATCTTCTTCAAACATTCCATTTTTCAAACGCGTTGCCTACACAACTGTAAAACCTCCTGACTTAAATTTAAGAATAATGATCTGCAGAGTCTCGCTTTTATCTGGCATTTCCAAAATTGTAACTGTCTTGCATCTCAGTTCTGTAGCCTGACACAGTTCTTCTTCAAGGTATCATAGTCTTAGCCATTATTCTTAGTTTGTCATTTTCATTAATATCTGATCCAAGATAATCATTACTTTGGCAATCGCACTAGATCAGATTGTTCAGGTCAGCAGCTCTTGCAGTGTTGAACTGTGATCAGCACCTGAAGTGAGGACTTCCGATTAAAGTCTTTAATTGCCGATGTAGCTCATGGGGCTGTTCTTGCAGTAGTCAGTAGAGGCATACAGATAGGTTGGGATACTGCAATACCAGATAAAACCTGATAATTTTATCAGCACAAATTAGACAAAATAGGAATGGCAACACAAGGAGCACAATGATCAAACTTAGAAGTAAGGTGCACAACAAAACTGGTCAAGGCAAAATTATCCATCTTTAATACTCTGAATATGATGCTTGTGATGCAACATGAATTATTTTTCTCAAAACCAAACCAAACTGACACCTGATCATTAACCAGTATGCTACATTTATAGATCTATTCCCAGGAGGAACCAGTCTTTGCTGGACTTTAAGACCATGAAAGATTTTTATAGTCATCTGGCCTTACCAGATGTCTTACGTCCTTACCAGACCTGTAGATTTTCAACTCTGAATTTCTATGTCTTTTCTGATGACATACAGTAGAAATTAAACATAAAAGCATGATTGCTCACATTTGATTGTATTTTAAATACTTCACTTAAAAGTCATATTGCCTTACAACTATAATAGCTTCTCTTATTTACAAGAAAAATGAGTGTCTATTTCTTTTGAAATAACTGTAAGGAAAATTCTGCCTTCTTGGATTATCACATTCTAACAGTAGTCAGTGGAATGGTGTCAGTGAAAAAGTATTTACTTGTCTCTCAATTCATCTTGATATTTTGTTTAAATTAAGGTGGTGTTGGAGGAAGTAGCCAACCTAAAAAGTACCAACATAATTCCCAGCCTGCTGTTTCTTCCTTTCAGCCCAGAGGTGTTATATATTACTCCCCCACTTTTTGCAGCTTCAGTGATGTGAAGAAATACATTTTCATATTGAGAACACAAGATCCCAATTATGTCAGTCAGCTGAGATAGTATAAATCTTCAGTTAGTTGCAAATAACAGACAATAACACTAAAACCAATTTATCTCATTACACCATGAAAATGTGATGTGTTCCTATGCTACAATTACATTTATTATATATGCAATATTCCTTGAGATCTTTCAGTGGCATCCTCCTTTGACAAGATAAAAAGAGTGGTCAGAGTATCCTATAGTATCTTTAACTTTTCCCATAGTATTGTAAAACTCTTCTACTGAAAAGAAAAAAATAAATTATCCCATTTCTATAGGTTTTATTGCTCTAATTAGATGGCAATGCTCCAAGACTTCTGATGGTATTGCAATTAAGGTGCTGGACTTAAATTTAGGAAATTTGAGTTCATTTCTTGCTTTGAAAAGCGCCCTTTCTAGCTTTTCCCTCTGTTGTTTTTTTGTTTTTTGGGTTTTTTTTTTCATTTGTATGGTACAAAATGATTACTATTCCTAATTCTCAGAGGATTCAAATGTTCATGTACTCATGCTGTTCAGTGGTCAAAGCCACAGGACTTCATATCTGTTAAAAAGAAACTATTTAAAGTCTGTAATTTACATGTAGTAAAGAAGATTAAAGAGCCGGGGTGGGGGGTTGTAGCCTAAACTGAAATCAGTATGGCCCATTGTTTGCAGTCCAGATCCTCTTAAAATTTCCAAGCGTGGATGTCTTCAGAATTAAGCATTTATTACATTGTTCTATCTGTCCAACTTAATAGTTTATGTTTCTGACCACAAACACATGCCTTCCAAAATGCATAGTGAATGATTGTCTTTATTCTGTTTAACATAAGAGTTGAAAAATCACTGCAGCTACACTGAATTTATGCATGGGGAGATGAAGAAGATAAAAATTTGGGGGGGGTTATTATTATTATTATGGACATATATAATACATACAGCACAAAGTTCACAATGCAATGCTATGTAAATATTGACTTTAAAAGTACTTTTGTCTTTTAGCAAGAGTTGAACAGTTTTTTTAAAACCAAAGTGTTTATTTATTATTAAAAAAAAATAAAAACAATACAGGCTCTAGCACAGTTCCTCAGGACCTCAGTGGCTTTGCTAAAAAAATGTTTAAAGATGGTAGCCATGGCCAGCTGATGGCTAAATACTAAGTTGAAAATTTTATTTTGAAAATACACTTCACAGTTCATTTCACAGCTATGCACAGACATGCCTCTTGCTTTTACGATTCAAAAATTTCTAGGCTGAGATTAGGATTATTCTTTTAAAGACAGGTTGAATCATTTATTCTTCTGTTTTAAAAAATTTTGCTTTTGGTGCAAAAATCTTTACAGACAAAAATTTTGAACACTTCTATTCCATATAGGTCTACAGAGAATTATATTACATTAATTAAACTACATTAATTGAACTACAATCACTGTACCACCCTTTATTTACTTTAACTTTTCACTTTTTCCCTCTGTTGCTCTTTGCTCTGCTTTCTTTTTCTTCTTTCTTTGTTGTTTGATAGAATATGCTTATGGTTCATAACGCTGCCTATTGTCTATTGTTTTAAAAAATGGGTCAAATATTCCCAAGAGTCTACATAGTAGTCAAGGACCTACTGCAAGACAAATGCTACAAATATTCCAAATAATAATTTTTACATTAAAAGAAATTCACTTTGAATTCCAATTGCAAGAAAGTTCTTTGCTATATCTGTGTCTTTCTGAAAGTATCAAGAGATTCATCACATCCAGCAAGCCCCAGCTTCTTCAAATTTCTCCTTAAAATTACACTGGCTCTAAGCTTCAAAGGCACAGCTATATTCCTACAGCAGTGAATGAATGCTTAAAGGGAGGAGAAAAAACTAGGACCTCTGAGTCAGTAATTTACTAAAATTTCCTATAGAAGGAGGAGGGGGAAATAGAGCAGGGGCTTTACTTGCTTGTGCTCAAAGATTAGAGAGAAAGAGAAAGGGAAAAAAAAAATAAAATGGCCAGAATGAAAGAATAAAAGTGAGAAGCTTATTCAAGAATGAAGCTGGAACTATTCTTCAGTTTTCACGTTTGCCCTGTCTAATCTTGCTTCAGCACCGTAGGAGCTCTTCAGCTTTTGCAGCCTGTGCCCAGGCTGCCAGCGCCAGCTCAGTTCAGTGCTTGCATCTGCTAGCAGTCCCTGGGTTTCCCTCATCTCTGTCACACTTTCCAGCTGAGTTTTGCTAGAGGGTAGCCTCCTTTTATTCTCTTCTGTGCTCTGCCTGTGGCTGAAAAGGAGTTGGTTTTACTTATTTATTTATTTTTATTAAAAGGCAATAGAACTAAAGAAGAGCCAGAACAAACCCCAAAGCTTTGGCTCCTATTATTAAGTGGAAATCAACTGTGTCCAGCTCTCTATCTAGTCCCTACATTAAGGTCAAATGAACCTCTCCAGCTGAGTCCTTCTGAACTTTACTCTTGGGAGCTTAGTCCCATCTCTAATAAAATCAGCTGGTTTTTTGCCTTTTTTTTTTTTTATATATACACAGAAGAAAAAACTATAACCCCTTGAATAGGAAGCAGTATCATATTAAAAGGTACCTACCCTTGCTTGACAGACAGTTTTTCCTCATGGTACAGAACAGGCTGCTGTGAGTAGTAAAGAATTCCAGTGTCATGTGCTGCAATTGCAACCAGTAGAGATTCTGAAATGGGATATGCTCAATAGGGCAGTCCTGCTGCACTGAATTTCTGATGTGCCACAGTGTGTGTTATCAACAGGCTTAGTGGTCTCCCTCGAACAGACACTAAACCCTGCATGGGTTTCATCGCTGTTATTCTTTTATCTAAAAAAGAAACAACACCTTTTTCCTTCTGCTGCTGCAGAATGCTTTCGGGAGAGAAAATGGCCCTGTTATCTTCATACACTGAATAGTTTATTAATGTAAGAACCAATTCCTACCACCATGGCACCTTTAAAAACTTACTAAATTACAGCAATAATTTTCTGTTAGCCATGATACTGATCCTGTTTGGGTTTAAAGTTACGGCTCATTATGTTTAGCATCTGCTTTATGCTCACTGTTTTCTCATTATGAATAAATCGATAAATCAATTAAGGGCAGTGAGTTTTGCATAAGCTCACAGTAGAGAAATTGAAGATTATGTTAGTTAACCCATGATGCATCAATTAACTGTTTTCCTACTACAGGCCTATCTGGAAAAGAGAGAATACTGTATGTGTGAAGATATGAAAAATAAAGTATCCCCCTGAAAGGGGGAAGAGTGTGTCATCCATCTGAATTAGACTTCCAGGCTATCTGCAGGCTTAAGTAGTTATGTTTAGGGGTAGGGAATGTGGGATGGTTAACCCTGCCCTAAGTCCATGTTGCTTTCAGCATCTGAACAGATGAGAAATTATATGATGACTCCCCCCCTCTATATAGATGACAGCGATTACCCTCACATTTGGAGAAAACTGATCTCAATAATAGGCCATATCAAACTACAATATATTCACTTAGCAAATTCCCATCCAATTCTCTAACTCAGGCCAAAAAAAATTTTCTTGGTGCTACTTTGACATTGCACCAACTCTCGAAGGGTTGTGGCTGTTGTAGGGATAGAATATCTTTGCTTCTAGACAGCTAAGTAGGAATTCCTGGATAAAGTGGGAGTTTGTGGCTACAGGGTGATCACTGCCATAATCTAGTGTGAATTCACAGAAAATACAAACAATGGAATTCTGTGTAATATTTCTTGCAAAAAGAATACAAGTATGGTTTAGGGCTACATAAACAAAAGAATATTTGACAAGGCTGGAAAATTACCCCAAGTATATTGAGAATCTTCAGAATTATATTTTGGGTTGCAAATAAAGAAAAAGGCACAACCTGAAACACTAGGCAAGAGAATGGGTAACTAGTTTCTTATACGCTAGTATGCCAACTTCCAAGAAATACATTTCTTCACTTTGCAAATATGAACAAGGAAGAAAGTAGACAAGAATGTGAGAAAGTAATTCAAACAATATAAACCCCCATCTAAATGAATAAGTAAAAATCATAAACACTGCAGAAAGTATGGCAAGTATCAAATTTCTCAGAAAAGCTCATTGAATTCTTGAAATACTATAGAAAGTCATCTGTCTTCTGATATGCATAAGTGAGAGCTATCTAAGGAAATGTGGCGGGTAAGGAGAAAGGGCAGTGGAGCTGAAACCTTTTTGTTACAATAGTACAAAACAATCTGGCAAAGGAAATAAATGAACAGGTCTGTTAATTATTATTTTAATGTAAGTAAGCACACAGCATATTTAGCTCCCAAAACAAGCAAGAGATTTTGTGCATCACTTTTGATACTGTCTTTGTTGCTGCCAAGTTTTCATGATTGTTCTGGCTTCTGCAGATGCCTGTGTGGTGGTAGAGAGCTGGAGCAGTAATTGTAAGAATTCTTGCACATGACAGCTTTCCAGGGATACAAGTTTCTCCCAGAATTACAGTTTCTGCATTGTTTCTCCCTCCCTACCTCCACCCCAGCCCACAGAGGACATTGTGGTTTTTTCCTCTAAAACCCATTTATGATATCAAAGAAACACACTTAAGAGTTTCAGGGACATTTTTAACATTCATTAAATGAAATTTTGTTTCAAATGCACACATAATGCACAAATGCACAAGTATTTCATTAAAACCCCTGATTCCTGAAACTGAACAGTCCCCTGAGAGTTTCCTGTACTGTTGTCCCTTTTCCCCTCTGCTCAGGTGACACTGCGCTTCCTTGGAATCAAGAAGATCAAAGCAACTTCTGACCTCGGGTAGTTTTTGTGGTTGTGAATTATGAAAACAACTACAGCTGCCTCAGAGACTTCCACATTGCCTGGAGTTTGAGTTGTAAATTTAGCAGAAGAGTAGGGAAGATAAGAATGGAAGAGGGAAGAGCACTCATGGGAAGAAGGGAGGCCATGAATGAGACTTGAGTGTTAACTTTTTCTCTAGGATTAACTAATACATCTAATAAACTGTGAAAGCTTATCCTAACACTAACTTTTTTCAGATCCTTCTTAACATAAAATATAATATCTTTTTATGTTCTTAACAGAATGGGCAAAAAAGTGAGCTGTCTAATTTCTTTCTATACCTCCTATTCTGCCTTTCATGCAGAAAAAAACCCTAAACAAAACAAAACAAAACCAGAAAATAAATCTTTTAATGTTGGATTTTTGTTGTCTAGAAATGTTGTTCTTCCTGCAATTTCCCTTAGGTTAATAGTTATTTCTCAATTCCTAATCTAATAAATTGTATGCTTTTATCTAAAAAACCCAAACAAACAAAAACCCAAATCCCCAAACACCTTACATATCTTAGTGAATAATATTATTTTATTTAGAAAAAAAATATATCTCTTTATGGTATTACTGATCTGCAAGGATTTGACGTTAAGTTTTTTTTATTTCAAACAAAAGCAAAGTATAAAATTGAAAGCAATGGAAACTTTACCCATGACATCTGGTTCTGCTAGAGTTTTAGATGCTTTATCAATGACAACCTGCTATTCTAAAATATGTTAATGTTTTGCATATTCTTTGGATGACAACTTTGTGTTCCACAGAATAAGACAAGTTTCTCTAGTAAAACATCTTCAAACTTCATTTGTGGTCATAAATATTTTGTGTAAGACTGAAATCCTTCGTATGTAATATCCCTTAATTCTGAGGTTTATTTAACTTCATCTTTTAATGTTAACTTTTATTCAGGACTGAATTTTGAGCATTTAGTCAAAAATTGCACAGAATGGATATTTGGCTGTTCTGCAACTTCTATTCATTCACCTTAAGAATTTGACTCTTTGGGAAAATAAAAACATTATGTCTCTTTGCATATTTTTGCCAGAATTTGTGGGGTTGCTTTTTGTTTGGTTGGCTTTTTGGTTTTGTGGTTTTGGCTGGGTTTTGATGTTTTGTTTGTTTGTTTTTTAATTTAATAGTTAAGGTGCAGTGTCTTCAAGGCTGTGAAGAACGGCTCGTTTTCAGGGCTTGAACCAAAAGGTTCTTTTGTATATTTCTGTTAATCAAGAACAAACTCTCCCACAGACAAACTCTTAAATTGATGTGTTTTGTTTTTAAAACAAGTCCTATTTTCTTCTCTGTTTGGAATTTGCTCCTGAAATCAAAACTTTAGTAACCCAATTTGAATAAAATAAATAATGAACTACAGGAGAAGTAAAACAAATTTTGTATTAGAACTTCCTTTGGAAATGGGTGGCTAAGGTGTGGCCCCAGATTTAGCTGCTATGGGATGCTATTGCTCCAGCAAAGCTTGGATAACTGTATCCAAGTGTTCCTGCTCAGATTTGTCTGTAATACATGTTTGATAGAACTAGGCTAATACTCAAACACATTTATTACAAGTATTAGTTCAAATTTTAAACAGTATAGAACAGTCTTGAATTTCAGCTGTTTGCTTCTCGTTACAATGTAAATAGTTGTAATATCTTAGACAAAACCAGCATGAATTAGTTATAAATTATTTTAATGTCCTTTTAAAAAAAAAATACCCAAACCCCAAAACTGCTGGCTTTGAATTGAGCGGTGTGTGTTTGTGCACCTGAAATGTCACTTTTTAGATAATTTTTCTTCAAAAACTTAAAGACACCCTCACTCCCACAGGTGTCTGAGGTCCAAAGTTTTTTCTTTGGAGCCTGAAAAGTTTATTTGCTGGGCATCTATACAAGCAAATTTATTTATTTTTATTTCTTATTAAGACTTTTTATACAGTCTAAAGGGATCCCCTTCCAGATTCCATCCGCCGTGATGCAGCAGAGCTCTGTAGAAGCTGACTATGAAATTAGCATTCCAAAAAGAGAATCTGCTGTACTGTTGTCACTGCAAATGAACAGAAGTGCCAGGACTACAGAGATAAGTAGGAATCTAAGATATACAGAGTGCAACTCTGTCAAGGCTTACAGTGCCATGCCAAAATTGAAGTAATTATTTTTTTAACTTTTTGGTCAGCATTCA
Organism: Microhierax caerulescens; assembly: GCA_035590215.1. Classification (NCBI taxonomy): domain Eukaryota; kingdom Metazoa; phylum Chordata; class Aves; order Falconiformes; family Falconidae; genus Microhierax; species Microhierax caerulescens. The sequence continues at coordinate 47,474,357 of JAVJGJ010000060.1, read as the reverse complement.
GATGCTTTTAAAGGACAAAAACAATCCAGGTAATTCCTGCATATTGCTGTTTAGAGTAAGGTAACAAAGAATTTACTCAAGCCCAGTAAAAGGTTTTTAAGTAAATTTTGCCCTGCTTTCAACATACAGTGGCTAAAACTATAGATAAATGGACAAATCCAACCAAATAATCTTGAGATAGCTGTTGGGGTATTTTCTTGAAATGTAACAACTTGAGAAAGACGTGCATATTAAGCAGGCGAGTATAAATGAAAAAAAGAGTTTTAAGACTCCCTTGTATGATGTTCTGATCTCTCATTCCCTCTCATTCTCTCTCTCTCTCTCTGCCTTCTTAAGCTTTGTCTCACTGGCAAGAAAAGCACCAAACATACCTATTTTCTAGTTTTAGTTTTTATCAAGTACCTGTGAAATGGAACAAACAATCCACAATGTGTTAAAAAAAAAAAAAAAGTGTCCATAGGTGTATTTTTTACATTCTTTTGCACAAGAAATTTTGCATGAGTTAATTTGAAGAAACTTAGATAAATTTTAACATTAAAAAGAAAACAGAAAGTTGTAAAAGAGGGTTTTGGAGTAGTTTAGAATGCTAGCAAAAAATGTACAAAAAATAGACTACAAAATTCACTGCATAAAAGGTACACAGCTTTCATGCTAAGATTATATCTCATTTTAATTTGTCAAAGTCACAGTAAGAGATGGAAATCTGCTAGAAAATCTGTTATTTTTTTAAACTACTATCTTCCTGGGTTTTTTCACTCTCTTCTACCTGTGAACATGTGACAGCCATATTTTTATCTGATTGTGGCTATAAAAAGAATTGATGTGTCTGTCTGAGCAGCCCTAAATAGCATGGAACAAATGATATGTTTAAAATAATAATTGTCCTGGGGGTTTTGACCAATATCTCCGATATGGGTCATGTTAGAATCACTCTTTCTTTCTTCATTTCTGTAGTCTGACACCCATGAAATATTAATCAGCAGCTCTGAGTACTGATGAATAACAATCATCTTTCCCTTAGGATATGTTCATTCATTCATTCACACTCTTTCTGCTGGCATGCATCAGTGTTTGTTTAGAAAAGGCAGGCAGTAAAGGAACCAGTAGTTCCAATGGTTAAAACAGATGAATTCAAATCAAAAGGAGTTTGCCATAATTAATCGCAATTACCTTTTGGAGTTAAAAAAAGTTTTTTGTAGTTTTTCTCTACAAAGAGAAAGAATGGATTCAGCACCTTTTCAAGTCTTTTCAAGCCTGGATACTTTTCTAGAAGTTTCAGTTATTTGAAAACACAGTGGTTTGTGTAGTAGAAGAGTTCCCAGCAGGTAATTGAGGAATTTCTTCCAGCTTTTTTAGCAGAGATTTTTTGTGTGTTTGCATCGCCCCATTTCATAGTCTAAAAGGATTCGGTGGAATCCTGACAGTATTCTAGCCTTCCTGAAGATGAAGACACCATACACCTAGTATAAGATTTGTTAAAGATTTGCTACATTGCTACTTAAAATCCTACTGCTGTTCCAGATTCACTTTTATTCCCTACAACATGAGCTCAGGGAGGAATTATAAATTCTCAAGGAAACTAACTTTCTACAAACTTGCTTACTTTGTAGTCACTAAAATTTGAATAAATAGCATGACCAGAATTAAATTTCCTTCCAGGATTATATTATTTATTTCTAAATAAATCAAACCCAAGGTCTGTAAGAGCCAAATATGTGAAGCACCAATATTTGATGTGAAACAGGACATAAAACAAGTTCTCTTCGAGGAGCAAAAGCCTGTATGCCTCTTGTCAGGTCTGGGAATTTAAATATCCATTGACACCTTGACATTTTGGCTGAAGCCAAATGAAAATGACTCCATTATAATCTTACACACGTAAGCATATTTAGTATTGTTATTAAGTAAATGTAATGTTTAGTAGTATTAGCTAAACTGTCAAGAAAATTTCCAAGTATTCTGTTTTGTTTTCTCTTATCTTTTTGTAAAGAGACTTACAGCATAATCTAAATTCAGGATAGTTACTACGTATTTCTTTCCCTTTCCAAGACGGCCATAAAATACCTTACTTTCTGGAATTGCTAGGTTCATCAGCCAAGCAGAGAAGGTTCCTCTCTCCGTTATTTTTTTCCCTTGGAATCTGAAAACAACTTAGTTAAAGTACACTAAAATAACAACCTTGGTTGGATCTCTAAAGTAATTCCAAGTCTTTGAAACCCTCCTAACCAATTTCTCCTCTTCTTCAGGCAGCATCTGTATTTTAACAGTCCATTTATTTATAAGGCGCCTCCTGACATGAGCTCAGAAGCAGTTGCGTGTCACAAACCATTGGGAGTCTCTGGAGAAGCTACAGAGCCAGGAGTCATTATAACTCATCTGTTTGGGTAGCAGCCACTTTGGCTGCCACGGTTCAGCCCCAGCCAGCCCATAAGGGCCCTGCATCTGCTCCCTCACTCCCCCCTCACCCAGGGGGCAGGGAGGAGAATCAGAACAGAACGCAGAACTTGAGAGCTGAGGTAGAAATTTGTTCAAAACCACTAACATCTTAGGAAATACCGTGCTGCTGAGGTTACCTAGCCTGCAGAACTGGGGTTTTGGGGTGGGAGGGAGGTGTTGAGGGTTTTTTTGTTTGTTTGGGGGTTTGTTTTTTACTTTTCCCCTTGCTATCAAACTTAAATGTGTAGAATAAGGTTTCAAAGTGCATAGTCTTCATTAGTAAACCTCAGTTCATGAGTTCCTACTCCAGGCTGTTCATTTCTGCTTGCATTTCAGTTCTGTGTCCCTGCAGTTGTTATGATGCAGTGATTTATGGCAATGTGCTATAGCTAAATCAGTAACAGTAAAACACCTGTCCTTTTCCTTTTAATTTTTCCAGAAGGTTATCTTGACCTAGATATTTTCACAGATCCAGCTTGCGTCATGGTCCCATGGAAAGTAGTCTGGGTACGACTGCAAACAGGAATCTGTGAGGGGTTATGAGAAGTTTAGTGCTTAAAAATGGCTTTTCCATCCAAGTTAGCATGGTTTGAAACTGTTTCCTGCTTAATTTGATCTTTGTGCTCATAACAATACTCAATTATGCTGATAAGAATCTGCATAAAAGATTTTGTGACTGTCTGTAGGAGTAATACAGATGCAGTGGTGTTAGGTGTAAGGAATTTGAGAGGCAAATGCCAACTTGCAAATGCAAACCCTTAATTCTATTAAAAGCATGTAATCCTGTAAGAAATACCAGTCTCTACCTCCAGGAACTCACTGTATACATAATCAAGAAAAAGAAAGGACAAAAATTTAAACAATATTATCTCTGTTTTGGAGACAAGGTTTTGGTAAGGCAAAACAGTTTTTTTCATCAGAAGATGAGAGCAGAACTGAAGTAAAAACTGCACTTGAATTTCACGGCCTTCATCCCAGATGATCCAGCAGGACCTGGACCTAATCACCTGTGCACATTCACTGAACTTTAAACCTGAATGTAATCTGACTTCATTGTTCCAATATTCCAGGCCTGATTCTCCTTTAACCTTTAGCTCTATCATTGATGCACACTTGCACAGCTCACTGAGAAGTAAGACCAATTAAAGCAAAGTAGCTGCCACACTATGTTTGCAATAAGCTTCACTTTTATTTTGTTGATGCTGTTAAGAAAAAAATGGTTCCAGCACTTAAATCTATGACTGGTCAGGCTGATTTCCAATACTAATCAATTTTAATTTTCCCTGAAAGGACTGACTAACCAAGTGGAGTGATAAATGGTAGTAAAACTGTTCATAAGAAGAAAAAAAACCCAAAAAACACAACCAAAACCTATTATCTCTGCTTGTTTTCATATGTTAATTTGGCCTCTGCTTGATTAAAAATTAAAAATGTGCATGTCAACTTTTTCAGTTTAGCAATCATATAAAGAAGAACTTAAGAAATCATCAATGGTATAATACAGTGACAAAACAAAACTTCTTTTAAGAGTTATTTTATTCTGAGTCCATTGTATCAAGTTTGGTCTTATAAAAAGCTAATAGCCAGAGACACTGTTAGTGAGCCTTAGGCTTAATAAGCTCAGTTAAAATGTTCTTTTATTTTCCTTAAGATTACCTTTATTTTATTATTGTTATTATTGTTATTATTGTTATTATTGTTATCATTATTGTTATTATTATTGTTTATTATTATTATTATTATTATTATTATTATTATTATTATTATTATTATTATTATTATTATTATTATTATTTCTTTTAGTCTTCAGAAGAAGAGTCATCATTACAGGTAACTAACTTATTGTGATTCTAGTTTGGAAAGGAAAGACTAGGCCTCCTGCAACCATAGCAAGACTTCCCTCCTGATAATGAAGCTCTGTCAGATTTCACTGTGTCAGTTATATGTCAAGAAAGCATTAAGGTGCTGCAGGGAAAGGCAATACAGAGAATTACAAGTTTAATTTATATGTAACAGTAAACTGGTTTCCACAGAAATAATTTCCATGTAATATAACCAATGTTTAAATGGCAATATAGGAAGAATATTTTTTTTTCTTTTTGATTAGAAAGGCTATAGTGAAATGCTCATTTCAGGAATGCTATACAACATCATTTTCTCTCTGTTCTTCATTTGTCTTCAATGATTTTTTGACCTTCTGAAAAAAATTCTGAAGTTCAGGAACTTAAAATAATGCAATTCTGTAGAAACTCAAGGTATACCTTCTCAGAAATTATACAGCCTGAAGTGCGGAAAAGGAAAGAAAAGTTTTATCACATAGAGAAATTCTGTTGGGATTTGGAAAAATCCTGCTGAGTTTTAGCTTGTTTGGTTTTATATTTGGAATTATTTTTTATTAAATAGAGAAGTACCTGTTGCCTTTAACGGTGCCACCTGAAAGGAAAAGCATTTAAGCTTCAGCTCCTCTGAATTTTGAAAATTAATGAGTTTCAACACATCATTTCTACTGGTTGTAGATGTTATTGTTTAGATAGTCCAGATAAATTTTGTATGAGCTGCTACTTCTCTAACACTTATCATATTTGTCATCAACCGAAATTTTCAACACTTAATTTCATCACTAATTTAGTTTCATTTCTGTTTCAATAAAGGTTTTATTTCATTTATGATTTTCTTCAGTCTACGAAATACCATTTGAAGTTGTAAATAAATGGGGGGCATTTAACAAGCTTGGCCACAAGCCAGTGGGAACCTTTGTGTCACACTGTGCAATGTTGATCCTTCCAGTGCTCTTACTGAATTAAGTAAATATCAGCCATGTCTCCTTTTTTAGAGCAATTACTGAACAACATAGAAAAATATAACTATTACCTTACAGACCGCTCAGACTAGATGAATTCTTGCCTAACATTTCAGTTTTAGCAGAAATTTAAAATGTGTAGGAAAAAAAATGTATTCTTAATTGCTTAACTTTTATTTTCATTATCCTTTCACCTTTTTTCTTTGATGAAAAAAGGAAATAAAAATATGGAGGGAAAAGGAAAGTAAAAAGAAGGGAAAGTAAAAAGAAAGAAAAGAAAAATGTCATACCTGCAAATATATTTTATATATTTTCACTTTTGCATTAAATGTTTTAGTGATCACTTTTTTACCAATCCTAAGTGGAATTAACTTTTTGAAACATGAAGTGAAAATGCACAAGCTCATATTATTTGAGATTCTCAAATCTTTCTATATGTACATATGCCTGTGAAAGACATCTTTTATGTGCATACTACCGTAGACGTCATTGGAACTATTCATTTGAATAAACCCTGACAGAACTGGTCGACATAATCCCCAGCTTTCTCATAATCTGCAGCTCCAGACAGGTAAATGGCTAGAGAGCCCTGAGAACATGCATCAGGCTGGCCCTGAACATTTGGATCTGAAAACACTATTCATATAATGTGACCTAGGGTTAGGAAATCCAGACCTTAAAGAACTTCCACACACACTGGTATGGAAATATAAATCTGGAAGACCTACAAAACTAAATTTTTTCAGGCCCATACTGTTGCAGACCTTCCGGGAAGTTTTGATGTTTGGTTAGATTTCTGTGGAACTTAGAAAGCAAACTGTGAGATCACCTTCAGTAAGGAATGAACAGCTTACCAGGTCTTGAATGAGCATGGTTTAATGATGAAGCTTAAATAAAATCTAAACCAAGCCCTTCTTAATTTATTGCCAGCTATAAACCAAATTGAAATGTGTGGTTTTTTCAACCAAACTTTTAAGTTTTTTTCTAACAAGGTATAGAGGACTGTATGGTTGGATGAAATCACAGATCTGGGAGAGGGAGACAGAACAAGCAAGAGGTATGTCCAGGAAAAGCAAAGACCTTCCAGGGCACAGTATACAGTGTTTTACAAGCCCAAGTTACTAATAAATATAGGGGAAAAGTAGGTTTTCAGAAAACAGAAAGTATGTTTGAGCGGAGTAAGAAGGAGGAAGAAAATAACAAAATAAATAAGAATGATTTCAGAAAGAATATAGGTAGATAATACTCAGAAAAAATGCCTCCAGTATTTTCCTATGAGCTGTGCAATCCATTGGATTTTATTATTTGTGGAAATGCATATAAAAGTAATCAAATGGGACACCACTTGTGTCTGATAAAAGCCAAACCACAACTAGTTCAGTTGCCTTGACAGTTTGTGGACTGTTCCTTTAAGACTCTCTGTATGAACCTTGGGAAATGTGATGAAGTTGTCACTATCATCTATTGACATCTAAAAAACAAAACATCATTACGGATTTGACTGGAACATACTAGAACCCTTAGTTATCTTAATAAGAGTAAAGTTAGATCTGGTATTATTGAAAATCTTTGTGTTAACAATAGATACTATCACTGCAGAAAAAACAGGAAATGGCTCATGTAGAAAAGAAAAAGCTCTTTAAATTCAAACCTTTTATTACAAAAGGCTGAAAAATGTCACCAATTACCATATGACACTTGTTTACATGGAAGGGGGATAGGGGGAGAAGTGTCCTTGTGTTATTTCATCCACCACAGGAAAGGAGTTTTTAATGAGTTACATCGATGGACATGTAATGTAATGGCAAATAATATTTCGTTTAATCAGTTGTGCACATTTAACTCCCAAGATATAACAGCCTTTTAAAGGAAAAAAAAAACCAACAAACCTTGGTCCTGACTAATTTCTAACTTGACTGTTTTCTTCTAGCAAGAGGAGTTCCTAGGAATTGGAGGTTCCTACAGTTTATTTTACCAAAAGTCTTTGCTAAATGGTGGCTCATTTCTGAAAACTTTCATATATTGCTGCAGGGTTAACACCTTGATTTGGCACTCAAGACTGGCATTAAGGAAAATGAAATACTTCTGTAACTTTACAACATTTTGGGGAAGCAACCATTTTCCAGGGTGTTTCTGAACAACATATATATATATGTTGCAAATCAGTTCTCCAATACTATCTGACATTTACTGTACTTGTTAAATCAGCTTTTCATCGGGAGAACAAGCAATTCAACTAAAACCAAGAAGCCAAAAACTAGCTTTTTGAATTTGAAAACAATAAAAATCATAACACTCTCCACTTAACCTGAAGGTCAATGGGGCTGTGGAGATCAATGAACATAAACAGCACTACATGAACAAGTTACTGGTTCTCCAGATGTGTCTGCTAGAATTTCAGAGCTAGAGTACCTTTTGGAGTGACATACACAGTGGCAAACCAGAAGTTCCTTCTTCATTTTCTTTAGTTTCATTAATTTTAAGTGCTATGTCAGCTTAGAAAAGCTAAGAGGAATGACCTATCTTGCTGAACTAGCTGGGAGTGCACTTAATGCTAGGCAGAAAGACCAAGCAGCAGCTCAGTGCTTTAGAAATTAAAAAAAAAAAAAGAAAGAAAAAAAGAAAAAAATGTGTTTACATGTTTGAGTCTTGTATCTGTTGTCTTTTTTAATGTGAACAGTTGCAAACATTCAAATAGGTCTGCAGTTTTCTGACAAAAGGAAGATAGAAACACAGGTTTTCTTGAAAAATTTCAATTGATATATATAGACAACAGTTACAGTTTTTGATAACAAGCAAGAATGAAAGTATCTGCTACTTGACATTACAGCACAAGAATTATCTTTTGCTTCCCCTTCTCCAACACTAAGCGGAAAGTCTGGTGTTCTGGTCTCTATAAAATAACCAAAATTTTTCACTGGTACCATCACTGGCTCAGCTATACTGTGGGGAGCTTGTTGTGTTAACATCATCCACCATAGAGTTAAAGGCTCACAGCATCTGTCTGACAGATGGAAAGGTTTTGCCTACCCTGGACAAAAAGGTAAGACTGAACTGTTAGTCTGAATGGATTTATATTTCCTTTTAGGCATATTGGAGAGGTTTAACTACATATTGCAAACACAGCTTTCAAGACCAAGTCTTCTGGATGAGCCTATTAAAATCTTACCTGTAGTGACTTTTTGATTTAAAAATACTGTTGCTGTTGGCAGTGCAGCTGCACCAGTATTAACAACTCTGGTAGCCTTGCTAAGATGACACTTTCAGCATGCAAAGTTAAGGGAAAGAGTTCAGAAAACATCCAGAGAAACAGATAACTACTTCAACTACCGGTGGTGGGTTTTATAGAAATGAAGAACCTGTATGTAACTTCATTACACAAGTCGATCTATACCTGCACTGTAAATGGCCATTATTTCAGATTTATGGAATGGAAGACTGCAGGATTGATGATTCACATAATCACTACATTCTAGAAGTACTAAGTGTTGCTTCTCTGTCGTAGATGTAAGAAAAAATTAGTTGGTATTCCAAACTCAGCTAATAGTGGAAAATACAATATTAAAGCAGGACAAGCAACCTGACTGGCAGCGTCTGTAAAGAGGTCAAAACCTGAATGGTTAATGGCAGATAAGCTGTCCTTTCAGTTGTTGGGTTTATTTTCAAGGTACACTTAAAGAAGTTTGGACAGAAATGGTAGAAACCGATGTCATTTTCTAATCCTTCCCTGTGGAGACAAACTTTTCAGTCTGGCACTTTCACAAACTATTTTATATAAGTCTCTTACAAAGCTGCAGTCCTGAGATGTTCCTAACTTCTTGACATTGATAAAAGAAAACACTTTCTTAATTATTTATCCATATGCCAGGAATATGCAGAAAAGAACAGAATTATAATTTCCTATAGAGCTTTTTTTATTCCAGTGTTCTTAAAAAAAAAATATAAAAAAGAAAGCATTTAATAAATAAATAAGAAGCAGTTTTCATCTGCTGGCACTGCAGTAAGTATGTAAGACAAAGAGAGCCACCTACTATGCCTTTAGCAATACTTTTCATACATTAGATGTTAGACATCAGTGACAGAATGCTACTGTCTGCTTGTCCAGGGACACTGGGGTGATGCGGTTTTCTTTCACAATACTTGGTACTTCTCTCATTCTTTTCTTATAACATCAGACATTAACTGGATATTAAAAACTTCAGCTTAGCTTTCGTGATGTGTTATGTCATTGAAAACTTAAGACAAACCTGTTAAAGAGAACAGACAAACGTGAATTTTCCAAGTGCTGATGTTCAGCTTCTGGGACTCTGAGCATAAAAATGCTTTTGGAGACTCTTCCTGACTCTTCCTCCCTCTCTGCCCTGCCTTCTTATTCTCCTTATTCTTGCAAGCACACAGTATGTTCTTCTTAGGTGAATCTACTTAGAGTGTTACCAAATTTATTTTATTCACTGTAGCTGTTTCTGCCCGTTATTTGTAACATCAGAGATATGTGACCAGTTTTTAATATGTGGAAGTCATCTGTTTAAAATTTAAATAAGTCCTTAACAATCCCTCTTGGATTTTCTCTCCTTCAAACATTAGTGGGAAAAGAAAGACGTTGCTATCACATTGCCCACAGAAACCTTAAGCTTCAGAGCTGGGTGCAGACTAATGTGGGTTTCCCAGGTGGCTGGATACATTCATCAGGGCCTTGGGGGACACCAGCAGTCCCTGCAGCCTCTCCCCCTGCCCCTCCTAGGGGCTGAGCTGCCTGTGTTCCCATGGCTCTAACTCATCACAGCTCGGCAATCAGCATCAGACAGCCCTCTGCAGTGAGCTGATTGAAGCAGAACTGTGAGGAACCTTGCTGGGAGCTGCCTCCTGTTCCCTCCCCTGCAGGGCAACATCTGGTTCTTGCCTGAGCTGCGTGACATGTTTGTTGTGCCTGGTTGTATCTCTTGTTGGTCCTGGCTAGACCTGCTGACCTGGCTCCCCAGATAGACCTTGGAGCTAGCTCATCACTGTAGATTGCTTTGGCAACCATTATCTGCCCCTGGTTACTGGACCTTCCCCACTCTGCTTGCTCACATATTGCAGGTTGGTGTCCTTACTGGTGAGGCTGTGGTCTTGCCCACCCTGCTTATCACCAGCCTGGGTTCCACAGTGGAGAAATCTGCTTGTGCTGCCCCAGCACCCTCCCCTGAGCCTGGGACCAGCTGAGGGCTGAACCAAACCACAGGATATCTGCCTGCCTCTGGCCTCAAAGGCATTTCTGTATGGCTGTTTCTTACAGCAACACCTCCCACAGCTGAGGGCAGAAATGATGGCAAATGAGGGTATAGTGATGCTGGATATGTAAGGATTGCTTTTGGCAGATGAAGTCCTTAGGGTTTAGTTATGATATGTCTATGTCTCTGTGCTTGACTGCAAAACCTCTGGCTTTAGATTCTGAATATCATCAGGGGGCTTAGGGTTTATTCATGTAATTATTTTCCCTGCAGAAGTTGTATACAGTTCTGGAATAGAAGCACTTTGTGTTCCCAGTAATATAAATAATTGTATATATTGCTGTGCATAAATGATATCTTGCAATTGGATAACTTTTATTCTCTTTACTCTCTTGCAGGGGAAAGAAGACAGTGTGTTGATTGACATTGATAAGATGCAGCTGTGGCCTTGCTTTGATGATGTGCAGCTGTGATCCTACAACAAAGTGGTTAAATAGCTCTGAGGAGGGTGGGAGAAAAACCTGAATGAAGCAGAGCCAAGGAGGAGTGTGGTCTGGCCTCTGGAGAAACAGCATGGACAGTAGAGTTTGACCAACGGTAAAGCTTTTAGCTGCTTGCTGTTTTGTTCGTGTTGCATTATTTCCTGACCACGGTAACCCAATTGCAACAACTGGTGCCCTGTGTGAGGCGAACTGATTTGGACATGTGAAGTTTGCATGAGACCATGGGAAATGAGCAGTGATGGCGGTCCTCAACATAGCTGAGAAAGGCGGTGAGAGCCTGCGATCCGGATTGTGTGAGAGATGCTGGGAAAGGTAAGCCACTGGGGACTAATCGTGTTTGTGTTGCATTATTTCCTGACTGCCCTAACTCAATCACAACACTTACTTAGTGATAACAGAAGGGCAACTTCTTTACTATTCAGTGATAGAAAGGAATTGTCTACATCCAGTGGCATGAGTAAGTAGAATGGGATTTATTGTGACCAGAGGCTGTTTCTGAAAGACAGTGATGCTTATTTTTTTTCTTATTTCTGTTTTTTGCAATGTGGTGGAAAGCTACTAAAATTAGAGGGATGCAAATTCAAGGTCATTTTGAGAAAAGTAAACTTAGTAATAACTTTGTATATTGTACACACCTGAACTGGTAGGGATAACCGGCATTCAGTCTCAGTCTTGACAATTCTCTTGACTGTAGGTTTGCTTTGCTTCTAGTTAATATTCTGATGGTTTGCTGATTTAGATTAGAATGGAAGGATTTTGTGGGTCACACCTTGAGCTGACGTGAGTGCTTGAAGTAACGTTTAAGGGCTGACCTCACCTGATACTTTGTGGACCTAGTCTGTGCATTTCTAACCTTCTATGAAAATGGCACAGATTATTTGTTTCAAAATGCTGAAGGAGGCCATAGCCATCCTTGGTTTTGGAAGACTATCTCTCTCTGAAGATGAGTAATGTGGTAAACCTCTGTCTTAAGGTCAAATTTTAAAACTTTCCAAAGCCTTTAATGACAGAGCCATTATTATACAAAAATTGTTCAGTGTTTTTTTACTTAGCTCTAAACAGGTTTCATGTAACTTGGCAAAAAAAATCAATAACTAAAAAATCAGAGTTACAGATACCCATGTCCAAAGAAGTGCCAAAGAGTATTATCTTGAATGAAGGAAAGTGCACACCTAGTTATGTACATCACAAAAATATCACCATTACTATTATCAAAGCACAGTGAATACCTCTTGCAATGCTCTGCAAAGTTGCATTTGGAAAGTTCTTGACAAAAGTTTTCTGGAGATAAAAAGATATTTTCTGTCTCAAACTATATGTATTGCAGTTGTTTTGAATTCTGCTTTTACTTATCCATTTGCTTGTTTTGTTGCAAAGGGTTCTTCTGTTTGTTTCTAAATCAATCTTAAAAGGAAGGTGCATTAAAATTTTACAGCAATTTCTCATTTAAAAACTCAGCCTAGAGCTATAGATGTGATATTCTAATCCTAAAATTGCTATGTCCCTATTATTTCTCAGAAAGTATTTATAAAGTTTGAACTATTATCTTAGGTGTAGGAATTTCATAATCTTAATAATGCTTGATAGTATGCGGCAATAGTCTTGTTTTGGGAGCTTAAAAAAAAACCCCAACTTTTAATCTCAGGCTAATTAACATGAATGAGCCAGCCCCAATGCCCAGGTAGAACCTCGATAGAGGTCTCCTAACATCCAGAGTTTGGTTGTGATAAAACTGAAAAGTATTGCTTTAGGTTTAGCTTTATTCCTCAGAATTACACATTCACATTGAAATAAATACTGGATGTGTGTGGCTGCAAATGTACACTTGTGTATGCAGATGCACATATATGCATATGCAATACGCTTCTGTCAGTGAAGACAAAGCCATTAATTCCTGAATTTCAGAAACAAGTGTGTAACCGGCAGCCTACCTGCTCGGGTTATACTATGATTCTCATAATCACAGTTCTTCAACAGTTTCAAATAACAAATGGCAAAAAGATCATTACAAATTTACCAAAATGTATCTAAAGTAAAATCTCAGAAAAAATTATTTACTAGATGTTTCTAATTACTAGACATATACTTTAAAATACTTACTGTTGAATATTTAGTACTTTTAAAAGTCATACATAGAACCAGCAACTCATAAACATATAAATACAAGTAAATTACCTGACAGAAGTATCAGATGCATACAACTTATAAGACGATTGCTACAAGTAGACTGATACAAAACCACAACACTATTTAAGTTAGTGCTGCATAGGAAATCATTAAGGTACACAGGATATTAAACAATGTTATTTAGTACCTTGTGTATTGGATGCAGACAAGTCATCTAATGAAAAATATCCAAAAGCAGCAGGAGAAAGAAGGGGGGAAATCACTTTAGTTTTCTTTAAACTAGCATCTTAGACTTTCTAAACCCAGTTTTTCTGAATTCTTAATACTAGATCTTTGCTAAGTTACAGTCATGCATTTTTCAGTGATAATAGGAAACAAAACCCCTGTAAACTTCAGTGAAGAAAGTTCATTCTGTACTTCAGACAAGTATTATATCCAATGGAATAAATCCACTGCTGATGTAATTTGGAGTTAATGATTTACATTAGAGATTAATTTTCCTTGTAGCTTTAAAGACTGTTAAACTGGATGAAGTTTAAATAGGAAGCTGCTTGTTGAACAGATACTTCCTACAATATGTGTAATGTGTTTATGTGGTGGGTTGACCTTGGCTGGCTGCCAGGAGCCCACCAAGCTGCTCTATTACTCCCCTGTCCTTAGCAGGACAGGAGAGGAGAAATGAGATTAAAAAACTTGTGGGTCAAGATAAAGGCAGTTAAATAAAGAAAAACCAAAGGTTGCATGTGGAAGCAAAGGAAGACAAAGATTTATTCTCAATTTCCCATCAGTAGGCAATGTCTAGCCACTTCCCAGGAAGCAGGGCTTTATAACGTGTAGCTATTGCTCTGGAAGACAAATGCTTTAATTAAAAAATGCCCCCTCCCCTCCTCCTTGCTCAGTTTGTATTGCTGAGCGCAATGTCACGTGGTACATGATATCTCTTTGGGCAGCTTGGGTCAGCTGTCCTGCTATGTCCCCTCCCAACCTCTTGCCCACCCCCAGCCTGCTGGCCCAGGGTGGGTGGCAGGGGACAGGAGTTGGGGAGACAGTCTTGGTGCTGTGCGACCACTGCCCAGCAGTAGCGAATACACTGGCGTGTTATCGACGCCTTTCTTGCTGTACATACAAAGCACGGCACTGTGAGGGCTGCTATGGGGAAGGTAGCTCCATCCCAGCCAATGCAGTTGGTTTCATACCCCAATATTACGAAACACGACACAGTCCCTTAAGACTGTGATCTCTGTGGTTTAAACAAGAGGATCAATGGAAATCAGTTGACATCTCTGGAGACTGGCTCTGTGCAGAGCTATCTTTTGTAAGCATTAAAATATTCACTTTATGTCCCAATACAAGTGAAAAGTTCAACAGAGAACAAATGAATTTAAGAAACCAATAACACTCAATATATTCTCTAATAGGGGGAGTTCAAAACTAGCATTTGCCTCTTTACAGCTGCAAGCAATTGTATTAAAGATCTAGACCAGCATGAGAAGCTGAGTTAATGACGCGCTACACCCTAGCCTAGTTAGACAGCTTTCTATTTTTGCATGTATTTCAATTGACTTTTCAAAACTGAAAGACAGTGAAGCAAACTTTCCTTGGTATTCAATTCAGCATTGCAATGGGCAGCGCTTAGATTAAGTCTACAGTTCACGTTATCCTGCCAATGATCGGTTTCAGCACCTTGTGTTAACGTGGGTTTCACTTGCTTGTCAGTTTCTGCTGTGTTTTCCTCTTGGGTTTTGAGTTTGTTTTATTATATTTATTTATTTAGAATGCCTTAGACGATTTGTTAGTCCTTTTATACTGTTTACAGTTATAGATAGACGAGATGTTTATTTGTGTTTAGTGTTTGTATTTTTAAGTAGCACTTCAAACTTGGAAGTTAAACTGTTACCAGTTGGAGAAAAAACAAACGTTCCTGAATGCTCCATAAAGTAACATGCAAACTCAGAAAGTACATCTATTTAAATTCTTTTGTTATGATTTGTAACATAAGATTTTAAAAAGAGCTAGCATAGACATTGAATTTTAAATAAGTCCAATTAAAAATATTTAAACTATTTTTAAAAGTATCAAAATACAGTATTTGGCATTATCAAAAATACTTCCTTTTTGTTCTCATGAGAAGAATTTTAGTAAAATTGATCTGAGCTTGCAAATTTTCAACTTTTTAAATTTTGGGGCTCAAAACTTTCCTTTGCATTTTCTATGCTTTCCATGTTTCAATGATATGTAATTCATGTAAATTATTCAATCTAAGAGTCTTGGTCTAAGGTTTTGTCAAACCTTTTTGACAAAATAAGCAAGAGGTAGTGGGAATACTGACACAGGCTGACAGATTTCTATCGACTGAAAATTCAGTCCCTTAAAAAATTAAAATGTGAAAGGAGAAAACTCTTCATGAGAAAAGATTCTTGGTTAATATGGAAATAATCTGAAATGACAAGGCTGATGTATTAAGAAAAAATGCTTTTTAAAAATGAACTATAACAGAATCAACAAATCACAGAAGGAAGACAGCTTGTGTAAGGTTTTATGTTATTCACCTGGCTTTCTACAGTAGAAAGTTGCTCATCTAAACATAAACTTTTGGAGGTGCAACCAGAAGAAATATGAACCAAAAAATAATGAAAAGCATGACTGAACATGTTTACATTAAACATAACTTTCTCCAGATCCTACCACAACAGGTAAACCCAAATAATGGAAATAAATATAGAGAAACTGTGCAAGTATAGTGAGAATTACCAGAAATAATGGAATTAATATTTCCTGTATGATTTGGTAGAGGCTGCCTTTGGCCTTTACAACACAGCAAAAGACTTACCTATTTTCTCAAGTGCTTGTTTGGAGGAGTGGCTCCTATTTTGATGGGAGAGGGACTGTTAGCTGGGCTTTCCTTTTCCCCTTCCTCTACTGGAAGACAAAAGTAATGTTTTACTATTTTTTTTTTTTTACTTGTGTGTGTATATATATATACACACATATTTGTATACATATAAATATATATTTTTTTAATGTAAAATTGAATAATATACAATAGAGCTCAGAACTCCCCTGGATGTGGTTTTTAAAGCTTACTTTGAGACAAATGAGACAGAATGAAGTGTTTAAACTACCATTGCTGCATTCACCTACTGTCAGCGTTTGTAATGGTGCAAAGGACATATAAAAGGTTATCATTCAGTTTTTCTTCTATATAATCTTTGTATTCACATTGTACAATGGTGTAAAGGATAATACATTAAAATAAGCAAAGCAAAAGAAAAAAAAGCAAAGTATGAATCCTGTTACATTTGAATACATACCTTTTTCATTCTCCTAAACTAAAATCAAATGTAGGACCACACATTCTGCTTTCACAGTATGTCAAATATAGAGTAAATTGGGAGAC
Organism: Microhierax caerulescens; assembly: GCA_035590215.1. NCBI lineage: Eukaryota > Metazoa > Chordata > Aves > Falconiformes > Falconidae > Microhierax > Microhierax caerulescens. The sequence goes on along the minus strand of JAVJGJ010000060.1, from coordinate 47,457,884 downwards.
AGTAAAATTACTAATTAAATTTATTATTGGGAATTTTTAATGAGAAGTTTAAAAAAAACAAAACAGTGAAAAAACAATAGAAATATAAAAATAATTCAGAACAACATTCCCAGAATCACCATCATAATCTCTTGAACAAGTAAGAGAAAGAGAATTACCAAGTTATTCTTGCTCGATAAAAATGGCTCTAAGAAATATGTTTTACAGAAGGAAAAGCAATCTCAAATGTTTAAAATAAATAAAACAATAGTGCTATCTTTATTAGGGGGTATGAAATGGGTAATCAGCCCTACAAATTGTAGTATAGTATTTTTCTTAATAATACTGCCTTTTGTTTGCATGCATTTATTTTTTTTAAATCCTATTTTCACGCAGCATTAAAATAACACCAGGTGTTATGAAGATATATTTTACAAAAATAATGTAATCAAAATCAGTGTTGACTCAATCAACTTGAGTTCACACATGTCAGTCCTAGAATTGCTCTGCCAAGGCGCTACTTGCTAGAAGTAAGACAGGCACAAGGGAAGACAGGAGAGAAAGATTTCTTGAAACATTCTGCAAAAAATATTGTGACTACTTTACATTTAATTACGCAATTAATTCCTTAAAGAGACAAAAATCTGTTATGCTTTTGAAAATTGTTTTTTCAGTGCTTCAAATATTCAGAATATTCGTAGACAGAAATTACAAATATTTCACTTAAATTTAGAGATTTAAAGAAGACTTGTAGTTAAGCAAGAAAGCGCAAGAAATTAATTGAGCTTTCAGCTGACAACCTGTAAAAGACTATCGATCATTATGTATATCCACACTTATGTTTCCCATGCGTGTCAGACCTTAGGGCTTATGAGCATGGGAGAATATTTAAAGCACAAATAAAGTTCAAACTTCCAATCTGAACTAAATGTTTAACCTCTGCTGAAGGTACACCCACCTAATGCCAGTATATTTGACTAACTTTTGTGACATTTGAGCAAGTGTCTGAAAGACAGAATGAAATTGATAAAAAAGTACTAAATAAAATACGACCACAAGCAGGTAGCAGCATCACAATTTATGAAGGCCTGGAGCTGGTGTCTTAATTTGGATTTGTAACAGTAGGAATCAATTAATATCTTCAGGTTTTTACTCATATTTTCCTGCTGAGAAATTACACCACCTTGATCCTTATCGAAGGTTTATGTCTTGAAAATATAATGTCTTTGGGTCACAAAGGTGTGCCAGTCGGAAGGACAGAGTCACTGACTTAGCTCTGTGCTCATCTGTTGTATCCCTAATTCTTAGCAAGCCAGGTGACATCAGACATAAGTCTGATTTCTCTGCCTCTGCTTATTACCGAAGCATGAAGAAAAGTGGATTTTTTTATCTCAAGAAGGACAAGAGCAAAAGACAGCTTTTTGTAAAAAGACTACGTAAAAATTGGGAAAGAGATATTTAAAAAAGGGATGATGGATGAGTAGATAGAATTTTTTATGCGAGAAATTTTACAGATAACATTTCCACAGAAGAGAAAGCGTCAAATATTTTTACCCCATTTTTTCCCTGATATATGAACTCTGTATTTGATACTTCTCTTCTGGAAAACAAAGTATTGTTCACAGTGATTAAGGGGAAAAAAAAAAGACTATTTTCTTTATTTAGAAGTTCTCTGGACAAAACCAGAAGCTTTTTATTTTCTAGCAAACTTTGGAATTCCTATGGTATTCAGAAACTAAGTATCTGAATTTTACAATTGACTCTTAACTTACCCAGAATTCAAAATCCTGAACTAAACTCTGTGGCATTTTAATATGATAAGAGTGTTTTCATCTATGTTGAGTAGTCTGTTTTCTTTTTGGTGTATGTGTTTTTTCCTCTGAACACTGCTGCTGAGGTAATAATTTTTGCCATACATTTGGTTTCTGAAATTATTAAAATAATTTGACCTGTTATTATTCTCTGATAACATCTGCAAGGCACAAATAGTTGGATCTTCTCTTTTGTCCTGGTTGATCACCAGTGGTAATAAAATATAGAAGTTACAATCAATATGTGCTAAAAAAAACCCCCACATTTCTATTCACGGATAAATTACTAAATATTTTTTTTCATTATAGGCAATGCTTAAAAGATGGAATATTGTGAGTCCTAGAAGGTTAAATGTTTTAAGAGATTTAAGCTTCTTGTAGCTTCCTCAGCATGTTCCTAACGTTTCAGGTATTACAGATACAGTACACAAAGAAGGGCAAATGTAATGCAAAACTTTTCCAAAGTACCTACCTTGAGGTCAGACATCTCTTCTTATGGACTGCTGAGGGGAAGGAAGGCTGCACCTGTCCACCTGGCTGTACGGTCACTGTCCTGATAGTGATCAGTTACGTCTACACAGCAAGCACAAACCAGCTGGGCCACAAGGACACCCTGAAGTGCAGCGTAAAGCAGTATGGGGGATATAAACCTGTTGGGGTTTAATTCTGTAAAGCACAGGACTTTTGATAAAAGTCTCAGGTCTGAGTTTCCCATACTCTGATACCTATATTTGCATGAAGCCGTTACACTGCTTCTGCTGTGAAGATCCCCAGAATTCTCACAGACATGAATAGAGGTGCCAAGGTCAAAATCTGCCCTATAAATAGATACAGAACTGGCAGTGCGCTTACTGATAACAGAAGGTACACTTTTCATTATATTCATGTTTAAAAATCCCAGCGTCCTACTTTGAAAAATATTTTTTTAATTTGATTTCCTTCAGCTAAGTTTTAAATTGATAGTATGCTAAGAGGTTGTTTTCTAAATTGTTTTTCTTTTGTAAGTCTCAGTATCAAATAAGTTAATATTCACAATTATTATATAATTTGAAATAATCATAAAAAATAAATGCAACAACAAAAATAAGAACTGTGTGCTGAGGAAATATTCTGCCCTTTTCAAGGAAGTGAACTGGCTGTGGCTATTCCATTGTGTCCAGCTTAGAGCTCGTTTGGCTGGAACTGGAAATGGTCCACACCTCTTCCACCCAACCAGTCTGGAAGGCTGCGATGTCCACATGGGTTTTTTTAAAGTTAGTTTTCTCATGACAGAAGATAGAAGAGGATCAATATGTATGGTCTTGGTCCTTAGAGTTTGTGAGAAAAGCTTAACAAAACACCCTAAGGACATCTAGAAAAGCCAGACTGAGATGCTTAAAAATCACAGTCTCAATGGTTGGGTTTTATTGCTTGAAGTTTCTTGTAAATCTATATCTAGTACATAACCACAGAAGACATTACCAGTGTATTAGAGCACATAGACCAGGTAATTTCATTCCACCAGCGTAACAGGGACTGCAGTGCGATACGAGATGTGAAATACTCTACTGTGAAGTGAAGAATTGGCTGTTTTGTCTAGGGAAGTTAGGCAAACCAAGTCACCATCTATACTTGGAGCATGTTTTCAGCAACCTGACAGGAACTTTTAGTTCTTATTGGCATTTTGGCGTATCTTGCAGAACTAGAATAGAAGTCAGTAAAGGAAGACATAACTAGAAAAGTTAATGTACAACTAAAGAAACAGAAAGACAAAATGGGAAACTGGATTTGAATTGTTAGTTGCAATGTTTTCAGAAATGCTATATCTAAGTAAAAAGGAATCTTCTGTCAGTGTTTAAGAGGCTTTTGGATAATGCCCTTAGTAATGTACTTTAACTTCTGGTCAGCCCTGAAGTGGTCAAGCAATTGAACTAGATAATGATAGGTCTCTTCCAGCCAAAATATTTGATTCGATTTGCTGTGGTTGGATTCCACACTGTTTTATCCTGTTATTTGTTTATTACAGGATGATTTATACTGATTATAATTTTTGAAGGAACAGTATCATTTATATTGGCCATCTCCTAGCCATTTTTGTTTTCTTTACCTTCTGTGGAAAGCACCCAGATCTGCATTTAACCATAGCTAGATGTCCTCTTGCACACAGAGCTCCTCTGTACTGACACAGCAGAAACTGAAACCTTAATCTCTTTTTCTCAACAGAGCTATGTATCACAGAACCAGAATGTTAGAGGTAGAAGCCAAGCTAGATACAGTTATGTTCAAAATCTTTTCCAGCTGAGCCTCACAAATTTCAACCAATGAACTTTCCATTGATTCCCTGAAAGGCAATCTTACAGACTGTTAAAGATCACCACGAAAAATTATGGAGTTTATGTGCTTTGTAGATTACCTTCCAAAATTGTGTATGTGTGTATCTAAATCCAAACGCAGTGTGTTCTCTACTGGCAATAATCAGATGGTTGTTTTTACATTCATCAGAAGCCAAAATAAAGATACTCGTTATAACCACCGATACATATGCTAACCGCTTGTCAGGAAGACCTAATGGCCTAATCATTAGACCCTCATTCTTCACTGCCTCGTTCCCCGCAGCCCTTCACAGCGGTAGCCCAGTCCGCCCTTAAGGCACACGAACCGCTGCCCGAGGCCAGCGCCGCAGCAGGGGATGGATCTAGGGCCAAGCACTGCAGAATCTGCATTCAGAGGATGCAGTCCTCCAGACTTTTCTCTAGTACTTCTGATCCTTTTTACGTGAGCGTGATAGGTGGTTTCTGATTTCCTGACACAGTGATTTTTCACTGTTAGGATTTAAAATCATTTCGTATGGTCGAGGAAACCACCTTAGGTTAGTGAGCCGCACTGTACGGCTACATCTCACAGACCTAGAGGCAAAACCAAACCCAAACTTTGTCTGTGAATGCCTTGTCATATCTGAAATTCAAATAATTTTATAGATTGTATTTCCTAAGCTCCAATACCTCTTTCTGCTCTATTTTAGTACTTATTCTGGTGTGGTAATGACTGTTTATGGTTCAAGGCCAGAAAACTAGTCTTTGTGTTTATTTTATTGAGGTGATTTATAAAGCCCAAGCAGTTGTGGGCATTACTGGCCTGACAAAACATATCCTGTGGTATTGATATTCATTAAATACAGATAACGGACACTTCAGTAAAGTTCAAACCATTAAGTAAATGAAAAAAAAGCACTATTAATAATCAAAATCTAACACTTTTGTAATTATTGCTTTTTTTTTTTTACAATTAAAGGAAATAGAATAACCAATTAAGTCTATAAAAAAAACTATTAAACACAAAGTTGAAGACAGAATTTGACATAAGATATTAAATTCCAAATTGCTGGAAACTGAGACGGTTGTCAGGGAAGTCTTACAATATAAATTTCTCTGTTCTGATACTGCTTTTTCCTAAGCATTCACAACCGGCTATTTTCAGAAACAAGATACTAGGCTGAATGGATCATGAATAGCTGTTGCATTATATTCTTTAGCAGAATACATGAGTCTTAAAGAGATAATTTTAATAATTTCTGAAATGCAGCCTTTCCCATCATTATTTATTATGCAATTTTGTACTGTAAATGAAAGCAACTGCTCAGTTTGAATCTACAGAAGAATGCAAATAAGAAAGTTTTGTAATTAATTCACCCAGAGATTTAACCAGCATATTGGATAAAAAAAATAATGTGTTTTGTTCAAATATGCAAATACCACAAATAACAAAAAATAACCAGAAAAGAAGTATTTTCTTTCCTTATCATTCTCACTTTTTAAAATAGTATGAATGTGAAGTTGTAGAGTAGCTTTTGTTGTCAAATTCTGGTGTGCTCAGCAGTCATGTTTTACAAATTAGGACACTGCAGAACAGATTCAGCCTCCTTCCATTCAACAGTAGTGGTAAGTGATGATGGAGTCTGTGCATGTTCTTTCACTTTACATTAAATATTGTATCTTCTCCAAACACAAGCATCCCAGGGCACATGATTCTGAGTAGAGTCGCTATGCTTTCCCGCATACCCTGTAGCAGTAATACCCTAGGTATATCTGTTGTGAAGTTATTTACTGCTACTTAGACACTGAATAATATAAGGGAGGTTATGGAAGAGGAGCTGCAGCGTACAGATTCTTGGCACCTCTCAACAATAGTAGTTATATGAACATCCTGTGACGCATGTAGAAAGTGTTTACTAAATCTTGACTACTACTTTAACGTAAGCTGTAGTTTTGTTCCCCATTCCGTAAGTAAATGATTTACCTACTCATCATATGGCATTCTGTTTCATTGTGGATTTTTTTCAAATGTTATTTAAAATTTGCATGGATTGTTTCACTGATTTTTAGGTACTATTGTCTTTTTGGATTAGTTACAACAGAGTTTCAATTGACAAACCCAAAGCCACTTGAAATAAAAAAAACTCAGTTATGCATTCAATTTTCAAGTAATATTTAGATACCATTGCAGAACAGATCATTATTGTCTATATATTGGATAAAAGGGACCCTAAGTATCACATAATATGAGTGCAAAGAATTTTTACTGAGTAAAATAGATAATGACTTTCACTCTGTCATCTGTATAGTGAAAGACTACTCTGAGAACACTTGAATAAAAACTTAACATGAAATTCCACTGGATTTACCACTGAAGATGATGTTTTACAAATCAGTTTCCACTATTTAACTGCTTAAGCTTTAGTGAGTCCAAACTTCTTTTCTAATTAATTCAGCTTTCCTGACATAGTAATCTGCATTGCAATGGGATTTTACTTCCTTAGTGTATCTTCTAAGACTTATTCTATCTTTATTATGCCTGCAAAACTTGTGCCGTCATGATTATGTTCTGCTATAGTAAAAGTATATGGATTCATAAGGAGGTATAATTTTTTTATTATTTTTTTCCATCTGTTTTATGATTTGCTGATTTGTGTTTCAACAACCCCACTAGAATCCCTCTAGTCCTTTCCCCTAACTGTTCTGCTTTTCAAAATGCACACTATGATCTATACTTGGCCCTTTTAAAAATGTAAGGACATCACTGTAATTCCTGTAAACAAACATGAATTTTGGCTTTGTTCTTTAGACATCACAAGATCTTTCAACAAATATGCGTTAAGAACAGGTGAATAGCATATTTCTGGACACCATTTCTGTTCATTAATCAAGTACTTAAAAATAAGAATCTGAAAGACATAGTTTGAAATTATTTATCAGGTATTTGGATGTGATGCTTGGAACAATTTGATCTTGTGGACTACTGCTATTTTTCTCTTATTCTGTGTTCTTTGATTGCAAACAGAAATGAAACATTGAATTTGTCTTGTCTAATTTTAAATGTCTGAAAGATTGTCTCAATCTAAACTAGTCATATAATCTCTCTTTATTGAGAGAACTAGACATTGTAGGCAGACAATTTGTCTAAGCTGTCTTAGATGCTTATCTTCAATGAGATGGATCACTCCCTAAAGGTATTTATTTCTCCATTGACTATAAAGGAAGACTAGATGACTAGTTTAGATGACAACTTTTACTTGTCTAATGTTTACTGAGATGGATCCTACACAGAGTTCCCAGAAGCATTCTGGTTTATGAGGCACTGGAGCGTTACTGCTTTGAATACTAGATTTACAACAAAAATAGTCTACACTTCCTTAAACAAAACTACCTCCCTCTGCAATCCCTCAAAGTTATTTTAGAAATGTTTACAATTTTAAAATCTAATGGCTTGGTACAAAAGGAGAATTTTACCTGAAAGTTTGGATGGTGTTCTAAAGCCATATTACAGAGGATGAAATAATTAATGTAAATATAAATAAAAATCAAAGATTATAAGAATACTGTCACGTTCTCTTGATGATCGATCCCTTTTTGAGCCAGGGTTATGATAATACTGAACAAATCAAAACTGTCTTGCTGATTTATCATTTCTCACCAGCTCTCATAGTTAATCTTATCTTTCTGTCATGTCTTGGTTTCAACTGGGATAGAGTTAATTTTCTTCTTAGTAGCTGGTACAGTGCTGTGTTTTGAATTCAGGATGAGAATAGTGTTGACCACACGCTGACATTTTAGTTGTTGTTAAGTAGTGCTTACCCTAAGTCAAGCACTTTTCGGCTTTCCGTGCTTCTCCAGTGTGCAGGCGCACAAGAAGCCGGGGGGGAGCAGGGTCAGGCCAGCTGACCCGGACCCTATATCCAAGGGGATATTCCATACCATAGAACATCATGCTGCATATATAAGCTGGGGGAAGATGGCTGGGAGAGGCTAATTGCTGGTTCAGGACTGGCTGGGCATCACTCAGCAAGGTTTTTTCCCCCTCCATGTGTTTTATTCCTCTCTTTCCCTCTCCTCCTTATTACAATTGTTGTTGTTATTATTGGGGTTTTGGGTGGGGTGGGTTTTTTTCCTTTATTTCAATTATTAAACTGTTCTTATGTCAACCCATAGGTTTTACCTTTTTCTGATTCTCCTCCCCAACTCACCAGGAGTGGGGAGTGAGTGAGAGGCTGTGTGGTACTTAGTTGCTAGCTGGGGTTAAACCACAACAAATGAGCTGCAAATCACCTTGTTACACACAGCTTTTACAGTTCATACTCTTACACCCATAGGACCTCACCATTAACCAAAATTCATTTTTTTCTGTCAGTGTTACAAGGTTTAAACATTTATCCTGCAAGTTCTTGTCACTGAGATAATATCTTCATGGGCAATATTGGCATAGTGTTGTCCAGGCACTGCCTGCGTGAGCCAATTTCAGGGAAGGCTGACAAGCACTCCTAACAAAACATGCATTTCAAGATGCATACTGGAAATACTGGAGACTGCAGAAGTCATAGAGCTGTTGCAAAGGGCTTTTGAACTTGAATTTCAAATATTGTTTAAAAAAATCAGATAAAACACATAAACTCACTCACTTTCTTATCCTCTTATTCACTCTCAAACCCTAAAGTAAAACAAATAAAACCAAAACAGAACACCCCAATACTCTCAACTGGTTAATTTTATTTTAACTGGATTTATACCATCCTGTGTTTGTGTTACTGTAACTTTCCAGATATTAACTGCCACCTTCTAGGGAAAATAGACTCTAAACCATATGCCCTGGCTAATTTGTCAGAAATTACTTCATCTGTGCAAATTGCAGGTCAAATCAGCTTTATCTGGTGTTCCAGTAAAGGCATCAATACACTATTAATAATACTAGTAATTTCAGATATTAATAAAAGTAAAACCATTACCTTAATTTTGTTGTCATAGTGTGTAAAAGACTAGTCATCATTATGTTTGTCATTCAACTCATAACAGTGTTAAAAACATTGTTCCCTTTGCACAAATATTACAGAATGAGCTAAGGTAAATAAGTCCACCATGAGGGTCTTCCATTTCAAATGCAACTAGATTGCACTTAGATGTCCTGTAAGCCTGTTCTTTAAGCTTCCTAGGACCTTTAATGTTTTTGCAACTGCTGAAGAAGATAATAAATTGAAAATAGTACTTCTAGATATTAAAAAATGGTTAATCATAACTAGATGAGTAGGATTGGCTGTATTAAAACTTAAAAATTTTAGAAGCCTTTCCAATTCTAGGTAATGTTATTGTGTCATTTTTTTCATCAGTATTTCTGTCCTTTGGTCTGTAGAGGACTGAAATTAATATACTATGATACATCTTGTTTTCATCAATTTCTCACCTTTCTCTGGAAAGGAAATAAGTCAAAATAAACCAAATTAAGGTATCACAAGCTGAAGGGCTTATCTGAACTTCTAAAGTATTTAACATTCATCAATTATCATCAAGGTCATTGATTTTCCTGCTATTAAAAAATCATAGCACCTGGATATAATGATGGGAAACTTGATGCATGCAGTATCAGAAGGTTAAAAATAGTGTTCTTGTACATGAACTGTAATCTTATTCCATACTTTAATTAACTGAGTAGTAATAATAGTATTCAGAATAGCTCATTTGTTAACAAGCTACTAAATAAGTTATCAACTATGATGACTATTGGCACGATGTCTCAATGAAGCACATTGTTACCTTGATTTGGTTTATTACATAAAATCAAATTTGCAATACAAGTCTCAGTGGAGGCATTTCTATTGTTAAGCTATTGAAAGATAGGACTTACTGTTACATTTTTCTCAGAACCTTGCAGACAGCAGTTTATACCAGAGATGACCTTTAAGTTATGTGGGAAGATAGACTGGACCCATTGTAACTTCAAAAATATTATAAAGTACCTATATATTCTGTTTCTCTACAATTCTACAGCTGTAAAGAAAACAAACAAACAAAATCCAACAGTTTAGCACTTGCTTAATGCTTTAATAATTACAGTTACATTGAAGCACTTAACTTTAAAAATACGAGTACAACATACTTAAATTCTACAAGCTCTAGTTTCACTCAAGCATTTTAAATTAGGTGACTCATGTATTGTCTTATTGAAGAAAATGTGAGAATTCATCATAACCCATGAAGATTATAAAATACTGTCCAAAAGATCATGTTTTAAGCACTACTTTTGCATTTCTGTTCTCTACAGGGAAAAAAAAAAAAGGTATTATTGAATACAATACAATTTACTTTAAATATCCTGAGGTAGAACCATTCTGTAACCAAACTGAATAAATCTATTTTAGGCATGTCATATTTTGGGGGTAGGCCTATGAAGTAGATGACGCCAACATCCTGACTGATGTTAAATTACTGTAATCTGGTGGAATGCTTTCCATGTTTGAACAGGAAGATTGTTGGTTTTATTTTTAAGTATTTTTTTATATGGCGATAATAACAAAAATGCACATATATATGTATGTAATATTACACACTTATGTATAGAATTTCACACAACTTACACCTAAGACACACTGTGATTCTGCCTGTACTTACACATGCATGTAGTGCATTTACGTGTCTATTCACGCAGTACTTTAGGTACTATTATATGTTTATAATATGCTATTGCAGGGTTGCAGTGGAAGTCAGTGCACCAGCGAATGCTCTGCTCAAGGTTCACCTTAGCCTTTCTGTACATCGATGCTCTGGAGAGCTCAGATCTGTAGGGGTGGAAGGTGGACAAAGCAGCTCCCTGAGGAGCCTGATTTCCAATGAAGAAACATCCTGGTGCAGCGGCAGGATCTGATACCTTGAAAAGCACAAATGTAGCCGCTTGATGTTTAAAACTGTGTCACGGGAGAAGGAAGGGGTGCTGGTGCTTCACCACTGTGCTTTTTCTAGTTCTATAGCATTTAGTCTAGTCTGACACACTTCTGTTCGTTTACCATGTTAAACCTCACTGATTAACAAGATGATAAAATCCTAAGACTGAGGGATGGGACTCCTCCCTTCAAGGGAACCTTACTGTGAAAAGGGACCTCTTGAACCCTTCTTCCCAGTCACTGTGATTTATGCGCCGTGGAACACCTTCAAGAGCAGAATCTAAAGCCAGCTTAAATACATACATTTAAGCTTTTCTGTTGATTGAGCCCAACCTACCAGATTCTGATTATGTTTCTAAGAATGAAACTCTGAAGTAGCATGAGTGAAGTACAAAATCAGAATAAGGTGTCCCAGATAACTGTATAAGGAGGAATTTCTGTAGTGTATTCTCCAGGCATAACAGGAGAGAAGAACTGAGTCAAACTACTTCCTATAGAATTGCAATTTATTTATGATTTCTAAGGTGCCTGTGATGCAGATCCCTGTTATAACTGCACGCTCTATAAACATTAATGCATTAGGTCAATCAACACTCCTGTGAGGTAAGGGACTATAATTACCCCAACTTTATAGACAAGGAAATTGAAGCTTGGAGAGAAAAAATTATTTGTCCACTATTACATCACCCAGACAGAGAAGTACAGCTCTTGAGTTTGGCTTATTACCATCTTCTAACTTTTCCTGCTAAAGAAAGAATCACTAGTGTGGCATTAATTATTCTGAAGAGTGGCAGTCAAAACCTTTTTCCTGATTATTAATTTTTCCTTGCTGTGGGGGGCATGGGACAATCTCAGTTATCATAATACTGTGATCTGTACATCTTCCAGAACAGTTCTTTATTCTTCCAGAACCTGACTGCTGCTTGTTGTTCAGAGATTTTCCACTCACTAGTGAAACGCTATCAAATTTCCAGTGAAAATTGATATGTATATTTCTTGCTGAAGAGCAATATTCTTCAGTGTTACATAAATTACCATGGTTCAGTACTTGGAAAAATGGAGAAGGTCCTCTTACGCATCCTGTAATTTCTGATAGATGATAACACAACGTATAACTCACCCTGAAAGAGGGGATTGTGCTATGGACATTTATATCTCCTGATATCATAAATTCCCTGAGATCACCACAGACCTCAGATTTTGTATGGCTGACAATAGAGGAACAAAAACATTCTGGATATTGGTAGTCAGATACTGAGGCTTTAATTTTGTTATTTTCAGATAAAGTTCATAGCGATTAACATTCATTATAACTTGTAGACAGCTCCTTCATGATGAAATTGGTATTTATTTATTTCTTAATAGAAAAACATTAATCTCCTTTAAAAAAAGGAAAGTCACTACAATTGGTACTAAATAGCTCTTTTTTGTTCAATCTTTTCAAAGCGGAGATCACCATGGTAGAAGATACAATGCAAGCCAAATACATTTCTTGAGATGCTCTGATATATCCTTAGGATACCTGGAGCTGGTAATGTGGCTTTGCCAGAATGAAAGGAAAAGGAAAAAGGAATACAAAGAGTCACCATGGCACCTCAACCACTGTACTTTTCATAGACACAGACTCAATTCTTCTCTTTCCTCTCTTCCAGCATAGTCAGTTTCTCATTAATAGCATGTAAATACAGTAAATGCAGCTGCTAATGTGTTATTCTCTAGTCATTTGTTGCAGCTGATTAAGGAGAGAAATGTAAAAGGTTAATTTTCTAATTACATACTCCCCCGAGGTAAATTATGCATGTTATCACATCCATTGACACTCTATAATGGGCACTTTTTATTGCTGTGATTTGCTATGAAACTATGTATCTTCATCCAGTTTATTTTTAGTAAGAAAGAAGATGGAGGGAAGGAAAAAATGATATCCATCCTATCAAAATTTATTAACTCTTTCTGGAGAGCTTGCTTACAGGATATTAAAGAAAATGCCAAAAAAAAAATAAAATCTCTTCTCCTTGCTTATCACATCTAATTTGTAATTTCCAATAAAACTGTAATAAATTGAAGAGAAAGCAATGAGACTGGGCTAAAAGACACACTAATGTTGGATGGCTTCCAGTAAGAGTTTTGAAAAGCAGCTACACCTGAAATTCATATTAAACAAGAATTTCCTTTGGACATGAATGCAGTGTTTTCCAGGAATGAGTTACCTGAACTCATCAACTTTTAAACACTTTAGTTGCCAGCCAAGTGCTGACCCCACCTAATCTGAATACTTTTCAGGCTCCTTGTGCTTTCTGACTAAGAATCAATGTGCTCAGCTGAGTAATTCTAATAAAAATGAAGTGTGTTTTGCTAATTTACCTACTATAACTTTCATTACTATCTGAAATGGTGGAACAGAAAAGCAGCATGGACACAGGTGATCCAACCATTTAAGATGTTAACCTTGTTTCAGTCTAAAACCAAATTATTTGCATTTGATAAAATTTTCATTTATTAAAGGTAATAAATTGAACAATGGAAAAACAAGGCAGGAAAGGGAGAAAGATGAGATAAAAACCGATGATGATTTTTCCCTTAGTATTTCTCCCTATCTCTAATATATATGTTAAAAGCGTAGAGCAAGGGAATGTTATGCTATATGACTTCTGCATCATTTGAGTCAAATTCAGTCGTAACAATATAAGACTGATATATACATATGAATGTATAATTATGTTTTTTGTCAAAAAATAATTTCCAGGCCAAAATTGTTTCAACAGAAATTTTCAACTGTCTTTAATGAGCATATTAATATACACTAGGAGATCATTTAATAATGATATGATCTGAAGTTGTGTTGCACTAAAAACTTACTAAACAAGATCCAGAGGACTAAGAGTAATATAAAACTTTAAACTGGTAGATTAGACAGAGAGAATAGCTGGGAAGGAGCTTAGAATTAGTTGAGATCATGGCCTTGTTTCGTTCCCACTGGCAATAATCCATTTTTCATGTGGCAATGGCACAGTAGTAGTTCTTTTCTCCCTGCCAGTCTCTAATATAAAGAGGGTTTATGGCCCTTTACTGCTGTGTAACCCTCACATCTCTTCAGACTTTTTTATCACTATTAACTTTGTCTGGTGTAGACTCTGTACTACATCCAGTCGCATCAATGTGAATAAACAAAGCATTTTGTGTGTCTGAAATGTAGCTACTATTAATAGGTACTCAGAGTTCTACAGAAACTGTACAAAAAGTTCAATAAATGATGCCTCTAACATATTGTTTCAGAAACATATGAAACAATATCATTTAAACTTTTCATGTCAACTCCTGAAGCTATTTACATCATGTCTGTACTTTTAACACTTTTGTTAAAACTTCTTTGTGATGCTTGCAATATGAAATATATTTATTGTTTGTGTTTACTGCGAAAGGTGTTTTGAAAAACAATGCCTGTACCACAAATGGACTTTAATTATAGTAAAGCCCATTTTATGCTGCTGACAAAGCACAGCTTGTAATTTACTGTTTACAGGCTCTCCAGCTAATTTATAGTGATGGGGGCGGGGGGGGGGGAGGCGGGGCGGAGGGGAGGAGATCTTTTAAAAGAGCTAAAATTATGTGTCACAGGAAACTAAGTTTCCAATGTTGTCTCTTAATTTAAAGTTCAACATTTTTTGTATCTAAAACCTGGTTTTTTGTGATAACACTGTTATTAGTGGTGATGTTTTAACTGATAGTCATCACTCAAAAGTATCTGAAATCAACATCTTTCAAATGTTAACTTCATCTTCCATCAGTTTAAAATTGGCTGAGTATTCCAGATTTTGTCATTACATTTCTAAATCTTCTCTTGGGATTATATTCAGCAAATATACATTAACTGCATCATTTTGTCAAAACTGGTTTCAAACTTACTGGCTCATGGCTTACTTCAACTTATGTTCTCTGGACCATCAACCAACATTATTCTGATACTGTTAATTATTAAGAATAATCTGTTGAACTGTTTTAGGGTTTAGTTTTTTAAAAAAATAAAATTAATTATATTTTTTCATTTAGGGAACTTTGTTTTCATTATTAAATTTAGTAAGCTAATAAATGTGATAAATGGATTTTAATCGCTAGCGGCTGGTAGATGTCTATATTAAAAGTAGAATTAAAATTAATTCTAATTAAAACACAAATTAAAAGTAGAAGGATGTACATGAGTTAAGGAGCTGAACTGATGAAGAGGAATTTTGGTTGCTTTGAGTTAATACTTTTAGTGACTAAGAAGTGATTCATTTCCTTGGTAAGTCTGATCACGTATTCACAGGCCTGGGAAAGCCTCTAACATAGCTTGAATAGTCAAGTTATCTGAAGTTTCAGCAATGTTCAGCAGTATTTTGAAGATTTTTTTGAGTTGCAGGAGGTCAATTGTTTATGCCTTTTTTTGGTTTTGAAAAAACAGAAATTAATATAAATTGTA
>JAVJGJ010000060.1:47422099-47435260 GCA_035590215.1 Microhierax caerulescens | reverse complement strand
GGGAGTTCTGGTGGGCAGCAAGTTGTCCATGAGCCAGCAGCGTGCCCTGGGGGCCAAGGAGGCCCATGGGACCCTGGGGTGCATTAGGAGTAACATGTCCAGCAGATCAAGGGAGGTGATCCTCCCCCTCTGCTCTGCCCTGGTGGGGCTGCATCTGGAGTGCTGTGTCCAGTGCTGGGCTCCCCAGTTCAACAGAGACAGGGAACCACTCTGGAGGGTCTAGCGAAGGGCTGCAAAGATGATGAGGGGACTGGAGCATCTCCCTTGTGAGGAAAGGTTGGGAGAGCTGGGCCTGTTTAGCCTGGAGAAGAGAACACTGAGAGGGGATCTCATCGATGTCTATAAATACCTTAAGGGCGGGTGCCAAGAGGATGGGCCAGTGACAGGCCAAGGGGCGATGGGCACAAACTGCCACACAAGAGGTTCCATCTGAATATGAGGATGACCTTATTTGAAGATGATAGAGCTCTGGAAGAGGCTGTTCAGAGAGGTTGTGAACTATCTTTCTCTGGAGATATTGAAAACCCACCTGGATGTAATCCTGTGCAACCTGCTCTAGGTGAATCTGCTTTAGCAGGGGGTTTGGACTAGATGATCTCCAGAGGTCCCTTCCAGCCATGGCGATTCTGTGATTCCAGTTCGGGTCATCTGTAAAGACAAAAGAAGTCCTGTGTTGTAAAATATTTCAGGGTTTAGAAAGTCAAAAAAACCCAAAGCTTTTTGCAGCTTTGGCATGAATTACTATTTCTCTGTCAATAGACTGTATCTGAATTTCCTTCAAGGATTTCTTCATATAAATCTCTGACTAAAACTTGTCCATAATTTTTTTTTTTCTACTGTTTGTGTTCTAAATTTAGTTGAGGCAAGGAAGATCCAGATATACAAATCAGATAAACTAGTATCTTTTCCCCATGTCTCTTCTTCATAATTGCTCTTCTCTCTTCACATAATTGCTGTGTTACAGAATTGTTTAAAATAGTTTCACATTTTGTAATGACATCATAAGAAAAATTAAAATGTCATCCTAGTTGATTCTGTTTTTTCAGTTAATACAACCAAGATGGCAATTGACTTCAATTATAAACGTAAAATCCTTGTTAATATAGGTCTGAGCACTTCTACAGGTTACATTTCATATGTTTACAGCTAAAGAAACTGTTAGATAGTCTCATCTCTTCTACAACATCAAAAATTCCAACCAAAGAGCTGAAAATTTGGCCTGACTAGGAGCAGATATGTGTAGTCTTCAAACTTCTTTTAATGAGGCCTTGGGACAACTTACCCTTGCACTTTCTGATGACTTTTTCTGCCGCCTTAGAAAATCCAGTCTGAAGCTTACAAGCACAAATGAGTGCTATTGTTTGGAGGTTTTTCCCCTCCAAGGTATTCTAAGACCAGTAATTTAATGTGGCTTAAAGCCTGATGTTTTTGTAGATATGTGGGCAGATCCTAGGCATCTGCTTTCCACTGGTACCTCTGGCATCCATGAAATATGGTCTTCTTGATTTTAGAATGCATATGGACTTTTTGTACTGTAGTATAGTTAAAAGGTTTATTTCTTTCTCCTTTCTTCACACAAGAACCTATACCACAGAAAAATTAAGTTGTTTAGACATTCTTGAAAACTGAAAAATATTGAAGCAAATTAAATGCATTGTCCTGTCTCATATAACAAGTGTTTTATTTTAGATATTATTATTTGCCAAACCATAGAAAACTGTATCTTTTTTATATGGAGAAAAGCAACTCTATGTTTACTATTACCCTCAGATTTCCCTTTGTGGACAGAAAGATATATTTATGACATTGTCTTCTTTCATTTTTAATGGAAGACCAAGTATCAGTGGTCATTATACAGTTTAGACATAAATTTCCTTGAAGACCTTCATCTGGGCAAAACACTCAGTGCTCCTGGACAAGGCAGTTAAAATGTTGATCTAGATGAGGCCAAAGATATTCAGGTAGGGTGTTGAAGTCCTCTTAAAAGAGAAAACTCTGCCTGCCCAGTTTGTTTAGTTGGACTGGAGTGTAATTTTATTGTTGGACTGTTTGAATGTGTGTGGTATTTGTTTCTCTGCCTCCTCCAGCCCAGAGTTCAGTTTAGTAAACTTGCATTATTTTTTATTTTATTCCTAATTACATCTCCCAGAAATTCATCAATACTTGTCTGAATTCTGCAGGGAATTATTCCGTATATTGTGTTTCAACACTTAGAAGATTATCACGATGTCTTAACAATTCCACACTTGTGCCGGTAGAGTTACATTACGGAAAGAGCTGCTTGTTAATTAGCAAAGTTGAGATCTGTAGCAATCCATGAAGTACAGAAAATGGAATGCAACGATTCTAGCTGCAGAAGTTACCAAAACTCATACAGCTGTCGGGTGCCAGTACCCAAACTGTATGTGCATCCCCTGCTTTGTGCCTCCTGATCGGTCACACCCCTGCTTTGTACTGCTGCCCCACGAGTGGGACCGTTCTCTATGGCTGGCTTCTTCCCAGGGGGCTGGAGACAGAGATGGCTGTTCTCCATCCCTCCTGTCCTGCTGGCAATGATCCCACTCCCACACCTTTCTCTTCTCTTCCATGTGAATCTGGTCTGTCTGCTTAAGTTTTCCCTCAGTAGACTAAAAGATAGGCTAGTATTTATTAATTAGCAGTAGTAAATCTTAATCAACATGCTACGTTCCTGCTCCCTGCACTCCTCAAACCATCAACCAGTCCTGGAGGCAGAAACTGAAGGGATACTCGTCTGGCTTCAGGAATTTGTCATTTCTGGCTTCTGTGCTTTCTTAATATGGCTATTGAGTACCATGACAATGAATTCATTAAAGAGAAAAGGAGAACAGAAACTATTATCCATTCTACTTAAATCCCTTGACTTAGATATAAATCTCTACTTTTCATCAAACCACTTTACTAATATTATTGGGCACTGCGATATACAGTCCTTATTCATAACACTATGAAAAGCTCAACACCTAGCTGATGTTACATATGCATTCCTCACCTTTTTAAATTGATTCTGGTTACTTGTTCTGAGTAAGAATACCTAATGCAATGTAGTCATTGTTCCTCTGTGACTTCTTCATGCTAATATTGCTTTTGGAGGAAAAGGCCCTCCTTGATACCCATGGAAATGCCTTCATTATAAGTCTGAGAACATACCTTATGCCTTTTGCCACCTTGCTGTAAAGGGAAAGAAAACTTAAATGCTTCTGTGTCTCTTGAATACCTATACTCCATAATCAACTACCCACACTTTCTTTAAGGCCACATATTATGAACTCCTGAAGAGATTTCATACCAAGTAGATTTTTTTAATCCCCTGATAGGTCTTATCCTTTGAAGAATTTGAATATATAAAAAGTGACTGACACTGGACAAAGCTTTTGTAAGTATGCCTTTACTCCACATAAAGATTATGTATGTAGGTTTATTACGACCTCCTTTATTTAGGTTTAATTAACCTTACACTGAAACAGTTCATATAAATTCTGGACAATGTTCATGTGTTGATAATTTACATAACCTGTTTTTTCTGGCTAGAAGAGACGAGAAAGCAAGCTGTCAGAAGTATGTTCCCCCCTTCTTTTTCCCTTACCTTACTCTCTGAGCTTCTTATTTTGCCTGTTTATAAATACACATAATATCTTCCAGTTACTGCAGAAGAGATTTACCAATAATGGCTGAAATGTTAAAATGGTTTAATTTAGCTTTATCCACATATTGGTTGGGATCACCACAAGGAAATTTTTTACAAAATTATTTCACTGGCTGAGATTATTTCAGAACAGGTCATCTGTAGTCAAAGTCATACCAAATATTCAAAAATGTTTAGGGAATCAATAATTTGTTCATTAGAATTTTTTTCCAATTTCATGGTCTTTTTGGGTAATTAGCATCATTAAGAAAAAAAAATGCCATGAGAAATACAGAATAAATAGATTTGTTTTAAGAGAAAAGACTACTTTTGTATTTATTTGTGTAACAATAGTAGAGTTGATAAACATTTTGCTGGTTTTTCAGATTTTGAAAGAGAAAATGTGTGTGTGTGCTGGGGAAGGGATCCTCTCTGTCACTTGTGCAAAAAATATATCCTGCAAAATAAAAGTTCTGCCACTAAGCAAAAATATCCTGCATTTCATTGTCATCATATTACATTATCAACATATACTACTTAATTTTAAACCTCATTCTCAATTTTTATTCTCATTTCCTCATCCTGTTTAAATCTGCACTCTGGAAGATGGGATAACAGTAGCTGCCAAATACAATCATAAATCATGAAAAGGGAGAAAGTAATTTTATCTTTCATAAAAAGTATTTTCCCAATATTTGATAATGTCCTTTATATCTATCATAATAGGTAGCTACGAAGAATGGACACATCTATTGGCAAATGGCTAATAGCTGAATTCAGAATATGATATTCAGGGAGAATGGAAATATGCTGGCTGGAATGTATCTCTATAAAGACTGAAAATCCTTTGGAGAATCTCAGTAAGTTACCAGCTTGTTGTCATATTTGTAAATAAACAGGATTATTTTTATAATAATTCAGCAGAGTATGACATTTATTTTAGCTGGAGATCTAACGAACAGCTTTAGGGCTGAACAGTGACTATATAAATATAAACACTGAGACAAACAGGCAGATTTCCTCTCTATATCATAAGAGCACATGTTGTATCACTGCCAAACTAGCAAGCTTTATATACAAGAGAATGTCTTTTTTTTTTTGGTTTTTTTCTTTTTGTTTTTTTAAATGGCACTGACCTTATGAGCTTCTGGCATTCTCTCTTCTTTGATGAAGAGATCTTTCCTATCTGGACTGCACAGAAAAAGGTTTTATGAATAATTGCTTGGCAGGCTCATTCTTTAAAGTTGCCAAGTTGTACTGGGGTGATCAAGTGTCCCATTTCAACTCAGTTTGATTTATTGGGACAAGCAGAATTATTGATTGTAGGAAGAAAAATATAATATTTTCCAGTATTTTGAATGTAAATCAATTTAATTTTAGAATGTATTTTCCATGAAGTTTTGTGTTGAAGGAATTGTTTGTTTTGTGTATTATGGCAGGGACGTGTTCTTCAACAAATTTATATTTCAGACTTTGACTCCTGTAAGCATTACTACTGAATGCTATGGAAACACTCTGATCTCAGTCCTGCTGCTGGATCAGTGTATTTTTTGGACCCTGGCAGAACCAAACTGAGCTTGATCAAATTCTGACTGAAGCATGACCTATTTCTACTGTATGATTGATTTTATGATTATTGTTTATTAAAATATTAATGTAAGTTTTCAGAAGCACAATTGGCTTTTACTGCAATTCATAGCCATACCAGTGTCTTGAAAGTGGGTAGAGGAGTGCACCTGTTTGACATAAAGTGAGTGGTGATAAGAATCAGGGGAAAGTAGTCTAGGTGCCAAATCTTTCATGAATCAGTTCAGAGTATGCTTCATACAGAGTAGAGGCACTTAGCAAGTTCTTAAAACTCCTAACTTGGAACACCCCCTATGTGTATCTTATTTAGCTGTTTATTTAGCAGACACAGACAGTGATGGGAGTCTGTATGTGACAAGCTGGGCCACCATACAGCTGCTTTCTCGGGCAGGTTTATTGGTTTATTGACTCAGGACTTACTCGGTTTCTTGCCTGGGTGCAATTGTTTTTTAGAAAGGGTGAAGAGCTATGCTCTAGACATATCTAGATGTGTTCTCTAACAAACGGGCTACCAGATATGAAACAAAATGTTTATCCCAGGCCCAGAAACATATATTTCTAAGCAGTATCCTGCAGCCAATCTGCTCCATTTCTACATAGATCACAAGTACAAGCCTAAGAGGAATGACTGAGTTGTGATACCAAATAGAAAGGTTTAACACATGACCATATTTCTTTTAATGCCATCCACTAGAAAAGAGACAATAATTTTCAGTATTCTTCAAGCTGTGGTTCAGGAAACTGCTTCTCCATACCGTTCAGTGAGCTGACTCAGAACAGTGAAGCAGTATCTGTACAAAAAGTTAATTACAAAGCAACCTTGTTTGCCATGCAGATCGTAATTCTTACATACTGACCAGAATATAAAATTAACAGAAGATTGACTGTGGTGATTTTGGGGTTTGGTTGTTGTGTTTGGTGGTTTGTTGGTTTTTGGTTTTTTTTTTGTGATTCTAGTACTAATCAGGAATGTAGGACTGCTAGTGCAAGGCAAAGAAAATGCAGTCTTACATTTACATTTACATTACCATGCAGCTAGCTACAGGGCAAAAATATCAGCTTTAAATCTTCAGAATTTACCATAGTGACTGCTAAATCAAGTCCTTGCTACTACCAGTAAATACAGTTTTGAGGAGTCAACTGAACTGCTGTTGTATCTCAAAAATTTTGGGGTTTTCTTTGTACTGTTTAAATTACAGTGTAGCCAAAGCAGAGGCCTGTAACATCTATCCATTATAAGTTCACTAAGCATGGTATAATTGATATTAATATGCCTTGAACCTAAATATAAGCAAACTAAATTTGTGTTACTAGAAACAGTGTATAAGTACTTCATAAGACTGTCATAACACAGCCAGACACAGAGGATAAATGTTTTAAGGAAGTGTATGAGCAATGTGAATCAAGGACCATGTATCAGGTCATATATCACAACTAATTTACCATATAAATGTTTTGTAATGAATAAATTTAGTAAATTTTGGTTTAAAATATAACATTCCTGAGTGGTATCAGTCTTTTATGCTTCCATCACAGTGATATACGATCCCCTGATCCATATATTGCCTAACTTATATTTGCTTGTAACAAGAATGTCAAGAGACATCTTGTTCCCTGCTTCCTGTTTAAGCCACTTAAACTACATCCATCAGTTATGCTTATTTTCACACCAGGCCATTAATGTGAACACAACCTAGACTTGTGGTTTTTGGTCTGACCTACCCCTTGCATTATTAGTGGCATTCCTTTTCAGGAATGGCAAATGGATATTTCCCTTGCAGTAACATGGTTAACTAAAATTATAGATTCTACCAAAGGTGGGAAAGTGCAACAGAAATTGTAGTCTCTGCTGTCCTGCAGTGCGACGATGATAATAGGGAAGATAGAAAAAATTGTTAACTAGTAACTCTTTAGTCACAGATCATTTAGGTCAGGATAGTGTTGCTGCCAGATTTCTTTAAGAAAGGCTACCTTTGAGGAAATGAAGAGCTTTTATTCCTCTTAGCGACAACAGTACATGGTGAGGAAGATTACTGTTTCTTGCCTCTCTGTGTTAGCAGCCATGAATGATCACAAAGCATGAAGGCCAATAGATAGGAAAGTGGCTATTTTGTAAACACTAGGGATGTGGAACACTCTCCTTCTACAGCTGCAACTGTTTGAAAAATGTGTTTAATAAAGCCTCACACATTTTTAAACTGATTAGGATTTTAAGGCACAACTCAAGAGCAAAGGTCCAAATCACTGAGCATAGTGGGAGGTTGTATGTTCAGCTTCTTAATGAAGTCATCAATTGCTTTAGAAGAGTTGTTGGAAGGCTGTATAAAACTAGAAAGTACTATGGTTTGTGACTCTGTCTTTCTACAAAATATATGCATGCCTTTCTATATCTCATTCCCTGCTACTGAACAGAATGACCATCCTGTCAAACACATTTTACTGCATGCTTCCTTATGACCACAGTTCATTGACACTTTAAGCTTAGACTCCACTGAGTAAGTTTGTTATGCAATATGCAGTCATCTATGTTTTGGAAATGATGCTTTCCAAATTCACAGTGTTAAAAAAAAGAAAAAAAAAAAAAAAAAAAAGGTATACTTTATTAAAAGACCGGCAGGCAATTTGTTCTTTGTCCTTTGAGTTTCCTTAGTTATGCGTGACATTTTTATGCTGTTTTGTGTCTGATCCCAAAAAATGGGAGACTCCTCTTGTCTCCTCTTCTTCCCATATCTGTTATCATCCTCCTTGTTTCTTCAGGTAGATGTCCCACCAACTTGCAGCCCATTGTCATTATCTTTTACTTTGTATGGCAACTTTTGTCACTTGTATGCCTTCTGTGTGCAAACACACCTGTCATTCTTTGCCCTTTTGGTGGTCATATTGCTCACAGTTACATGAAATACTTATAGATTATGGCTGGCTATGTCATCACAGTGTTGTAAGGTACCTCTATGGAGTTATTAGCAACATAAGCTTATATTTGGGTTCAAGTCTTACTAATACCAATTGCATCCTACCTAATGAACTTAAAATGTATAGGTGTCACAAGTCTTAGCTTTGAATGTATCCCTGATGCCTTTCCATTTCAAAAGGTATTTAGATGTCTAATATCTGCTAAACATACGTATTTTAGAAACGTGTCTCGTGCTCAGATTTTCCAGAATTCTGTGCTTCATTTTTTTAAGCACTAAATGATACTACATATTTAGCTAGCTATCCTAGGATTTCTCTGGCCTAACTTTAGCTTAGATTAGATGTCTTATTTTTAGATGTCTGTTCCCTTATGCTTCATCCATAGTCAACAGAAAGAGAGGCACAATAAGAAAGTGATTCATCTCTTCCTAAAATAGGTGTCTCAAGTAGATGGGCTTCATCACAAGTAACTACCAATGCAACTGGAAAAGAAAAATCAAAATTTGATAAAAAAGGACAGAACCATCTATAAAAGAGGATTTATAAGATTTTCTATCCTTTCCAGAGCAAGCCAAAGTGTATATATATAAAATTAGACTGTGTTATATCATTCTCAATCTTTTGGCATGTGCTAATGCTGGATTTTCATTTTTGCACTGAATAAATCACATGCTGTGCTATTGCAAGAAGCAGATGAATGATACTGCTTTTTTAGGGCCTATAAAATGGATCCATAATTAACCCTTAAAGAAGGTACAGACAACTAGTTTCATAGAAAGGAATTACTATCAAAATTATTCAAATTTCACATTAAGGCAGAGACTTAAAAAGTTTGATTCATTTGTTGCTTTGCCAGTACCACTATTACTACAACTGCTGGTATCTTTGATAAACCAAAATATTTACAAAAGGTTGCACAGGGGATTTTTCTCACTAAATGCATATCATGAAATGTTGCTAACTGCATAATAGGCGATAGGAAAAGAATATATTAATTAGCATCCAATGTAGCCTAGGATGCATGAATCAGGATGTATCAGGGTGAAAGTATTTATGCTAGTACTGTCTTTTAAAACTTGAATAAGAAACCCTATAAGTTCTCTTATTCTACAAGGCAGTTCTGTAGCTCAGCTACTGTGTTACAAAACCTGAAGAATTCTAGAGTATAACACATTTTATATTGCATTCAGCTATCAGTAAAACTTATCAGAAAGAAAAGTGAAAACAAAATCTTCTAATTTTCTTCTTGTGAGGTGATGGCAAATCAATTACTTAAACAGTTTCTCTTTTCTTTCTCTGCCTGGATACAGGCCTTTCAGATTATAAAATGAATGCTTTTTTGGGTGACAGCAAGTGAGGGATGTTTTAGGTACTACTCCACGAAGGTATTACAGGCTGCCATTTCCTATTGTACTGCTTGTGGTTTCAAACAGGACAGTTTGACATGTTTGAGTTTCTCTTCTGTTTTACTTTTTCTGATGGCAAGTCAATGCATGAGAGTCTCCACTGAGTCTGGTTTGTGAATTGTGCAGAATTTAGCAGGCATTTGATGAGCGAGTGCAGTGATTCTTTGCTACCTTCTGGGATGATAGGAGCCTCTTTAGAAAAACAAGGTGTTAATTCTTGACTTTGGTATGAATTTTAACCTTTTAGCTCATATTGGCATAGAGATTTGTAGTATAAACACTAGGGACAGTATGAACAGAGAACAAACTGGAATAGCGGGGCATAAAAGCACAAGAGGAATGGCAGATTGCTTTGATGGCACCCAGGCCAGCAGGGCATTAGGGTTACAGCACATCTGCAGGCAGCTCCTCAGGATACCCAGATCTAAAAAGGAGGAGCTAAGACAAAAAATCAAAACCAAAGGTCTGCCTCTTCCTCTCATCCCTCTTCTTCCAGGCATATTTTCATATTTTGTTTTGTCCACCTAAGTCTTCTCTCTGAAAGTCTCATGAAGGTTTTGGTTTTCTTCTATTTTTTTTTTAGGTCACTTTTTTTTTTTTTTTTTTTTTTTTGTATGAATTGTCTAGACCCAGATAAGGGTTACACCAATTCCAGATAAACAAAATTAAAATTACATTTCAATGTCAATTAAAACATACCAATTTCTTATCAGTATTATTAAGTATATTGGCTAGGACCTTTCAGGAATTAATAATCACTAAATCATATGCCTTAGTCTGTATAATTACCAAGACTGCCTCAAATTCTGTGATTAAAATATGTGACCAAGTTCAAAATCCTGAAGGCAGTTTTAAAAGAAAATAATTTAATTAGAATTTTTCATAATTTCTTATTGTCATTGCAATGCATGCCATCAAATATGTCTTTTTCATCCATTGACAAGAACTGGCAACATGAACACTATGCACGCAGACGACAAGTACAGATACAACCTTGCCGTTCAGGGCAAAAGTGTTTGGTGGAATGAATGTGGTGGGTTGAGGTGTATAAATCCTGTTTCATTTGCATTCAGTAAAGAATTGAAGTGCCAAATACGAAATTACTAATGGTCTACTTGTTAGTCACATTAATATTTATTCTATTTAGAAAACAAGAATAGTGTCCAGTGTTGAGAAATAATGGTTTATGTAGCAGAACTGGACAATGTATTAAAAAGTCAAGTAGTTTACTTTCATATTAGGTTGTGCACCTACTGTTGTAGAACCTGCTGATTCCAGTTCAGGTTCCTGCCTTAATCAGGCTGAAAACAAATTTGGGACACTCTCTATGACAAATACTTGGAAGGCACTGGAAGAGTATAACCAAGTACGCAGCTAGAGAGGTCTAAATTAAAGTGGAGTGATCAGATATCACCCTGCCACCTGCTTACATTTTAGGTGCTGACAATACTTAATGGACATTGTAATAGAAGTTAACTTCTTTCTCAAACCTTGGAAAGTTTAATGCAGAGATTCTAGGCTACATTTGAGTAGAAAGATATTCCATGAAGGAGGATGGCATGGATGGGCTCAAGAAGAGATTGACCTACAGGCAATAGTGTGATGGACAAATTCAGGTTATAAAAGAACCTAACAGGTATGGGTCACGTCTTTGAGATTATTTTTATACTCAGATCTCATGAAGAAGCATAAGAAGCAGAAATTATAAACAGTGGGTTGTTTCTGACAAGAGTGTTATCCATTTGGTTGTTCTTCCTTTGTATTTTCTCCAGATGTTTCAGATGAGGTATCTGTTATGTTCTATTTATTTTCTCATTAACGTATCAATTACACAGTTCTTGTTAGAGCTGATGGGATCTAACCATTTCATGTTTTTGAACTAACGAGAGCTCATAATCTCTTCTTTGCTACTGTATATAAGCCAATGTATATGTGTATATTGGACTAATCGAAACACAGCTCATGTTCTTAAACAGATTTTACGTGACTCAACCAGAACAGTGTGCTTCATGTCACCTTTCAGAGAGAAAACAAGTCACAGATTTTTATTTTTTCTTTCATATTCTGGTAATAATGTTTTCTTGCTGTGATTTGTTCATGGAAAGGACCTTAGTCTTCAAACATACATGACATAAAGAAGTTCTACTGGTTTACAAACATTTCTTTGGTACCCACATAATTTGGCTGATATGCTAGGTCCAATATAACTGGAATGAAACAAATTAATGTAATAGTGATAAAACCAGTGCCGCACACATCCTCATATCACTAGTTCAGTTTATTTCAACTGTGAAGGTAGTTACCAAATTGCTTGATTAGCAAACAGATTGAAACAGTTACTTAGGCTTTCTGGTAATTTAGTTGTATGGCATACTAAAGCAAAGTAAAGACTTTCAGCTTACATTTAAATTTTGACATCTGAACAGATTAAAACACAATGTAAAAAGTTCTCTGCTATGTAGTCATTAAGTAAATATTCTTACCGATTTCATTTTGTCATGTAAAAAAACCCCAAACAACCGAACAAAAGAAACAAAAAACTTAATGAAAGTATTGCATACAGTTACCTTGGCAACAAAAGTTGTTCAAACCACAGGAGTTTGTTGTAGAATCTTTTAAATATATAATTTTTAATTGTAGCCAAGGCTCTTTACATAC
Source organism: Microhierax caerulescens (assembly GCA_035590215.1). NCBI lineage: Eukaryota > Metazoa > Chordata > Aves > Falconiformes > Falconidae > Microhierax > Microhierax caerulescens. The sequence continues at coordinate 47,423,053 of JAVJGJ010000060.1, read as the reverse complement.
CAATTTTAATAGAAAAATATTATTCTCTCTGCAGTAAATCAAGGGTAATAAACCAATATTTACTTTTAGTGTATATTGAAAAACTGAGCATTCTATGCAAATAAATAAATAAAAAAACATAAACAAGCCACCTTATCACAAAGTCATAGCAACTCTTGACTATCTCACCTAGTCCGCATCTGTAAAATAGCCCAGCTACTCTCTATTGAAATAAGATTTGGCGTGTTACTTGGCAGGTGTTAGAAATATAGGCCTCATTCAAGCCCCGAACTGACGCGTTACGTTTCTGAATTACTTTTTCTAAAATCTGTACAGTACCATGGTATAGCACTTAACATAGTGGTGTCTCTTCAGCATGCAACAATCTTAGTGAACTTGGTCTACATATGAGTCTCAGAACAAGTCTCTCCATCATGTATCAGCAGTCCTGGTTAACTGGGGAAGTCCCAGAGGACTGGAGATTAGCCAGTGTGATGCCCATCTATAAGAAGGGCAAGAAGGAAGATCCAGAATACTACAGGCCTGTCAACCTGACCTCAGTGGCAGGGAAGGTTATGGAGAGATCATCCCAGATGCTGTCACACACCACATGCAGGACAACCAGGGGATCAGGTCCAGGCATCATGGGTTTATGAAAAGCAGGTCCTACCTGACTAACGTGATCTCCTTCTATGACAAGATGACACACCTGGTGGATGAGGGAAAAGCTGTGGATGTTGTCTACCTGGACCTTAGCAAAGCCTTCGACACCATCTCCCATAGCTTTCTCCAGGAGAAACTGACTACTCATGGCTTGGATGAGTGTACTCTGTGCTGCGTAAACAAGCTGGCTGGCCGCCAAGCCCACAGAGTGGCAGTAAATGGAGTTACATCTGGATGGTGGCTGGTCATAACTTGTGTTCCCCAGGGCTCAGTACTGGGGCCAGTCCCGTTTAAATTCTTTATCGAGGATCT
>JAVJGJ010000060.1:47394273-47421862 GCA_035590215.1 Microhierax caerulescens | reverse complement strand
TGGGGGAAAGGGACCTGGGGGTGCTGGCTGATGGCTGAACATGAGCCAGCTGTGTGCCCGGGTGGCCAAGAAGGCCAGCAGCATCCTGGCTTGTATCCAAAACAGTGTGGCCAGCAGCAATAGGGAAGTGATTGTCCCCCTGTACTTGGCACTGATGAGGTCACATCTCATTGTGTTTGGTTTTGGGCCCCTCCAAGAGGGACGTAGAGGTGCTGGAGCATGTCCAGAGAAGGGCAGCGAAGCTGGTGGAGGGTCTGGAGCACAAGTCTTGTGAGGAGCAGCTGAGGGAGCTGGGGTTGTTTAGCCTGGAGAGAAGGAGTCTCAGGGGGGGATGTTATTGCTCTCTACAGCAACTTGAAAGGAGGCTGTGGACAAGGGGGGGTAGGCCTCTTCTCCCAGATAACTAGCAACAGGACAAGAGGAAACAGCCTCAAGTTGTGCCAGGGGATTAGATTGGATATTAGGAAAAATTTCTTCCCTGAAAGGTTTGTCAAGCATTGGAACAGGCTGCCCAGAGGGGTGGTTGAGTCACCATCCTTGGAGGCATTTAAAAAACACATTGAAGAAATGCTTAGGGGCATGGTCTAATGGTGGACTTGGCATCCTGGGCTAACAGTTGGTCTTGATGATCTTAAAGGTCTTTTCCAACATAAATGATTCTACGATTCTATGGTTACGAATTTCAGAAATGTACACAATGCATCAAGATTAGAATTCATGCAGTGACAGGTATCACAGAGGAGGATTTGGTTAGATGACAGGTCATGCATTTGAGGAAAAGGGAAAGGAAGAAAGGAAATACTGTCTTGCACCATCAAAGCATAGGTGACATTGTCCTTCATATGTTAGTCTACTTATCTGTCAAGTTTAGAGGTAGAAGTATGAACTGAACTAGATGACCTACTGAAATTTATTCTAATTTTATTTTCTGCTACTGCTCTATTTTAAAATACTCTTTCTGATCTGTTTATCTAATACCTCTCTGTAACTGTTCTATATATATTCTTTTTTATTACTTTTGACACTCCAAAGCAGAAAAATTAGTCTATTCAAATAACAAGTAAATTACCAACTGTTCAGGTTCAAGTGGATTTGAACTTATGTTAAGCAACAAGATTTTGCCCTTCTTCAGCTAAGAGCCAGACACAGTTGAAAAGTTCATTATGAAATTGTCATATTGATAATGTCCTTGTTCTTTCTATATTTTAAAAGCCAGAATGACAAAATGTCTGCTAACATAATTCCATCAGAAAACCACTTTAAAGACTTTTCTTCCTCCACCTACACCTCTAGGAGAATAAATCTTTCTTTACTGAAAAGGGCTTGTTCTACTTAGCAATATCATCTTTGTCCCAAGGGTAGTCTCTGACTTTCCGAGCCTGACAGCTTCATCAAAGTTTTCAGATTGTGTTTTCCCTCTATTTCAAAGCAGAATATTTTTGCTAACCTCCAGCTGGAATCAGGTCACCAGCAGTACCCAGCCACTGAGCCCTGGTGCTGATGAAGTTTTCATGCTGACTCTTTCACACCAGTATTTTCTATTGTCTTCATTTTTAAACCATATCTATTACAATTGATGTAGGTGTTTGAGTCGGAATGATCATGTCGGCTTGGGATAAAAATGACAGTTATTTGGTTAAATAATGGTACTTGGAGAATTCACTGTTGCAAATAATCTGCTAATACGTGGAAGGATGCTACAGCTACTTCAAGGAGCATATATAATAAGTTCTGATTCCTCTGTGTGTGTGTGTGTGTATGGAAATCATAACAATGTGACTGAACCTTTCCGTGAGCTTTAGCTACTTATGTTCTACTGCATAGACAAAATATTAAAAGATAGAACTGAAGTAAAACTGCGGTGTTTCAAAATCATGGAAAGCAGACTTACTTCCACACTGTGGGTGTTTTGCCATGCCCAGGTACACTAAGAGAGATCTAATGCAATTAGGAATCTGGTGCATAAAGAAATGTAATGTGTTATGTGTTTTTTTTTTCATGAAAAAAAATTGTACAGGACACCAGCAACAGAAATTAACTTGATTAAAACAAGAACCCATAGTCCAGAACTTAGAAACACAATATTTTGTCTTGGGGTCTAACATTACTGGGGTAAAACAGGAGAAGAGCAGAAACACAATATCAGACCATCTACAACACTTCACAATTCCAGCCCACATACATGACAGGTGATTTGTGCTAAAGAAACCACACATCATTAAAAAAGTTCAAACCAAACGATTACAATATGAACCAGACAATCTTTCATTCATGAAGAGTGTAGGTCTTTGTATTTTTATTTTATTTCAGACCACTTCCTTCACAAGTTTTTGAAAGTTATTGTTTTCTGTCACATCTGCATGCAAAGTTAAGTAACACTGAATATACAAATCTGACTGCTTTTCATATGACCTTTTTCCATACTGGGCATCATTCTAACAACTTGCATATGAACAATACTGGAAAGTAAGTACACACATTTGAAATACAAAACCATGCTCAAAATAGGAGGCAAACATTTGAAAATAAAACTGTTCTTGACATTTGTAATAATGTTCTTCACCTATCAATCATAATCTATAAATTCATTCTTGTAATTCCTTTCTTCATTTCCTTCTTTGCCATCACATTAAAGTTCTCATTCTCACCTTCAAAGCTTTGCAGAACATTATGTGACCTTATATCTCAGATTTCACTATATCACTCATCATTTGTTTGTGCTGCTGTGGTTACTGGTATCACTACTTCTTGATTTTGTTCTGCTATTCTCATTTTCAGGCTCTCTGCCATGCAGTTCCATGTATAGAAAACAATTCATAAAATTAAGTCTTCCCACAGAGACCCAAACTCTATGTCAAACAGAAGTTTTTTTACACATGGAGGTTTTATAAGAGAAATAAGAAAGAGAATTCTTAAATTTCAACTCCAAGTTGATAAATGTCTCAGTATGTTCACATTTTATTTCTTGTGGTCTTTTAGGCTGAAAATTTTCTTGGCAAAACCTAGTAATATATACGTCAGTGCACATATGTACCAATAGGAAGTCAAATTTCCACAGGTGAAAACTAAGGTCTTTCCACCAAAATGTGAAAGCAAATAATTTTCTGTGCTTCATTAATACAGCATCTGCTGTGCCTGGGTTTTCACTCCAGGGAGAACAGTTATTACACATCATTGACTCACTCTCTGAGGTGGCCGATTACAAAATAGTTTTAAAAGTAGAGAGCTTTACATTGTATTTTAATGAGGGAAAATATGACCATGTCAGACCGAATGGCTAAGTGTAAAATGGTCACACTGAGCATCAGTTCTAATGTAAAGCAGCTACTGGTGACTGTTCGTAGCTGTGCACATGGTTGCAACAGGCAAAGTTTGTGTTTGTACAGATTTGTTCTCAGAGTTTACTTACTTTGAGGAAAAAATAGAGAAATCACCTGAAGAAATTACGCCAATTGTGTGATCAGACAAATACATGATATGGAAGCCTCCCTCAGTAAGGCTTAAGGTCTTTTCTGCAAGGGAGTTAGTGTTTTTTTGTGGTCATACATTACATTCCCTTGAGTATGGAATGCAAAGAAAGAGGAACAACCTCACTGAGATATCCTCTGCATAGAAAACCAGAAAAATACTGGATGGGGGAAAAAAGCATCTTTCCACACAAAATTTTGTGTCGAAATCATATTTTGACTGCTTCATTCATTACATGTCACACTGTTTCAAGATTGCCATGGAAAAATGTACCACCAGAGGACTCTAGTATAGCCTTAATATCCCAAGGGTAATCCCACATGGTATCATTCATGTGTTTCTCACAGATGGCATCTGTTGCTGTGGTGTTTTTAATAATTCCCTGAGGTGAAATTGGATGACAGAATCATCCATTCAAACTGTCAGAAGGCAAAAATTCAACACATTTATGATAAGTGGATGGGAATTTTCTTGTTTGTTTTGCTGTTGACATTTGGTTTATTTGATAACTTCTATCATACAGCCACTGATGGGATTGACTCATGGTATTATCTGCATTGTCCTCCTGTGTCTGAAGTTCTGTCCAATTAAGGAGTTTTGATTTACAGAGCCTTTTACAGGATGTTTTATTCCAGTTTCTCAGTCTTCATGTTATCAAAATTTCAGGTTTGGATTAATCTGAAATATACTTCTAATGCTGTAATACTCTGCAGCTAAGAAATCTGGCAATTTTTTAAGTAAAACCACTGGATTTCAGGATTGCTAGCCTACTATAGTCATGAGTGTTGGTGAGAGATTAGATTAGGCTAGATGGAATGATAGATTCACTGGATTCAGATTAGGTTTATGTTATAAAAATTTTACGTCTGCAATATAATCATCTTGTATTTTTTTAATTATAAATGGTGCCATCAATCATCTTATATTTGTATCACATTATTTGCTTTGCTCTATTTTTTTCTTTCCCCCTCCCACCTTCTGTTGAACAAAGATCTGATCAGTCAATTTGCTTTTATTTGTTTTGTGATTACTGTTATGTTGATGTTAAAAGACTCAGTTATTACTGAAGTAGATTCCTTCCTATTCCTTCTTTTATTTTATCCATGAGGTATGTCCTAGCTAACAGTCAATAAACAGTTTGGGATATGGACTTTTGTTCTCTACCAGTTTGTACACAGCCTGATACAACAGGCCGAGAATTGATCATGACTCAGTATTACTGCAATGGGAATATTACCGTATTTAACATTTGTAGAACTGTAGGAAAAGCTGATTCTTTTCTGGCTTGCTGGCTGAACAAACTGAACCAAAACCAGAGGGGGTCGGATGGGTTTCAGGTCAAAAAACGCAACCTGAGACTCCGCGCTTCCTGTTTAACTTTCTAAAAAGTCAGATTCTTAGACTGAGAAACATGTCCTTGTTCTATAATTGGTGGAAACAGGTTTATTAAGAGGATTCATCCAGCTTGTCTGAACACCTACCTAAAGACAAAAAATATTTGGAGAGGTCCTTCACTCTTGCTTCGTTTTCAGTAGCTTCAGGGTTAGAGATAGTGTTCCTAGAGATGCAGATACACCAGATATTATTGTTTTATCAAAACAGCATTATTTATTTGGCCAAAGTTAAATGCAATTAATCCCACTTCAAATGCTTACCTTATAAAGTGTGGACATAGTTAAAAAAAATCTAAATTTATAAATAAAATACTTTTTAATTTAAAAAAACTTATGTTGAAAAACAGCTTTATTTTTGGGCCAAGCTAATTTAATAAAACCCCTGAGGTTTTAAATTTTGTTTTATTTTATAGACCTGATAAAAATTTCACATGAAAATTTGATCCAACTCTAGTGTTTATTATAGTTTTTCTGTTATTGCAGATCTTCATTTTGTTATAGCTGATTAACTGATTCTTACAAAATAACATTCTATTTGCTCATATATCATTATCCTCACGACACTTGCATAATAGAGTCTAAGTATTTATGTATGTGTGTCAGACTACTGTAGAAACAGGGCTGGTATTTGGAATAAACAATGTGTATGTCTGGTACAGAGTTGAATTTTCAAGACAGCTTTATCCACCGCTGCTCACAAAGTATGTGAGCTATGTGTTGCTGACCAGAAGGGCTCTTACTCACGTCTGTCTCCTGGCATTATTGACTAGGGAGCAGAGAGAACTTATACATCTTCAAAAGCACCTGGAGAAAAGTCGTGCTGGTGTCTAAGTGCATCTATGGGCATTTTGAGGTATTAAAGCACTGTATTCTTATTTGAAAGTCAGTTTCTACCTGTAAGAGTAGTTGGACCAGAGGGATTTACGTGCAGATTGCTAGCATGGTAATACTTTCAACATGAGGGCTTTTCAAGCTGTAATTTCAAGACCCCAGAGAGCAGGCATGGCTTGCCCACAATCACTGACTCCTCAAATACAGTCTTCTGCAAGACTCCTGATACAGGGATGCCCAGGGTAAAAGGGAGAAGGTAAAATCAGTTTTCAAGTGCACAGCACTATCCTCTGCCATACCCAAGAGTGATGGAAAGAGTTGGCATCGTTGCTTTTCTAGTGACATCCACCCCTGCCTCCAAAATAATAGCACAGAGTCAGGTAGTAAAACACAAAGAGATCAGAAGCAGTACCAATGACAGTGGACAGATGACCACATGGTACTTACGCAGTTTTCTCCATACTTTGTAGTTGTTGTGACCACTAGCAGCTACCATAATTTGGGGTTCAGCTTTGACAATCATCCAGACCAGACACAGCAACTTCAAGGCCAACTTAGTACTTTCGGCTTTGAAATACAGTAGAGGAACCAGATAGGTTTATTTCTAGTCTCAATGAACTAGTGCCTGAGCACTCTAAAGATTCCTCTTGTATCAGAAAATATTACAATAACAGAGATGACAAAATTGTCAGTACTTAAGCCAAACCTTTAGGATCTGGAAAAAGACATTTTCCCTTAAGAACATGCACTTACAAATCTCACATTAGTCTTTGAAGGAGAAAGAAATCAATAATTAGATTACAGTGCTGTAGACTTTTCTCTCATGAAAGCACCAGCATAGTTTCTGAGCTTTGGGCACTAATCTTTTTAGAAAATTACCTCCATTTTAGTATTTAGGTGATTAGGACTGTTGTGAGAGGTGACTAAGCAATAAGGAGCATAACAACTTAAGCAAATTAGTTTGTGACAGCTTCCTCCTCATTACTTTTTTCCTTCTGTGTTTTCAGAGGACAATGTAAGCTGCATGAATACACTTAATCACACTCTCTCTACTCCCTGAGGTTATTGGTGGCCAGGTGGCAGTGACTGTGAGAACTTTACCACACAGGCATAAAAAAAAGAGCAAACATCTTGAGAAAATTTTGCATTAGATTCATACTTCGTTAATAGTTGCATTCCAAGTTCACAATGAAAACAGAACACCAGTTGTATTTTTTATTTTCTTAAAGTGTTTGGGATATACACTGAACAGTGACACTATGGATAGAATCCATGGAAAGGCACTTGCATTGGAGCCAATTTGAGTGGCTTTCTTAAAGGGGGCTCACTAAAGGTAGGGGAGTATCTCAAGGGGAATGTTCTCCCGAGGCCTGAATCATACTGCCAGCAGAATTGCTCTCAGCAGTATCAGGGCTTATGATAAAAACCAAAATGTTTATTTATTTTGTATTCTTGTTAACTACGAAAAAAATGCTAAAACAATCTTTTCTAAAGAAACAAAAATATCGTAACCTATGAAGTATCTAACTCATAAGACAGAAATTATCTTCGTGATAAGGAATAGAGAAGTTTGAAAAACAGTATAATAGCAATAATTACATAAGTGTGTATGCACTACAGCAAAGGCATTTGGAGAACGGTTATTGAATCATAAACGTGTGATCAGATGTTTCTGCAACATACGATGAACAGCAGTGCATACAGATTTCTTCACAAATCTGCTCCTAATAATTGAGGTTGGCTCTAAAGATTGCAAAAGTGAGCAACTGAGCATTTTATACCATGATAGAGACAAATTCAGGCAAATGATAGAAGGATAAACTGGTGTTATCACCCAAAGTATTTTGGCCAGCTGGTTGCTGCCTCATTAGTTAAAAAAAACCCCTTATGACATGCTATATCCCATATGCATTAGGACTAGTTGAATTATCAAAGCATAAATATTTGCCTGGTTCATATGTTCCAGGGAAGCCCTTAAAGAATTAAATAGACAAAAATAATTACCAGCAAAATAAAATAGAAAATGGAGATTCCTTACGTATGGAAATTGCCATCAATTGTTCTTTCATTTTCACTGTTTGGGGTGGTTTGAATGAAGCAGAGAAAAATCTTATGAACTATAATTTAAGCACAAAAGGCTATTTTTATATCTGCATGCATAGTTTGAATGGACAAGCTGAAGTATATACTGCTGACCTGTATGGGAGCCATGGCAGTAATTTAAAGGAAAGTCAGTGCCCTGAATCACGTGGCTATGAACCATGTGAGCCAGTCCAATGTCACTTCATTTTGACTCTGTCATTGCTCAGGTACATGCTAGAGCAGAATAAAGCTGGCGCATTAAACTCTCAAGGTCTTTAAAGACTCTCAAAAGCAAATTTGAACAGTTTGGTGCATTTTCTCTTTTTCTTGCCAAGGATCTCTCCTTCCATTTTCTTTAGCTGCAGAGCCAGATCCCAGAACACACAATCCAAGTTGGTTCCAAAGTAAATGTTGTATTTTCAAAGAGGTTTATTTCATAGACTGCAGAAAACTGATCAAGGAAGTGGCACACTTCTTATTATATGTAATTTTCCCCACACAGCAAACTTGAAGCTCATTTCAGCTTTCTCTTCATGTAGAGGTCAACATCCCATCTTGGTTACTTTGGTGTGATGTTGAAGACAATTACATTTGCATTACATTTTATTTAAATTGGCATTTCAAAGATCATAATTTGATCTCAATGTCTTCTGTGTAGGGAGTGTTTAAGCAGGAAGACTTCATGAGATGGATGAGAATTCTTACATGAATGAGCACTTGATTGTGTAGATAAGAGGTTTAAGAGACAGCCCTCAAACTGTAACCATCTAAACTGGCCTTCCAGAATTAAATATTTTGCAATTGATGACCTTACTAAATTTAGAGGACTTTTTATGTCTTTTAATAAAGTAATCTCCATTACTCTAAAGTATAACAAATGACATTTTGGTTGCCATAGTGACATATTTTTTTTTAGATGTTCCTAGCCTGAATGTCTTTTCTTTTCTTCTTGCTTTGTTTTAGCAGGATAAAGGCCACAGCTACAGTAAATGCAACCTCACTTTTCTTTATTATAAATAAATGTAAGAAAGAGGATATCTGCCCTAATAATAGAATGTGTTCATACTTAATTACTGGGTGCCATTATTTTGAAGGTGTAATGTCACTGACAAACATACTGGTTCCCTGCTCCACAGAGTAATTAATAGTGTTGTTTATTGTACTATAAGTTTTTCTTTCTTATCAGACACAAATTGTTAAGTAAATTAGATACTGAAATGCATATGGGCTTAAAAGATAGTGAATAATACAGTATTAGCAAGGATTTAATGATACTGAAATAGCTGGAGAGAAAAGTAGTATTCTGATGCAAACAGTTTCCATGGTAATGACTTAAAGCTTTCAATACTGAGGGGAAAAAATCATAATTTAAAACCTGTATGTTTGTATATATATTTTTAAAACACGAATGCATCAGGTATACCACTACTCCATTTCAGATAACTCTTTCATCTTAGAATTCACTGCAGTACAAATCACCATCAGTGGACAAGTATTTCTGCCACAGAAAATCTGTCACCTCAAGAACCAATGTGCTCTTTTGTTCCTCAGCAGAGCTGAGATTATTTTTCTAAATTCTTTTATATTAAAAAAAGCCACTGCTAGATTAATTCTGTCTATATTAAGCCTAATTACATGTAATCATCTAGCTATAGGCAGGTGAATCATTTCTTCACAGGTTTGCTGTCTAAATTTATTAGCCCATCAAACCATGACTGTGAGTCATATAAAATACTTCTGCATCACTGAAATTTGGTCCTCTCGAGATACTTCTCAATACATCAAACTGATATAGAATAACTAATAACAAAAAAGGCAAAAATTATATACTTCAGATTCCCAAATCAGGTCTTAAAATTTCTCTTTCAAATAATGAAAAATGAGCACTTACATCCTTATTATTTTTGGGAATAAGCACCCTCTTGACAAGTTTTCTTGACCATGTATGGCAAATTAATTTAAAAGCTTCAAACCAAAATTTGTAAGTTTATGTTCATAAATGGTTCTTTCAGTTTATAAGGACTATAAGCATACTCTATACCTTTTCAATGCTAAGCATAGCTTTAATTTTCAAGTTAAAAATTGTTGTTTCAGCATTAATTTAGAAGATACTGACTACAAACACTAATGACCAGGAATATTCTGGCTGTATTTTTTTTTCCTAAAGGCTGTATGAAGATAGACACGGTTCTTTCATCTAGAGACAGAAAATTCCACCTAATGGCTTCAAAAAAAGCATACATGTTCTCTTGGCTTTTTAAAAAGTCCCTGTGTTCCTCACACGAAGGGGATGGCAACACTTTATTCTATTACTTTGTGGCTTATCTTTGAAGAAGGAAGCCATCCATAATATTAAGTTTCTCTGGGGAATCTCTAATTATTCCATTGAAAAAGTGGTAATGCTTATTATAATTATATACTCATACAAATAAGAGAAAGCATCTAAAATCCTTAATACTATATTTTCTTTTGTCACTAAATTTATTTTTAATCTTTTCTATTTAAAAAAAATAGATGTTGTTCTAAGACTGCCCCTAGACCAACTACCCACCACCACAATAGAATCCTCATAATGGAATAGAAACATCACAGATTTAAAATTAAGTTGCACTTTCTAGACCTGGATTAGAATGTGATTTACATTATGATCTGACCTGAAATCAAATACCTGTGAGGTTCTGTGGACTGGAGATCAAGAAAAACTATTTCTCCTAAATTATATTTTTCAAATACTTTAAAATGATAGAACCGTGAATATAATTTTGAACAAGTCTATTACTCATTCATTTCAGTTGAATGAAATATGAATAAAAATACAGCAGTTTAGATTTAAGGTGGGGGCAGGGGTTATAACTAATCTCCAAATCAAAAACAGAGGTTCAAATTTGTATTGAAATTATATTTCAGATTATTGACAGATCAGGAGTCAGAAACTGTTAGACTGAGCTCAGCCACTCTAATTAAAATTTGTCATTGAGACAATTATGTGATGTTCTTCACTGTAAATTATCTAGTACCTATATATTATAGAAATTATATTTTCATATGAAGAATCATCTTTGAGAAAATGGATTACTTAATTCTTGTATGACAGCATTAAATCATCTCTTACATCTTTTTACAATGGATGAAATGGATCATGGGGCTTTCTTTTGTGTGCAGCTGAACTGCTGAAAGGGACCTCGGTGTGCAGAGGTTAAAGAGCAGAGACAGAAAAGGACTCTGACACGTTCATCATTTTGTTATGGGAACCCTCCTGCTCCAGCCCCGCCTACAATGTACACTTCTGCTGCTTTTTGAGTCCTAGCTTATTTAACAAAATTACATAACAGGAAGAGAGTAAAAAGCATCCATGCTACCCTTTACAGTGATTTACTGATGATTCTCTAGGATGGCTTCTAAGCTTTGTTTGCAAGTATTTACTGCAAGTGCTATATTGCCACAGTACTGAAACACTCCCTTGCAGTTGTGTCTTTCATGTATGCTATAAGGAAGTCTCCCCCCCCCCCCCATGGAATTAAGCCAGATAGCTAAATTTTAACAGAAATCATGAAAATAATCAAAATTTGCAGGTGGTTTGATGCCTATTTAATGTATGAATGTATGAAGGTATAATTGAAGTACAGGCTTATTTTTTTTAAATGCCTCATTTATGTTTACAAATCAGAGCAGGAACTAGGGAACTTGTTGGGGAATGAGGTGATTTCTGCCAGGAAATTCAGAAGAGAAGATTTGAGCACCTAGATTGTTAACAACAAGCATTTCCTTTCTTCTTTCACATATTCTTGTAATGCTATTAATCTATACCACATTCATCTTTTTTGCAACAATAGAATACCTACAACTGACTGAACCCATCAAATGTCAGGTGCTGCTTTATATTTCAGTCACTCAGCCAGGAAGAACAGAAGCAAATGTTCCTATGTGCTGACCTTAGGCAACCATCATAGCCCACTGAGTGAAGTGTATAAAGCTGAGCTGGATGAATACTCCTCCATTATGATCCTTCAAGGCAACTTAGTGGTAATAAAATGTACCAGAATCAGATTACTTTGTCTTGGTTCATATAGAAGAAAAGCTTTCTCTTTAGGACGGGTTTTTAAGTTTGCCTGTGTGAAATGAGACACAATTTTAGTGGAATAAGGATTGAAAAAAGGCAGAAAATGGAGCTGAAAAGTTTGATAAACAAACCAAGTTATAAACTTTTTCATGGTATAACTATACAAGGTGTTCTGAATATAGATGGCAGAGAAACAAAGACGTTAGATGCTTAAAGAGTAAGTTTGAGATCTGGCATTGCTTTATCAGCCAGACCCTGCTGCTGTGTGGTAACAGAAATGAGCTGGTTTTCCCCTATTGAAGAAGCATATCAGATCCTGCATTCAGATGTGCTTAAGGCCAGGAGGAACCATTAGATCACTTAGTTTCACTATTAGCAGTAATCACTTACTGTACGTCATGCAATTTATTAAGTCTAAAATTTTTAGTTAAGCTAGATCCTCACTAGGCAAAATTTGAAGCAAGCACCTGGAACAACTCTGACATTATTTCCTGTCTATGTTCAGTTGGTGTTCTGTTAAGGAACAAAAGTAGCTTTTATCAAAAAGACATGCCAGCATGCTATTTTTTTTTTTTTCTCATTTACCAAAATGTTGGCTGTACTTTTTATGACAGAGGTTTGTGCTTTTGTATTCTTAGTAGATTTTGAGGGTAAAATCAGCAGAAAAAAGCCTGGTTCTCAAAATAAGATATCTGTATGATCATCAGAATTTACTATATTCTGTATTTTAGAGAAAGATTAGAAACTGAAAGTAAAACCAGCATCAGAACTTTATCAGTCTAATCAAGGAAGAAATTCCTGTCTGACTCTAAACTAAGTGAACAGTATTATCCTGAGTATATAAGCAAGGCATATCAACCAGACGCTCTAGAGAGATTTTCATACCATGTCCAAAAAGTAGTCTACCATAACATTTGATTTCCATCTGTGATTTACTGAGGCCAGTGTCTGATGCTTCACACCATGACACAATAATATTATAAATACAACTTTATTTATTTCACTGTGGTTGCTATCTCACAGCTCGTAGCTCCATAGCTTATAGCCACCACTCATGGGTCCCCAGTGTAAATCACTAGTACGGTATAAACATGCTCAGCTCACTCATGTCTGTTAACAGAACCCCCCAAAAAAAACAAAATAAACCAAACCAAAAAGAAAAACAAAACAAAACAAACCAAAAAACAAAACCCAAAAAAGGAATGTTAACTTTGAATGACAAAACTTCATGGCAGAGTTTTTATTTTTATTCTGGATCCATTCTATCTTTATGGCCAATTGAGACATAACCTATCATCTTGTTCTTTTGCACAAGACAGAGTCTAAAAAACCCCATAAATAAACACCTTATCTCGTACACTAATTTTAAACTCCACAGGAATGCCATTGTATGCCTGTATCACTGGTGGTCTGTGTTTTCGTAATCATGACATTACACCCTAAATGTTTGGGAAAAAAAATATCTACAATTGCACTGTGTACAAAAGTCTCAACAGAGTAATGAATTACTTACCTAACTACTTTTCCAGACTAACCAGCCTGAAATTGCCCACTCTTTTTAGCTGTTAATAGAACGGAAATGTCAGTCTTCTAGTTCTTTTTAATTTCTCCAGTTTTCCAATACTTACTAAATATTCAGATTAAAGTTTCATAGAGCTTTTCAGCTAGTTAATTCTAGCTCTTCAGTTACATATTATTCATGCCTGAAGATTTGAAATTCTTTAAATTTAATATATGTTGCTGGCTTTTTTTGCTATAAATAATTTTCCATGCCCACATCCTTCCCATAGGATAGTATCCAATATCCATTTCAAGTGCAGAACAGGGATGCATTTGACTTTTCCCAAATTACTGCCCATGGTGGGGTTTTTTATCCTCAAGTAGCAAAGGCACTGTAGCTGTTATAGGAAATCTTTTTTTTATTAAAATGTTTACAGATGTAGTCTTATTGTTTCTAATTCCCCTGACACTGAGATTGCACTGAGGCTTTCTCATCAGTAAATTATATGCCTTTCCTTTACCATTTTCCATTCTTTCATACACACAGAGAAATGGGAAAAAGTAAGAGGTAAATAGCAAAGACAAATTTTATACATGACTAACCAAGTGATGTATATTTAAATCATTTTCCACATATCTAATTAGATAGTATGGCTCTTTCTTTGGCATAATTTCTCTGTATGTGTGCTACACCTGTCACAAGGCAGCCACATTTACTTTCCAAATTGACATGTAACTGTAGAAGTTTAACAGACTGAGCACAGGGCAGAGTTTTCAAGTTCAAGTTTGCCAGCCATTTTAAAGAAGACAAGAAGGGAATGTAGTCAGGAAAACAAACAGAAAGATCCTGAATCCTAAACGAAATCATTTATTGAAATTGTTAGCACAGGCTGGTGCACACCACCAATATTGATTTAATTATTTTTCTACTTATTTCAGAAAACAATTGTTTATTGTAGGGTTTTTTTCCTCTTTCACACACACTAGACACACACACACACACACAAACATGTCCATAGTAAGTATACTTAAGTCCAATGTGACCTAAATATAGTATACATATCCAGGTACCTTACATGTATATAGGTCATATAATTGAAATGGCTACGATAAATGTAGTCAGTTTTTTGCAGTGCTCCAAACTTGAAGGCACTGAGTATATAAAACTGGCCAGAGACTATACAAAATGCACTGGAAGACAGACTTAAATCTTTTTTTTGTATTCATATTAATTTACTACTTAGCGATTTTTCATAAAATTTCTATCTTCTTTGTTTTCTTTCTCTAGTTTCTGCACTGTCTTCGCTTCCCTAAAAGGAACAGGAGGTAAAAAGTACCTGATGTGAGCAGACTCATTGTCAATGATTATCACTGTTTTAATAACATTTAAATGATTGCTCTTTCTATTACTACAATTCTTGTTTCATTTTATTTAATACCCTGGTTGTAAAACTGAGATGGCTCTAGGATCAAGTTATTCTCACACACAGAGTGTGTTGTTCTAAGGGTAAATGACGGTTCCTTTTGCTTCAGCAGTCACTCATGATGTTGATTCATTCAACAGGAAAGGACAACTGTCAATGGATTATTTAGTGACAGCGGTTAAATGATTTTGATTAGGTATATTGGGTTTAAATATTTATTCCTCTTAAATAATGTGTCTCAGGTCAAATTATTCAAACTACTGTTAATGAATAATGTTAAGAATTTAACAGCTCTGTTTTGATGAATGAATTTTTTCAAAACCAGCTTTGTTTTTCATATTTTTTGTTTCATATTTCTTAGATATCTGTATGTAATCAGAAAGTTGACGGAAAGTTGTTCATCAAAAACTCTGAAATACTTTGCTGAATACATATTAAGCAATGTAGCATTCACCATTTCAGATGTGTTTGGTTACTTGGTTTATGCATCATTGTTTTCAATACTTGGAACAGGTGAATAGTGAACGATGAACCTCAAGCATTACATTTCAGGCAGAAATTCTAAAGGTGAAAGGAGTCATCAATAAATCAAACCTTATAGTTTCACTGTATGTATTTTTCTTTACCTTATCCAAACACTTGTCAGTAACAGTTATTACTATAAAATGAAATAATATCACCAAATTTAGTATTTTTACTCAGAAGTATTCATTCAGCAATCCTTTCCCTACACTACAACTCAGGATTTGTATCGCTAATACTAAAATAAAGCTGATTAAGTATAAAGTGTGGGTTTACCCAAACTTTTCCATACTCAGTATCAAACTGAAGAGTTTAATTTCTCCATGTTGGAACTTACTTAGGGTCTTTTATGAACACAGGCCTTTAAACATTTTTCTCTGCCTCATCATAAAGTGTACTGGAAGTATTTGCTCATACATTACCACTGCTATACTGGAACAATGTGAACATGCTGTAAGTCCAGATTACTCTGCTCCAAAGTAACAGATTTCAATACTGAAGGTTGTTTCTTATTAAATTTGATTTATTTTAGTATTTCTTCTTCCTTTTTTTTTTTTTTTTTATCCTCACTCTGAAATATCTGTTCATATCTCTATAAAAAGCCAAGCCTTCAGGGGTCAAGAATCTGATTTGAGAGAGGAAAGTTATGTTATTATGGATCTCAGGGCTGACAAAATTTATCTTCAGCATACACTGTGTCATGCATGTACTAGCAGGATGCCTGAATGTCTCTATTTTGAATATACACTATGGCTATCTTCCAAATTGCGCAATTCAGCAAGACAAAGAGATGGGGCTATGTAAGTCCTCCGTGCAACTCAAGGACAGAAGATCAAAGAGGTTTGTATATAAGACGTTGCTGCTACAAAATGGGTATTGTGTACATTGAAGTTGTATGTGAAACTTCTCAATGGCATCATGTGACAGAGGAAATCACTTAAATTAAACTCAGTAAGAAAGATTGCTAGGAGCTAAATGAAGTAACTTGTAAGTTTTTATCACGTAGTTGTCATAACTACTACAGTTGTTTTTCCATGCCTCAGTCTTGCCCTGACAGTGCTGGAGGGCAGGCATGGAAGTAGAGCAGGTGTGGGTGGAAGATATGAACTTAGAATAAGGATAATTTACAATTTTATTGCTTCCTTTTTAGCTCTTACAAGTTCAGTTCCTTAAAATATGATTACAGGTGATAAGAGATTAAAGTGATGCATTGACATATCTAAACTCTGGACAAGAAACTTCTCTTGTGGTTCTTTCCTAGGCTATGGATAGCTGAAAAGGAAAGGAGAAAGAAAGAAAAATATTGTTGTTATCTGATTTATATCAGAAATGAGGAGATGAAAGTAAAGAAGGAAAACAGAAATAACAGAAAATATAAATAGAGAATATTAAAGACAAGCAAAGTCAGTGGTTCAAAATATATTTTCCTAGAACACAGCAATACATATATCCACCTCATTAAAGATGACTTCAGAATCAAATTATGGTTTTCAATGTTGTTGATAAGACAGTTATTATTAAAAGAGGGAATTAGTAGCTTCCATTCCCAGCTCTGCCTTGTACTGAGTGCATCAGGAAAGATCTACTTTTTCTGCTAACAACTGGATCCATCAGAAATAGAGTATGACAAAGAACATATTCATACATTTTAAACAGTGAATAAGCCCTGTGCAAGGTTTTAGGCTGACAAGAGGACTTGTATTTTAAATGCAAACCTCATATAAAAAATATCTCTGGTATTTCCAGTGAACGTAAGAATTAACACCACAGAACAATTGTTATTAAAATATAGATCAGTCTCTGTAGAGGAATGAAGCTGGGTTAATTAGCTTTGATAATATACAACTGTGGGTTGGCTTCAGGGGCGGTGGGTTGGCCGATGCAGATAAGGTGCAGCTGTGGCTGGTTCTGTTAAGGGCTTGAGAGCCAGTGAAGAGAGCAGCTGAGGAAGAAGCAGGGAGAGAGCACGTGCCTGGGATGAGGAGGTATGAGGAGAAGGCAGCAGAGGGACTGTATGAAGAGTGTGTTGGTATGAGATGGTAAAAAGATCTTGTTACAGCTTGATAGTTTGGAGACTGCTGTGACAAATCTCCTCAATGTATTTTCCCTAGAACTAGGTTAAACTGACTCAACCTTCATCCTGCAGGAATTACCTTAATCAATACTCATGTTGTCCAAAAAATGTATTTTGTCAAACAACTTAATCCTCCTTGTCCAAACAGTACATACTATCCAAAACCTCAAGGCTAGCATATGTTACCAAAGATTCATTCTTTTCAACACTACTATCTTCTTGATTAATCAAGTAAAACAAATCCCAAAAAAATCTTTTATTCAGCTATCATATTTCAAGTAATTTAAAGATGCAAAATAAGCTGTATTAAAAAAAAATCTTAATGGATTTTCTGCCAATAACATTAGCTGAAACCATATATCAAAGAATACTTCTGCCTTTCACAGGCACAAAATGTATGTGTAATGAAGTAAATATCTTTGAAGTCTATGCAATGTTTTAATCTTATGTATCTCAAACAATGAAGAGCTGGTTTTTTGGATATGCACTTATTCCAGTCTAGTCTGCTGTTCTGCCACTTCTACTCTCAATTAGTTCATAAGGCCATTAACAATAGAGACTAAGAGCTAACGTGATCCAGCAAAGTATTTTGTGCTATAAACATTGCTCTGACATTCTGAAATGGCCTTGGTTCAATTACCTAAACTTGTTCAAATTTTCCCTTGATCTTAATGGGACTAGTAATATTTGGCTACTTATCTGACAGAGTTAGCTAACATTGCAATTAATATACAACTGTCTTACTGTCAACAGGAGCACGTGGGCTAGAGCACAGTTTGCTTCCATGCTAGTTGAGTTAGTGCTGCCAGGAGAGGATGCTTGATTGTCTACAGAGTCAACACCGTACACCTCCATACCACACCAAACCACGGAGAATGGAGCCCACGCGTATCCTTCAACTGAATGGGAAAATGTATATGGTACAATATGCATTTAAACAGGAAGAGCTTTTTCTAACTCAATCAAAATAGTATAATCTTCACAAGTAAGATTATTTTAGCCTGTGGCTACACTACTGGTTCCAGGGTGAGTCTGCTTGAAGGTACCCTGCTCAGTGCTCTGCTGAACAATGCAAAGCTCCCCTGGCATCTGGAATTTGTTGTTACGCTTTGCTGTAACCCATGCAGCTCCTGAGAGGCAGAACGATGTATCAGAATCCTAAATAAGGGCCTGAAATTGTGTCTAGACCACAGCTGAAAACAGTGAAAGGTGTCTTTAGTATAATCATTAGGAAAGGGAGAGCCTATACAGTTTCTATGCACTGGTAGCATTATCTAATATAGCTTTACCCAGTGCAGCTCACACTTCTCCTAATGAACTTCAGATACAGAATTACTAAGAAAACATTGTTAATCCAACATTAAATCCTCTGTCCCTTTAACCCTTTTTTCCCTGTGCCTACCTGACATCTTTCCACACATAACTGAATAACAATATTGTATATTTAATCCAGAAGTCTAGTGGGGGGGAATAAAACTCACTCCGAGAGGGGTTTACTTCACCAAATGCCTGTCAGCTATTAAATATTCCAGTTTTCTGAAGCCCTTCAGAACAATAATCAAAGAGAAGTGAGCAGAGCAAGGGTATGGGGAGGGAGGATGATTTTTTATTTGTCTTGTCTAGTTTTTCATTTACAGTGAAAGATTAGTGAGCTGCAAAAAGCTATTAGGACCCAAAGAGGGAGGTCTGATGCCTCTTACTTACTTGGTGGGGCCATGACTGTACCTCATTCATATTCTAGTGGATTGGCCTTTTGTGGCCCGCTGAAAAGCCATAAAGGCAATGACAGCAGGAATGACTGCATCACAAGTGCACCCTTTCTCATTTCCATCTCTGCTCTCCTCTGAGACTGACATTATTAGAAAGTCAAATGCAATGGCTGCAGGCTTTCTTGGTTTTTGTTTTTTTTTTTCCTTTTAGTCTTTACTTTATTTCATGCCACAATCCAGGCCCACTGCATTCCTGTTAACAGTCTAGCCACTTCCCAGTAGGTGCAGATGAGTGAAGTCTCTCTTGTTCTCTGGTTTTTGTTTGAATTAATTTCCTCAGCTGGTTTTGTAGTAAGGAATTTAAGCTTTGAAGATATTTCTTTAATGATCTCCTTCCCAAAAAGCCATAGGTTAAAAAAAAAAGAAAAAAATAAACTAAGAAAAATAGTGGGAGAAAAATCTCACATCATTCATATGTTGAATTAACTATGATGATGATATTTTTTAATGTATTTACACCCTAATGCCTTCCTTGGGATTGAGGATCAATAGAATTATAATCTTATTAAAGGACATCACTTGACTCAGGAAGATTACTTGATTCTAATGAAAATATGCAACTGAACAGTGTAATAGTGAAAAAAATGGACAAAACATGAAAGAGAGATTTATATGATTAAATGAACAGCTGTGATTTGAAGATTTTGAGACAAATCTTATTCTGCGTATATGAATATGGAAATATATATGACCTAGCTCTTTAAGCACCAGGCAAGTGTTTCCTAACTTGCTTTACTAATAGGTATTATAGTAGAAATAGAGAGGGAAAATGGAACAGAGGTAGTGAACAGGCTAGCTACTGGCCTTTACCGACTGACTGGACACGAGCATCTTCTATAAGAAAACAGTTACAAAAATTCTAAAGATGTATGTGAAAGAAATATGCAAGAGACTGATGGGGAAAATCAACATGCAGACAAAATAATAATGATATATATATCTCTGCACCAGAATGGTGAATGAAGAAGAGCGCTATTGGAAGGGTTGTGTTTTATGGGAAGCATTTAAACAGTATATAAAGAGCAAATAAATGGAATGCCATGACATTTACTATGCATTGGTCTTTCTGTGCTGCATGGACATTAAAGAGCCTATGGCAATTTCACTGTCAGCAGTATTTGTCCCCAAGTCCTTGACCAAAATTTGCCTTCCTCTCTTGCTGTGCTGCGTGCTGATTTTCCCTGGTCTGTTTGCCAACATTTATCGCAGAGGTAAATTTATTTCAGTGATGACTGCGGCTACATAGCTGTAGGACAAAACGTTATACAGAAATTATGAATGAAAAATGTTGTTATTATTGCTATTATTATGACATAAAGACAGAATTTGGAATTCCAGCTAGCATCACTCAAGTTCTAAGATCCAGCATTTGAGATTCAGTGTTCTTGTTTTGCTTCCTAAAGTTACAAGCCTGAACCACCCTGTTAGGAAACAGATACAAACCTTTCCTATTTCTGTTTGCATGGTCCACTTGCCATGGTGCAACAGTTCTGATTTTCTTCCTTTTTAGAAGGTATAACATTAAAAAGAAAAAAAGATATGACAGCTAATAGAACAGCATTGATATAATGCTAATCGTACAACATTTTTTAGCTAACAACATACCATCACTGAGCAAAAATTTACTGTGTAAGAGGAATATCTAGCACAAGAATTATTGACCTACATCAGGTACATGTTTGTTCTCAGTGTTATTAAAAAATATGGAACATAATTGTTTTCTTTCTTCATATATCTTCTGTGAAGGACTTTAACCATGATCTTTTTATAAAACTCATTACTAGGCTTCCACTTTCCAACTCAGAAAGGTGCTTACTAGCAGATAGTAAGAAGAGTTCTCATCAGCTTCCATGACAGTTGGTGAAAGAGAGGATTTTCACCTCCTCCATACGTGTTTAGCACCTTCTGTCAAAAACCTAAAGTGGGCAAAATTCTGACTTACCCTCTGTACACTTCACTTTCACAGTGCCCCAGAGTTTACTTTTACATCCTTGGAGATTTCTACTAGCATAGTAAGTGGTATGACTACTACCTGGAGACACTGCAAAATGCTACATCTTTAGTAGAAATTTACCTTTTCTCCAGGTTTTGAAAACAGGATGCTTCTTTTTCTAGGTACTCATTATATATTGTACTTTTTGCCTTGAGTTGGTAGCTCCCCACCCAAACAAACCTGCATGCACTTAATCCCTCTGCCTAATGGTTATGGTTTAGTGCCAGCCAACAACTAAGCACCAAGCAGCCACTTGCTCACTCCACCACGGGGGAATGGGGGAGAGAATTTGGGGAAAAAAAAGTAAAAACCATGGGTTGAGATAAAGACAGTTTAATAGGTAAAGCAAAAGATGCGTGCACAAGCCAGGTCAAACAAGGAATTAATTCACTACTTCCTACCAGCAGGCAGGTGTTCAGCCTTCTCCAGGAAAGCTGGGCTCCATCATGCGTAATGGTGACTTGGGAAGACAAACACTGTAACTCAGTATGTCCCCCCTGCCACCTTCATCCATCGGCTGTATATGCTGAGCATGACCCCATACGGTATGGAATATCCCTTTGGTCAGCTGGGGTCAGCTGTCCTGGCCGTGTCCTCTCCCAGCTCCTTCTGCACCCCTACCTTACTCGTGGGTAGGATGGAGTGAGGAGCAGAAAAGGCCTTGGCTCTGTGTAAGCACTGCTCAGCAATACCAAAAGCATCCCTGAATTATCAAGTTTTCAGCATAAATCAAAAACACAGTCCCATACTAGCTACTGTGAAGAAAATTAACTCTATCCCAGCCCAAACCAGCACACTCGCGTACAAATGTTCGAAAGCACTTTAGCAGCTGTCAGCATAAACCACCCGCAGCCAAACAGCAGCACATACGGGGTACTGCAGCAAAGGGTGTCTAACAGCCAGTGGCCCTTCGGACACAAGGAGAGTGTCCAGCAGGTGATGCTGGTGCATCCAAGCACCAGCAGCATTGGGCAAGAAATTCCCTGAGCAAAGGCAGCTCCAAAAGATGCAGCAGCAGCAGCAGAATCCCAATGCTCCTGTTACCGTGGAGACAGTCAGAGAGAGACCATGCACACGTGTGTGTCTCTGTCTGTCTGTGTGTCTGTGTGTGAGGGGGTGCATCAAGGAAGGAAAGTGTGAGGGGGTGCATCAAGGAAGGAAAATTGGGACGAACTTGAGGAACAAACATTTTTTGGCCTATTTTACATGCAGGGTGACCACTTGTTCTGCCTTACCCAGTCTTGCTGCAATTCTCCGTCATACAAATGTGTGATGGCAACAATTCCAACAGTAGCTCTGTACAAAAGGTCAAGCATCTTTTGACTACGTTTATTGTATCTGCCTTGCTCTATGGCAGACATCATAAGGAGTTTTTATTGTCTTGTCTTGCAGAGGCACTAGAAAAAGCGTAAGTCAAAAAACACACTGATTGCAGCTGAATTGGACATTACTGTTCACCAGAAGTAACTCATTCTGTCCTGTTGTTTCACATTATATAACAAATATTTCCATAACATTTCTTTAGCAACTATATGAACAGTCAGTGAAACTGAGGATTCTGCAAAGGTCTTTGTTACTGAAGGAGGCTGAGCAGAAATTCCTTACTTCGCTGTCCTTTCACAGATCATTTCTGTTCTTTATGTGCTGTATTCTGTCCCTGTGATGTCTTTGCCATTACGTTAAATGGGTAATCTTTGCATTCAGACCTTAGGAAAGGTTAATGGTTATTACTGCTATATGGTACAGGAGTTAGAGTTCAGAATGATAATTCAGATACATGTCCACACCTATTTATGTAGACAGTTGTTTGAATATTAGCTGAGTCTCAACTGCTTCCCTCTAATCAACCCACCTCAACCCTAATTTTCCAACTCCTGTTCATACACAGAGCCACAATGCCACATGCCTTTTGTGCCTGCTAAAACTCTCTTGCCCTTGGCTCCATTGTCCTTGATGGAAAGCAGCTAGTACATCTCCAGGGCAGGGTGTTCTCTTGCAAACATTTTCTATCTTACAGTTGTTTAATATGTCAGATTAAATCATTATTCGCATGCAAATATCGAAAGGAAAGAATTATAATTCCCATCCCACTCGCTGATATACTATTTTTAAGATGTGCTAACTTTGAAAGAACTTAAATGCATTTGATGTTACAGAAATACATGGAAAACACCTGTACTTGCTGACTTAACATGACATGGCTGGCAATGAAGTTATGCACTATCCAGTCATATCTGCTTATGAAAGTCTTTTACAAGAATCCTGTTTTCAGTTGTTGATACTTCTGCTGATTTTAATAATTCGAGCTGAGAATTTCCATTAAACATTCTGTTACTGTGTGAACTCATCTGGAAGCTCATTTCAAATAAAACAATCTGGTGCCTTGCAAGCATGTGTCTTGTTTTGTCCAGATAAAACAATATTCCACCTTCTCCACTTTGAACTGGTAGTGTCTTGCTGTAGGCTTGAGAAAGAAGGTTCATTCTGGGTTTGGGTTTCAGTTTGGCTTGTTGTGTTGTTGGTTTATTTTTTTAATCACAGAAGTCTTCTTATGTTTAGAAAAATTACAAATGCATCTGGAAAAAAGATTCCTAGTGAAGTGTCCGTTTGTCAGGAAAAGTAGTTCTGAAAAAAACCCATCAAAGCATTTTTAGAGAAAGTGTTAGCTAGGATGGAAAAGGAAAGTGAAGGACAGGGAGAAACAAAAAAGCTAGTGAAGGGAATTCAGAAATTTCCCTCTTCTGAGAACACTGACCAATAACTTGAAATTGATTTGCTAGTGTGACTAAACAGGTAGGGTCTGACCCAGTGCCTAATCATGCTCTAAATTTGGAAAGAACTATCAAGGCTTTAAAACTGTAGTTTGGTAAATTGGATATGTGAAAAGCTTCATATATCCCCAGAATAGATACTTTTTACACAGCCACTCCATCTTTCCAAATAAACTTCTGTCTAAAGTTGGAGGAATACTTCATTATTTGGTTATTATTCTTCCTCAATACAGTTGAAATTCCTAATATAATTCACAGTGGAGAATGTCATGTAGGTATCAGGAGGTCAAGGAAGTCGAGGATATCTCAATGGAAAATACACAACTGCTGTGTTACCTCTAAGACCTCAGAACATTTTACCACTTACAGAAAAATACAAGGCTTTCTAAGTATTATATAGCCCTTATTTTCTATATGTTATTCTTGATTAATCTTTCTACGACTATTGCTTGAAAAACCTTTCATGTATCTAAACAGCTGCCTCTCAGGATTCCTTCAACGGAAACAGAACTTTATGATGAAAATAAAGCCTATTGCTTAAAATAGAAAACAGATGTTGAGTCTGTCTGGATGTATTGTCCAAGGATCCATAAGGACTAAATTTGTCTTATATGATCACCTGGTTTCAGATAAGAATAATTTTCCCCTGTGCTGGGTACCTGCGAATGCAGTAATTTAAGAACCTTTCCTTGAGAGCACAAATCGATGGATCTCTTTCATCTACCACTAGATGTCATGCACTGATATCTGTCCCAGCAGTGTAGGCTGGGATTACAGGCTCAGATATAGAAATAAATGAAAATTCTTCCCATTAAACCTTTTTCACTTCTTGTTGTCATTTAAAATGTCAATAGTTGCATTATTTCAATTCTGGAAAAGGAAACGCTGTGCCAGTGACCTTACAGGTAGCAATCACTGATGGAATGCAAGATGTCCTGAAATATCAGGCAAAGTCAATGAAACAGAAATGCGCTAGTGTAGTGGGTAAACGTAAATTAAAAATATGAGAAATATGGCATCTCCTGAACACTTGATTTTTTATTTTAGCAGAAGTTTTTCTCATGTTCTCAATGAAAGCCTTACTTAAGAGATATTTAATACTGGACTTATATTTTTCTATTTTAAAATGGTTTGTCCAAAAAGTAGATTAAGTATCTGAATTCTTATTAGACAATATCTACGAATGTTTTCTAGTTGTTTTAATGCTTGCATAAACTGGACATACATATTATAAAAATTTTGAAATTAAGTACAGAAATCTTAGAGAGAAGCTGGACCATTAACATCTTTCTTTCCCTAAACAGCGAACTAAAATAACAATAACAGCCAAATTGCCCTCATTCACCTCTGGCATCATTTAGAAGGATGGATTATACCATCCCCTGCCTGCACACATTTTATTTTAGGCTGCCTGTTTTGGAAAGATACCTCAGATATACAGTACCAGAACTGATAAAAAAAATTCTTTCAAAGCATTTTTTTCCAGCAGAAAATGGTTCATTCATACATTTCTTTTTTTCTAAAAGTGTCCTTCGTACTGTGAAAAAGATGTTTTTTCAGTTTCAAGCCAACTTTTTGGCATTAAGAGCCATTTGGATTTTGTTTTTACTAAAGAAATGAAAAACAACTATTTTCAAAGAACAGTTTCTAAAAAAAAAGAAAAAAATCAGCAAAACTAAGCATGAAAAAATAGGGTTTTGCCTGTGTCTCTGCAGAATCCTTTTGAGATAAACTTTTCCATGCCATTTTATAATGAGCTAAAGTGATTTGCCTCAGTTTATATAATGCATTGGTGACAGGAGCATAAATAGACTCCTATCATCCAGATTCTCAGTCTTCTCTTTTAACTGAATGTTCCCAGTTAAACAGCTAGCAATATAATCTTCAGGTCCCAGCTCTCCCAGCGCCTGTTTGTGATTGCTGATAATTCCTCCTCCCAAAGATATGTATAACACAGAATTTAAAAACAGACTAGATATGTGGAGAACAACAGAAAACCATGGAAACAAGATGAGGTTAGTGGCACAAGTCCATGCACTATATATATATATATATATATATATATATATATATATGTATATTGAATGTTGCAGTTACTTCACTAAGCAACAGCTTAATATAGGGTATAAAAATAAATGTTAGAACATTTTAAAATTCTAGATTAGACAAAAATGACATATGAAAGCACAAAAGCCCAGCACAGTGGCAGTAACAGCACTACCTTGATAAAAAACCATGCTGCTGACAGAGTTGAGCCTGATGCTGTTTATTAGGTTCTCAAGTGGTTCTAAAGGTCATGAAAGCCTTTCTATATAACATGATTATAGTATAATGGAAAAAGGTAAGTTGCTCAATCCCCCAGTTACTGCTTGGTTTTATTGAATTTCAGGACTCATTTCTGCTTAATTAGAAACAAAATTAAATTTATTTCAATGCTGGGTTGTTGTCGCTGTTTGTTTCAAACTACATTAGCAAACAATATGAACGTTTGCAGGTAATATTTACATTTTGCAAGAAAATATGTCTGCCTGGTTTTTGTCATCTGAGAAAATGAAATAATTGTGAATGATGCCCTAGTCCACTCCTAGTGGGTAATGGTGAAAATGGAATGATGTACACTTAAACTGAACAGAGGTATGTTATGAGCTAGAGAAGACTGACTTTAAATGCCATATTACCATCTCTCACTATAAAGGAACAAATTCCGTGTTAGTACAAATGAAGTACTTCATGGCACTGAGTTGAGCCATATGTGTCAGAACGAGCAGGAGAGCTGCTGAAAGGGTCAAAGGTACCAAGTACCGAAAAGTTTGACAGAACCTGACAGCAATTCTTCACCTGAAAAATCTTCTGTTGGAGAATGTAGATTCCTCAAAATCTAATATTTACCAGAGTTTTCAACATTAGCAGAGTCCTGACAGAAAGTCAGGAAGGCTCCGGTTAAATCTTGCCTGCCAAAAACCTGTCAATACCTGACGGCTGAGCACGCAGCCGCCTTCTTGGGAGCTGGTTTGGCCAGCTGCTGAGCCGCGGCCGGGCAAGCTGGGACTGAAGGGCTGGCTCTTACCCAGGCTTTCGGTTTAGGAACCTCTGTGCCAAAAGAGTGTCCCCTTTCCTTTCTGTCAAACTCATGCACTCAGAAGCATTCAGGCCTCTGGCCTTTCTTGCTGAAGCCTTCAGATTCAGGAATTGGTACTTTCAGGCCTTTTCACTGCTTTTATGGTGCTATTCCTAAGATGCTACAGGAAGATGGCTTCTGCATGTAAGTGCACCAAGTTGGCAAGCGCCCAGCCGGTTCCCTACAGAAAGTGCTGCCAGAATACTGCTGTCTTTGCTCTGCTATGTTGGGCCTGGGCTCTCATGTTGCCCTGGCCATACCCCTTGGTCTTAACCAGAAACACTACGGTCATTCACTCCTTGATGATCTCCTGGAAGACAACACAGCTGTGACACATCATATGGTATTTAACTTGTAACTACTGCCTTAAATACTCCTGACAAGGCACTTTGCGTGGAAGAGAGCAACAGTATCTACAAGCAAGGTGGCTGAAAATCTTACAGGTGTGTCCTTTTGAATCTTTTGACTCTTTTGAAGAGGTTTATATAAACTGAGTTTTGAAGAGATTTATATAAACTGAGTTTTGAAGAGATTTATATAAACTGTTTAAAAGATAAACAATAGCTGTTTTCTGTAATTTAAC
>JAVJGJ010000060.1:47380047-47394173 GCA_035590215.1 Microhierax caerulescens | reverse complement strand
GGTGTGTCCTTTTGAATCTTTTGACTCTTTTGAAGAGGTTTATATAAACTGAGTTTTGAAGAGATTTATATAAACTGTTTAAAAGATAAACAATAGCTGTTTTCTGTAATTTAACATTCATCAGCCCTCATTTGCCACAGTATCTTAATTGTGTATGTAGAATAAAATATCTAAGACTCTTTCAAAAAAGAGAGAAAATATTTTTGTCCATAGTCGTTGACTATCTTGAAATTCTTTAATATTCTTACCCTACCCCGACTTTACTCTCACCTTTGTATCAGACTTTGATCACCTTCGTATCAGACTTCTTGTGGTCCCAAGTGTCTCTCTCCCCAAAAAAGAACAGCCTCACAGGCTGTAAGAACATCCAGTGTAGAAAGAAAGTGAGAATTTAACATCAGATGACAGGGAAGATTTTCAGTCATGTTTCTGCAACAAATGTACTTCATGAGAGTTAATATTTATAGCTACATTCTAGTAATAATGGTAAAAGGAAATAAAAGTGGTGTATGCTAGGTTTCCTGCTTATGCAAAAGAGCAAAGCATGACAGTAGGTTCTCACTGTGTTATGGAGAATCAGAACTGGGGTGTCTTTAAGGCAATAATCTCTGGCAAAGCCACAATGATGTCCTGTTAGGATTTAAATATTGTATTAATCAAAAAAATGGTCTGTGGGTGTATATAGAGTTATGAACATTATGAATACTGAAAAATACTTTTGATCTTAATCATTTTAGGTAGAAACAAGGAATTGTATCCCTCTCTCCTTTTATCAAATAATACAGTTAATAAAGCCATTCTTTAGAAATTACATTAAATCATTAAATGTTGTATGATACTAAGGAAGGCCTTAAAATGGTATGAAGCAGTACGCTTAGGCCACTGGCATTTTTCAGTAACAAGCAATTGGATAGTAAGCAAAACTGAAAATAACATGCTTAGAAAAAATAATTTAATTTCTATTCTTATGCTAAAGCATTCCATCCACCCCCTGAAGTGCTAAATACTACTGCAGAGAAAAGACATATTTATTGATTATTTTCTCAATATATCTGACTGTTCTTCTGACCTTTGTGAAAATACAGTTTCATTATGCCTTGTGGAAGAGATTTGCTAAGTTAATGGGATCATGTAAAATAGACTAAGTGAGCACAGAGAATTATGGGAATAGGATATTCCAATAAGCACTGGAACCCTGCTTAAACAGGACCCGGAGTTCTTAAGGTTTCCAATTTCTTAAGGTCCAATTTCACATGCAAAGGCTTCCTTATGGATTGAATGCCATAATCTATATGCAGATAGTGCCATGGCCTCTGAACTGGGGGAAGAAGTACTGTCAACAAGCACGAGAACCTATCATAATGTTTTCAGAAGTCACAAAGGAGCAGTGAGTGAATTCCCACATTTCAAAATTACACATGGATATGTACCTAGTTACTTGGCTTACCCTGCAGTAGATAGCAGGCATGCTGAATTATCTATGCTTTGTCTGATTCAAGGAAGAGTCCTGTCATCTCCTTCCTTCCTATCACTCTGTGGTTACGTTGCTTTTTAATTTTGCCTTTCTAAGTTCCTCTCTTTAAAGGGATTGACAGCTTTGAACTATCTTCCGAAAGATCTAAAGCAGGCAAAAAGAAGCCAAAAAACAGCAGTTTCTCTAATAAAAAAAGTCATACACCCCAATCTGTTTAAAGTATTGCAGAAAGAACCACACGGGCTTGGGGCAACTAGAATCAAAGTCACCTTGATAGTAACGCTGTTAGGAAGTTGGTTTTTAGCTGCATAAGAGTACGTAGCCTCTGAAAACCCATGAAGAGCCAAACAGTAGTTCTATTCATTTCTCTAACTTCCCCTCCTCCTTTAAATGGTAGCAATGCATACTATAAATGGGGAACTTTAGCGTAAATTTTCAGATTTTATAGCCGCTTTCCTTTACATTCAGCTCACATGGGGTGAAGTCACCTCTGATCTCCATGCTTCACAGTCTGGCTGTGCTACCTGCCCAACATCTTAAGATGGTGATTAACCTACATGCTCTCCAGCATGCAAGAGAATTCAAAACCTTCCCTCTCACGCTGAGTTCTGTCTGTCAATCTCTTTCTTGTAGGAACTGCTAGAGGAAACATTTTCCAAATGGAATGAATGCACCACAATCAGCTTGAACTGTTTACTCTCTGCTAGGAAACACCTCATGTAATGCTCATTGTTTTGGCTGTCTGACTATAACCTTGAAAAAAAGAGGCCAGGCTATGAGTGAAAGTTACAGAAAAATGCCAATTTCCACTACTGAATATATAACCTAAAAAACAGTCTTCTGTGGCACAGAGAGAGTACATTGCATAAAAACATAGATTCTCTTTTTTAAATCCTAAAAAACCCAACACCAATATCATGATGTGGATATATATGTTCTTTACTCATGTTATGATGTGTTAGCTAAGTGACAAGAACTACGAGTTCTCCTGTATGTCCCTAAAAGGCAAATATTGAACACTGCCTTCTGTCTGTGACTTTTCCTCACAGCTCCTTTATCTGAGATTAGTCTCTATGCTTGAGTAATTCCCATTGGCACAGTTGCAGGCAAAGCACTACTGTCTGCCAAGCTTCTGAATTAATCATTGGAGAGTGTAGTACCCCAGGAGTGAGAACCTGGAGGCTTAAAATTAACATGAATCCATTTTTATTTTTTGTAGCCCTGGCACTGAGCAAAGTGCTCTAGAGCATGATCTGTTGCATCAGATCTCTTTTTAAAAAAACAGACAAACCATTTCTGGGTTTCATTTCTTTCCTGCAGTGTGTGAGGGTTTTGGTTTTTGTTTGTGTCATTTAATTGCATCAATTGTGATTTTGCACCATTTTGTATGAAGTCTGTTATTTTCTGTGGGCATCTTTGTCAATAGCTGTCTAAAAATAAACACTCCTAAATGAGTTCTGAAGTATTCTCTCACTTTTACAGACAAACATAGCAACAGAAGAAAATTTGCAAATGAGCGCTCAGGGTCACACATCTGGTGAAAGATGCGGAAGCTGAATAAACCTAGAAGCACCTTTCTTTAGCTGAATCTAGTGATTAGCCAGAATTAAAGGCAGAAGTTTGATCTGTGCAATACCTTATGTTTCAAAAACTTATTATCTTAGAGAAAAAATGTCTTAGAATTGCTGATAACCCGGGAGGAAGGCAGGGTTTAAGGCATCTGCCAAGGGTGATTTGAAACACAGACTGTGACTGTTAGCTGAGTCAGGGATAGGTGGGATGAGGTGAAGGATAGCTTTGAATTCAGTTGAGTGCTATAATCACCAATCCATTCCTGAGTAGATCTTACTTCCAGCTGAATTCTACAGAACATTCCCATGAAATCTTTGGTTCCTTTGCTGAACCTGTTCTTTTCC
This sequence comes from Microhierax caerulescens, assembly GCA_035590215.1. NCBI lineage: Eukaryota > Metazoa > Chordata > Aves > Falconiformes > Falconidae > Microhierax > Microhierax caerulescens. The sequence continues at coordinate 47,390,783 of JAVJGJ010000060.1, read as the reverse complement.
TAGGAAAAATATTCTAAAGACAAATTTCCAGTGAGTTCTTTCCAGTATATTTTTGCATTATGCACTGAGTCTTAGATACCTGAGCAGTTTAGTGGGGGAAAAAAAAACACCCTTCACCCTTTCATCCTTTTCATGGATGGAAAATAGATTGGAACTTGTAGCAAAAATAAGGAACATTGTTGAGACACCTAGTATCTTATTTATATTATGGTTTTAATTTATAATTGGAATAAGAGGAATTGATACACACAGTCCAGCATATGCTGCTTCTCAGCTGCTGCCAGATGAAGCAAGATAAATTTTCTTTCCAGCTTTTCAGTATCTCTGATTCTGTTGACTTTACTGTGTTCAGTATTGCTCCAGACCAATGCAACACTTTGCAGAATAAAAGTCTTGTGCCTTTTTTAGTGCTTAAAATAAACTCTCTAGCACTTTCTCCATAAGCTTTATTCTCCAAATATCAACTTATTCTAATTGGCTTTGCTGGAATGCCCTCTTAATTTTTCCAGTGTCATTCATGCAATGAGAGGACTGTTATTTATATGAGAATTACAATCATCTGTCTTATTAAAAAATCATTCGCTTACATATAGTCTATTTTCCACAGGTTTCCATGAAATTGTTAACTATCCCAGCCTTCATTGCTGAAAACAACATTGTATGTGAAAAATGTTCCAGATTTCCCTCCCTGTGTATTCCCAGTCATTCCCCTTTATTCTCTCTAATGGTCTTCCTTAACAATTCTGTTGAACATTAGCAGTACCTTTTAAAAAGATGTTATATGCTTCTATCAAGTCATGCACATGGAAAATGATCATGCTGCATGGACTTCCTAATTACTTCCAAAGATGAAATTGCTCTCCAGTAACTGACCTTTAGAAAGCGCTACTTTCCAACACATGTAGAAAAGCACGTCAAGTATTATGGCATACAAAAAAAATACAAACTGGCCTGTCAAGAGGTTTTACTGAAAATGCTATTGGATCTGTAGTTCACAGTCCCAAATTTTAAAAGTATAAACTAGCACTATAATTAATTCTTTTCCTGTTTCTGTATACCCTTTATTAGACAATTATGATATGTAAGAAGAATGTCACTTATTTTAAAAAGCATGATTGGCATTTCATCACTATTAGTCAGAAATAGCTTTTTGAAATATAAAGGTTTTTGCTACTCTGTTATTCTGTTTTGGAACACTGAAATCAAATTTCATTTTAACAAGACCTATTTCAAAAGGCAATCCTTACCCCACTGTAACTATAAAACAGAGACAGAACATGTTCCTTCTGCAAATGGGAAGATGGCAAGATCTTCCTGTCACAGGGTAGGTAGAAGCATAAGACACAAATGTGAGAATGGTTTTGTTTAAAATCAGACAATAAGGTGGCAAATAAATAGCATGTAAGACACAGGGTATTTCAATGGCAAGTTCTTGCCATTAGATACTTCTTGCTTTGATCCCTTTGCCATGTTTAGTTTATAGTCTGTAGAAAGGAATTTTAACTTCATTAGCATCTTATGCTTGCTGTATTTATTTTAGTGCCCCTTGATTTTCCTTTTGAGAATTTATTTTCAGTGAAAAAAGCATTTGATCTTTAGGTCTTTGGTTCAGTTCTAGCCTCTTCTGGTAAAGTTAGCAAAGCACTCAGAAGATGAAAAGTGTTAAGTATAAACTGGTGGCTTCATTTCGGTGGTAAGGAATGGATCAGGTAACAAGAACTCTCATGGTAATTGGAGGTTCTGATATCAGTGTCAGCAGCTGAGCAAGCATTACATACCTGAGTGCATCTTGTGCTCTGGTGTTAACTTCTGGTTCAGTTTGCAGATGATCTGCAGTTTCACTGTGGACACACTCTGTTTCCCTTTTGAAGTGAAACTATTCTTTAAAAAGAGCATAGTTCAGAGTTCTAAGATCTTAAGCATTCATGCAAGAACGAAATTTACTGGAATTGTTGTGTATGGATGGGGGTTTATGTTTTAAAAAAGCAAAAAGTAATGCTGAAGCAACTTTCACATTAAAGGAAAGCCTAGCTCATTAAAATAAGGGCATTATTAATGCTAAACAATGCAATTACTGTGTTAGAATAATACTCCAAAATCATAATGTCATGAGATTGAAGGTTGCTTGGTTGAGGTAAATGGAAAAAAAATCCTCACCATTTGATCTCACCAAAGAAACATCTTTATGCACAATACTGATTTTTTAATATTTTATATTATTTGTTTGGTGGGGATAGATGTTATTAAGATCTTAATTTTCCTCTAACAGGGGTTTACATAGATACTAAATTAAGCAAGATCTACTTGTCTTGTTTGTGCCCCAATGTATCAAAGGAAATCAAAGTAACTCAGGTGATCTGAGGATAAATCCACTGTCGGTTATAAGAACTCAGACACTAATATGATTAACACTGCTCATAAGATGCTAAATAAATTAATTAATTTGCAATTAATGAGTTACCAGCTCAATCCCACAACAGTGATTGCTTCTGTTCCTTCAGTTTCAGACCCTGACAAATCTCTCTCAACTACCCATGTAGTCCAAGCTTTAACTTAGCTTTTCTCAAAAGTTTCAGTGACATTTGTTCTGTTTTTGCCATTGCCTGCCACCTCCTATTTATATTCATACACCATTACCACCAATAGACAAAGTAAACAGCAGTTAGGTCTATCTGTTAGGCTGCCTGTGATAGGCATTATTACAGTTGCTTGGCAGCCATGTAGACAAGATAATACATAACTTTCATACCAGGAATGAAAGAGAAAGCAAATTCAGGCAGTTAGAATATTAATAACCAGCTAAGAGCCTGGTAAGAAAAGTCTGAATCATGAATTATCCCAAGAGATCAGCATCAAAACTTTGGTTTCAACTTTCAGGTTTGCAATACCTGTATATTCCGTATGATTTTTTTTCCCTGCAAATATAGCTTAATTTCACAACAGGCTTTAAGTATTACACCACCATGCTTTTAAACTCTGCCCCTCCATGGCCTCCTAGGCTCCTTATCTAATCTACAGATGAGTAAACCTGATATCTTCACCATGTAAATTGGTAGAATTCTTTCTAAAAATAAAATCTAGTAGCCAGACGGCTCAAAAGTTATATATTGGTGAAGAATCAGCATGATTTCTCAAAGGGCAATCATGTCATACAAATCTCGTGAAATTCATTGGAGATGATAGGTGTACTAGCAAGAGACATCTAGTTGGTGTAGTCTCCTTTGACTTTCAAAAAACATTGTGTAAAGTCTTTCAACAAAGCCTCTCAAAGAAATTAAGCTATAATAGAATAAGAAGGAACATTTTCACGTGGATAAAGAAATCTGTAACATAAAGGAAATCTAGTAAAAGCATACAGTCAGCCTTCAGAGTGGAGGGATGTCTTACATGTAGTTCTGAATTGGTATCTGTGTTGTTTCACAAAATCACAAATGAATCGGAAAAGCCGATGAAATGAGGGAGGCGGCCAATTTATTCATGGTAACAAAGTATTACAGTTAAGAATGACGATGGTCTGCAACAAAGGAGTTCACAAAACTGAGTAACTTGATTACTTCATTTTGTCTGTCCTTTTATTGAAGTACGAATAAATGTAAAGTGATACACATAGAGAAAAATATATTCTTACTTATATAGAAAGGGATCTAAACTGCTTTTTACTACTCATGATTGAGATTTGGATTTATAATAATGAATCCCAGGAAGTGTCAAGTTAATTATCAATAGTTGTCAATAGTTATCATAGTTATCATAGAAGGCCAGGAACTATTTCAAAAGGAATAGAAGTCAAAAGAGGAAGCCTTGTTATGCCACAGTTAAATCCATGGTACATCTGAAAATTGAATATTTGTTCAGTTCTGGCCTTGCTATTCCAAAAAGAATATGATAAAATGGAAAAAAAATCAGAGAAGCCTGAAAGTGATGTTCAAAGATACGGTATGGGTTTCGTATGATGAAAAAAAAAAAAAAGGTAATTTAATAGTTTTCGACCTGGAAAAGAGAAAGATGAGCAGGGAATATGATGAAGGTCTGTAAAATTAGTAGTGGCATGAAAAAAGGAAAATAGGAGTCTCCTGCAAAAGAAAAAGTAGAAAGAATCAAATAAACCTAACATAAGGGTCAAAATGAATGAACGGAAATACTCCTTGATACAGTATCTATTTAATGTGAAATAGTTTGCCAGTGAATGTTTTGAGTCCTGAAACCCTTCAGAGGTTTAAAAAATATGACTGGAAAAAAAAATATCCATCACGAACTATTGAATATGAAAAACTATTATATTCAGGAAGTCTCTGAACCTCATACTGCTGAAGAACTGGTGAGTATTGCAGGAAAGTAGATGGCAATATCCACTTCTTTAATGTTTCAAGGCTGTCCTAGGCACCGGTGAGCAGTCACAGCTGAAGACAGAGTCGTTAACCTCTAAATAAGGCAGAGGAATGGAAGTTGAACTTCTTGCCCCAGAAGGTGTATAAACAGGAATTCATCCTTAGATGCTTATCATGGTATAGACTCAGATGCTTATGAGAGTGTTCAGAGGCAATTTTAGTTGCTTCTGGAATTTTACTAACAGAAAAATGAGACGCTGTTGGATTATAAGCACTTCCTACTGCCAGGTAACAGCTAAATTGAGAACTGATCACTATCTCGGGTTTAGATGCCTAAATATTTTTGTGGGCATAGCTCAGAACAATGAATTAATAGATCATTTTAAGACATTAGATACCTTGAGTATGGAAGGTATTCATATCAAAGGAGATATTTTAATCCACTTATATTCAATTTAAGATCTGCCATAGTAGAATGTGCTTCTTCCCTGCCCCCACCAAAACAACTCATGTAACAATTTCCAAAGCAAAGGAAGGATTAGGATAAAAAGTATTTTTAATGAAGTCACTGAAATCCTTACTACATTTATGCATTCTTTTTTGGTAAATATGCAGTAAAATATGTAGTAGCACAGCCATGAACAGCTTCATTTCTCCCTGTCCTTTAATAAATGTCCACTATAAATCTTAGCAGCAGATTATGCACATGTCAAATCCATTTTTATAGTGGCTGAGTAGATTTAAAGTCCAAAGATATTATGTTGATAGCATCGCTTTGCTGGTTATAAACAAAGATAAAGAAATGTGAGATTCATTATAAGCCATTTCTTATTTTCCAAGTCTTGCAAAACAATCTTCTGATTAGACTGTACTATAAGCAGCATGTTATTAAAAGTTATCTTTCCATTTTTTTAAGTAAACAATTCATGGTCAATTTGATCTGCCAGTCTGTGTTTTTCCTCCCATTTCTGGTATGGTTTGTTGTGATTTTAACTTCAAAATGTATAGGAAGATACAGCAATTTTCAGTTCCAGAGCTTTTTATCTCACAACACGAACATATCAACTTCCAAAAAACTTTTGGACTGTTATAGGCCTCAAAGCACACTTTAGACCTTAAGGATTCACCTTTCTTGCTCCTTCATTATTTAGATAATTACTACGAGCACTAGAAGAGGCAGAAAAATAGTGGTCCAAGGTCTAATGACTTTAGAATTTAGAGGTTTAAGAGACTTTTCCTCACTACCACTCAATATTAAAATCTGTATTGATTTTACTGTGAGACAATTGTACCACAGACCTTTGAAGGAAAAATGTACTGTTTTGGATTTTACTAAGAACAGCTCTGAGAAAGAAACCATGCCATATGGCAGAACCCAAATTCAGCTTTCATTCTTTATGCTTAGAGGCAATTTGTGCATAAAATGGAGTTATCTGGGAGCCGTGCATTTGTGTATGTGGGCTGAGACTCCTGGAAAGGCATCTTGTTTGAGAGCTGCTTTTAAGTTCATTTGTTCCAGGGCTTGTTTACATATGTAAATAAAAAAAGTAACACTAAGGGCTTATATGAGGAAACTCACCATCATAATTAGACAGATAACATTACACCAATAGAATTCCCTGTGTAGATTTATTTTTAAACTTAATTAATTTGTATTTTTAACTACAGTAATACTACATTAGTTACATAGTTTAGGGTTTAGATTAATAAATATCTCATGCATGTGGACCCTTAAAACATAGCCAGGATCTGTATTTGATTTCTTTTGAACCAGGAAGCTGGTGTTCAACATCTGAAATTCTATCGTGGGAAATGACAGACAAATGTGGCAAATGTCGCATGTATATTGGAGTAAAAGGTTGGTCTTCAAAGAAAGACAGCTGTATAATTCTATGTAGTTCCATGTATTATACATCATCTGAAAAAGGATCTTGACTTTCATAATTTGGATCTGATACTTGCATTTTGATACTGTAGTCCTAGCATTACTTTGTTCAGACTAGGGCACAAATTCTTGGAGAGGTGAAGGGCACCATACTAGCCTCCCGAGCAGAGGCCTTGTCTTCCCTTCTGTTCCAGGGTAATCAGCCAGGTCAATGTAAACCACAAATGGTTTGCTTCAAAATTCTTGACTTCAAAGAGAAACAGAGGAGAAAAAGTGCTCATGCAGATGGCTTTGGTGTCATGATCTGCCAGCAACACATTTGTATGTGAACACTTTCCCACTGCTCTTTATCCAGTTTAACCTGATCTGTTTGACTTTGCTCTGGAGCAGAACAGAAGAGTAAATGTCTGTCAACAGTCTTACTAAGAGCGCATCAGCACAGTACCACTGTAGTTCACTCCTGCAAAGACCCCTGCATCCATGCCCCAGACTTTCACAGACTCAAGCACTACAGAGGTAAGAAGCACAATGGGACAGGATTAGTGCACTGGCTGTGCAAACAGGAGGGAAATTCAGCACAAACCAAATCCCAACCCTGGCCTGAACAAGCAGACTAGATGTATACAGATACTGTGTGCCACATCACTTATCTTGGCCAGAGCTTTGGACAATCTAGAGGGATTTAGCAGTCAGAATGAAAACTGCAATGTTTGCTTTCTGCTTTGAAGCACAACAGTTTCAGATGAATTCTGTTTTGAGATCTTGCTTTAATTCAGTCCTGAAATACAAATTAACTGTATGACGAAGGAACTAACACAGATATAACGAAAAAACACCCTACTTCCTTGAATTATTTTCCCTGCCTAATTAATTTCTACCAAGAGTATTATCTGGAATGTCTTCTATGCTGCCTAAATGGGAAAGATACTTAAGAATCTCTTGGTGGCCTTGTAAAACACTAACTTGGGAAAAGGGAGCCTCTACTCTGTCCATATGTCTCTTTTGGCACCAATGTCATCAGATCTCAACGTTCTTTTATATAATCACAGATGCATCTTATCATTAGTTTTAATTGAACAAATACTGCACCACAGCTTGGCAATTTGATCCTCCAGAGCACTGATAAAAAAAACCTTTAGGGCATTGGTGCCAAAGGATGACATTTTTATTAGTTGTTCTCTGCCAGCTTCAGCAGTGTGCCTGCTGTCCCTCCATTCCATGTCTAGCCTGTGTTTCCTTCTCTTATTCTGCTTTTTCCACTCCCTTGCCCTAGCTGACACAAAGCCCTATCAAACAATGTTCCTTCCTAATGTCCCTGTTGCCTAAGTCCTAGTACTTTCAGGAAACCCATTGTAAAAAAAACTGAGCACAAACCTCATAGCAAAGCTTAAGAGATTTCCATGACTTCTGAAATGACGTTATTTTGTAATTCTGTTTCCGATTGTGATGGTGTTCTGACGCAATGTAAAAATTTGGCAGTTCTATTTCCCTATGGGTCTGGCAGGAGGAAAAACATTGCTACAAAAAACATGCATCCAAGAGTAACAATTTATTTATCAGTTTATTTATTTATTTAAAAGAGCTTACAATTATAGAACTGTTGCATTTCAGAGACACTGTAAATGCTAATCAAATCAAGTCTTTGATTTTTAAAAATGGCCTTAATCACTTCAAAACATATTTGCAGGTAAGGAAAATGAGACATGATGCTTTTTCTTTTTTCTTTCTTTTTTTTTTTTTTCCTTCAGAAAGTGGTGCATTCTTTTCAGTCATAATACACCAAACCTAACCTTACAAGTGGCAGCCTGTCACCTGATGGAACATGAGCAGAAAAGAGGGAAATTCTTTCCAGTGACTTTGAAAGAGACTGGTGTACTCAACACATTTTTGCTAGCAAAGTCAACTTCACAAATTCCCAGTAATCTTACCCCCAGCCGTTCACTCCTATCCCAGCAGCACTTTATTGCCCCTTCAGCTGTTTTGATACAACAGTTTGCAGAGCCTTAGTATAAACCAGATGATTGAAATCGTGATCAGAATTAAATAAACAAACACATTTCTGGAGGATTTTTTTTTTTTTTTAACTTCGGTCATTTCGTAAATCTGCTTTACGACACAGTCACACAAACAGTTATGCTGACACAACTGTATAGACTGCAAATCGTACTGGACGGCCAGAATAATCAACCAGGCATATGAACTTTGTCTCCCAAAGTAGTTTTTTAAAACAAGCAATTAAATTCCATGTGAACTAAGACTCACAGAAAATAAGTTGGCCTCCCACTGGCAGACTATCAACAAAACTCTGAAGTCCTAAGTTCCACTTTCCTACTTAACTAGATAATGCCTCTGAAAAGAAATGCTTTTGCATTTTTGCTAAATTTTTGCAAAAGGTCTTTGCATCAGTATGGACAATAGAGTTCTCCTTTCTACCCTGAGGATCTGGACCTGAATTTAGGTACAGCTTGCAGTGAAACTCTCTGTATTAAAAAAAGTCTGTAATCAATCCCTGTCACAGTGTTTTCCCTTCCAACAAATATATCAAGAAAGAAAGATCCATATTCATTTTTTTAAAAATATGAGCTTTAAATAAAGCTTAGCACATATATTGCTCATTGTTTTATAGTTGGCCCACTTTACCATTATGAGCTCCAATCTTCAAGTTCATGGGGAATTTAAATGTAATCTTACCATTTGCATGTTCTGATTGGTATTAGCTACACTCAACCTAAAATTTGGATTTTTTTATGGATGTTTGTTTCTCTTTTCCATAGTGTCTTCCTTCTAGTTGGCCTAATTTTAAATCATTTTTAGTTCTCCATTGATTCTAATTAAGCTGCTTCTGGGTTTTACAAGCTTCATTTAATTAAATTAATCAAGGTATTTATTTATATAATAAAAGATAACCAAGTCACCAAGCTTGCTTTCCCAAACTCCCTCAGCTCTAATACTAGACAGAAAATCAAAGGCACCTATTTTAAATTTAAGTGCCTGCAGCACAGTAGCATTGTGATAAAAGTATCAGAAACCTGGCTTAGCCAAATGCTTCACAGATATTTTTTGTTTGTTGACACTTTGCTGCATCCCCTCAGTGTTTATATTACTTTTGCCATGATGCCGAATTAAGAAAGTCATCTGCTCTAAAAGGAAAGATCTTAATCACACAAGATGGAGGAACTTTTTTTTTTTTTTTTCTCACCTGCAGGGTTTATGATTCATAAGGAAGCATTTCTGTTAGAATTATTTCAGATTCATACAAGAGAGATCACATAACACATTAAGGTTTGTAGAAATAATTTCATTTTCTGATGTAATTGCATGATTGCAAAGAAGTGCTTAGGATACAATGGTGTGAACTCTGATCCCTGATCCGAGTGCTTTGTTCAATGAAAGATACCCAGTTTTAGCACTGTGCAGTACCTCAGAGTTTGCAGGCATCAGTTGTATGACAAAACTGGGTAACTTTCACTGTGCTTTACTTTTCTGCTTCTTTGCAGTCAGGACATATTCTACTGCTTTGCAGACAGACACTTCCCAAATGGTTACAGACATCCTACAGGCAGATCTGTGTTAATCATTTCAATCAACACAGCAAAAAAGTTATTAAGTGTTTGCCACATAAACATTGTATTATTTCTCCAGCTGGATAATGCCAACCTCTGCTGCATTCTGCTCTTGACACAGTGGTTGGGCAGTTTTAAAATACTTCCACTTTAGCCTCAGGCTAGTGTGAAGCCTTTTTGCTTGTTTGCTTTTCTTTCACCCTTTCTCTTTCCAATCAATTTGCTTATTAGAAATAAGGTCCTTTTTTGTTGTTGTTTTTCCTTTCCTCTTTTCTGTTTTCAAAGTCTCTCAGACAAATAACTTTTCTAACTGATTGAATAAAAAAAAGTGTAACGCCTACATTTACATAGTGTACAGGAGACACATACTGGACATGAAAATATCTGTGCAAACCATCCCTGTATTTCCATACAGCCTCCTCTTCAAAGTTCCCCTGGTCCCCATTCCAACAAAAACACTCCCTGCATCATAAAGTCATTATGGGCCAAATCATAGCTATCTGCAAGGGAATGAAGACAGTGGTTGATTGACATTGATAAGATGCAGCTGTGGCCTTGCTTTGATGATGTGCAGCTGTGATCCTACAGCAAAGTGGTTAAATAGCTCTGAGGAGTGTGGGGGGAAAAACCTGGATGAAGCAGAGCCAAGGAGGAGTGTGGTCTGGCCTCTGGAGGATGGAGAACCAGCATGGACAGTAGAGTTTGATCAACGGTAAAGCTTTTAGCCTCTTGCTAGTTTATTTCTGTTCCATTATTTCCTGGCTGCTGTAACTTGAATGATAATAGCTACCTATTCTGGACACCATCTCCCACAGCTTTCTTCAGGAGAAACTGACTACTCATGGCTTGGGTGGGTGTACTCTGTGCTGTGTAAAAGGCTGGCTGGTGGCTGGTCATAACTTGTGTTCCCCAGGGCTCAGTACTGGGGCCAGTCCCGTTTAAATTCTTTATCGAGGATCT
>JAVJGJ010000060.1:47365658-47379685 GCA_035590215.1 Microhierax caerulescens | reverse complement strand
ACACATTGAAGAAATGCTTAGGGGCATGGTCTAATGGTGGACTTGGCATCCTGGGCTAACAGTTGGTCTTGATGATCCTAAAGGTCTTTTCCAACATAAATGATGCTATGATATCTGAATTGGATATACAGGCAAACAATAATGTCCTGCTCTACCTACCAAAACACGGTGTTAGCTGTGACAATGGTACATTACATTAAAAATTTCTATGAAAAAGGAAGTAACCTGAGTTCTAATAAAAATTCTGATAACAGGTAGGCTATTGCAAAAACAATGCAACATAGTAGTTTCTGATACCTGTACCATAGTAGTTATAACTGGTTTTGCTATATGTTTTCTTACCATAAGTACAATTTTATGGAAATCAGTAGGACTATTTTCAGACTAAGGCAAAAAATAAGAATTTTGGAATATTACCTTGTGCTGCAACTAAAAGCTGAGGTAAATTATTCAGAAACTCTATTATAAGCCCAAAGAACATGATGAACAGCTGGAAGCATATTCCCGCACTTCAGAGTAACTAAAGACTTACCCATTCATTCTTTTTCTGTAGTTTATCTGTACTTGTTTGTTTCCATTAAGTATAATTTTAATCACAAATCATGGTCCAGCTCAGCTGTTCACTGTGTATTCAGCCATACCACCCTCGGCAGTGTTTTCATGAGATATTAAAAATTAAGTAGGGTTGAACTAGGTCACCACCTAGGTGGAATGAAACCCCAAATGCTAAACCAGTTATTTAAGAGGCTGAGGTTTTTCTTCAGCAGCTACATGTCTGCTTGGAAAATAGCACTTACTTTGAGTAGAATATAAATTATGTTTTTTCTGTATTTCAACTGACAAAACATTATTTAATTTGAGAAAGAAAAGACAAATTTACATAACTGCATGGACTTATGATTATTCTCTTGTCAAAAATATAAATATATATAAAACTGGTTTAAAAATCAATTAAAATAGTTTTCATAATGGCTTCATGCAGCATGTACCTCAAGGCTAACCTAGAAGCACCCTATTTGGCTGAGATGTAAAATTAACTAACGCTTATTTCTCTTAATAGACTATATTTTTCATAAGAGCAAGTGATGTTTTTTTAAAGGCTGTACCAGAAACTAGATGGAGCATGCATTCTTTGTCCATAAAGTAATAGCTGTACATTCATCTGAAGAATCTGTTTCCTATTTCTCTGCAATCCATAGTAGGCAAAACTTTAGCCCACAAGTAACTGCCTTTAAGTATGGGATCAATAGTGTGGTATGTTTTCCTGGGTTTGGCTGGGACAGAGTTAACTTTTTTTTTAGTAGCTGGTAGAGTGCTGTGTTTTGGATTTTAGGATGAGAATGCTGATAACACACTGTTTTCAGTTGTTGCTAAGCAATGGTTATAGTAAGTCAAGGACTCTTCAGCTTCTCATGCCCCATCAGTGAGAAGGCTGGAGGGGGACAAGAAACTGGGAGGGGACAGGGCCAGGACAGCTGACCCCAACTGGCCAAAGGGATATTCCATACCTTCTGACATCGTGCTCAGTATATAAAAGAGTACATACGGGAGGAGTTGGCCAGAGGAGCAGGATTGCTGCTTGGGGACTGGCTGGGTGTTGGTCAGTGGGCATGAACAACTCTACTGTGCATCACTTGGGTTTTTTAGATTTTTTTTCCTTTAGTTTTATTTTTTCTTTTTGATATTTCCTTTTTCATTATAACTATTATTAGTAGTAGTATTTTACTTTTTTCAGTTATTAAACTGTTCTTATCTCAACCCATGGTTTTTTCCTTTTTTTTTCCTGATTCTTCTCCCCATCCCACCAGGGAAGGGGCAGGGAGGGAGTGAGCAGCTGTTAGTTAACTTAGTTACCGGCTGGGGTTAAACTACAACATATGTATACCTGAGATATATTTGCTGTAACAAATAAAGCAGGGCCAGGCACTATTTGCTGGCCCTAAGTCCATGTGACATGGACTGTATCTGTGCTTGACAAAAGTTGGCTGTGGATCTGCTGTGGCTTTAAGTTCTTGCTAGTCTTCTTTTGCTCTTCTAGTCTGGTATATGTAGCAATATAAGGGCACAGTTGCTGTGCATTAGAATGGTTTTTAATAGCATGAACCTAAGGGTAAATGCTGCTTGCCACTGGTTGTGGTATGAAGGCTTATGTTAACTGAAGAAGAAATTTCAATAACATTGAATTAAAATGTAAGCAAATTAAAACCAAAGTGAGCAAAACTTGTGGCAGTCCTGTTCATATTGCCTGTTCAGAATGCTTTGTCTTCTCTGCCATACAAATGTATTGCCTTGAAGAGCACCACTTCACACACAACAAAGCTGAACAGGAAAGACACTAATATTTAGTAAGAAGAATAGCTTGCTAGTATTGTGTCCTAGCCTTGATTAAATTTTTTATATATAATATATATCCTATATATCTTATTAGGCTATATAGGTATACTTCTAGAAAAATACAGTAATTATTTTAACTGTTTCCCATAAAAAACTTCTAAATATATGATTATTCTGAAGAATTTTGAGAAGGACATATGCTAACTTGCTCAAAGCATCACATGGCTGCTCTAAACAGCTGCATTCAAACTATCAAATATTTTAATGAATATAATTTTCATCTAAATGTACATTTGGGCTCATGGCTACAAGCTTTTTTCCATCAAATGCTGCCTGAATATGAATACAAACAAATATCACTTTCTATCTTTACCAAATCACTTTCAGGTGAGTAACAGTTGTTGGATTTGGTTAATAATTGCCATGTCTCAAAAAAATTGTTCCCGCAACTAGATCATAGCGCAATGTTTGAATATAAAGTGGAGACTGATCTCAAACCACTAAAATATTAAATAGAAATCAGCAAAAAGTATACTTCTGATCATAATTGTGCTGTTTTACAATTACAAGAACATAAATGATATGGGAACTTCATTTCTGGATTCATAAATGCAATGGCTGTGATCCCAATCTGGCCTATAACCTGAAGGTGAGATTCTTTTCTACATAATGTAGGGTTGCAGAGCCGTAGTGCTCAAAGATATTTCAAGGATATCTTAACTGGCAGCAGGGATTCAATATGTCACAAGATCACAATAGTGGGTGTGATGGCCTCTTCTTGAAGATGGCACTATAGACAGTTGACAGATAAAAGAAGTTATGAACAAGAAGACCCTGCATACTGATGAACCCTAAGTCCCTTGGAGCTATAAAAACTTAGGCTGTACTTCTCACTGTGATACTTCTGACCCACACAAGGCAAAGACTGGGTACCTAACGTTGTTTTTAACAACAGGACTGAAGTTAAGCAGATGTATAAGAATTAGTGGCCGAGACTTATTTTAGTTATGTTCACATGTACATCTTCACCTGATAATTTTATTTCAGTTTGACTTGATTAAAATTTTTAATTCATAGTCAAGGAAGAAAACCAGCTGATACTACAGGAATTAACACAGTTAAAGAGAAATCAGAAAGTCTACTAAAGTTGAGTAGACTCATATTGTAAATGACCTTTACTGATGACAAAAAAAAGACATTTACAATGCAAAAAAAGTATACATATATAATAAACCACTTCAACTAGTTTCTGCTGAAATTGTAGGCACTCTGGGAACCAGATGGAAACTGGATCAAGGCTAGATAGGAACCAGTAAATCTTCAGGATGAGATCACAACCAGGGGTCTAAGCCTGTTGACACCTCCCATCAGTGAAAAGAAGAATGGATGTTTAAACACCTATTTGTATGATCCTTTGCATACAAAAGTCAGACGCTGCTGTAACTACATGTTGACCTACCAAATTAGAAATCGTGCATGCAGTATGTAGTAAAGAAGTATAACTAGCACCTATTGATGGTGCTTCAGCAGTCGTCACTAAGCAGTCAGAATGCACTGGCATGAACAATGCTGACTAAACCTCCTCAGTAGCTATGAATGTGAAAGACACAGTGGGTATTCCAGTCTCTAGTCCTTAAGCTGCTGATTGTAATAGTTACAAAACAAATACAACAGATTGTTCCAAAAAGTTCTCAAGTTTGGAAACTTATTTTATTGCTCTGAGATTAAAGCATTAAAAATCATAGCACTTGATTTTCTCATAAGATTATTATAAAACATAGCTCTTTCATGCACTACAAAAACATTAACTCTTTAAGCTTTGTAACACCCTCTTGACAGATGTCCTACACACATCTATTTGCCTATAGCAAAGAAACCAAAATACAGACATTCAGAAATGGACTGAGATTTTATTACAGTAATCCCCAAACTTGTGTTCCTGTATTATTTGATTAAGCATATATTATGCTCTAGGACAATGTAAAAAACAAGACACAAAGAAATGGATTCACCTATTCTGTCTAGGAATTTTTGTTTTAATAACATGACATTGATTCCAGTGTCTTTAACTGTCTGAGGAGGCAGACAAAGAAAAAGGGGGTGTGTGTGTGGTTAAAAGCAGGAGGGAAAACCAACAACATTGGAAAGAGTAAAAGTAGCTGCTAGCAAATAGTCCTAAAATCCTCATTTGTGATTATGCAACATGTTTCTTTTTTATTAAAAATTTTTTGATGTCCACACTTTTACCAGCTATTGTATATATTGCTACTTGGACTATAATAGCTGGGAAAGGCTATGTGTCCCGTCCCCCCCCCACAAAAAAAAAATGTGCTTGTTATCAAACCTGTGCAGATGGGTAGAGAAGCACAGACGTGAGTTGCCATGCCAAGGTGCAGTCCCTGTTGCAGCCTAGCCTTGCTTTGGCTGGTGCTCTGCTGCATGTCCCACCTGAAGAAATTTTCAAATCTTACTTAAGCCCCCAGTTCTTGAAACCCCTTAAAAGCCAATGCTGTAGGTCCTGCAGGATCAGGGCCTTTGAGCATTTGGGTTTGAAGTGAAAATGAATGAAATGTCAATAAATCCCAGAACAAAACAAATGAGTCAGGGCACAAGGTATCCCAGAAGCCCAAGACTATTACCACTGGGATATTATCTAGTGAGGAGGAATCCAGGTTTCATTCATATCACAGGAAGGCTGCATTAAATTACAAATGAATGTTCTGAAATTAATAAATTTAATTGATTTCAAGCTGAGTTGGGGAGTTAAGGCTGGTATTCAGACAGGGAGAGAGTATTTAAATACAGCTATCATTAGCAGGCACATGTTATGTTCACCTAATACCAGGACTCTTCCCTCTCACAGCATGGGGTAAGGCCACTTAAAGCCTTTTGGACTCCTTCAGCAGAATGGGGAAAAGACTCATAATTTTCAGGCAGGACAACAAATGATAAGACTTTCAGTTTTAGGAAACTGAGGTAACTACATAACTGCCCTCGGTGGAAGCTTATGGCACTGGTTAGAGTCAGAAGGTCTGAACCAAATGTTATGGAGAATACTGCTCTTTTCAAAATACCAGTATGTCAGGCCCTAGTCCTGAAGGAAACCCTTTTGACACATAACAATTCTTTAGCAGATGCATTTCTTACTGGTAGCATCATGCAGCTCTGCAGGTAGGATTAAACTGAATAAGCAAAGCAAATTATTTTAAAAGTAGAAAAGGCAAAGAACATCAAGAAATGAAAAGGCAGGAGAGAAGTTCTATGATAAGTGGGTGTTGTTTCATATTCTTTCACTGCCACAGTTTTAATGATTGAAAATGATTCTGTGTTTTCCATCTTAAACATAAAAGACTAGACATCCATATTGATTTCTTAATACAGTAATCAAACTCAAGGCTTTTTTCAATATCACTCTGAGCTTTCTACTACTGTCTTTAAATGAAAATGTTGTATGACAGAATTTGCATGTAAAGGGGCTGCTCAAAAGCAAACAAAAAACCCTGAAGCTCTACAAAAATGTGCAGCTATATAGGGTGTTAAAAATCAATACAGGGCAGTGAATAAAAGATAGCTGTCATTCAAAATCAAGTTAGTGTTCATGCAGTAATTTCCTTCATATTCTCCATCACATAATTGTGACTAAAAGTTAGTAAAAATAGCAACAATAATAATAAGAACAAGTTACATTTTATCAAAGGGAAGTTTAGGACTAACAGATTATATCATTAGATTCCAGTGTTAATATGTTACAGATTTTCTGTGAAAACTACGAGTAAAAGATAAATGTAGGATAATTGAAATAACAATTATTCTTTGCCTCAGACAGCATCTTAGAGATCCAGTCCTTTAATGTCTGTAAAGCATTTAAAGATGTCTGAGAAAAATATGCTTTGTAAGTGCAGAGTACTCTTGATAGTCAAGCACCATGTGACGGGTTTACGACAGATATTCAAATACAATACAGTAATACTGAAGGCATATAAACATTTAGGGAATACAAATTTATGCTCTGAAATCTGCTTGCTTACTGTTTATGTATTTATTGACCTATAAGAATTTGTACAAATCATATTTCTCTGAGTGAACTTTTGGGAACAGTTTTTTCTGGCTTCAGTCTGTGGCATTCAAATGCACACATCTGCATATACGTGTGACATCTGTTATTTCTTCAGGAAACATCACAATCAACTTATAAAATGTTCACCATCTAATCTTAGGGTAGAATTACAATTTAATCAGTCTGGTTATTTATTATGCTTACTATTATTTCTAATTCTTCATAATATTTTAAGAAGTAGTGTTGGTCACAAGATCACATCATAAGATCTGATCCAATTTCACTTTTATAAACATAATAAATGTTTTTACTGCTCCATGGGACTTAAAATTAAAGTGTAAGTTCAAAGATAGAAGATGAACACCAACACCTAGATGAGAACTGAAGGGAAACATCATAGAAGTAAACAGTCAAAGATACAGCTGTAGATTATCTACAACTCTATTTCTAGGATAACTCCATTTAAGGTTTTGTGGCACAGCTCAGCGAATCATGCGAGTATAAGCATCATTCAAAAACTGAAGTCTGTCCAAGAATAACTCAGTGAGTATGTCCATAATACAGTCATAAGAGTGGTGCAATATAGTAAAGGCAGACCTGATTTAGCCTTTAAGTATGTTTTTCTGACTGCAGAGCCTGTGGCTTCACCGCTCTCACCATAAATCAGAATACATCAGATGTACAAAGGCTTGTTCACTAGCAGTTGAAAGCTGCCCACTAAAGACAACTTTGCATATTTTAACCCACTTTTACTTTTGTTTTTAGGATACTAACTTTATTTGAACTCCAAAGGGACTGACAGTTGTTACACATCCATTTTCATTGACATATTTTCCTGCAAAATATTTGGAATCTGCTTTTCTTTTAGTTGTAAAACTAATGTAAAATCCTATTGATCCCAAAGAAGTGATTGAATATGTTGTACACTGTGAAAAATTTAGAACTTGCCAGTTTGGGAAGAAAAATAATAAAAGTGACAAAGAAACACAGAAATCACAGCTTTCAATCAGAGTGGTAGAAGAAAGGACAGGACACCTCAATGTCTAATCAGCTTCATCTAAGTATTTACCAGTCCCTACTTTCGCACATCTTAAAAATAATTATGAAAAAAACCAAACCCAAAGTTATCATTTCAGTACAGACATATAGTACTCGGGCAAAAGATATACAGATATCAGTCAAATGAAATCACTAGCAGGGAAAGAACTGAAGAAAAAAAAAAAAGTCAAACTCAGCAGAATGAAAGGCAATGGAAATAGTGTCAAAAAGTTATAGGTCAGGAATATGTGCTTCATACTCAGGTTGTCTCTTTCCAGCTTTATTGAAGGCATCAAACCTTACAAGAAGTCATAAATAGCTAATAATTCCTTTGATAACCATGAAAATCATGTTAAAAACAAAAAAATGGTTTTTTAGCTTGTAGAACTGTCATGCATAATTCCATCAGCATCATATACCAAATGGTGTACGGCATGGGCTGATCAACACAACTACCCTGATAGCGTAAGAGCAACTAAGCTATATATCTTCTCTTTCTAAAATAAAGCTTGATTGTTCCCCATTTAACATATATTTCTCTCTGCTAGAGCTTCTGCACTGGTAGGGTGTACTTTAGTGTGATTTTTAAATGAATGATTTGTAATGGCAATTGTAAACCGATGTCTGCAAACTAACTGTAATTTTATGTACCTTCTTCTGAAACCAACTTACAAGTATTTATTTTTCAAGTTTACAGATAATTTTCATACCTAAATAATAGGGATTCTAAAAATATTATTCCTAGTACAGCCTTTCAAGGTTGCATTTTAGGAAAAAAATGAGCCACAGTTTACACCTAACACAGATTTGCTAAGGCAGGCTACACAGGCTAGACCATGTCAGTGTCTAAACAAGGTCTTGGCCACAGAAATTAAAATGGCAGATGAAGATTCTCCTGAAACTGGGCATGGGTGGGTTACTGCATCTTCTGCAAACGGGTCAGGACAGTATTTTTTTCACATTCAGTAACCCTGGCCACTGCCATGTCATGTCAGTATTTACCTCTGACAGGGAATTCTCCAATAGAAATGGTGAAGATAATTCATTCTCTGTTGGTTTCTTTTTTTATCATCCTTATGCATCTTATTTAGGCCAGTAAAGCTTCACACTGAAAATTTTATCATACGTATAAAAAGCATACAAGTCTTTTTCCATGTTTGCTTAAAGAGAAACTACAGCCTGCATAGTATTAATAAAGTATGGTTTTGGTTTTACATTAATTAGTGTACCCCTCAGTGATGTTCTGCAATTATGCAATTATCTGCAAAGATAATAGTTGTGCCTAATGTGCTGGAAAGAATTACACCGACTCTCTCAGAATAATGCAATCTTGATCTTTGCCATCTGTCTTGGGTGTCCATTGGAAGGGGCTGAACTTATCACATCAGTAGCACGCTAGAGGAAATAAGAGTGGAAATACTTTCCAGCTCTTGCCACTAGTTTCTTACGGCACATTATGAAATCTTTAAAGAGCCTTCTCTGTCCAGCTGTTTCAAAATGAAACAATTAGATGTGGAAGATGGTATCTAGGTTTCCCATTGCATTTCCTGTCCCATTATCACTTTCAGCTCTCAGAAATTATAATCTCTATTTAGTTTAGTTTTTATTGTTCTTCCTGTCACACAGAAGAGAACACAAGTCAGGACTGAGCCTCCTTCCCTGCCACGTGACATGACAGGGACATTCAGCAACATTTGTGCACAGGGCAGGTTTGTGCTCCTGTGAACACCCAGTCCTGGGAATGGCCCTGGATCACCCTATGCACAGCTGCCCAGCAAGGAGGCAGCTCCCTCTGGTACCAGTAGTGTCAGGGAGCTGGGGGTGGATGAGCAGCTCATGCTCCTCCCCGCTGGGTCTGCCTTCTGCCTTCCCAACTACAATAAACCCTTGCCTTTTCTACTTGCCTGTTTTGTGACTCTTCCTTATTTTCCTGCCATTACTTCTAAAGACTACATCTTTCTCTAGTGTTAATCCATTCATTGTCTTTTACACATGTAGGTTTAATACATTTGAGTGGGAATAGATTTATATATTAACCTGTAGATTTATATATTAGTCTGTAATATCAATTTACATCATTTTGTTCTGACTAAGCTTTATTTTTTTCCGTGAAGTTTAGGGTAGTTTATCACCATTCTGTAATTATTTCCTTCCCATGCTTCTCTTATTGAAGGGAAAGATGAAAATTATTTATTTCATACATTTTCATTCTTCACTTTGTATTTTACCATTATTTTTTCTGAGTAGGAGACAGAGTATTTTGTTTGATAAATACTTTTTAAGGTAATTGCATTTTCCTGGATACTTCCCAGGGAATTTTACATCTTTCCTATATGAAGCATGAGTGAAGACCTAATTTGTCTTCCTTGCAATTTAGATTTCTTTTCCCTCTAGATGTCTCAGGATTTTTGATTTTCTCTATTTTTTTTTATTTTTTTTTTTTTAGATTTCTCAGCTGGTATGGCTACACTAATTTCAGTGATGTAAATGAAGATTGTGTAGAATTGGGCCTTTAACTGTGAAGGTTAAAAAGTGTCCTGAAAAACTAAACCTGCAGTTTCTTTAGGAAAATACATGAAAAATTCTAACAGATCTTTCCTTCTTTTTAATGCAGTGAACTGAGCTCATATTTGAGCTTGCTTTTATAAGGCATGAATTATCAGCAATTCAGATGTTCAAAATCCTTTAAAGTATGCAAAACTCCTGCTGGCAAAAAAAAAAAGTCAACGTGAGGGGGGCCTGTACTGCTGCCTATCCTGCTGTCATTGTTTTCTTAAGCAGCTATTGATAGTCTTGCTTCTTACTCCTACTGTCAATATTTCAGTAGCATCCTCCTGCTCATATTTCTCTTTAATACATTTACTCCTGTAAGTCAGATAGATAGACAGTGCAATGGCTCTTTGCAGTATTTGTTTTCATGTATTCCTTCATTATGGAACTCATTTCAGCTGGACTATTAAATAACTTCTAAGCAGCAAGAAAGAGGCAGTATATCCATCACATGGTGAATACGAAGCATTTAATGCAGATCTCAAATCGATACCTTTCTTCAAATACTAATTTTTATTTATTTCTCCTCCCCAGGGCTTAGGAAATAAAATATGATATTCATGCCAGTGTGGATTTATAACACCAGGAGGGAGATGAAATAAGAGACCTGAGCATACTGTATTAGCTATTATTCATAAACTATTTCTACTTGTCAGATGTTTGCTGTGAGGCTGAGAATGCAGTACTTCCCCTCTCTCTCAGTTTGACCAAAGCTGATAAGTTGCCTCCAGTTCACATATCACCGCATCAGAGGACAAATTCTGTGACTAAAGAGAATCATTCCTGTTTCCTGGTACACTGACTCTGTGCCTTCCTCCTAAAGAAAGCTTAGTTAATATTCCAAAGACAGAAACCTAGACTGTCTTCATAAGCATAGAAATTTTCAAAGAAAAAAAAAATACTCCCACCTGGGATTTTGATCTTGGTTGTCTTTCTGACATTGTTGTTACTGAGAATAAAGCAAGATTGGGCCTAGGGAGACTTTAATCTCAGCTTAGATTTCTCCAATCTTTTGTTAAGTGAAGCCATTTCATAATTCTAAATTGATTTAATGTCAATATGTTGACTAAAGTTCAAGTCAGGAAAAAGTGATGTCATATTTTAAAATATTTTAGACTTGGTATACTTTCATCTTTACAAATAACAGACTTTCTCCACCACCCTCTCTCTCTTATCTTCCTCCAAGTCCTCTATCCCCGTAAAATCTCATCAAAGAATTTGGCTCACAATAGTTTTCAGCTTTTGCCCACGAATAGACCTACACATGGTCCTATGTGTTATTTTTTGCAGACATAATTGTTTTAAACTATCAAGGCCTGAGCTTTTGGCAAGCTCATATGCTTTTTCTTTTGTGCTTATTCTACACATTAAGCAGCTAAAAAATATAGATAAAATTTACATATGACACAGTCAAAAGAAGGACAAGAATTTTATTTTTTTTTTTATTAATGTTAAATGTGTGGACCATTTGATAATTTTCAATCTGTGAATGTGTAGCAAGACAACATTTTGAGTTACAAATGAAGAAAGATATGTTCATATGTTTTCATTTCTCCTCTGTGGGGGTTATTAACATTTTCTGTAAATACTCATACCAGCTGAATCGTTAAAATATTTATCCAACAGCATCCAGAGGTGTTCTGATTTTTTTCAAAAGAAAATCCTTAACATATGCTACAATTAAAATGAGATATCAGGAAATTTGCCACTGGTAAGAATTCCTTATGTTAATAATTTAGCAAGAAACTACACAGTTTTAAAATTTCTTTGTCAGTGCAAGCTGAGTATCCGCTAAGCAGACTTCAAAAAGTAGATCTGTGGGTGGATTTTGACCCATCCATCTTTCACTTTCAGGATTTCAATAGGACAGGGTATAAGCAACCTGAAGACAACATATGATTTGGGAAAAAGTGTCTGCCACAGGAGTGTATAACAATTAATAAC
Organism: Microhierax caerulescens; assembly: GCA_035590215.1. NCBI lineage: Eukaryota > Metazoa > Chordata > Aves > Falconiformes > Falconidae > Microhierax > Microhierax caerulescens. The sequence goes on along the minus strand of JAVJGJ010000060.1, from coordinate 47,367,762 downwards.
AATCAAAATCCAAAATATACCTATCTTTTCGTTTGTTACCGTTCATTTGCACTTGTGCTTTGGAATACCTGTCTTTGGCTTTGGAACTGCAGATACAGAGAGTAATCTCTTGACCTGCTCTACTGATTTTACCTAACAGTTGCAGGAGAATATTCTACAAACCACCCCAAGACTCTAATACTTCTAAGAGCTAAATATAAGTGCAATCTGGTTTTAAAGGTTACACATACTTTGATGTTTATATATATATATATATATATATAAATAATCTCCAGCAAGACCAGAAAAAACTTTTGAGCATCACAGATGAATAGTGCTGCGCCAGTGACAAAAAAAACTCCTGGCTATTGAAACTGGCCTGTCTGGGAAAGATGGGATAAAGTTGTGCATTAGAAGCGAAAAGCATCTTTCCCACAAAAAGAGCAGTCATGCTACTGAAAAAGTCAGACTGATTCCTCTTGTTAGCGACAAATTTGTTGGCAATTGATAGTCAGAGGGATTCAGCCATCATGGTTTGCCACTTAACATTACTGTACATCTCCTGTAAGCCAGGATTGCACCATGACAACATTCCCACTGAAAATTTCTTGGATCACCTCAATTGTCCCTTGCTTCCTTCCATGTTTCAGTTTGTGTCAGGAGACTCAGGCATAAAACTTTGAGCATGTATCTTTAGCAAAATACTGGCGATCTAGGAACTTGCCGGGGAACTTTAATTGCTCCCACAATCTCAAAAACCCTTGGGGATATAAAATTCTATGTCCCAGGTATTCCTATGTCTGTAACAGCGTATACTTCTCGCAGAGGGGTCGGTGTACACCAACCAGCTCTACTTCATAGCTTGCTTTGTATTTTTTTTTTCTCCTTTCTTACTCTAGAATGTGTAGAGATTTAAATCTCACAGTATGCTATCTAATAGAATATTGTCTTAGGACTGACCTGCTCCGAAGAATAGCTCAGGTCTTATGGTTTTGGGGTTTAAGTGTTTGTTTGGTTTTCCTTTTAAATTTAACTTTCTGCAATTCACCATGGCTAATCCTCGTTGCCACTATTGCATTTCATACTGATTTGATAGTAGAAAATGCCTAAAGCAGGTTGGGTTTTGGTTTTTTGGGTGGGTTGTTTTTTTTTTTTTTTGGTGTGGGGGGGGGTTAGGGGCGGTTAATGCTCTCCTTCACATTTTGCCTGAGGGTGATAAAGAAAGGAAAGTGGTCTCTGCACTTTCTAAAATACTGCTACTTCCACAATAAATCAGAAAAAAATCATAAGTGCTTTGGATTGATATCACAGAGCTTCAGGCTCTGTGAAGGACCTTTATTCTCCAGTCCATATTCTATACACAATGGAATCCATTCTGACTTTGAAGTGGGAAAACTTACTGCCTTGAGATTGAATAGGGATGCCAGCTTTTATGAAGGGACTCTATTTCCCGTATTCCCAAGATGGAAGCTGGAGGGCTGGGGTTTGGGAGGGTCAGTGAAATAGGTTCCGTGAAACTTGTAGAGTACCTTCTAGCTGAACATTTTGGAAGGAAAAAAAAAAAAAAATTTCCACAGTACCACTTGCTAGCCTTTGTGAGTTCTCAAAGTTTCTCTCACTTTCTGGATATGTTAACTTCGCCACCATGAAGGTGGCTTGCCCCATCTATTCTGCAAAATAATCCTTTCCCCGAGGAGCTGGCAATATCCCAGCAAAAACCTCAAGCTTTGTTACTTGGCACTGTGTGAAGATTGAAAGCATGTCTCTGCGATTGGTCCTATCACTGTAAGGCAGGAACTGTTAAGTGCTAGAAGGGGTGAAATGTATGTATCTATCATGCTTTTGACATCTTTCCTCATTTTTCCTTCCTAGGTAAGAAAATTCTGCATTTTCATACTTGAACAAAGGCAATGCCCTGAGAGAAAGAAGTAGCTTTCATTCTTTTTTATGCCTGCATTTGTTTTCCCTCAGTTTAGTGCCAGACTACCACAAAGTGGGGTTAATCAATTACATAGTTTCACTATTCTTAATGATACAAGGTCTTTCTAGAATACACCCCTTCTTTTGAACACAGGACAATCTGGTTTGTTCCTTCCCCACTCCCCGCCCCCCCGCCCCCCCCCAA
>JAVJGJ010000060.1:47348323-47365558 GCA_035590215.1 Microhierax caerulescens | reverse complement strand
AGGCTGAGGAGAGATGTAAAGCGCAACCACCCAAAAAAAAAAAAAAAAAAAAAAAAGTACTGTCCTAAAACCCAGATTAATTAATGAGGAGAAAACTGGTAGATTTACCCCAAAATGATCTAGTTTTGCCCCTGTGTATCATGACTTATTGGCACTCCTGCTTCCTAAAGTGTTTGTACACAGCACCCAGTGGAAGCATTGGCTGGCCAAAGGGTAGCTGTTGCAAGTTTTGCAATACAATGATTTTTTAATTTTTTTTTAAAATCGGAAATTATTTTCATACACTACCACTTTTTGATAACAAATATTTCATACTTGATGACCTGCCATTGAAAACTACTTCAAATCTTCATGCTTTCAGGCCTGGTCTCATGTGATGGAGCTTCTAGGAAGCATGGGATTCTGTCATCTTCTGGAACATCAACATGAAGAGGTGTGCCAGGGACTAGATGATCTGTAACAGCTTCTTGAGCATGGCTAGTTCAGGGTAATAGCCTTTCCAGTGGGAAACAACCTTAGTTTCTTGGGGCTTCCAGTACATGCACCTTTCTGCATATGAATTTCTAACCAGGTGCTTTCAAGGCTCCTAGTGCCCCTGCTCCTCCAGCTCAGTAAAACAGTCTCAGAACTTCCAGAATTTCTCTCCCATATAGAAATTTACTTGGCTTTCTAGAATTTCCTGATCTGGATTTCCAGAATCCTTACCTTACCTTGTCCTTCATCATTCTGGGTATCTTAGAAATATTCAGAAGATTTGCGCAGCCCAGAAGGTTTTTGTAGCTCACTATAAAATAGTGGGAGACTAGAAGTGATACCAGCTCTGATGGTGCTTCAAAATTGACTTATTTTGTATTGAAAAAATCAATTACAAACAATATAGTTGTTTTTCTCTACAACACTACATCAGCTATAGTTCTAAACATAAGTGCCTATTGGTATTTGAGATAGAGGAAAGAAAGAATATAAGAAAATCCATGTAACTGTATACATCTATTCACATAATACAGACCTCCAATACTGCTCCTAGTCTCTCAATGCTCACACATGTATTAAGTCTGCACTTTCTTTACCATGTAAGAAAAAGATTAAAAAACTGGCCACACCATTCAGCATGATATCTCTCAAGGTAACTCAAATGTTTACTCATTTTGTTCTGTTCCCTGACTGGTAATTTCAATCACCATAGATGCTTCACTCAGCTGATAGCAGGGTTATGATCAAGGGGTAAAATGAACTGAAAAGCAGATGTGTGCACCTAAAGAACACCTCTGCTAACACGCAGTTGAAATAAGCCATTTTGAAAGGAAAGCGTGGTTTAATGGATGACCTTGTAAGGGCCCTGGAAATACAGGACCACATCATCTGGCAGCAGTTTTACAACACCTAAATAGGTTATGCTCATCCAAGTAATATATTTAGGTTGTTTTTCCCCTTATTCCAAATGCGCTTTTATGTATTTTTAGTCAAGCTTTCTGTCTCCTCATGCTGAAAAATTGCTGATGTTTTCACTCTGTAGAAATTGAGGACATATCTGCTCTCTGTACCATATGAATCAGCAAATCTTCCTCTCAAAAAAAATTTCAACACTTTCAGAACAAAGCAGGAATAAATACTGAACTTGTAATTTTATTTTATTTTTTTTTATTCTGTTGCTGCTTCTTACTTAGAAAATGAGAGGAGAAATTAGTATGAGAATCATCTCCAGATCTTTCCAGAGCTCAGGGGAGATTTCTCTTTCTACAGCTTATTCTCCCTCAATTATTTGCATGCTTGGATTTTTTCCTATTACAATTTTTGAGATGAATGATCATTTATACAGGGGATCAGTACAGAAAACCAAACCTTGGCTTTTGCAGAAAAAAAGCATGAATTTCAGATCCAAAGTTTTTCTGTTAGAAAAGATAAGGAGTTTATTTTGAGTATGTTTTTTCACATGCTTTCAGTACATTTTTTTTCAGCTCACTTTTCTTCACAGCACACATTTTGGTACTCTGCTTAGTTTGGTTTAGCATGTCATACCTAAAAAGGTTCCTTTTATTCCTGGGTTTATACATAACTATATAGCATGAAAGTAACTATTATTTGCCTATCACTAGTGCAACTTTTTGCTAGTTTGGGCTGCTTTGTCAAGCCAGTAAGTATCAAAAAGGGTGTGATTTTTTTTTTTTTTTTTTTCACATATGTATGTCACTATTTGCCAGTAATTATGTAAGGCACAATGACGTATAATCTGTAAGTGAACAGTGTATTAAGAAGAGCAGAGAACAACTGCAAGAAAATAAGTATTTGTGACTTGCCTTCCTCAGTGTTTGGGTGGGAGTATTATAGGTGCTGGACTACTGGAGAGTTGATGATCACTACTTTTCTCAAATCATGCTCCTTTATTGTGTAATTATTTATTTGATTTTACTATTGAAATCTCAGGATTCCTTCCTTTCAAATGAAATAACATTTTGTTGACTCCTGTTTTGGTTGACCATTCTAAGCCATTCTACCAGGGCTTCTGAGAGTGGACAAGTAATTTAACAAAAAATATCCCAAAGAAGTTTCCTTTGCCCTATGTGAGAACCTGTTTCAAGAATTCAGGTTTCTGCAATTGATGATGGCCTAATTTAGGAAGGTCACACAACAAGAGGGAAGGAGAGACCTAACAAAATGCCATGGCAACTATATATGTGCTTCTAGGTACGAGTTCTGCTATTTGGCCACCTCAGTTTCCAATTCACAGAAAAGAACTGTAAAGGCCCTGTAGCTTCTATTGTTGCAAGGTCAAACTCAGTGGTTTACTGGATACCCCCTTTATCTCCTAGTGGTTTAGTGTATCCATTTATACCAGCCCTACCACCAGTGTTAGTTTAAGGCTTAACACAAGAACCAGGGACTGTACTGTATCCAACTATGGGGACAAGAACTACATCTTACTTGGAAAGTGTGATGCTAAATAGTCTGTGATCTGTGCTGGTGGGCTGTGTTTACTCCTGCTCTCCTTAAGGATATGCCAGCACGCAACACTAATAATGCCTGAAAGTGGCTAAGAAAACAGCCAGATAGGATTCTCACCAATAGCTCAGCAGTCTCCTAATCTCCAGATTTGATTCTTCCTTCATCTACACCGTTTAAATCTGCAGTTAATTCCACTGACAGTTGGGACCATTGCACTGGTGCATTATGTGGGTAACTGAGTGGAGCATAAGGTCTTTTGCAGCAACAAACTGTAAAATGTGTCTCCAAGTCATTAACGTAAATATTGTCTTTTTTTTCAGGTGACAACAATGATGTGAGCATTATCTAAGGAAGTATGAATGCAAAGACCATCTTTGTGCTTATAAGATATTACAAGAAATAATAGAAATTAAAAGACAGATGTAACAGGAAAGAAAGTGAATATTTGAAACTGTTTTATGTTTCTTTGACACACGTTTTTCTCCTCTGTCAGAACAATGTGGTGGAGAAGAAATTAGGACTATATTTGCTGGAATTGAAGAAAAAGTGAACCTTTAGAAAGAATTTCAGTAACAACAATAGAAACTGGATGTGAGAAATTGTTAAATACATTCCAGACAAAGGGGAATAAGCAGTGAGGAGAGAGTGCACGGAGGACGAGAAGCAGACATCAGGATGAATTCACAGGTGGTGATTAATGCATATTCAATGTGTTCATATATTTACGATGACTCTTTAATACAATAGGTAGACTAACAAATGCTTTCAAGAGTTTGTGTTAGGGACATATGAACTTAAGCTGTTTGTATCGTTACTTTTACCCAGAACAGTTTGAAGCATGTAACATTTTGTCCAAAGCCTTGTAATGGTGAGTACTTAGCATCCTTTATTTTCTAACAGAAAAGTATTTGCAATACATAATTCACAGCCAGTCTCTCAGCTGGTCTTCAATTCAACTCACAGGATCAGCACTCTTTTACTCAAGTTTTGCACTGGACTGCTAGTTGTTTTTTCAGGTTTTGGGTTTTTTTTTGTTTTTGTGTGGTTTTTTTTGTTTTTTTTTTTACAGTGTGCTATATAATCTACTGTCTTCTCCTGTTTAGTTTAAGCATTTGAGGACTTTATCTTTTTCTTATTTTTTTTTTCCCCCCTCTGTCTTCTTACTGTAGCAGATTTCAGCTCCTTTCTAGGTCTGTTCTCATTTAGCAGTCATCTTCCAGAAGCAAAGAACAATTTCACATGAATCTTCTGCTTCTTTCAGTGTTAGTCATCCTGCACACACATTATCTTGCTGTTGCAAAGGGTCACGCATGTTGTTTTATCACATTATCTGTTCTCTTTGACCTTTTTCTACTACTTGTAAGAATTAAGAGTATTCTTGTTTATATTTTTGGTTGGGTACAGAGTCAGGTAGTCTTCTTGTAAACTTCCTGTCAAACTGTATGTTAGCCAGTGACAATCCCAGGATCAAGAGCATTGCTACATAAATTTCTTGTTCCACTTAATCCCCAGATTTTTAATGAACTGGTTTTAATAACTATTACTACCTTCTATGAGACCACTAGACTGTGGATACCCTGGGCTTAGAACTTTGTGCTTAGTTTTATACCATTCTAAAAAAAACATCTAAATGCACAAAATCAAATCATGATTGAATGTCTGCCATTACTATAGTTGGCTTCCCACAGTTTTTGTATCTGAGACGTGTCCTGCAACTGTATTCTTTGATAATGCTATCTGTGTCTAGTGGGATAATAATACAGAGCAAACATACATTCCTGGGTTTGCTTTTGTTGTTTCATTAGCTTCTCTAATTAGATTAAAAAATGTATTTTAATAGGCTCGAGCTCTTCATCATTATCCTTCTCTCAAAAAGGATATGTCAGACATGCCAACTTTAGCTTACGTCCTCTATTTTCTAAAATAAATTTTTTTTTCAATGTTACTTTACTTAAACACCCACTTTGCATAATATAGTAAAAGATTATTTGCCCAATTCATAACCAGTTCTCTTTGTCTATGTTTTATTTCTAATTTTTTCTCACCATTTTAACTCGGGTATTTAGTGTGCTGTCTTATGCCATAGGGTCCTGCTCATATGTCCTGCTCAGCTGGAGGTCTGATTCCACTCACAAGCTGCTTTTTGAACAATGCCTAGTAGTTACAAATTCCTGGCAATAACTCCTCTTGCTCATGTACTCGTCTCTTCTGGATTTTTTTCTTTTCTTTATATTTTGTAAAGAATTTTTCTAACAAGCATACCAGCTTTGTACAAAGGCAGGACATTGTTTAGGCTTCCTGAAGAGACAAAAATCCTGTTTGAACATTTTCCATTGCTCCCCACAGTTCTAGGAAGTTCAACCTGAATTTGAGTACTATATTCTCCTCTTACTACCTTACTACATAGGAATAATTTCACCCAGTCTTGGTGCTTATGATGTACATCCTTCTCTCCAATACAGTCATCCAATCTCTCGCTGTAGCTAACACAGACCAGGTATAGTCAATATAATCTAAAAGGCAATTCATCTCATGGTAAGAAAGACACCAAAACTTGATCCTATTAACCTCCCTCCAAGCTATACTCACTAGTCTGCTTTTCTTAGCTTTTGTAACACTTCAAAGTTGCTAAGGGAGTATCTTTATAAACAGGAAAAAATATTAATTTGCTAATCATTTGCACTGTAAGGCTGTTCAGTTGCCCATCCAAAATCTTCCATCAGCTTGGAAAATGTTGATAGCTATTTTGTTTGAGACAATCATTTCAATAAACCCTTATTCTGGTTGCAGACTTTCAATCATAATCTAGTCTTGAATTAGGAGTCTTCCAGATCAGTGGCCTCAAAATTGTGAAAAACATTTCAACAAGTCTTCCTCTTTTTTTATTCCTCATACATAGCTGATATCTTAAAAAGGAGAATATTATTGTCAGTACAGTCTTTTCCAAACTTCTGTGTATCAGTTTGATAACTGACCTGTTCTTTTTCCTTGGCTATTAAAAATACTGGAGTTTTCATCCCACAGATATTAACAAGGCAGAATGACATACTTCATATTTTTTAGTAGTTTCACTTACCTTCATGAAGTGATACAATACTGATTTGAATCTCTTAATCTATTTGCTTTATTTTTGGAAATTTAAGCCTTATTAGAGATTGATGTTCTTTATTCAGGAACTTTTCTTTGTGCCTGACATTAAATTCTTCTGGGTTTATGCATTTTTCTTGCATCTAAGCCTGTAACTTTGGCATCTCACTGAAACTCTTCTCCATATAGTCAGGACAATATCAGGAAGAACATAAATGAGAGCCCAAATCAACAGGAAGAACTAGAGTTTTCAGGACCTACCCAAGAAGACAGAAGAGACAGATTTACTGCCAGGTTATATTGCTAGTACACAAATATTTTTTCAGATACAGGTACCGTAGCATAACTGCTCCAAGAGAGTCTTCTTGACCGTGATCCATTCTTAGAGGAAAAATTTGGTGTGATAGTTGTTATTAACTTATAGCTAAAGCACAGCCGGGTAGGTATATGCTTTCACAGCATCACAGAATGGTCAGGGTGGAAAGGAACCTCTGCAGATCATCTACTGCACCCCCCTGCTAAAGCAGGTTCACCTAGAGCAGGTTGCACAGAGTTGCATCCAGGTGGGTTTTAAATGTCTCCAGAGAAGGACACTCCACAGCCTCTCTGGGCTGGGCAGCCTGTCCCAGTGCTCTGGCACCCTCAGGGTAAAGAAGTTTCCCCTCGTATTCACATCGAACTTTCTGTGTTGCAGTTTGCACCTTGTTCTCTTGCTGGGCACCACTGAAAAGAGCCTGGCCCCATCCCCTTTACACTCTCCCTTAAGATATGTGTAGACATTGGTAAGATCCCCTCTCAGTCTTCTCCAGACCAAACAGGCCCAGCTCTCCCAGCCTTTCCTCACAAGGGAGGTGCCCCTGTCCCCAGATCACCTTTGTAGCCCTCGCCTTTGTTTCCCTGCTTAACGTACTTTCAGCTTGCAGCAAAGGAAAAAGCCAGATTCGTAAGAGTGATACTGTTGTTTTCTTCTCAAAAAGTAAGTGATGAGCTAGTCCAGCTTGTTACTTCTATGGAGATTTATGTAAAAAGTAACAAACTGACTATTTTAAAACTTTCAGAAAATCTCAGAGGAAAGTAATTGGGACCACACAGTAATTTAGGCTATCTATAGTCAGATTTAGAATAGACAATGTATCCTTTGGAAATACAGAGCTACGGTATACAGAGGGTCTTTCTAGAGGTCTTCCCCTTTTTAATCTTTGAAATTTCAAAAGACTGCAGTCGTTAAAGATTGCTATTTCTCTGCTTCTTTGCAAACAGAACTTTGGAGCAAGGTTTCCATTTCAGCTATAAACCATAAAATCTCTCAACCATAAAGAACTTAGAAAGAATCTCCCATAAAGAACTTAGAAAGGTAAAGGTAGATCCCTGTAGCTTTTGAGAACTTCTCACTCCCACCCACATTACTCCCTGTTTCTCTGAAATGGAGCACAGAAAGCTGTCAGGCATGTACATTATACAAGACATCTCAAAACGAAATCAAAAGTAGAATACTGAAAGGAGGCAGATTTAGAACTGGCTGAGTAAAAGCTGAGCAATGACCACCTTGGAAAACAAAAGCCACCTGACATTCCTCCCAAAACCATTGCCTCCCAAAGTTAAAACCATTCAAAGATACATGAAAATGCTTCTTGATGTTTGGAGCATACAGCATAGGTTGAGAGAAAAGCAGAGGAAAGACAATCAAATATTGATTTTTAGCTCTCATTCCTAGGCTTGATTCTGTATTTTACATCTATGTAAAACTGGGGTTTTTTGCAAAAGTTTCCTGAGTAGTTATTAGAAATAAAGTCTTCCCCATTTCTAAATAAATTTGTCAACCACACAAGTCCAACTTTATTTCTTGCAACCTCTCTGTTGAGTTGTTTGCCCAACAGTGACACTGCTTCAGCAAGAGGAGACATTTGCATGCCTCAGATGACAGCCTGCCATTGCTGAGCTTTGAATACTACCTTGCTTTTGTTAGCACCACACAGAGAGTGTAGACTGGCAAACCCCTAAGAAAGAAGGATCATGGCAAGTTAACACTGACTAACTTTCAGAAAAATCTGTGGGTTTAAGAGAACTGACCAAATCAATGTCAGTACAGGCAAAACTTATTAACGTGCCTCTTGCATTACTTGAATATAATATTCTTAAAACAAACACACAAAAAAATGAACAAACATGGTTATAGGTGCAGGTTACTTACCACAACAGTGTATTTCCTCAAATGCCTCACTGTAAATTTAGCCCCACCCAGCTTATTATGAATGAAGCTTATTACTATAACACTAAGGTAGCTAAGAAAGCCCAATTATTTAAAACTTACGCATTTAATTGCTGAGAAAAAAATCAACTAAATGCTGAAAGTAATTTTCTAAATGAGAAAGGAATAAGAAATGCCAGTGATAAGTGTATTGTCTTCATGACAGCATCTAATTGCTGACCCTATAATCCTATTGTGCCAAATGACAGCGGATCTTCCTGATGAACTTCCTGATTCTGGGGAGCAGAAATGAAATTAAAACCTTGGATCAGACTGCTCTCAGATCAGTGTGTTTACTGATCTTGATGGGCTTCATCCTGGAAGATGCTGAGAGCTGCTATGAAGCATGGTTTGTGTGTATCTTCCAGTAGAGAGCTGACAGCTTCCAGCATCTTTCCATGGACCCCGCAGTACCCTGCAGAATGCAGCTTCCTATCCAGGGCTTAGGAAACAGCTCTGGGACCGATTACTGTGAATTGTCTCCTTCCTCAGCATTTAGCATTGATGTCATCTGTCCATAAACCTTATCAGATCAGGTCAATTTAAAACTAAAACCCTGACAAAAACAAGCTCAGAGTGAGTTTTACTTTTTTTTTTTTTTTTTTTTTTTGACTGCTACCTTACATTCCTCACGTATATACAACCTGTATGTCATATGGTTTACATACAGTGTGATGTAAATGCACATACATGCAAAATCAGCCTTTATGGGCTCATATATGCTGCCTCTGAAATAGTATGTTATCACACTGTACAATACATTGTACATTAACACTGTGTAAATACGTATGAATTAGTTAAAATTAGAAAAATAATATTGACAGGTTAGCAAATCAACTAATTAACCTTAGATCTCCCTGACCCTTAATTTAGCCAATAGAACTTAGTGATTCCCACATCATTAGCCTAAAATTAATTAAAGACATTAATTAGTAGGAGACTGTCATCTATAGGATTAGTATAGTAGGAAGAAAACAGAAAAGTGAATATTGCTCCTTTCCTTATTCTCCAGAAGATTGTGTATAGACAGAAACACAGTATCTTTAACTGACCTAAGATTTCACTAATTATACATTAAACACACACTAGATTATTCAAACTGCCTTCCTTCTTAGCATTTTTTTCAGGTCAAAACTTGGCATGTAATGCAACATATTTCAGCAATTTATTCATATGCTTCAACTTCCCTGGTGAGTATATTCCCTTTGCATTTCTTTCCTGGACCTCAAATGGAACAATTAACTGAAATTTTGCAAATATTTGGGAACTAAACATTTGATCAATTCAAATCTCATCAATCTAATTATTCTGGGTTTATGCTTTTAAAATACTTAATTTGGTTTCACTTTTTTAAATTACTAATTACCAGCCAAATTAAAAGCTATTTCTAAAATATGTGGAATTCTTGTTGAAATATGTGGGGTCTGTCTGCTTCAGAAGTCTGTCAGAATGTTTTCTAAATGGAAAATTTATCAAAACAGATTCTTGGTTTTGATGAAGCTGTGTGTTCCATAAAGAAGTTGATCAAAATATTCCTGAGCAGCTCTACTGTGAAGCTTTATTAATGTTTGATCAGCACTTTGAGAGCTTAGCTATAGAAGTATAAATCGCTCTGAATTTGATGATTAAAATCTCACAGCACAAAGTGACAGGAACAAAAGTTAAATAAAAGCAGAGAGGTGACAGTGAAGGTGAAATTATTCTAAGTTACTCAGCAATCTTGAAATAGGTGTGTTCATGAGGTAGAATTTTGACCCATCATGCACAGCAGAACAAGTAGGAAACATGGTCAGAATGACTACAAATACCAAAATTAAAATTAAATTATACATCAAATAACTCTGGCAAACACACACAATGCAATTAAAACAGATCAAGTAGATGTTATGAAACAGATTGTTTCCAATATCAAATAAATTAATGTCTCAAAGAACTGTTAAGGGCGTATGTGGATTTCACACATCATCCTAATTAAACTAGAACATGCGTAGTTATTTCATATAGACCAGCCATTACTTGCTCTAGGGAAGTGCTTTGTGCCAGGGATTTGAGTTCAGAAAAGGTTTCCTCATTTCGCAGGCATGAAACTAAGCCAGTACAGACAGAAAGCATAACAAAACTGTAAAACTCTTCCTCACACGCAATCAGATCACAAAGATGTTGCACTTCAAGAAGCATAAATACTATAATCCACCTACGGTTGGCTGTAATTGGTGCTTTGCAGGTGGGCAAAACACTACTAGGATGAGAAATTAAATACAGGTCCTTTTGGTTAATGGAGGTGGACTGGTGGTAAGAGCTACCCGTGTTTCCAGAATAGCAGCCTAGTTCTCCAAGTACTGCAGTCAATTGACTTTTTGTATCTGATACCAGTAAGAAAGGCTCAAGCTTTGGTCCTAGCTGCACCAAGTATTTGCCATCTCCACACCAACTGCAATCCACAGTGGAGGGACAGTGCCTTCAAACAGCCACAGCTCCGCTGAGAATTAAAATGTGCGCTGTCTAAATGAAAAGCAGGCAGTAATTTTACCAGTCACAGGTGTGCAGCTTCTTCAGGAATACAATGGTGTCTATCCTAAGAGAAGTCAAACAAGCATTGTATTGCATTATATGGTATAGAGCACTATGTTATATATAATACATAATATTATATACTGTTATATATACTATACATAGATATGTATAGTGTACCGTCCACTAGCTGGTTTGATATGGATTTTCAGGGAGATATTGCAGACTGATTTACCTTTCTGCTTGTCCAAATACTTAAGAGGCTTAGTAATGACCTGCAGAAGGCTTTCTGGCCTACTGTCAGTGATTTATCCAGCATTTTATTACACATTCAGCAAACCACTGACAAATCACCTTTTTTCCAAACACTGGTATTCCACTACATAATAGCACATTTAAAGCTAAATTGGAAACTCATCTCTTGAAAATAATTAGTTTAAAGAAGTCCCAGTTTAGTTCATTTATTCTTCTTTTTCTGTTTTGCCAAAGAAGAAACATAGCAGACAAAATGCTGGAGCATTTACTAGCTGACTTTCCAGTAAGAATGACACAGTTTGTCCAGAAATGGCAAGTGCCCCAGTTTATACTGTAGCTGCCAACCCTCTTTACTATTCAGAGTCTAATGTCTGCACAATTATCAAAGGCAGACACTTGTTTCTGTTCAGTCAGGCAAAGAAATATTCCAGTTAGTACAGCCTTTTTCCCTTGGGTTTTTCAAAATTATTAAAAAAAAAAAAAAAAATCAAGTTATTTAATAAATAAATAAATACAGAGATTTAAAAGCTTTTCTATTTCTTTTCTATTAGACAATGCCAGATTACTGAGCTGCTTTATGTTTTTGACATCACGGAAACCATTTAAACCCGTCCTCTAACACTCATTTCTGTGAAAAAAGTATAACTGCTTCTGATCAAACACTTGATACTTTGACTGGTGGAGGAAGAAATTACTGAAGGTACAATGAGCAAAATCGATTTGTAGTTATCTCCATGCACCAACGGAACTAAAAATTCCACCTTTTATTCAAATATGAAGCCCAAGTTTAAAAGGCCATGTCCTGACCAAAATAAAAGGAAAAAAAAAAAAAGTCTAAAAAACTGATCTCTGCTGAACTCCTTATATGATTGCTTAACTTTACCTTCTACAGTGCAAAAGGCAATGATTATTGTTGGCCTCAATGCTTCAGCACATATTTACTCAGAGAATTCTGCCATAGCTGTCGAAAATATCTCCATGCAACAGGTGTTCCTCAGCTGGTTCCCACTGCCCGTACTTTTATGCTAGCAACGCCTGCACCATTGATTTTGATTGGATAGAAACGTTAATTTGAGAAATGCAGGTATTGCAGCATAAGCTCTGTATAGGTATTTTAAAAATGGGTAAAAATAAATTATTTTAAATCTGAATATAAAATATTACTTCTGGTTGGAGATAATTGAGGTAAAATAATGCATTTTTAATTTGTTTAATTATTAAAAATTCATGAGGTATTTAGTAAGAAATAATAACAAAAAAATATTTTGAGACTCCATTAAGGCAGTCAATTAGCCGGATGCTAAATACTCTCCTGAATACATTCTAAAATGTTCAACTTTATTGTTTTTACTGAATTGGAGTACAATGCCTTACTAAAACAAACCTATCTGTGTTCTCTGGAACTCAGAGGGGTTCAGGGCTCCAAGCATCTGTAAGAGCCACATAAGTTAATTAAAAATGTTGAAGCATCAATGAAGTTCATTAATAATTGAAGAAAAGAATAAAACAGGTAACAGCCCTATGTGGTCTTGTCTTTGTTGTCCAGGTATTTCTATGATGTGTTACGTTCCTTTCTAGAACTACATAAATCCCTGTATTGATTTTACTGGTATTTTAGTGCCTAAAGTTTGAAGAAAAGCTAAGACTTAAGAATTATCAGGCTCTAATACCTTTAGTCAATAAATTTTCCTTCTACTCACATTTTCCCATGGGGAAACCGCTAGGATTGAACTAGGCCTTATGTGTGGACAAATGCTATTCATTTTCAATAAGATTCTAGTCTCAACAAAAAGAGAATAACTGAAGATTTAGCCTGTAAAGGTGGTGCTTGGAATCTCTCAGGATTTGACCCAAATATATAAGCCCCTTTGAGGAGTAAATTTATTTTTTCTGTTAGATGATTTATTAAAAGAGAGTACTGAGTAGTAGCAAGCTGAGAAGAGACCCCCAGGGAGTTTAAATAGAAACACACCCATCAATGATGACTGATTCCCCATTAGCAAGTATATTTTTAGAGCTACCAACCACTTTTTAATTTGTTGAATATGAGCTATTCAGTGCATTTTTCCACAAGGCTTTTGAGCTGAGACTTTCAGTTATGACTTGTGTTTCCTCTGGAGTTGATTCGGTTTTACACCATTTTCCTATAACCATGCAAAAGCAGGGGGAAAACCATCCAGTATCGTTTTATGAGCCTAGTCCTTAATTTTAGATCAACAGTGAGATGAGTCAAGTAGACAGAAGCTAATGTTCAGTCAGCCTTGAACCCAACAACACAGAGCCCCACAGAGAACGCTTCTTTTACAACTTACTGTTTTCTGTCTCTCCCTCCCAAATTAAGACGCTTGTCAAAGTTTCATTAATGTAAAACATAACTAAAAAAAAAAAAATATGGACATTTTGTACATTACTCACTATAATGATAAGCTGAAAAATCAGCTTGTGGTTATAGTGAGTATTCTATAAAACTTTAAAATTATATTAGTTTAATCCAAACTTTTATTCTATTCTTTATAGGAATAAGAGAGTTCTTGTCTAACAGCTGTGTCCATATGGCATGGAATAGGAATGGAAGAGTGGCAAGGCTTGTGAGGAAACTGCTTAGGAAATCTCTTGGGGAAAATTAAACATAAATTAACAATTCACTGTGGGTTTACGAGATGGCAACACAAGAATGAAATTCCAGTGTATGAAGTTTCTCATGTTATAGTTATTCATACCTTCACTTTTCTAAGACAAATAAGAGTAAGAAAGCAACTTCAAAGCCTGTGCCTCAGAAATTAAACATAATTTCTCACTCTTCAATGAGCCTTACAACAAAGCTACATATACTACGAACTGTACTTGTACAAGTACAAATGGAACTGGAATTCCTGCTAACTTAGGTTAGTGGAAATTTTATTGCTTATGATACCCTTTATCATAAGATAGGAAGCCATTGCTCTCAGAACTTTTATTCACTGAAAACTACATTTGCATGCTCACTGAATTTCATTCAAACATTTGGTTAAGTTTGGCTCATATTGTATCTTGAAGCTTCTAACATTCATATTATATAAGAATAACAAAGACAAAATGCAGACGAATGGACATGTCTTACAAAATATTCAAGAATCCCCTAGAAGATAACAGCAAAAAGAAAAATCTTTGACAAGGCATATAAAGGTATAATCATTCTCTTAGATATCTTATTGACTGTTTGCTATATCTGTCATACTTCAAGCTGGAAGTTACCAAATTTAAGAGAAACAAGCTTCTTGGGAAGTCTTATATTTAAGAGATGAACTATTGAATCCTTTAGGTATTTTTCACAGGCATTCACGTAAATTGTTTCTTTGCAGAACTGTGGAAAACTAGGGATTGATTGGACCAATTCCAACCCAAGCTGCAAATACCTGTAATTGCAAGGAGGCATTTTCCCAGCCCTTTCATATTTGGAAATACCAAAATCAACTCTTTGTGGGGATGCATTTATACTTAAAAGCACACAAGAATCCTACTTCTTTTCCTTTTG
Organism: Microhierax caerulescens; assembly: GCA_035590215.1. NCBI lineage: Eukaryota > Metazoa > Chordata > Aves > Falconiformes > Falconidae > Microhierax > Microhierax caerulescens. The sequence goes on along the minus strand of JAVJGJ010000060.1, from coordinate 47,351,000 downwards.
TATTCAAACTTCAGGAGTACACTCTGTCAGACAAAGCTAACCCAAACAGAGAGCATTGTAAAACTGAGCAATTGCATGGTGCATTACACAGGCATCACAGAAGCCATCCTACCTTCCTGTGTGGCACATCAGTGTCATTACCAAATGTTAATAACTGTAGGTTTTTCCTGTTTGATTTGAAAGATGGCTTTTGCTTTCCAGATAAGTTGATCCTCCTGATGTTCCTTAGGTAGGGAAAGAAAAATATGGATCCAATTCTGATATCAGCTACTTGTAAGTAAGATAAGAAAACCATGTAAGTTAAATAATTTTCTTCAGGATTACAAAGCTTTAAGTCATGGGAGCCCTTGCAATTTAGATTTGATCTTCCAAATACCTACACAGACACTTTGCACAAACAGGTTTTCTGGTTGCAAATACTTGAAAACTTGCTAAAATTGTGTGAATAACAGTTTGTAGAAGGAAGCTGTTAAACTACATACAACTCACCTAAAGGCTAGACATTTTATAGGAGAGATCAAGAAATGGTGTGTACTTTGGTTTGACTGACATCATGGCTCTAGGTAAACCCTCTCAACCTGAAACACTGAACATAGAATCCATGTGTTTGTCCATAACTTTAAGACACCTCAGTGATACCCATACCAGTTCCCCTCTGCTCCTTTCTAAAATTAAAAACAGAATACAAAAATGAAAAAAAAAAAAAAGAGCTGATTCAGGGTCAGCTTAGGGATTGCAGTTCCACTGAGCTGCATGAGATACCTGCATTTATTTGGTAAATTTTGAGAATGGAGGGAAGGTAAATATCAATAAGGAACTACCGCACTTGATTTTATGAACTGTTTTTTGATTTCATGTTAAGAATGTCTAGTGCTCAGTAGAAATTACTGAAGAGTTCTGTTGCTGTTCAGTTTATAAATTGTTGGGGTTTGACCTTATGAGGCAGTTTCAGAGTATCTTTCAATTTTACATTAACATAGTATGTTTCACTCTAAAAGATTCCTAAATATTCAGGATTCAATTTGCCCTCAAGTGAAATAAAGGCTGATGTAAGGTGGAAAACAGTATTTCCTTTAACTGCTTCAAAGCACATTCTAGGACAAAACACATAGAAACTCATGATAACCAGCCAAAGGTACAGAGTAGTTATGTATATCATTGGGGCTAACTCCGTCACCTTTTAAAAATATATAAATAACCTTGTGGGAGATTTCTGATGCTTCCTGAAACACCTTTACAATTCCTGCCATTAGGTACCTTTAAAACATAAGAAAAATCCCCCATAAAAATTACTAACTCTTTAAAAGCTTCCTCTGCTGTCAGACCGTCATTTCATTAGGAAGTTGAAAAGAAAGGGGGAAAAAACCCCACAAACAAGGAAAAAACCAAAAACCAAACCCCAAGATTGCTACTTCTGCTCACATAACATACTTAAGTGGTCTTCTTTCTCTGCTTGTCACAACCTGTCTGACATAAATTGTAAGGTTTCTGAAGCAATTATGTCCTCTGCTGCTTGTTTATGTAATGCTTAACATTAGGAGGAGGTGCAGGATGCAGAGGTTGTGCTTTGTTACTACCCACACCACAATAAACAGTACCACTTTGTCAATACCCTTTGTTTTTAAAAGGATCTGGTTGGTAGCACTTAGAGTAGAACACAAAGTCTGAAGATTTTTAGCATTATGTCAGGACATTAATTCAATAAACCTACTGACTATATTGTTGGTATTGCTTCCTGCAGTTCCTTGATTTTTCTTGTGGGTGTTGCAGCCAAAGAGCAACAAAGTCCAGGCTTTAAGGTTTTCAGGGATTACTAGCCTTATGTAAATTGACTGATTATTCTACCAGAGGAGTCCTGCTTTATACAGTTTAAATTTTCAAATTTTTGCTAAGGGTGAAAATTGCAAAACTTCGGTAGTCTTTACCATTATAATTGCCAGAGCAAGTAAAAAAAGTTATTTAAGACCTTGAGAATTCTTGCTATTTATGCTTAGAGTTTTGTTACGTTCTTCAGTCTCAAAGTAAGACAAACATCTGTTTGCCTTGGCATATTGCAGTAGTTTTCACCCTGAAAACGCTGAACTCCTTTTGCAAATTTATGATTAAGCTTTTGTCATTTCAGTGGTGGCTCAGCTATAATATTGAGCTGACTGGAATAAAAAGTTGTAAAAATGATTTACTACAAAATACTTCTGTTGCAGGCAATGGCATCTCTTTTCCATCCTCTTCTCCTACATTTATCAGACTGATTCAAAGTTTCCTTCAGTTTCTAAGTCTTCTGATCTAGTGGTAAAACAGTATGTGAATCTGGAAATACTAACAGGATGAATCGAAAAAGCTAACAGTGGCAAAGAACATCTTTTCTCCAATGGGGGAATCACAAATTAAAAAAAAAGCAAGTTAAATGCTCTATTTTCCAACACAGAAATGGGTAAGGACTAGTGCTGGTTTAACTTGTGTAATACATTGAAGACATGATCATAAAAACTAACCTATGCCAATCAGCATAGCCAGCTTTCCAAACTGGAGACATAAAATGTAAAATTTTTACAGCAGCTACAGATACCTACACTTCCTGAAGGTTCTACTGCCTGTGTGAGGAGAATATATGAACAATGATGAGAGGCTAACTTTACATTTTTCTAAGATCTTGGTTATTTCCATTTGATAATTTAAT